>OZ005656.1:125205221-125902721 GCA_963930645.1 Salticus scenicus
AATATTTAAAAATATATAAAACAAACAAGCATTCATAAGCATATAAATCATCTTTACGTAGTGTGTTGGTACTAATCGCTGCATAAAGATTTATTTTATAATAAAAGCCTTTTAATAAAAGTATATTTGAATAGTGTACTAAAATTTAATTTATCCGGCAGGACTTGCACCGGGTGTTTTGACACCCCATGACCAGAAATATTCATCTGTTGTCTCTACCTATAAACAGAAGTGGTCGGGTCCTTCAGTACCTGCCTCTAAGGTCATTCCCCATGCGGATGGTAGGAAAACGGTGAATTCAGACTTTTTTTTCCATTCTTATGTAACACTCAGAAATTGAAGCTATATGTAAAAACTGCAAAAAATCTAAAGTTTCCGATCCATGTACACCCTAATTATTATGAAAATTTATTTCTCAGTATTCTTATCCACAGTAATGTATAATTTTTTATTATAATAAATGGAGAATAAAGAAAATAAAGGAAATAATTAAGTGCGCCACATGGGAAAAAATAAGTTTTTCGAACAAGGAGGAAAAAGGTGAGTGCTTTTAATTTATTTGTTATTAATTTTTAAAGTTAACGATAATTGGACATTTCATTTATTTATTTTCACAAGAAAGAGTAAAATTATCATGAATTTCATTAATAGATTGAATTCTAAAGATTTCTTTCATATTTATGTTATTTAATATGTTTGTTTTGCGCTGACACTCCATGCCCGTTCTCATGTTACGTTTCACGGCACGCGTCCTCCCGGGTTAAGACTTTTCAAGAAGTATTATTGTGAATATGAATTGCAATATAAGTGACGTGAAGAAAATAAATATATATGCTCAATATAGTCACATTTAAGTATGTAATGTAGTCACATATAAGTACGCAATGTAATCACATATAACTACGCAATGTAGTCGTACTACATTAAATTAATATATAGTATCTTTCTAAGTTACTTGAGTTTTTACTTGGAATAAATGAGGTTAAAGCTTTGATATAGTAGCATGGCCTAACGTATATATAACGTTAAGGTAGAGCCTTTCTATATTTTAAATAAAACATTTAATCTCATTCTAGTATATCTAAATTTATAATATTCACAAAACCTTCTACTTGAACCATCATATTATAGGTGTCCACCCTTATCTAAAGCAAATAGAGTATATGTATGCCACTATTTATGCGATTTAAAATAAAAGGTGTGCCGTACGGATTTTACCCCAAATAATTACATAATGATTGTCGTAAGCCCAAATTTTAATATTAGGCACGTAGACCTGCAATCACTGCCTCATTGACGGCGTCTGTCTAAGAGATTACAGTAAGTTGTCTCTCACTAGTTTCGGAGATAAACCACGGAAAAATCCCATAAGCACACTAGGGAGAATAGCAAGACTTGGGTTTGAACACTACACAGTCCATCTTTTTTTTTTTTTTTTTTTTTTTTAGGAAAATAACATGATTACTCGAGGGTCTATTATCACATCATTTCGAAACTGGTATTATGCATGTGAAACATGTCACTACATTTAACGTCTATTTAAAAAGAAAACTAGGAAATGAATTTAAAGATTAATCGAAGCTGAACAATAATAGTAATTGTATAATTGAGTACTTTGTGCCACGTGTGTTTTACTTTTCTAGAAATATATCTCACCAATATATCTAAATTTTAATTTCAAACTATCTGGTGTGACAAGGACACACATTTACCTTTTCCTTGCAATCAACTGTATGTTTGCCGTTGTGAGGTTGAAGGATCCATTGTACAATATATTGCAATTACGTTTCAGCTAACCGCACGACACACTGCGCCATTTTATGGTACAAAAGATATATTTTCAGGTTAAACAAAAACAATGCCCTTTTGTGATGCATCTGCCAATTTTATTTTCATTTTTTAAGTCAAACTTAGATTTATGATTCGTTTAGTGTAAATGCAAAAGGATTTAAATTCAGTACACTGACTAAAATGTATGAAAGTTTTATCATCAAGTAACCATTTGGGTCCACACTGTATAATCAAATATTATGAAACTTAAATATAACACAGTCCCATAAAATAATTTTAAATGTAAAAGAGTCTAGTATTATCTACAACCTGTCACATGCATTTTTATAGTGATTAAATAGTGGGTTTTGCCCGCTTTGCTGGGCATTATTTTTAAATGAATTCTCAAAATTGCATATAATTATTAATAAAATTGAAAAAAAAAAAAAAAAAAAAATGAAAATAAAAATAAATTTACTGAAATCATTCGAAACCTAAGTTAAAGTTATCGCTGTGTCCGGTAGACGATCCCCACCTCGCAATGTCAGCTGTCCTGGTCCCCACTGCCCCCTTCAGCAGCAACTTACTTACCCTCTCTTTACTTTCCCTTCCCCAGCGGGAAATTTTGATGTTTCGACAAATCCCATCAAAGTGCATATAACGTACGCTTAATCAACACCCAGATACCACAATTCGCCAATCTAAGATAATTTGAAGCAAACGCAAACGTTAAAACGTGTTTTTCTCTCCGCCCGCTCCAATGACGTGGCTAATTTCTCTTTAGCGAGCGTGTTGCTTATGCAGTCGCTAGCAAAAGTATCCGTGCACTAGGAAAAAACCCTTTGTAAAAAAAGTACACTTAATACGGTTTTGTTAAATAAATACTTGTCGAATCATGGTTTAAGTCAGTCTAAGAACATGATTACCCTCATTACTTTCCCTCATCAATTCTTCAACATGACATCCCTTCATTACTTCTTCTAATTACAGTTTAAATTCTGCCTTTCAGTTCCTTGATGATTCAAAATTAATTCCATTCCCCTCTAGTTGTATTATGATATTATTAGATGTTTTAACTCTTTTTACTTCTGTTCCTATACCATTTGCATGTGATATTATTCAAGCTATTTATCCTAATTTCAATGTTGACACTAATTTAAATTTAAATACTCTACTTGATCTTACCGCTTTTTGTTTATCATCTAATTGTTTTCTTTGTAATGATTCTTACTATCGTCAAATTAACGGAACTGCTATCGATGGCCCTATATCTGTCATTATAGCTGAAATTGTAATGCAGCACTTAGAAAACAAAATTAATTCCCAGCTACATGATAATTATTATTTTTTTTTTTCTGGAAAAGGTATGTAGATGATAGATTTATAATTACTAAGCAACATTATGTTAACGATATTTTAGATTTTGCTAACTCTTTATGTCATGATATCCAGTTTTCCCTTGAAATTGAAATTGATAATGAATTACCTTTTCTAGACATACTTGTAATGCATAAACCACTCGATGATTTTTTACATTTTTCAACTACAGTTTATAGAAAACCCACCTTCTCTGGTCAATATCGTAACTTCAATTCTGCCAATCCTTTATTTCATAAACTTTCAGTCATCCGTACTCTTTTACATTGTGCAAAGCATTATTGTAGTAATTCTGAATTTTTAAATATTGAACAATCTAAATTTTTTTCTGATTTAAAAAATAATGATTACCCGCTCGTTTTATTAAAAGAATTTATAAAAAAGAGTTTTATTTTTCATCTAAATCAGTTTATCCTAAAGTTAAAAATTCTACTCACCGTACTACTATCCCTTATTATAAAGATATTTCCGAAAATATCTCTAAATTGCTTAGAACAGTTAATACATGTACTATCTTTAAACCTCAACTCTGTAACAGTAACTTTCTTTCAAACTTTAAACCCGCTGTTTCCTTCTTAAACATCTAGGTGTAATCTATTGTATCCCCTGTAAAAATTGGGATTATAAATTCATCGGTGAAACTGGCAGATCAGGTGAAATTAGATTAAAGAAACATAAACACTCATATAAAACAGGTGATTTAAGATCGAAACTCGTAATCCATTCTCTCAATAGTGATTATAATCCTGATTTTGACAACTTTAAAATTCTAGCCTCTAATGTAAATTTATATAAATCCCGTATTTTTATAGAGGGCGCTTTTACTAAAATGCAACATTCTGCCTTGAGAAAGGCTAAATCTATTCCTCCTGAATATATAATCTTGTTATGATGTATCATGAATTTTTGTAAATGTTGTGCTTGTATGTTTGACACTGAGGAGGGCTAGTGTTCTAGCTAAAACGTCTGTCGTGTGTTTTAATGTTTTTAATTAAAATGCATTTTTAAAGTTTGAAAAGTTTGAAATTCATCATCTCATCTTAAATGTTACATTGGTTTTAATATATTAATGAGACGTATAAATTATGTTTAATTTTATTAAATCATCTATATACATAAATAATTCAAAATTACCGCAAAATATATTTTAGTCATTATACTTTAAATCATCAAAAAATACTTAGAATTTACCAAAGATTCAGAGGGTTGTGCTCTTTTTCTGTCACTATAATCTTACGGAAGTTTACACTGTTTAACAAATACAAATAACAAAATAATAACAAAAGCGCCAATTTGGCAAAATGCAGATAAAAATATATGCCAATCAAACGGCAGATATTTTTAAAATAATGTCGCAATAATATAAATAGAAATCAATAATTAGACTGGAAGCAATAATATATTGCGGCAATTCGACTGCATTTTTCGAGTCTTTTTATTCCCCCCCCCCCCCCAAATACATATATATATATATATATTTCTCAAAAATATGTAGTTCTAAATTTTTCGTCCTTTTTCTATATATACATACCTATGTTGGAAGTAATTATTTTCATTATTTTTTAAATAGCATGGTGTTTAAAGCAAATCTAAAATACCAATTATTATTTTAAAAAATATATAAATGATATTAATTAATATATATATATATATGTAATTCAGAGGAAGGCGCAAGTTGGGTGAAGACTAAAGTTTGTTTCTAGCACTCTATGTGCTAACAGATGGTGATACTGACCAGCATGAGTGAGAAGGCTTGTCCTCATGAGCGCGTTGAATGTGAACTTATTACCGTCATTTTAATCTTTCGAGCATTTAACCTTGTGATTAAAGCCCTCATAATATTCGGTTGTTCCTATTTAAAGTACATAAACTTTTTTTTTTTTTTTTTTAATAAGATATTACCAGTATAAGGGATTTCCTTATTCTATGAATTGTACAAGGTAAGCAGACGCAGCCTTAGTTTTGCAGCAATGCTTAAATTTCCGTCTCTGGTATCTTCACCTCGTACTTAGGGGGAGGCGCACCATGGATCAGAAATAAATTAAATGACTTTAAATTTTATGCTTCATATATATATATATATATATATATATACTGTGTATTATAGTGTAATCCATAAATGTGATTAATAATTATAATTATAATAGTATAATAATTATATTTTTAAATATCATTTTAACAAACTTTCGAGCTATTAATAAGAATCTGTCTTCAGTACAGCTTAAGGTACGTTCTTGTGTACAGGCAAGGAAGCCACAGTAGGAAATGGAACTTCTGGGTTTTCAGCTATTAGGATTTTTGCTTAAAAACTACAAGCAATTCCAGATCATGTGTGTGATATCCCTGTTGGTTCCATCTTTTCAAACGGCACATGTGACAACAGACTTCACTAGCGTTACCATCAGCGGAGCAAGATGCAGTCAAATGTCACTAGCAGTTGCCTATACCAGCACAGGAAAGCTATTGCATCTACTTCCTTTGTACATCGAATGCAAGAGATGGTAAATCGAAGATCGGAGTGGTGATCATTTCCACTAAATTAAAAGTTGCTAACATTCAATCTTGTACCCTTATTTGTTTTAGCAAAGTAAATCACAGACAATTTTCCAGTGTTTTTTTTTTGGTAGCGTTTCAACCTTATAACTGGTCGCATTCCCCTCGTACGGATGGGGGAAGATGCAACAATTACACGCGTTTATTTAACATTAAATTTCTCAATTGTGTACAGACTCTGAAAGGAATTAGTAAGCAAACATAATTAATAAAATATTGAAGAACATGGTATATTATTTTCATTATCATATCATTTCAATTTTTGGCAGTACTGAGCAATACAAATTAGTAATATAATGAACTGGCTATAATGAACTTCACAATAATATTTTCATTTTCCAAATTGACGTAGACAGCAGCTTTAAAACTACTGAGCGTATGTCAAATAAACACTAAATTTTCTTTAATAGACACACACACACACACACACACACACACACACACACACACACACACACATATATATATATATATATATATATATATATATATTGCATAAGATATTGTTATTTAATTATAATAACTCATAAAAGATAAGATGAAACAAAATATTAAACTTTTTAATTTCATCAGTTATAATAAAATTTATTTTTTTCCTTACTGAAAATAATTATACGTAAATTTAAATAAAAATTATGCATTATTACATTAACAATGGATAAAATTCATTTAATTCTTAAAGATTCTTAAATTTTATATTAAAATGATTAGTCGATTGTGCTTCCAGATTTATATTAAGACGATTCGTGAAAATATCTATGTTGCAATGTATTATGTATAAAATATCAATGTATCTTTTTTTTTCTATGTAACATATGTGTCATAGCAAAAAATTCAAGCACATCTAGGCTAATATATTAGAATAAACAAACATTTCTATATCGTAAAGACTATTGTTTATTTTAAATTACCTATGTTGAAATCATAAATTTAGGAAAAATAATAATAATAATAATAATTTTCAGTATTAACATTATGATAATTATTGATTAAAACTCATTTTATTCCAGGATTTAAGCTAATGTACGACTTCCATTAATTATAAAGTGCAAAGAAAAACAAAAATTAAGGTGTTTTCACCACAGTAGTAATATTTCATACATACAGAGAAACAGAAAGGAAGTTGAAAACAAAATTTAAAATTCATTACATCAAAAGAAATTTATAAGTTTTGCTTCTGATTTAACAAAAAAAAAAAAAAAAAATCCAAATGAAATTGAAATTTGTGGAATAAAATGGCACTATAAAAAATTAATTAAAAAATACTGATAAATATTAAATATATCAGTAAATTTGCTAATCACAAGCTGGAATTACAAGAAACATTCTTATTCAGATTTCATTTAATTCCTTAAAACCTACCACGCAGCCATGCCAACATTTTAATTTATTCCACAGCATTGGTTGTACCCGTCCTTTTTCCATACTACTTTTCTTGAATGATATTTTTCTTCTTATTGTATCGTAATAACACATTGAAGAAAATTTCACTACAGATAAAATGGTGTAAAAAATCGACGGGTTCTGTCAGTACTCCGAAAATTAAAATACTGAAATGTCTACACCTATCACTCACAAAATAAATTTATTTCATGGAAATTTTACTACGGATAAAACCGATATCCAGATAATATCCCATATTCAAAATTCCAAAATACCGTAGGATACCTGAATCGAAACCACCAGATATCAGACTCTATACTAAATGATTTTTTTTTTTTAATATTACAAATTCATGATCGAATATCCGAAATGTCGAATCAGGTAAAATTCATATCCTGTTCATCTCTAGATTTTACTACAAACATTTCCAACAGATTCGAGTTACCGAACTTTGTATTCAGATTAAGTATTTCTAGACACATTTAAAAGAAAATTATTTCCATATAAAGGAAAGCTCAACTGAAAATTTTTTTATTACCTTATAATTTTTATAATTTTAATTTGAAGAATGTATACTACTTCAGCAATGTATGCTTATACATGCAAACAAAATTAGATAATGGTTTTATCTGCATAATAATATTATTTTATTCACAAAATTTCTCCCAGTTCTAAAAAACTTTTCAATAATCTAGATACAACACATCAAGACAAAACGCATAAATATTTTAGAATTGGTGAAAGAAATTCTAATTTATGAAAATACGGAAATTCTTAGCATTTCTCATGGAATGAGGAGAGAAAATTTTAAAATTTGGTCCTCATTAGAAATTTTCAAAACTGAGAAAAATGTCTGTGAATGAGGACGTCTGGTCACCTTAATTTAATGGCACTAAATGATATGTAGTAATCCAAGAAACACAAAATAAACATTTAAATAAAATTAGTTAAATTAAATATACAGTATACAGTTATTTCAATTAAATAAAACTATATTAATTAATGATGTGTATAAATTATTTTTTTCAAACTAACAAGAATTATAATAATGAAATTTTATATAGTCACTTATTTTATTTATTTATTTATTTTTTTTTTCAAACTTTTCAGATTTTAATTTTGTAAGTTTTACTATAAATACTTGTTTTAATGCCTAAATTTAAGCATAATTAGACATTAAAGTAACTTTTAAATTACGAGTTTATTAAATAATTATAATGTTTTTATTTCTCTTTTTTTTTTTTTTTTTTTTTTTTTTTAATCTAAAATAGCTATTTCAGATAAATGCTAGAAAGGCAGAAATTAATTGACACCAGCGGTAATCTTTTGGGAGAATCAATTAGTGTGGATTCCTATCTTAACTTAATTCACTTAAGCAAAACATTTATCCTCTATTGGAAAGGTTTTATTTCCAAATTAAGACCTTTTAAAAGATCTTAAGTAGGAATAAAATTGTTTTCGCTAAACTTTAAGAAAGGTTTAGTAATCATTAAGTGTGTTTAAAGTTGGTTGTCCACAGCGATTTAATTCAGTTACAAAAAAAAAAAAAAAAAAACCGAAAGAATGTTGTATAATATTTTTGTCAGGAAAGAAAATATAGAATTTTGCTTTAAAAAAGATCAAAGTATCTTACGTTTAAAAAATATTTTCTATTAGTTATTCACGTGAAGCATTATTCAAATGGTTCCCTTTACATTTAATTAAAAAAAAAAAATACTTAATATAAATAAATATTTTTTAATGATTATGTACGATGGATGACACACACACTCCTACGCATATACACGTGGTGGTCCAATATGCCATGCTCAAACGGCACGTGTGGGTGCATCAGGTGTGGGTGTATCAGTAATAATTACAGAGGATCTGGTGTTTGGAAGCTGTATGACAGTGCAATTGCAACGTGATAGTCAAACAAAGAACATAAAACAAACTGTGTAAAAGAAAAAAAAACTTATATATATATATATATATATATATTCGAAGTACCTTCAAACTAAACCTGGATTTTCTTTTAAATCATTCATATTCTGTCATCTACTACCAAAATTTTTAAAGAACGTATCAATTTTTAAGGAAAACAAAAGTCTTATTTAATTTTATTTTATTATTTATGGATCTATTTTTTTTTTTTTTTTTTAATTTTTTATTGTATATTTCAAAGAATCTTAATAGTTTTTACTGTATTTCAAAAAGATTAAAACTCTGTTTACACAATAAATTGAGCTCTTTTAAATGAAATACATTAATTTTCACGAGTCCCGTTAACTATATAAACTTATAGTGCGTATAATTTTTATTAATATAAATAAAATAAAACTATCTTAGCATTCATATTCAAATATAATTGAGTTTCTTTCATATATTTTGAAAAGATTAAAGATAGTAAATGTTTTCCTTTATTTTTTCAATAAAAATTACAGTTTTTTTTTTTTTTAAACAGGAGATACTTTCGTACAATATGGCAATATTAATGCATTTATTTGGAATACTACTACAAACTTTACGCTACTTTTATGTATATATATATATATATATATATATATATATATATATGAAAAGAAAAGTGCATTGAAATTGCATAAAATCTCTCTTCTTGTCTCCTCTGCCTTCGCGGCGTCTTTTTTGTCCTCGAAGTCCGTATCTCTGTTGTTTGGGACAGCGCCTTGGCTTACCCTTCAAATTGGGTGCTTAGCGGATACCAATTTTGAAACGAACAGCATCAAAAAAATGATGTAGAACATTTATATTTGTATCATAATTCTAAAGAAACATCACTATACCAACTATACATAGTTTTTGCTTCACACTATTTCCTACATTTTATTTATTTATCCTGTGGACCATAGAATGGCAGCAATTTCCCCCAAAATTTTGTATTAAATTATGCTATCAGAGTTATTTCATTAGCATGAGACACCAAATACTTTTGTAGTTATATATAATTCTCATTGAATTATATATACAGGGTGCATAGGAAAGTCCCTTTAACCTGAAAATACTTGAGAACGGAGAGTGCTACAGCCACGCAAGTGAGGCAACGGTATAGTAAAGTGACTATGTCCGACATAATGCAAACGATAGCAGCGCCCCTAGTGGGAAAATTTGGAAGTTAGCCATTGCAAATCGAAAACGAAAAGAGATAGAGCAAAATTTCCAATTAGAAAGTTTTAAAGCATCAATTAATTAGTACGAAACGATATTTGGTTCACACGGATAAGATAAATTGGCGCCTGTATACCCAAAAATGTCCGTAATCTATGCGCGACTGTTCTACTCTACATATTCACATTTCGGAAATGTAGCAGTGTGATAATGCAGTTTGTGACTTTGTACTGTACTGTAATGTTTGAAAAATTTAATTTCCAAAGCATTTAAAATTTTAGTTTAAAAGGTGTTGGCGCTCGCTTGATACAAACAACATAATCTCATAGCATAAAATTATTGATGGCAGACGATAATTTTATTCATAATGTGCGAGCGCTTTCATTTTAAAAAATTTATTTTCTGTGTTGTGGCAATTTCAATCGTTGCCTAGCGACGGGTAGAAAATATGTGTTCTTTTTTGAAAGTGACAAAACAAATGGAATTTGGAATGATCCTAAATGAATGATATGCTACAAAAGATACATTTCTTAAAAATAAACGTTTGGATTTAGAATTTTGGAGCTGGAATGTCAAACTTCACTAACTTTCAATATTGCGAGATGGTGCTTATTTATGGCGAATGTCAACGAAACGCCACGCACGCTGCACGGGAGAATGCCGTTCGTTTTCCAGGTGCGCCACATTCAAGTGCAGTTACCATCGCAATTGTAGTGCGACGACTCATGAAGACAGGAAGCACTAAAAGTCGTCCGCGTTCTAGCATACCAGTGAGTGCAGGTATGCGTATACCGCCAGAGAGCATTTTGGCATATGCACTAGCCCATCCCCACAGCAGTACAAAAGAAATCAGCATGGCTTGTGGCTTAACACGGGCCCGAGTATATCAAATACTGCATAGTCAATATGCACATTCCTATCATGTCACTCTGCAGCAAGAACTGTTGCCACGTTATAATGAGCGTCGATTTGATTGGTGCAACTGGGCATTAAATAATGTTGAAGATAAATCAGATTTTTTGTCCAACATTGTTTGGTCGGACGAGGCACTGTTTCAGCCTACCGGTGTACTAAACCGAAGTAATGCCCACTACTGGGCGCTGGAAAATCCCTCGTGGTGACTATCCACAAAACACCAAGTGCGCTGGTCCATTAATGTGCGGGGCGGTATCTGGAAGGATCGCTTACTGGGACCTGTGTTCTACGAAGGCACATTAAACGGACAGAGGTACCTCCAACTATTACAGGATATCATACCCGAATTTTTGGATGATATGCCCCTGTCCGCATTGCGGGACATGTGGTTCCAACATGACGGTGCTCCTCCACACCAGCGAGCTGGAGTGCGAAGCTTTCTAAAAGATTGCTTTGGACAACAAATTATTGGGTATGTTAGTAGTATTGAATGGCCTCCACGATCGCCGGACCTGACTCCGACGGATTTGTTCCTGTGGGGTTACATAAAAGATCAGGTTTATGCAACTCCACATACAAGTCTGCTGGATCTACGTCATCGTATTACAATTGCTTTCAATAGTGTAACACCTTCCATGCTGAGAAATGTGCATGCAGAATTACTCATACGAATACAAACGTGTATTGTGAGCAATGGCGAACTTTTCGAACATTCTCAACATTAACTTTTTATAACTATGAGACTTAGTTTAGTTTTCTATTAGACTATGAGTTTAGTTTACCTATTTTGTTTTTGCGTGTGATGTTATCAAAATGTACTGATGTAAGTACATAGTATTTATTCATTAAATTGTGCATATTTCTTCTTTCCTCTGGCTATTCCTTTCAAATATTTACACAAAATGGAGTGCATCGATTTGGGATATTTTTTGGGTATACAGGCGCCAATTTATCTTATCCGTGTAAACCAAATATCGTTTCGTACTAATTAATTGATGCTCTAAAATTTTCTAATTGGAAATTTTGCTCTATCTCTTTTCGTTTTCGATTTGCAATGGCTAACTTCCAAATTTCGCCACTAGGGGCGCTGCTGTCGTTTGCATTAGGTCGGGCATAGTCGCTTTACTATACCGTTACCTCACTTGCCTGGCTGTAGCACTCTCCGTTCGCAAGTATTTTCAGGTTAAAGGGACTTTCCTATGCACCCTGTATATATATATATATATACTGATGGAAAAAAAAATCCCAACACCAAGAAAAAATTATTGTACAGTAATGAAATTTCAGCAATACATTTGTCTAGGTAACATATTTAATTGATTAAAGTTTCAAGATCACAGGTAGAGCCATTGGCGAGAAGAGCCATTTCAAATGTGAAATGTTGGTACATTAGTAACCGGTGTAACCGCCAGAATTTTGAATGCAAGCATGCAAACGTGCATGCATTGTGTCGTACAGGTGTCGGATATCAGTTTGTGGGATGAAGTTCCATGCCTGTTCACTTGGGTGGTCAATGCAGGGACGGTTAATGCTGGTTGTGGATGACGCTGGAGTTGTCGTCCAATGATGTCCCATACGTGCTCGATTGGAGAAAGATATGGTGATCTAGCAGGCCAAGGCAACATGTCGACACTCTGTAGAGCATGTTGGGTTACAACAGCGGTATGAGGGCGAGCGTTATCCTGTTGGAAAACACCCCCTTGAATGTTGTTCATGAATGGCAGCACAACAGGTTGTATCACTAGACTGACGTACAAATTTTCAGTCAGGGTGCGTGGGATAACCACGAGAGTGCTCCTACTGTCATACGAAATTGATCCCCAAACCATAACTCCAGGAGTAGGCCCTGTGTGTCTAGGCCGCAGACAGGTCGATAGCAGGCGTTCACCTGGCCTCCTTCTAACCAACACACGGCTATCACTGCGACCAAAGCAGAACCGGCTTTCATCAGAAAACACAACAGATCTCCACTCCGTCCTCCAATGAGCTCTAGCTTGACACCACTCACGTCGCAAACGGCAGTGGTTTGGAGTCAGTGGAATGCACGCTACAGGGCGTCTGGCTCGGAGCTGTCCTTGAAGTAACCGTTTTGTAACAATTCGTTGTGTCACTGTGGTGCCAAATGCAGCTCGAATTTCAGCTGCAGACGCAGTACGATTAGCCACAGCCATACGCCGAACACGGCGGTCTTCCCTCTCAGTAGTGCCACGTGGGCGCCCGGAACCCGGTCTTCTTGAGGCAGTACCTTCCCTTGACCACTGCTGCCAACACTCATGCACAGTGGATACATTCCTGCCAAGTCTTTCTGCAATATCGCGGAAAGAAAACCCACCTTCTCGTAGCCCTACTACACGTCCTCGTTCAAACTCAGTGAGCTGTTGATAATGGCTTCTTCGTCTTCTTAGAGGCATCCTTGACTAACATTAACCCACTACGTCAAATCTCAACTATAAATAACGATCACGAACCTTACAGCGCTTATTTAAAGCAAACCTCATTTGCATGTTCATCGCCACACTTATGCGCGTAGCTCGAAATCTGAATCGACGTCATCTTTCAGATGTATAAACACGCTTACCAAATTTCGTTTATCTACCACAGCTCCTTCCTGGTGTTGGGATTTTTTTTTCCATCAGTGTTTATAAACATTAATTTGAATTATACAAATATTCGTGCCAGTATGTTCACAAGTGCATGCATAAGCCGTATTGCACATAGCAGACCATTTGTTTTTATGTTAAATTATCGTAGTAGTCTATAAATCGAAAAATAAATAATTAATTAAGTCTGATCATAGTACATCTTTCTTCTGGCTCTCCACTGGCTACTTTTGAAATTTTTGTTATTTTGGTAATGGATATTTTTGAGAATTTTTTTGTATTGAAAAGGTGGTGAGGGATTTTTCAGTATTTATTTTACTAATATTTTTATTGGTTGCACCTTTTGGTTATTTTATAATAATGCTTCCTATTCTATTTTTATTTTTTATGTAAGGCTAGGTTTAATATTACGTTCGAAGAAACAAATTTTTTCATTTTGAAAAGTGCGTTTTTTCTATAAAACGATCTACTAACAATTAAACTCTTTCAAGTGCTATTCGCTGATTTTCTTTAAAAAATTACTGGCATAAAATTTAATCATGAATAGAATTTTTCTGAAATATTAGCTGCTAAGTCGTTATAGGAAAGTTATAAAGCATTAGAAAACAGGAGAATACGTCAGCAATAGCTACAAATAAGTGCCTGTTTGGCGATTCTTGTTTGTTATTTTCATGTTAAAAAGATTAAATACTTTTAAAGGTACTAACGCTCTGACAGCCCAACAAACTCCCCATATAGTCGAACATATGATAGTGGAGAAGAGACCTATGAGGGTACAACGCCTAGAATAAACAGTGTAGCAAGAGCTTAAAACCTACGTTGACGAAATTTTTAAATGCATGAATGGGGACAAATGTCGAAGTGCCTCTAATTTGTGCATTAAAAATGGGGACACTATGCATTTAATAAATTAATTTACATTGTGGATAAATATAACGCAATTTCACACGTAAGTAGAAATGTAATACATGAAAATAAGTTCATCAATGTTTCTTGTAATAGATTGGCAAAATACTTTTGCAATAAGGCGTTTATATTTATGTATGGTTGTATGTTCATTAACCCACGTCTGCCTTCGTGTTGGCTGATCACTGTAATCGAGAAATTTTATATATACGTATTAGTATTATATATACGTATATCGAGAAGTATTATATATACGTATAGTATTATTATACGTATAGCCATTTTAGATAATCGTTTTTTATAAAATAATGTAAAAAAAAAAAAAAAAAAAAATACTGTTATTATTTAAGGTAATGAAATAGAGTTTAGTTTAGGAAAGTATGTATAAGAAATAATAACAAAATTTAAAAATATTTCAATGCATTTAAGTTTTATATTTATTTTTTTCAAAAAAAAAAAAAAAAAAAAAAAAAAAACATTATGATATTTAATATTAAGTCTAAATTAAAATATTAGACTTGATGTTATATTTAGAAATGGATTAAATTAAATTTAATGTTATTTCTAAAAAAGTATAAAAAGTAATTTCTAAATACAAATATAAATAACAGTGATAGAAATTATTTAATTTGTAAATATCAAGAAGCAATTTTAGAGTTCTAAATAGGTTTAATATACGAATTTTAATTAGTTTTTACGTGTATATTTACACTAAAGAGGACTCGGAATACTGAATTTAATTTTGACTTTAAACGAAATATTTATTTCTCAAACATATATCATATATATATTTTTTTTTTCATCAAATATGTGATAAATTAATTCTGAATTACTTGATATTAAAAAAAAAAAATAATAATAATTATAAGTACGTTTATGAATAATTAAAATAAAAAAAATTAATTTTTAAATAGGGTGTATTTTGTTACATATTTCAGATGTTAATTATCTATCTGGACAAACATGGATTTCTTGAGATTATGAAATGATTTTTCTATTTCAATAATTATGTTTGTCTTTAAAATTAATTTTTATTTTGTGAGAAATTAATGTTAAATTTACATATTTATTTATCTATGGATTGCAAAATTTCAAAGAGATTGCTTTTAAATATGTATATATATATATAAATTATTTAATTGATAAAGAATAGTTCATTTTTCAAACTAAAACAAAATTTAAATATAATTATAATTATTTTTTACACAGTTATCCTAAATGATTCATTAGGTTTCAAAGCACTGTTTGTTTATAAATATACGACGTACAAAGATGGGCGATACATCAAAATATAGAGACACTCACAAATCTGTAAAAGCCTGCCTCGGAACTTGCGTACTGTTTAAATGGTGAACTTTCCTCTAGACTGAATTGTCTCACCGCTTCATAGGGCGCACTGATTTGCTTGGAGTCCCCCCACCCTAATAGCCAGATTTCCCTCCATGCTTTTTTCCCTTTCAGTTTATGTTGAGGTTAAATTTTTATGTATCCCTGATGCCAGTGACTCTGCATAAAGTTCTGCAATGCATCACTGCTGCTGTGGCGAGGATTAAAAAAGACGGATAATTATATATATATATATATATATATATATATAATTCTATATCAAGGAACGCGGTAGCGTTCCGGCCCGCTAAGCTAAAGCAATCACCTACCAAGCTAAAACAAACATTAAGAGAATTACAAATGAAATTTACAAAGTAGGAAGTCAGTGGTGACCGCTACAAGTGTATATTATGTCGACATAGCATCTCGGACTTTTCGACTACCTGTATCTCAGCTCCCTGATCCCCAAGACATATGATTTTTTGCACAGACCTTAAGCATACACACTTATGCGCGTAGCTCGAAATCTGAATCGACGTCATCTTTCAGATGTATAAACACGCCTACCAAATTTCGTTTATCAAGCACAGCTCCTTCCTGGTGTTGGGATTTTTTTTTCCATCAGTGTATATAAACATTAATTTGAATTATACAAATATTCGTGCCAGTATGTTCACAAGTGCATGCATAAGCCGTATTGCACATAGCAGACCATTTATTTTTATGTTAAATTATCGTAGTAGTCGATAAATCGAAAAATAAACAATTAATTAAGTCTGATCATAGTTCAGCTTTCTTCTGGCTCTCCACTGGCTACTTTTGAAATTTTTGTTATTTTGGTAATGGATATTTTTGAGAATTTTTTTGTATTGAAAAGAGGGTGAGGGATTTTTCAGTATTTATTTTACTAATATTTTTATTGGTTGCACCTTTTGGTTATTTTAAAATAATGCTTCCTATTCTATTTTTATTTTTGATGTATGGCTAGGTTTAATATTACGTTCGAAGAGACAATTTTTCCATTTTGAAAAGTGCGTTTTTTCTATAAAACGATCTACTAACGATTAAACTCTTTCATGTGCTATTCGCTGATTTTCTTTAAAAAATTACTGGCATAAAATTTAATCATGAATAGAATTTTTCTGAAATATTAGCTGCTAAGTCCTTATAGGAAAGTTATAAAGCATTACAAAACAGGAGAATACGTCAGCAATAGCTACAAATAAGTGCCTGTTTGGCGATTCTTGTTTGTTATTTTCATGTTAAAAAGATTAAATACTTTTAAAGGTACTAACGCTCTGACAGCCCAACAAACTCCCCATAAAGTCGAACATATGATAGTGGAGAAGAGACCTATGAGGGTACAACGCCTAGAATAAACAGTGTAGCAAGAGCTTAAAACCTACGTTGACGAAATTTTTAAATGCATGAATGGGGACAAATGTCGAAGTGCCTCTAATTTGTGCATTAAAAATGGGGACACCATGCATTTAATAAATTAATTTACATTGTGGATAAATATAACGCAATTTCACACTTAAAGTAGAAATGTAATACATGAAAATAAGTTCATCAATGTTTCTTGTAATAGATTGGCAAAATACTTTTGCAATAAGGCGTTTATATATATGTATGGTTGTATGTTCATTAACCCACGTCTGCCTTCGTGTTGGCTGATCACTGTAATCGAGAAATTCTATATATATGTATTAGTATTATATATACGTATATCGAGAAGTATTATATATACGTATAGTATTATTATACGTATAGCCATTTTAGATAATCGTTTTTTATAAAATAATATTAAAAAAAAAAAAAAAAAAATACTGTTATTATTTAAGGTAATGAAATAGAGTTCAGTTTAGGAAAGTATGTATAAGAAATAATAACAAAATTTAAAAATATTTCAATGCATTAAAGTTTTTTATTTATTTTTTTTAAAAAAAAAAAAAATATGATATTTAATAATAAGTCTAAATTAAAATATTAGACTTAATGTTCTATTTAGAAATGGACTTAAATTGAATTTAATGTTATTTCTAAAAAAGTATAAAAAGTAATTTATAAATACAAATATATACAAGGAGTGATAGAAATTATTTAATTTGTAAATATCAAGAAGTAATTTTAGAGTTCTAAATAGGTTTAATAATACGAATATTGATTAGTTTTTACGTGTATATTTACACTAAAGAGAACTCAGAATACAGAATTTAATTTTAACTTTAAAAACGAAATATTTATTTCTCAAACATATATCATAAATTATTTCTGTTTTTTTTTTTTTTTTTTTTCATCGAATATGTGATAAATTAATTCTGAATTACTTGATATTAAAACAAATAATTATAAGTACGTTTATGAATAATTAAAATAAAATTAATTATTTTTTAAATAGGGTGTATTTTGTTACTTATTTCTGATGTTAATTATCTATCTAATCAGACATGGATTTCACGAGATTATGAAATGATTTTTCTATTTCAATAATTATGTTTGTATTTAAAATTAATTTTCATTTTGTGAGAAATTAATGTTAAATTTAAATATTTATTTATCTATGGATTGCAAAATTTCAAAAAGATTGCTTTTAAATATGTATATATATATATATATATATATATATATATATATATAAATTATTTAATTGATAAAGAATAGTTCATTTTTCAAACAAAAGCAAAGTTTAAATATAATTATAATTATTTTTTACACAGTTATCCTAAATGATTCATTAGGTTTCAAAGAACTGTTTGTTTATAAATATATGACGTACAAAGATGGGCGATACATCAAAATATAGATACACTCATAAATCTGTAAAAGCCTGCCTCGGAACTTGCGTACTCTGTAAATGGTGAACTTTCCTCTAGACTGAATTGTCTCACCGCTTCATAGGGCGCACTGATTTGCTTGGAGCCCCCCACCCCCAATAGTCAAATTTCCCTCCATGCTTTTTTCCCTTTCAGTTTATGTTGAGGTTAAATTTTATGTATCCCTGATGCCAGTGACTAAAACTCTGCAATGCATCACTGCTGCTGTGGCGGGGATTAAAAAAGACGGATAATTATATATTTATATATATATATACATATATATATATATATATATATATATATATATATATATATATATATATATATATATATAATTCTATATCAAGGAACGCGGTAGCGTTCCGCCCCGCCAAGCTAAAACAAACACCCACCAAACATTAAGAGAAATACAAATGAAATTTACTAAGTGGGAAGTCAATGGTGAACGCTACAAGTGTATATTATGTCGAAATAGCATCTCGGACTTTTCGACTACCTGTATCTCAGCTCCCTGATCCCCAAGACATGATTTTTTGCACAGACCTTAAGCATACCCTAAAGACAAAACATACAAATTTGCATGTCGCCCCGAATTAAGGGGCCTGAGTTATATAACTTTGAAAACCCGAAATTTGCCGGTCAGATTCTTCTTCTGCTTCTTCTTCTTCTTCTTCTGTTTGTATTTGTTAAGACAAAAAATTTTGACGGCGATTGAGCCTAGAGTTCTGCAGCTAATGACCTGAAAATTTGCATGGTCATTCCTTCTGACCTGTAATAGTGCCTTTTGCAATCAATTTTTTTTGGTCGGGTTACTGCTGCCTACGGCATCGTTACCTGTACACATCTTGTAATCGCTTTTTAACTAACTTCCCGACTAGCTAGACATTTGAAACTTTCAGGATAGCTCATAACACGGAGACAATACATTTTTTAACACTTTTAGTGAACTGTTTGAGGTCCCTACTGCCTTCGGCAGCGTTTATATGTTTCGACAGAACATTTATTTAACTAATTTCCCGACAAGCTAGACATCTGAAATTTTCGGACTAGTTCAGAACACGGAGAAAATGTATTTTTTTATTACATTTAGCCAACTGCTTCGGGTTCCTGCTGTCATCGGCAGCGTTACAAATACATAGCTTGCAATCGATTTTTATCTAACTTTCCGACTAGCTAGGCATTTGATACTTTCGGGATAGCTCAGAACACGGTGACAATACATTTTTTAACACTTTTACTCAACTGTCTCAGGTACCTACTGCCTTTGGCAGCGTTTATATGATTCGACAGAAAATTTATTTAACTAATTTCCCGACTAGCTAGACATTTGAAATTTTCAGACTAGTTCAGAACACGGAGAAAATTAATTTTTTATTATATTTAGCCAACTGCTTCGGGTTCCTGCTGCCATCGGCAGCGTTACAAGCACAAAGCTTGCAATCGATTTTTAACTAACTTTCCGACTACCTAGGCATTTGAAGCTTTCAGGATAGTTCGGAACACGGTGACAATACATTTTTTAACACATTTAGTCAACTGTTTCAGGTCCCTACTGCCTTCGGCAGCGTTTATATGATTCGACAGAAAATTTATTTCCCGACTAGCTAGACATTTGAAACTTTCATAATAGTTCAGAACACGGTGAAAATGCATTTTTATAATACTTTTAGCCAACTGTTTCGGGATACTGCTGACTTCGACAGTTTTACCAGTACACATTTTACAATCACTTTTTAACTAACTTCCAGACTAGTTAGACATTTGAAACTTTCAGGATAGCTCAGAACACGGTGACAATACATTATTAATACTTTTAGTTAACTGTTTCAGGTCCCTACTACCTTCGGCAGCGTTTATATGATTCGACAGAAAATTTATTTAACTAATTTCCTGACGAGCTAGATAATTGAAACTTTCAGAATAGTTCAGAACACGGTGAAAATGCATTTTTTAAATACTTTAGCCAACTGTTTCGGGTTCCTGCTGCCATCGGCAGCGTTACCAGCACAAAGCTTTCAATCGTTTTTAACTAACTTCTCGACTAGCTAGACATTTGAAACTTTCTGAGTAGCTCAGAATACGGTGACAATACATTTTTAAACTCTTTTAGTCAACTGTTTCATCCCTACTGCCTTCGGCAGCGTTTATATGATTCGACAGAAAGTTTATACCCGACTAGCTAGACATTTAAAATTTCAGAATAGTTCAGAGCACGGTGAAAATGCATTTTTTTAATCCTTTTAGCCAACTGATTCGGGTTCCTGCTGCCATCGGCATCGTTACCATCACAAAACTTGCAATTGATTTTTAACTAACTTCCCTACTAGCTAAGCATTTGAAACTTTTAGGATAGCTCAGAACACAGTGACAATACATTCTTTAACACTTTCAGTCAACTGTTTCATTTCCCTACTGCCTTCGGCAGCATTTATATGATTCGAAATTAAATATATTTAACTAACTTCCCGACTAGCTAAACATTTGAAACTTTCAGAATAGTTCAGAACAGGGTGAAAATGCATTTTTTAAATACTTTTAGCAAACTGTTTCGGGTTCCTGCTTCCATCGGCAGCGTTACCAGCACAAAGCTTGCCATCGATTTTCAACTAACTTCCCGACTAGCTAGACATTTGAAACTTTCAGGATAACAATACATTTTTACCAATTTGAAATCATTTGAGGACAAATGTTCTCGAATTTTATAAATTTGTCCTCAAATGTCCGCAAATTAAAGCATAATTTAACTCTGTCCTAAAATGTCCTTTCAGTTTGAGGACGCTGCCATGATTTGTCCTCAAATTGGGTTTAAAAATGTGGTCACCTTAGTGAAACCCAGTATAAACTTGAGTTTCACCAGAAAACGCAGCTTAAATAACAGCTGACAACATATAAATCACAGCACAAACGATACCACAGTCATAACATACAGACATAAACTACAATTCAATGGTAGAGACTTAGTCAAGCAAAACTTTCTATTTCGTAAAGTCTTAGCGAGAAACTCACCTCAAAGGTCGGAACGGAACTCCTTTAATAGCCCGCCATTAATCCTGAATTTTACAGTAACTTCCGTAAAGTCCGGTTTCCACTGCAGTTGGAAATTCGAGGTTAAAAAAACCATTAATCACGCTCCCGACACAAAGAGCCAAATGTCTTGCCATCAGTTGTAACCCTTTTTCATCAGATTGCGCAGTTACTTCAAGGAAAACACGCAAAATTGACATAGATATCTGCCTCTGGTCCCTCAATTACCTCAGCTTGGGGTTAAAGCCAGGGACTTCCAACCGGTCGAACCAATCCGTCAAAGCATTCCAACCGCTTGACCATATCAAAGGATTCAGAATAGCGCCGCTCGAAACGACTTCCAACCAACCTCAGTGGAAACTGCACTTAATAATCCAGTTACAGCTTGGACAATGGGTCTATCGATAATAAAGGTTTTTTTCACCAAGTTCGTCAAAATAGTTGTCAAGATGTGATAAAGTCACCATATTCATCGCCAAGTCTATTACGTGCCCTGATAAAGTGTATTTTTAACGAAGAAGGATCTTTTTTAACGCGGAAACAAGCTAGAAATGCGAAAAGGTGACATTTTATAATGTGACTAAACCTCTTAGAAAGAAATCACATAAAACTAGTACTATTTAGAAATCTGTAACACTATATTTACATATATGCATAACACGCACGATTTTTATTGATCTATTACACAAATATATTCATTATGCATACGTATTAAATTTATAAAAGGACATACACATACACAACCTGCAAAAAGAAGTGATATTTCATAAAAAAACAATACTATTGTAAAAGTCACCCCGCCCAGCAAAAACTCTTACCTTTCTTATGCATACGTATTATATTCGTAAAAGCACATACATAACCTGCAAAAAGAAGTGATATCTCATTAAAAAAAACAATACTATTGTAAAAGTCACCCCGCCCAGCAAAAACTCTTACCTTTCTTAAGCAGCCAAAAAAAGAATTGATATCAAATTTCGCCGCCGCTATTGAATCCCGGGTACTCAATGCCTAGCTTAATGAAGATCTGCCAATAACACTGCATGTATCTTTCTAATATATCTTTCTAATATCTCTTTCAACATTCTTTGTTATCTGTGTTAGTTTTTTCGCTGCATTATAAAGTTATAATTTAAAGTATCTTTACGGCGGGGTGCGTCGTCTATGTAGAAGTTTTAGATAATAAAAATTTAGTTAGTAATTATTAAAATATTATTACGCACCTCGCCGTAAAAATACTTTAAATTATAACTTTATAATGCAGCGAAAAAACTAACACAGATAACAAAGAATGTTGAAAGAGATTAGGATATATTAGAAAGATACATGCAGTGTTAGTGGCAGATCTTCATTAAGCTAGGGATTGAGTACCCTGGATTCAATAGCGGCGGCGAAATTTGATATCAATCCTTTTTTTGGCTGCTTAAAAAAGGTAAGAGTTTTTGCTGGGCGGGGTGACTTTTGCAATAGTATATTTTTTTTTTTTTTTTTTTTTTTTTTTTTTATGAGATATATAATTAAATATATAATTATCACTTAAATAAAACTTTTTTATGTAATTTTCTTGTGTAATCTTCTGACTGCCGAATGTGCTGTACATTTGCTATACCTTTGAATTGAACTGTCTTTAATTTTTTGGCAATAAAATCATAATTAAAAAATTAATCAGTAATTTTATTGCTTAGCAGGGAAGGCTATACATAAATGACAAAAATTTTAACCTTATATGCAAAATTTTCTTATAACATAAAAACGTATAGTGTAAATAATATTTGAGTTCAGCCTTTTTTAAAGGAGCTGTAGGTTTAAAAAAATTAAATTTCGCCATGGATAATTGTTACTTTTTTAGGACAATATCATAAATTTACGTCAGGGTGTTTAACCTATGTATGTATACGAAGTTCGTTCACATAAGAAAAAGCTTGAAATGAGGAAATTTGGAAACATAGCAGAAGGTATATGAAAAGAAACATGTTATTAATCTTTGATAATTTAAAAACAACACCGTAACAGTATTTGTGTTACTTTGCAGCAAAACAAATAGTTATAATAAGCGATGCAAGCATATTTTATTGCACAACAAAAGTCAAAAATATTCGTCCGACATCATTACCAAGATGTGACGTTACTTTTACGTTGGAAAACTGCAGGAAGACGATTAGGCATGGATGACACAAAACGGCTTAATGTGGTTGTAGGGATTTTTTTTTTCCATTTCTGCCTCAGATAATCCATCAGTTGTTGTATATTACGAGGCCGACGCTGGGCCACATTTCTCTTAAGAATTTTCCAAATATTCTCTATAGGCGAGAAATCCTGACTTGCTGCTGGCCCCTCTAAAATAGGGACACGTTTCGACCATAGTCACGTTTGTGTTAACCTCGCTATATGTGGCCGAACATTATCTTGTTGAAATAACTATCGTTTTCTATCAAGCAGTCGCTTCACTGATGGCCGTAGATTCATGTCAAGAATTTGTATATAGTCCTCATCATTTAACGTATCCGTGCAAAAATGCAAATTGCCAACCCCATTTGCTGCTATGCAACCTCACACCATCAGAGAGCGTGTTTTAGAAACCACGCGATAGTAACAGTATGGATCGTTTGCTTCATCCTTCTATCTAACAACTTTTCGACCATCTCCATATGACACCTGAAAAATGGATTGATCTGTCCACAATACCTTTCCCCACTGCGATGAAGTCCAGCTGAGGTGCGATGTGGCCAACGCAACACGACGACGTTTATTCACTGTAGTGAGGAATGACTTACGCCTCGATTTGTAGAATGCGTAGCGACATCTTTTAATATATCGACGCATAGATGCTTCGGAAATAGTTTTTACAAAGTTTTGTCTTGCTCATCTAATTACATCTGCGACTGACAAGAGCCTAATTTTAGAAATATGTTGACGAATAAGGCGCACTCCCTAAGCCGTCAACTTTAGATTCCGACCGGGAGCTTTTCCAGGGCAGATATTTCCAGTTGTAGTGAAACGTTTTATAATACCACACACTGTAGACTGCGCCAAACGAAATGTTCCGCTAATTCGGCGCTGTGAAATAACATTTTGGTGATGTTGGATAATTTGATTGCGTACCACAAGATCCGTAGCTCGTCCCCTTGCCATGCGTCTGCTTAGCACAGTTAACGACCGTACATTGCTCGACCATTTTTGTTGTTTGCTTCTTCTGACGTCACTGACTCAGATTTGTGATCGAAACGGCTGGAATGTTCTCGTCCTTTCTACTGAACAAACTATATTTCAAAGCGTTGGGATTCAGAAAGACTTCAGACCAACTTTCATATTTATTTATTTATTTATTTTTTCACTTTTATTTTGTTTGAACACAGTCTACACCTACATATAACTTTTTTTAAAATTTTCGACGATCTCATATATTTTTATTCACGAAAATCTTAGTGAACGAACTTTATTTACGTTAGCACTGTGTATATATATATATATATATATATATATATATATATATATATATATATATATATATATATATATAATTCTTTAGTGACATGAAATTTCCTTAGATGGAATTTCCTTTCTCATCGCCAATTCCTTCTACTCCCTTTTCTTTGATATTTTAATTTTCCATTTTTGAAAATCACGACAGATAATACTTGAAATTTTTAATAGATATTAATAAAATTAATAATATTTGGTCATAACTAAAATGAAATAGCAATATTAAAGACACTTGGGTGAAAGTGATATAGATTTGGTCACACTAAGTTCTATGAAACATTTTCATCATGGCCTGTACTGCTGGAAACATCTTCGAACTGACGAAGTAATTTGTTCTTTGATTATGCATTTCTAATATGCTTGTAAAATACCAATGAGTCTAGAGCAATATATTGTACACAAAAACTTCAAGAATATTGCTTCGATATAAGCATACAGGCACTTATATGAAATCCTATTTTTAGATTCATACCATTTTTTTTTTCAAATATTGACACATAAGCATTGTGTTGATAATGAAATGAAATGAATTGTGGTATGAACAGTCGGTAACAAAAGTCTCCGAATACTAGCAAAAACTCCTATATATAAAAGGTACACTTAATGCAGTTTTGTGAAATAAATCGTTGTCGAATCCTGTTCTTAGACTGACTAAGAACAGGATTTGACAAGAATTTATTCAACAAAATTGTATTAAGTGTACTTTTTTTACATAGGAATTTTTGCTAGTGTTTGGAGACTTTTGTTACCGACTGTAGCAAAATTACTATCAATACAGTTGTGTCGACGACTAAAGAGTCTTGATATACTTCTGTAACGGCAGAACAACATGTTACAGATATCAAACCTGTCTTTAAAAAAATGAAAAAAAAAAAAAAAATCAAAGCAGTCTTCGGGGACTGCCGATAGAAGTGAAAACTAAGTAATTTCTGAATTGTATCGTCGAGCTATTAGATTATTATTTTCGAATTATTTTTGGTTTGTAAAGAAATGTTTATGATCTGTATTATATGATTCGGCGCAATATTTGTAGCTACCCAAATTAAATGAAATAAGCCTTATATTAGGTAAAAATATTCATTACTTGTGAAATTATTTTAATTAGTAGCTGAGATACAAAAGAAAATCGATTCAGGACACCTCAAAACGTGTAAACCAGGTGAAATCTCGAATTCCACTTTCGATAATATAAAAAACTTTAAAATATCTTTCGAATGATGTCGTAAAATAATTTAATCATAATTAGAATTTGAAATACGCGTATTAGAATAAAATTTAATTTAGAATTAAAATGTATTTTTTTTTTCCAAAATCGATGAAATTTGAACTACAACTACCCCCTGTGCTGTTAATGGCGCACATAAATTTTCAATAAATTTAGAAGAAAACTAAAGCATTTTGAAATTTGCATTTTTTATTCTTAGTAGAAAAACCTCGTGAAGTCAATTGATGAAAAATATGTTCCTTCCCGACCAGACTGGATGAATGGGTTGTCATGGTAACGAACGCCTGGAGAATTTGAAAGTGTTCGCTGACGATGATGCGAGCTCCATGACTTTTGTTCACCCAAAAGTGCTCAACGCGCCTAAAGAAGTTTTCCCTTCAAAATTGGTAATTTTGAGTTTTAATATTTTTTAAAGATATAAAATTAATCATGCTGACGCCAATAAAAATATAATATTTAATTTTGTAAAATATCTAGAAAAGTTCTTTAGGAGTCCATTTAGGAATATGAAGAGCATGTCATACCTTATATATTCCAGCAAAAGTATTGTTCTGAAAAGGAAAAAATTCAATTTGCGAAATTCCAATTGCATAATATAATAGGCAATAGCATTGAGCTACTTACATGAAAATCCCCCAAAATATAGAGTAGACTCAAATAAATTATTAGAGAATAATAAACGAAATAAACGTGCACATTCGAAAGTGTGCAAATGCTAATCGGTAGATAGTGTATTAAATTTAAAATTGCTAAGCATATTTTGGATTATTGGCTAATTAGCATAAAAAGCCTATCTTTAACATTAATAAAGTGATAAGTAACAGAGATCGAAAAGAAATGGAACGAGTTTACGGTGTCTTAGCTACAGTTATTTCAATCTAAAAAAAACTTAATGTTAAAATTATATTAAGTGTTAACATTAAATGAATCTTTAGATTGTAACTCCAATTATTAACTTTAAACAAACCTTCAGCTATTACTTTGATTTCAGAAAACAAAATTATTCGCATAAAGTTTAATTATGACTAACATCTAATATATGATTTTTTGTTTAAAATTAGAGAAACTAAACAATATTTAAACGCACATGGTAATGGAGAGTAACATGAAATCAAATTTGAAATAAAATATAGTCCTTCTAAAAAACACGTATTTTTTTATTGTACAGGGAAATGGATAAATAAATAAATAATATATATATATATATATATATATATATATATATATATATAATGAATAATTTAATTCCTTTACAACACTCAGCAAATGAAAGAAAGATGAAAATACCAACAATGAAATTTGAAATGAGATGTATTACGTATAAAGTTATTGCCACGATTATAATTTAATTAAATTACACTGAGTAGTAAAAACCATGTTAAATTACTTTCACAGAAGAGAAATGACACACATAACACTTAAGCCTAACGATGAGATAATTTGCAGAATCCATTAAACCAGTAAATACAGGCAACACATAATATAAATTGAAAGAAATTGACCAAAATAAACTGTTGAAAGAAAAGAGAATTCATGAAGTGAAAAATAGAGTTATAAATGCTGAAAGCCAGAAAAGATCTCATCAGGAAACTAGCATTTCTGTCAGCTGCAATGCAAGATTTCTGATTGTTGTATAGCTATTTCAGCAATAAACAACACTAGTTTCTATCTTGCATAAAAATAGAAATACAAAAGGAAATTAGCTTATACAGTAACACAACCAGAATTGAAAAATGTAATACGTAAAATTGAGAAGTCCACATGTAAACCTAGTCCAAATTGAATAAGTAGAAATAAACCGGGCGGTTGCCAAAACGAACAAACTGAAAAGAAATGATTAAGAGTAAAGAATCAATTAATAGAAATAGTTTTTGAAATGAAATAAATGAAGCATGAAGTGATAATTATTGTTCTTAAAATTTAAAAGCTTAAAAGCACAATTAAAATGATGATGTTCTAGAGGGAAATTTAAGTTTAATGTTAATGAATACGATTTTCACTTAAGAGCATACGTTCGACACAACTTGAGCCAGCGACATCTAACGGGAAAAAAAATGAGTTACTATTAAGTGATTTTAGAAATTGTACGATTAGACGTTCAATTTACATGAGTGTAATTTGTATTCTTAAGCAAACAGATCAAAAGGCCAACAAGCGATGATAAAGTCATTATGATGAGGTTATTGGTGAATTATTTTAATTTTAAAATTATAATAATAATAATAATAATAATTATTATTATTATTATTATTATTATTATTTTAATATATTATGAAAACACCAAATTTGAATGAGATCTAATTTTTTATTTTGAATAATTAAGCTAAGCAAATATAATGTATGAATTGTTGAAACTTAATCAATATCAACCAGAAAGAGATGATGTATCCTGCAATCGCAATAAGACCATGCTTCCTATTTTTTTTTATTAAATAAATTCAGCAACCCACCCAACCAACCAGCCATACAACAACACCCTTCCTCCCTAATCAAACATCTGCCCTCCCATCCGCCACATTTTACTTATTATTATTTAATTTTTTTTAATCATTTTTTTAAATATATATATATATATATATATATATATATATTTGTGACACAATGAACATTTATTGATAGATAATAGAATAAAAAAATCGCTTGGGATAACCCATATCAATAGCAGTTTTAATTAATTTGTTAATATTTTTGTTTTTGTAATGAGATAAACAAAGTCTGTTTATGCGAAATAGGTGATTAAGAATGATATTTCTGTATACAGATAAATGAAGACAAGAATTGAAATGTGTAAATAAATTTACTTTAAAACAAAAATCATTTCGTATGTCATATAGATCAGTAGATATTTTACCACCATTTAATTTAAGTTTTAAATCTAAAAAACTAATGCAATTGTTTTTAATAAAATTATTTGTTAGTGTAAGGTGAGAGGGTTATTGAAATTTTAATAAAAATGGAGTAGAATTATTAACATAAAAAATTATAATATCGTCAATGTATCTATAAATAATGACATTATCATTACATAAACTTTGTTCATAATGGTATAGATATAAGTCAGCTAACAGACTCGAGCTACATCCCCCTGGTGGGATACCGACCTTTTGGATATAAATAGTGTTGTTATGTAGAATATAATTATTGTGAATAATGAAATTTAAAAGAGTTTTAAAGGAAGCTGTACAAAAGTATTTAGGAAGAGAAAGTTCACTTTTAAAACGCACATAAAGGTTGTTAATAATTTGATGAAGATCGGTTAAATTAATATTATTAAACAAGTCAGCAAAATCATAGTAATAATTTCATTAACATTGTTCAGAGTTTCTACTATTTCTTTGAGTTGATAGCTATTTTTAAGACAGTAAAAATTTTTGGATTTACTAATTAAGTTATAAATTTGTTTAAGAATATCAAGGAGTATTTTATTAGCATTATTGTTATATGTATTACAAGAAATAGTAACAGTTCTAAATTTAATAGTATTTTTATGAAATTTAGGAATAAGAACAATATAAGGATAGTTGAAATTATTAAATGGAAGCTTTAATAATTTATAAAAGCTATGAATTTTTCTATTATTAATTTCAATGTCATTACAGGTGGGATGAAATTTAGCACTCGAAGAGATGGTTTTATCAAGTAGAGAAAGATAATATTGTTTACATATTATGGCATAGTTATTCGGAGATTTATCAACATAAGTAATAACATAGTTTTGTTTGAGTACATTAATAGATTTAAAAAGATCGGATTTACTGCAATAAGTTAAATGTGTTTTATATTTTATTAATTCAGTTTTCTTTTTCGAAATCACTAAAAATTTCCATTGATTAAAATACTCAATAGTTTTATTATATGAAATAAATATTTTATAGATAAACAAATCAATATCAAAAGTTAATTGCTGTAAAATCTGTGGAATATTAGTTTTTGATGGAAGTCTAAATTTTGTGCCATAATGCATAAGTTTTTTTTTTTAATTGCTGTTATTAACAAATTCAAGATCTCCAGTAATAATATGTCCATGGTCCTTGTCTAGATATTTTGCATAAGAAGGATCATCACAACTACAGGATACATCAGTAGAAAAGGTAGATTTTGACACTGAATTATAATTGAATAACAATCGACCAAGAGTAATAGGATATTTAAATGTGCGAGAAATATGTAAATCATTGATGGGAAACATACAAGATTTATCATTAATAATTGAAGTGATGTTGATTTTATTAAATATTTGATTTGAAAAATTAATAACTAACTGAGAATTAGATTGTATTTTTTGAGGTTTTTTAGAAAGTTTGAGATTGAATTGTTTTATTCGATATAAAATTATATCAGAAAAAATATCAGAAAAGTGTTGATTATAACTATGGTTTTTAAATTCATGTGGAAAATTAGTTAAAAACTTTTTTTTTTAATAGCAAATATAAAATTTCTTACAGAGAGCCAACCATAATTATTAAGATAATTTGACTACAATTCAAGAATTTGTTTATTAATAGCATTTTTTGATATTGCATAAACAGAAGATTTTTTACCACGTTTGAATCTAGTGGTTTTATGGTTGGCACTATGATTAAGTTCATTGTACATAGGGGAATAATCATGGAGGGGATTAATATTGGAATAAACCTTTACAACATTATTGAAATACTCATGATTCAGACCATAAGGATAAATAGTATTGTAAAATTTCATAAAATGGGATTCATAGAATAACCTTTCACTTTTATTTTTTTTTAATCTTTATAATTTCAATGGTACATGAACAGAAATCGTGTTGATTAAAATGTTTTAACTCAAGAGTAGATTTAAAAGGAATGCTATTAGAAGATAATTTTTTGGAGTCTGAGCGGTGTTTATTTATTCTTAAATGTAATAGAGAAGACGTTTCACCAATATATTGCATTTTACATATACAGCAACTAAGTTTATAAATTACATTATAGGACTGACAAAAAGGAATCAATTTAATATTATCGCAAAGTTGGGATTGCAGCGCATTAGGGCAAGTTTTGCATCGAGACGAATCACATTTTCTAAAAACAAGTTTGGAAGGAGGAAGCAATAGGTAACTTGATAACGATACAGGAATGTCCCTATAAACATTCCTGTACCGAGCACAATACTGTTTATTAACAAAGTATTTCTTGCCAGGCACGACAAACTTACTAAGAACATTCATATCATGAAAAACGACAGTTTTTTGAGTGACGCAAGCGGAGGGACAAACGGGACGCTGCGAACTCATATATACGTCTAGTTTGACATCAAAGAGATTGGTAAAAGCCGACACTTAATATCTCAGCAAATATGCCATATTTTGTTCTGATCTTTTCAAAATAATCTTTTATCTTCGGTTTTAATCTATCCTGAAATTTTTACATTTCTACATGCAATATGTTTTGAGATCTGAATCTCAATTTTAAGCCAAAATGGGAAAACGGTTGGTGTAATTGACTGGAATTCTGAAAAATATCTCTAAAACGGCTCGAAGGATTTTCATATAATTAATATATGTTGTTAATAGGATCTTTCTGAATCTAGTAACGTTTTCGTTTTTTTTTTCAGGAAAACTCTTGTTTTTTATATAAATCGCTTTAAATATGGAACTATATTACTCCGCCAATTACATGTGTTTCTTCGGGCGAAAACTCTCTTATGCGGTTCTTGCTTGTGAGGTATGTGGGCTGGTTGATTGACCGACTTCAATGCAGCCAATGAATTACTTAGATTTTTTTTTAAACGCAAAAGTACTTTATTACATGTTTAAAATATTTATTGTATATAAACTAAGTCAAATTCACTTAAATATATTTTCTCTTCTGTTATGAAAAAAATATTTTTTTCATTTCAAAATTTCATATATAGTCAAAAACACATTTAGATAATATTTTAAATAAGGAAGTATTTTGTAATTTTAGATATTCCATTTTATCATAATAATGATGAATTTACAATTTTTTAAAGCGAGAATTTTTTTAATCATTCATGAACATCGATTTTATAATAGCTCAATGATTTGCGATTCATATTCATGTATCATTCCGCGCTGGGAATGGAAAAAAAACAGCAAATAGAGTTTTGGTGCCATCTATCGTTTTTTATTTAAACCATGCACTTCCGTAAATACATATATATGTATAGTTTTCTTTTTAAAATTTAAAAATCTCTTTTGAAAATACAGTTAGAATTTATTCATTTATTAATTTTCAGACTTTAAAATGATACATATTTTAAATATTAACATAATCAGTTTTTCTTTTATTATTATTTAAAGCAATAATGACTAGGGGATGAAACAGTGCTCACACTGTTTATTAGAAATAACAATATTTCATGAATTTTATTAAAACTCATGAAAAATATGTCAAATAGCAATTATTAAAAAACACGTCAAAATAAATAAATAACATCTTTACTTTGAAACCCATAATAATGTATTTAAAAAATATTATTCTTTCTTTTATTTTTTTTAATTAATTAATTTCTGCATGAAAAATTCTATTTCATAAATATATTTACAATTACAGTAAACAAAAAAAACCCTCCTTTAATTTTAAATAACTATTTCTACCTGTTTCTAAACAAGTTTTTTTTTTCCTTTTTATTTTTTTTAAGGGGAGAAAAAAAAAGTTAAACATATATGTATATGATTTTAATATAAACTACTAGAGGGCGCCACTACATTTATTTATTTTTCTTTAAAAAAAAGAAAGAAAGAAAAAACTTTTAATTGCTTCGAAACATGTAGAAATAATTATTTAAAATTAAAGGAAGTTTTTTTTGTTTATTGTAGTTGTAAATATATTTATGAAATAGAATATTTACGCAGAAATTTCATATATATATTTTTTTTTTTTTAAGCTTAACTTAATTTTCCATAAAATTTTTCTCCAGGTGATTTTATCTTATTTTTAAAATCATAGAAATGTAAAGCTTAATTTATATTTTGTCTATTTCTTCCCCCAAACTATATGAAAATATATATGAAGTAATTTTTACCTGCAATTTTGATGAAAATTTAAACTGTGAATATTGGAGCATACTTAGCCTCAAAAGGGGAAACAAAATATACAAATTTCCATTTTTAACATTTACTTGATATTATTATTATTATTATTATTATTATTTTGTAATTGTTTAATTTGTAATTCTCTAAAAAGAAACTTGCAAACTGTAAATTACGTAATTCTAACTTAAATGTGAAATTATCCACTTTTTTTTTTTTTTTTTTTTTTTTTTTAAGAGTTTGAGAATCCCAGTCAATAAATTTTTCTAGTGCGAAGCTTCTCCATTTTGTTTCCAAGTGGCAGGCTACTTAAAAATTTGTCAGTATGATAACGTTTGAAATACTGAATTAATTCACACTAAATTTGTAGTGTAGATTTATCTTAGAAACGTATTTGATATGATCATTTGCCAACTTAATCTACCCTCTTGTTTCCCTGTGCTAGCACACTGAAAATTTCAAATTTACATTAGAAAGGTTTTATGAACCGATTTGCTTAAAACTCCATATATACAAGCCTTCATTAATAAATCCACTAAGTCCATCAATAAATTGTAGCTGCCATTTTGAAAAAAAAAATGGTGGCAACTTCATAAGAAAAGATAAATTAGTTTACCCTTCCTAGGAGCCAGAAGGACTTATTTTAATTTTTTGATCAATAACCACTAAAAAGTAATGATATAAGTTCAAAAAACCCTTAATGGCTTAAAAGTTTGTGACGCCGCTACTTTATGGCTATAAGAATTTGAAATATGAGTCTTAAAAATAATGATATCAAATTTTATGTGACGCTTTCCAATTAGTTAAAGTATACATAGATTTTCTTGTTTGATCATTTACTTTTATCTTTTATTTATATTTATAATGCAAACGTAATATTTTTAACTTCAAGATCAGACAGATATATAAAATACACTCACTGATGCTTTTTCATTCGCATTTCAAATTCAAAATAACAGTTTTAAAAGGAATTATATAAAAATTCCAGTGGCGCCTCGGTGTTATTTTAAAAGATTTGTTTTTAGATTCCATTAAAATTACTTTTGTTTTGTCTAATAAAGTATATTTACACATTTAAACAGTGCTTTTAATTTTCAAATATACTGTCAAATAATTATACTTTCACTGAGTTTGCATTATAAATTAAAATTATTTATTTCAATAAATTGATTTATCTTTTGCGTCACGCTATCCAAAACTGCAAGTAAAATTTGTGTAAATGTTTTCTTTACGTCACACTACCTCTTTGAGCAAATTTTCACTTAGTTGGATACTATGATACTATGTTTTGGATAGCGTGATGCAAAAGATAAATCAATTTATTGAAATAAATAGTTTTAATTTATAATGCATACTCATTGAAAGTATTATTTGACAGTATATTTGAAAATTAAAAGCACTGTTTAAATGTGTAAATATACTTTACTAGACAAAACAAAAGTAATTTTAATGGAATCTAAAAACATATCTTTTAAAATAACACCGAGGCGCCACTGGAATTTTTATATAATTCCTTTTAAAACTGTTATTTTGAATTTGAAATGCGAATGAAAAAGCATTAGTGAGTGTATTTTATATATCTGTCTGATCTTGAAGTTAAAAATACGACGTTTGCATTATAAATATAAATAAAAGATAAAAGTAAATGATCAAATAAGAAAATCTATGTATACTTTAACTAATTGCAAAGCGTCACTTAAAATTTGATATCATTATTTTTAAGACTCATATTTCAAATTCTTATAGCCATAAAGTAGCGGCGTCACAAACTTTTAAGCCATTAAGTGTTTTTTGAACTGATCATAAATTAATGTGTTTTTAGTTAAATAAAATTAACCTAACAATACAAAGTAGAATTACAATAATTCAATTTGAAAATAATAAATCTTGATTAAATCATGCATTACCATTAGGAAAAAATAATATAAATAAAAAAGAAAAATTTAAATTCTTAATCCTTTCAATTTTTCTAGGTTAAACTCATATTAAATTATATAAAATATATACAGTATGTACAAAAACTTCCAAACATAACCTAGGCCTATCAAAACACCAACTCATTGAATGATAACAAGTATTCCTATAAATGTCCATATGAGAAATGCAATAATTTTTAATAGTCAGAAAGCATGAGCAAGAAATATAAATTTCACTAATTTAACCTTCATACGGTGTTCCAATGTAGCATACACCTAAGGTGTTCGGGTCAAAAAACACCCATATTATAATTTTCAATTTTTTCGAATTCTAGGCACACGTTATGAATATTGGTAATGTAGATAATTAAGTAGTTATACAAAATTATAGAAAATGGTAGATCAAATGATAATTTAACCCTTTGCAGTTCAAGGAATTTCTTTTTTGAAATGTTAAATTTTCCACAGAATTTTTGAAAATTTTCTATTATAAAAATGGAAATACAATTTTTTTATGTAATTATCATTTTTTTACCCTTTTCTGTATTTTTATATAGCTTAACCCTTTAGGGGACAAATAACTGCTTTTTTGAAAAGTTGAATTTGCATCATAATATTTGAAAAAAAAAATTCTAAATATGGATATGCAATTATTTATTTATCTTTTAATCTACACATTTCTCAATTTGTATAACAGGAATATACTAGAAAATTATGTGTAGGAAATACTGAAAAAATAGAACAATATAGAAAAGAGATTACCTTTTATACACAATTGTTGCACACTTGAATGAAATGTTTCTTACAAGTGAAATGTTCACATTTGAAACATTTTACAGAACTTTTGTTATCAGTCCGTGTGCACAAGTGGCATCTTCCCCTTTTATTGGTAGTTGATAAACTTCCTGATAGTTCAGGAGCGAGTTCAGTCCGTTCTGAATTTTGAATACTCATCGCTAATTCTCGGGCAGCTCTTGCTCTGGGCAGATGTTTTCGTTTTTCGATTTGTTGAGTAACCAAAGTCATGCCGAGCTTTTCAATGAAGAGCCTCCTTTTGTGAAATGAATTCATCTTCCATGTTGGATTGACTTTTATGAAGAGTACGAATGCATTATATGCAGAAATATCTAAGATATTGGAAAAAACAATGATGGGCCACCTGTTGGTCTTCCTCCGACAAGAATAGTTAGATACTAGTTTATCTAACGTATCTACTCCTCCTTTTGTGCTGTTATAATCCAGAATGATTTCAGGTTTCTTTGTATCTGTGTCAGCAAGCTTCTTGTCATGATGAAGAGTGCTTTGGAGGACTACGCACTTGCCTCTCTTCGGGACGTATGATACTAGAGTCATGTCCTTCGTGAACGCAAATTTTGAGGAGTACATTGGAGCCTTTTTTAGAAGCAACTGAGGAGGAATTGTTGTCTTATTTTTTCTGATTGTTCCAATCATTGTCAGTTTTTTTTCAGAAGAAGCTGTCCAAGGTCATAAGACGTGAAAAAGTTATCACAAGTTACATTGTGACCTTTCAAGCCTTGAACAAGATCGTTAACAACCCTGAGACCTTGGTTTTTTTCTGATGCAGAACCAGGATTCTTTCCAAGGTACGGTTGTATATTCCAAACATAACTGGTAGCGTTATCGCAAAGTAACCAAAATTTTATGCCGTATTTGGCTGGTTTGCTGGGCATGTACTGACGAAATGGGCACTTTCCACGGAAAGCAACTAGCTGCTCATCCACAGTAACGTACATCTCGGGATTATACAACATTGGCAATATTTCCACCCACTTGTCCCAAAGCTCTCTTATGGCTGCGAATTTGTCAGTTTCCCTTCTTCTTTGTCGGGTCTGTTTATCATCAAATCGAAGAACCTTCGATATCAGTTTGAATTTTTCTAAGGACATAGTAGCCCTGAATATACTCCGTCCCGTTGTGGCATCCCACAGACTCTCTACGAGATTTCTATACACCAGACAGCAGCAACAAGCCAATAAAGGCTTCCAAGTCAGAGTTATTTAAATTCTTCCATCGGTCACCAAATAAATTTTTTCCTTCTATGTTACTATTTTTTAGTATAATATTAACTATTGATGGTGGGAAAAACAACATAAATGCAGAGTATTCATCTTTAATTCTAGACGTAGCATACTTCGTAGGACCTGGAGTCATATTCAAAATATTTTCTGCTTTACGCCTACCACCTAAAGCTTGTGGTTCAGATTTCCACTCAATTTTACCATCTTTGCTAACTAAAGTTTCCGTCTGAATTATCGACTGATCAGATTCTTCATCTGCGTCGTTATCGGATGTCTCTTCGCTTTCCGAAACATGATCTTCAATTTCTGAAACAACTTCTTCTTCGTCTGACATCGCAAGCCATAACTCATCTAATTCTTCTTTAGTAAGATCACGATTGGCCATATCATAGACTTTACTGTGTGTCTAACAAAATGCGCAACAAAATGAACTATGAAAAGAACAACGTACTATACGGAAGCAGGAAAGAAAGTGCGGGAAAAAATGCCGCTCTCTGAAACTTACAGTTACTGATGTAGTATCTATCTAGTAGCGCCATCTATTGTGGCTACGGATAACGAAAAATACGTACTAGATAAGAGCGAGGAGACAAATACATTCTCACAGCAATAATAATTGAATAATTTATTGATAGGTATAGCGCTATCATTGCTTTACCGTAAACAGTCCATTCGGGTCAAAAAAGACCCGAACAACTTATGTGTTACTATTTTTACTACGAATAAACTACCAGTTGAAAAATTAAAAAAAAGTACGTGCGTATTCACTGCAGCCTTAAAATCAAAGTAACAAAGTATTTTTTTAAAAATTCCCAAAAATGTTGGAAATATCTGCGAAATAAATTCGATTTGGGTCAAAAAAGACCCGAACACCCTATGAAGGTTAATGAATAGTTCAAGAATCAGTTAATATTACCTCGAGGAAGATTATATGACATCTTATTGAATTTAAATTAAATCATCATAAATGGAGTCATTAACATTTTACTTTTCAGAGTTAAAGAGTTGGTATATCAAACAACCAATTAAATGCCAATATTGTTTTGCAAATATTAATATTATAAGAAGTTATTTAAGAATTGCATAAAATCAATGTCAGGAATAAAAGTTGAAATAATACACAATTGTTTAAGCGCATTAGCAGCTGTAGTCAAAGTGTATATAATTTTTAAAAATAGTGTTAATGCTAAAATAGGCCAAAATTTGTATATATTTAATTACACCGTGACCAATAAGTTCTCATACAACTTTTGAAGCACGTTAAAAAGTTGCACATATGTGTTATTGTAGTCCCAATTATTTTGCAGACAATTTAGAGTAAGGTATAAAGCTATTGCAAGTGCAAATGTCGTATTAATTATAATTTTTCTACGCCTAGGTAGAATGAAGAAATTGAGAGAAATTGTGATAAACAAATTCATCAAAGGAGAGCAGCCGGGTGAAATTTTCAGAGACTTGAAAGTCCTGAGGCTGAAGAGAGATTTCATTTGTAGAACTATCAGAAGGTATAATGAGACGTCCTTTGTCGATGACAGAAAAAGATCTGGCAGACCGAGGTCCATCAGGTCGAAAGAGGCTGTGTAAAGGGTCAGGGAAACGATACGACGAAACGGACAAAGATCTGCTAGAAAACTAGCACGAGAGCTCAAAATATCGAAGGGATCAATGTTAAACATCCTAAAAATAGACCTTGAATTCAAGGCTTATAGAAAACGTAAAATTCACGGAGTTTCGGAGTCTGCTAAGATGAAAAGGAAGCAAAAGGTGGAAGCAATTCTTGCTAGGCACGCTGGGGATGAATTTGTCTTTTCAGAGAGAAACTATTCATTTTACGGCAAAGTCTCAACCCCCAAAATGACAGAGTATGGTCAGTTTCTATTGATAACATCTCTGAGAGCCAGCATTACGTTCCGCGTTATCAAAATGCTTCGTCTCTGACGGTTTATACCGCTATTTCCAAAAAAGGAAAACTCCCGTTAATCTTCATTGATAAGGGAGTAAAAATTAATGCCCAGTATTATAAAATTGAGGTTTTGGAGAAAGTTTTACTCCCAAATGTCTATAGAATGTATGGAGCGGAATATGTTTGCTTCCAACAAGATGGTGCCCCTTCTCATACACATGTGTGGTTCAGGAGTGGTGCAGCCAAAATTTAGCTGACTTTTTGCCAAAGAACGAATGGCCTCCCAACTCCTCCAATCTGAACCCGCTTGATTATTTTGTGTGGTCATATATGCTCTCTTAACCGAATGACTATAAAAACACCGATTTGAGCAAATTCAAAAATGTAATTCAAAGATATGGCAGGAAATGCCAAGGGAAGCCGTGCGTGCCACATGTGATGGATTTGAAAAGAGACTTAAGCTCGTTAAGAAACTAAAAGGCGAAATTATTCCAAAGTATTTATTGTAAAGATACTCAATGATTGCTACTTTAATTTGATGCAAAAAGTTTTTGTATGATTTATTTTGTGTTACTGTAATAAAAATTTGAAAGTGTATGAGAACTTATTGGTCACGGTGTATATATACAATAAGCAAAAACTTGAAATTAAGTTAATAAATAATGATAATACGCATTATAAATAAGATAATAAACAAAATACATTTAAAAATGTTTGCGCATAAGCAGCAGATTAAATTTAAATGTAAATATAATGAATAATTTAATTCCTTTACAACACTCAGCAAATGAAAGAAAGATGAAAATACCAAGAATGAAATCTGAAATGAGATGTATTACGTATAAAGTTATTGTCACGATTATAATTTAATTAAATTGCACTGAGTAGTAAAAACCATGTTAAATTACTTTCGCAGAAGAGAAATGACACAAGTAACACTTAAGCCTAACGATGAGATAATTTGCAGAATCTATTAAACCAGTAAATACAGGCAACACATAATATAAATTGAAAGAAATTGACCAAAATAAACTGTTGAAAGGAAAGAGAATTCATGAAGTGAAAAATAGAGTTATAAATGCTGAATGCCATAAAAGATCTCATCAGGAAACTAGCATTTCTGTCAGCTGCAATGCAAGAGTTCTGATTGTTGTATAGCTATTTCAGCAATATACAACACTAGTTTCTATCTTGCAGAAAAAATAGAAATACAAAAGGAAATTAGCTTATACAGTAACACAACCAGAATTGAAAAATGTAATACGTAAAATTGAGAGGTCCACATGTAAACCTAGTCCAAATCGAATAAGTAGAAATAAACCGGGCGGTTACCAAAACGAACAAACTGAAAAGAAATTATTAAGAGTAAAGAATCGATTAATCGAAATAGTTTTTGAAATGAAATAAATGAAAGCATGAAGTGATAATTATTGTTCTTAAAATTTAAAAGCTTAAAAGCACAATTAAAATGATGATGTTCTAGAGGGAAATTTAAGTTTAATGTTAATGAATACGATTTTCACTTAAGAGCATACGTTCGACACAACGTGAGCCAGCGACATCTAACGGAAAAAAAATGAGTTACTATTAAGTGATTTTAGAAATTGTACGATTAGACGTTCAATTTTCATGAGTGTAATTTGTATTCTTAAGCAAACAGATCAAAAGGCCAACAAGCGATAATAAAGTCATTATGATGAGGTTATTGGTGAATTATTTTAATTTTAAAATAATAATAATAATAATTATTATTATTATTATTATTATTACTTTAATATATTATGAAAACACCAAATTTGAATGAGATCTAATTTTTTATTTTGAATAATCAAGCAAATGAAATGTATGAATTGTTGAAACTTAATCAATATCAACCAGAAAGTGATGATGTATCCTGCAATCGCAATAAGACCATGCTTCCTATTTATTTTTTTTATTATTAATTAAATTCAGCAACCCACACAACCAACCAGCCATACAATACCACCTTTCCTCCCTAATGAAACATCTGCCCTCCCATCTGCCACATTTTAATAATTATTATTATTTTTAAATATATATATATATATATACATATACACACATACTTTTTTTTTTGTGAGACAATGAACATTTATTCATAGATAATAGAATAAATAATTCGCTCTTTTCTTTCCTTTTTTTTTTTTTTTTTTTTGAACATTAAGTCCAGTGCTGGATTCAAGCTTTCCAAAAATGGAAAAACCCGTAACTTTTGCCGACTGATCTGCTGCTGGAAGTATTCCATCTGATGATGAATAAGCTGTTTAAATATTTATAACTACTGGAGTTTGAATACTGGTAAAACTGAAACATCCTCTGGCAATATGATGGTTGGTTGATTGAGTTTAACATCGCACTAGTACTGTGCTGTGGGTAATTGTCTACGGTCTGAGACGTACACATATTGATCGTGGCTCCCCCCGTCCGTAACATGAAGATGTATAATTTGGCATTTATGGTTAATAAACCACTGATGATTCAGGAACAGCAAAATTCTTAATGATTTTCTGTTTGCATTCACAACTAGAATTATTGTGTCAGCTTACAGTTTTCTCGGAGTTTATATCATAGATTTACCACTGGCTACTCCTAAAAGCTTTAGTGAGTGATCAGTTTGGTAAATCTGATTTTTTCGATGTAAGATTGATTGTAAGAGGACATTATTCACTTTTAAATTTTTTAACACGTAATATGATGATGTATAATTTATTTTTTAAAAAGAATTGCCTCATAATATGTGGTAAGGGGAAGGGAAAGTTATATGAAGAATTTTGACGTAATGCTGATTTCGACTTTCCACGCATAAATATAAATATTATAAATTTTTTATGTGTTAACTACTTGCTTTTGAAATCACTATTAAAAAAACGGTGGAACACAAATCTCAAGCTGTTTCCAAATTTGTTTGGTTTTGCAAATTAATTAATGGTTCCAATTAAGATTTCGATAAAATCTGAAACTTATGAAAGAACAATAATATATATATATATATATATATATATATATATATATATATTATCCTGCGTACAGGTTGAAGATTACTAGATTTATATATTCTTTATTTCTTTTTTATTATTTCTTTTTTATTATTTACATTAAAATATATTTTCAGTTTACATATTATTTAACTTTAATTTTATATTCATTCATTTAGTGAAATTTGTCAACATTAAAATGTTTGATTATGAAGTGAATTTCATTAATTCTCAATAACAGATAAATAGCTCTTTCAAAATTTATTACTATTATGCATATTTTAAAATCCGATATTTAAATTGAGATAACGATTAGATTAAGTTATGAATATTTACTCACATTAAAATATCTTTTCATATAACCATTCGTTGAAAAATTGTTTACGATACGATTTATTTCTCCGCAGATAAGTTATTTATGTATCAGTAAACATGAACACAGGTGTAAACAAATTAATATACCACAAACTGCATTATACATTTATTTACTTTCGCATAAATAATTATTGTCAATATATGTCTGGTTGTACACAAGAAAAGTAAGTTTTTTTTTTATGACGTGAGAGTTAAATTTATAATTTACGACGTCTAAATATCAGAAATCTTATTAAAATGCAAATGTACTGATTAAATTTTACATAGTCGATTGCTGTAATTAAAATCAATGGTTTAAATAATATATATATTGATATTAAAAGATTCTTTTTGTAACAAATAGTTTCCTATACATAAAATTATAATATATGATTTTACTTATTATTATTATTTTTTTTTTTTAATCATAACTCTCTCTTGAAATTTGATTTATAATTAGACTTAAATATTTAATGATATAGTATAAAGTATAAAAGTGATAGAAATATTTATTATACTTCCTAATTTGAGCTTTTAAAATAATTTAATTAAAGCTTGAGAAAACTTCATAATTTTGTAAATGGAAACCTGTTATTTCGTGTCAGAATAAATAAATAAATAAATAAATGAATCGGTAATAATAAAAAAAGGTGTTAAAGCTTACCAAAAAACATTATATTTAAAATAAAAGTTCGATAGAAACTGTTGTTTATATTATAAAGAAAAATTGAATAAACGACATAATTAGAAAAAAAAAAAAAAAATGAAAATATTACTTAATTCAAGATGCACCGAAAAAACACATACCGTCTTCATCTGGAACGAATAAAAAGTCATTTTCAGAATCCTTTAACTAGAAATATTTATTCCCGAGTTCTGCGCATAAGGTAAACAAATAACCTGGACTGGATAGCCGAAATAACGGAGAAATTCTAATCCTTTTTTTCTTTTTTTCAGATGGTCAAACAATATGCTGAATATTAAGGATCCTTTGTATTGCAAAAAACAAATCCCTTAATTCCCTGGAATAGGGTTATAAAGGGAAAGTATAGATACTAAACTTCGCCTCTTGAGTTCCAATATGTTTGATCACGAAAATACAGGAAAACGTTCTAGAATTGTAACAACAATCGGCAAACAAAACAACGCTTTTACGCCCTTTTAATCAACTGCATGATAACCTATTTCTGCCTAGTTAGGGCTCTTTTCCAGAAAATGTAACAAGAGTAACAAGTATCTCCATGTAACACGAGTAGTCAGAATACATATTACAAAAGCAAGGCGTTCTTGAACGCGAAACAATCATCCCCAAGCTCTAAATAAATGACAACATGAATCAACTGTAAAAATGTCTTTAGATAAATGAATCAAGCAACAATTATAAAGTCTTCTGTATAATATATATATATGTATATATGTATATATATATTCCCTTAGTTTCCACCAATATGAATTTATTTTATTATTAAATATTTTTTTCATTACATTTATTTAGAAAAGCTTGTAAAAAATTAATTAAATAAATAAATAAAATAATATATATATTTCAGTTATTATTTTCGTATTCAGTAGCATCGAAATCGGTACAGATTTGCTTGTTTTACTTAATATATAATTTTGTTGTCCATCTGTTCAATACGGTAGCGTGAATACACATAACAGAAAGCAATGATTAAGTTATTCATTCTTAAATAAGTACGATGTGCAAATTATAGAATATCAAACAGCCATGGACTGATTCATAGGTTATCTTCAGCATTTTTTACAGTTGTGTAGTAAAAAAAAAAAAAAAAAAAAAAAAAAAAATAGTTAAATACATCATAATTTAAACTTTTTCTTAGAAATTAATTTTCACGTTTAGCATGAATTTAATTCCCAAACAAACTATAATGGTTTATTTCAATGTCATTTTATTTTAAATTTAGATTTGTTTTAAAAATAAAACTACTAAAATAAACTTATTTTAAGACTTAAAACGAATGAAACATGATGTGAATAGTACAGAATTTAAAATACTTTCTAGCGTTAGTTATTCTTCTCAGTTTAATTTTCTTTTACTTCAATATAGTGAAATATATGAAAATATGAATTAAAGAATATATGACAATATAATATTTATAAAAATATTAAAAGTATGAAGCAGTGATTTGTATTGTTTTTTTACATTGCTGCTGGAGCACTGTGTTTCATTAGAATTAAATTCAAATTTATTATGCCAAATTACATTGGCATGTTAGTCTCTCATTGTGTGGTTACAAGGATTTTAGTTCCTACAGGAGAAAAAATCTGTCTACGGTCCTGTTAAGCCATGCGGGAAACAGGCCCGAAAACTAAGGCTAAAGACCGTATTTTAATATATATATATATATATATATATATATATATATATATATATATATAAATGAACATAAGATTGTTTGTAGGAAGGACAGACTTAACGAAAAAAAAAATAAATAAATAAAATAAAAATAAATAAATGGATAAATTAGATTAGACAAATTACGTTTTCCTAACAGAGAAAAAATAAGTCAAACGGATATAGTATTATCAAAATTTATATTTAATAAATGAGTAACATTCGTACAAGATATTATAAATATGTTTTAGTTTATTATAATTATCTGGATTTAATGATAATGCTTTAAGTCTTGACTTATTGTTTTATTATTTTTCATGTCAAGTTAGAGTAATACAGTGTAGTCTAGAGTAATATTTAAAATTCTATATAGCTAAGTATAAACTTAATGTTCATCGAATCTGAGTTATTGAAATTGCCGTTAAAATGTAATGTAAATGATATAGAATTCTCAATGGCTGAAAGGAATAGAAAATAGTTCTAATGAGTCTTAGTTCGCTGTTATTTAGCTCTGATTTAATCTGTTTCAAAACAAGTTATAATGATGCACATATAAATTACTTGGACATTTAATGACTTAATAGATTACACAATTTTAAAATTTTGCGGTATTTTGTAAAGTTATACCGTTTCTTGAGCAATGACCTTAATAATTTAAATCTGCTTTAAATTAATTCTAGTAAAGGTATGTAATACTCTGTAATTTGTAAAAATCTTTAGTTAAAATATGAGGCATAAATTTTCCGGGAGAAAATATACATGCATATATGTATATATATATATTAATTATGAACTTCACAAACCTACCTTTTTAAATTAAAAATTTCCTTTTACTAAAAAATATATATATGAAGTTGAAGATTGTAAATAATGGAAATATAAAAATATAGAATAATATTTTAATGAGATTATTATTAATTATTTTTATTTTTTTAGGGAGAATGTTGAAAAATTTTTGCATGACTTTTTTTTTTTTTTTTTGAAAAAGTCTTCCTCTGATACGTGTTAAAGTAACCTTCTTTTTTTTTTTTTTTTTGTAAGTATAATTTTATTCTTTTATTTGTTATCCTATAACTGTAAAACGCATTACATAAATGCATTTTGTTAATTATTAGTTCCCCATCATACTATAGGTATGGGGAACTTAGGTAATCGTGAAAATTTTCGACCTCAGTTTTTTGACTTTTCTACTCGTTTTCATGTGTGAGGAATCCGAAAATGACTATGGTGTCTGTCTGTAGGGTGTCTGTTAGTGTGTTAGTGTGTTAGTCCGTTAGTTTGTTAGTCTGTTAACACGATATCTCACGAACAAATAATCGCAGAGAGGTCAGATCAGTTTTAAAATATTACTTTCAATACTGGCAAGAACCCAATTTATTTGGAACATTCGAATTAAAAACTTCGCAAGTTATTAGAAATTTACGATTTTCTTAACATGGGAGAATAGGACAAAAATTCACATAAACGTGCATTAAATGGAAACTTTTTACTGTGAAAATGTCAGACCATTTTTAAAATATCAGTTTGGATGCCGGAATGAACATCTGTAACTGTAAATATGCTACTTTGAAAATTTCGCAAGTTATTGGAAATTTACGAATTTCTTAACATGCCATTATAGGGCAAAATTTCACATAAATGTCAGTTTTGAGCGATATTTTCATGGTAAAGATGTCAGACTACTTTTGAAATATTATTTAGGACACTGGCATGAATATTAATGACTATGAAATTTCTAATATAAAAATTTCGTAAGTTATTAGAAATTTACGAATTTCTTAACATGGCAGCATAGGGCAAAATTTCACATAAACGTCAATTTTGAGGGATATTTTCATCGTAAAGATGTCAAACCACTTTCGAAATATTATTTAGGATACTCGCATGAATATCATAGACTATGGTTTTTCCATTTTAAAAAATTCGTAAGTTATTTGGAATTTACGATTTACTTAACATGTCAGAATAAGCCAAAATTGAGCATAAATTTCCATTTTGAGGATCATAAATACATTAGATAACTTCAAAATTACATTTGTGATATTTGTTTGAACATGATTGAATACAAATATTCCAATAGGAAAATTTCGTAAATTATTCGTAATTTACGATTTTATCAACATATCGAAATTGTAAATTTTTCATATAAATCTGAATTTTGAGGATTATTGCATTGGAAACAGTAGCGTGAAAACTAAACAACGGAATTGACCCTGATAAAATCAATTAATAGATTAGAATGAGATAAATATATTGAAGTGAACGGTGGATAGCCTATTAGGCGGGGATTTTATTCTGTCACTGTACCAAGCTTTGGTCAAATTCATTCATTTTAACATGATTATAATATGTCTCGCACTAGAAATTTATGAGAACATATATATGATGGGGAACTGAGCAGAGTCCACCTATGCCAACTAGTTTTTATTTTGAAATTATTTCTTTCTTTCAAAATAACTGATAACTTTAAATAGCAATCTAACCATTTCATTTTTATGTTGTGTATGCTTTTGAATTAATCTATTTTAGGAAATTTCTATGAATGAAGATTCGCTTTTAATTTAAATATTTGAATATATATATATATATATATATATATATATATATATATATATATATATTATATATATATATATAACATGCAGAAAATATACATAAATCACTCATAATAAAATATACGTAATTATAAATAAAAAGATTGAAAATGATAAAATAACAGTTTATACCACCAGAGAAATATATTTTCTCATTTTTTTTTTTTTTTTTTTTTTTTTTTTTTTTTAATCTTAAAAACATGTTAAAGAAATATTACATTTAAAGTTCAGTTGATAGTAATCAAACTCTTTTTTTTTACAAATGAAGTAATAAATAATCGTTTTTTGAAATATGAATATTAATCAGAGATTCTGAGTTTGTTCATAAATGAAATTACAGCCCAATGCCAGAAAAAAACATCACACATAAGAAAAAAAACGTTATTTATCAGTACTATTATTAAAAAAAATTTCATGTTCAAAATAAGTTTCACTAAGTTTTACGATTTCAAAATAAACGAAATATTATTTATCGTATGTTCATTTGTGAAATTTTGAAAAAAAAAAAAAATGCCAATGCAAGTCATTTTAGAAATGTATAAATAGAGTTAATAAGGACATAGCATAATTTTTAAAATACATATCATCTAATCCGGACAGATTGATTTCCTTAAATTTTCCCTTTTTACTTAGATTTTTTGCTTATCATAGTATTATTATTTTTTTTTTTTCTCCTAAAGAAAATCAAAAATTATTCATTTCCTGCTTCCATGCATTTTTTCTTAAATAACAGTGTAATCATACATACCACTGTTTTACAGAGTAAAGTACTTTAATTGTCATTAATAATAATATATATATATTTTTTTAATTACATTTTCCTGACAATGCACTGTATATGACTCATATATTATTTTAAGTTTGTTAACTTAAGAGAATTTTAGTTGAAGCAAAAACAATTTTTATTTTTGGAGCAAAGATATGCTAATAATTAATTTGATATATTCTAATATTTTGGGCTCTATTGTAAAGCAGCAATAGCGCAGGCCTAGATCTAATAATTTTATTTGATAATTACGATTGAACCTTTTGATTTTTGGTGTGCTGAACCGGAATCTGAAGCCAGTTTTTCTCTGTAAAGTATATTTTTTTGTTATTATAGCGTGCACACTAACATAATTTCTTTCATAATTCATCCACAAATAAACTTATATGGTAAGTTTTAAACACATTACAAACTACCGAAAATATAACAATTGTGCCACTAAACACTCTGTATTGACAAAACTCTATACGCTATACAGGAAAACTGGCTCTTTCTTTTGTTTCTGTACACACACACAAATATATATATATATATATATATATATATATATATATATATATATATATATATATATATATATATATATATTTATATATACATATATATATATATAATATATATATCAATTAAAATTTACAAGTCAAACTTTGCCAATATTATTTTTGTAGACTTGTGAAGTTAATCTGACTTAATATGAATGAATTGTCAGTAATAATTATAGCTTTGCTTTAAAAGAGATTTTTTTACTTAAAAAAAAAAAAAAAAATGTTTATATATATACATATATATATATATATATTATTGTCATTAACAGATTCTGCAGCTTCATTTAAATCTTCTAGCACAAAGAAATACCAAGTGACGACTATAAGATACAAATTTTTAATAGTTTCATATACAGTTTACCACTAAATGTTTAAAAGCCAGATATTTTTAAGAATTAGGCTTTCTTGGATAGTTAATTTTAGTTATTTTGTTGAAAATTTCATAATATTTTCTTTATCTAAAGTGTTTACACTCTTAACTTTTTAAGTGATTACACGCGTAATCCGTATGGCTCAGTCGGAACTATAGATTGATTACTTTCTTCTCAACAAGTTGTCGCAATTTTGAAAAAAAAAAAAAAAAAAAAAAGTGAATTAAATTTATTACTGAATTTACAGGAGACATTAGTCTGAGATATGCCTATATGGGGATTTAAATATATTGATTCGTAAATACCTTTCTATACGAAGTTAAAAAATTTAAGCGTCCTGCTCATGGACGCAAAATATCTCATCAAGTTGGTCATGGGACAATTTAAATGTATTTCTACGAAAAGTTTTTTACACAAATTTCTTTCGAAGAAAATCAGTAATTCGAAAGTTACCGCAATGTCAAATTTTCAATTTGCCGAAGTAAGGAGCTCTGTGAATATATTTAAGATATTTGAATGGTACGTTCACTGTCAAGCTTTTTTTCGAATTAGCTAAGTTTTTCCAATGTTACCCTAATGACAAATTTTCAAGAGGCGATCACTTGGAAACAAAATAACAGATAATGTCGGCTAACGAATTCGTCCAATTTGTTTGTAAGGTAAGTCTATTGTCCAACTTTGGTTATGTATAATACTGTATTTAAACAGTTATCGTCGTGGCAATTTTTCAGGAGACCACCATTTGTAAACAGAATGGCGGATAATGGTTGCCAGCAAACTCATCCATAGAATTTGTAATATAAGTCCAATGTGTTTCGAATTAGTTCAACATTCGTAAAACAATCGTGATGACAAATTTTTATTGAAAGTGGTCTCCACTTTGAAATAGAATGGCAGAACAAGTTATCAAACGATTTTATCCAAGAAATTTGTTAGATAAATCTGCAGCACAAGTTCCGTTCGAGATAATAGGGTATTTAAAAACTTATCGTGATGATAAATTTTTAGATGTCTGCGCATGGTAAAAAAAAAAAAAAAAAAAAAAAAAAAAAAAAAAGAACGATGTTATACTTGCCTAGCGAACTCATCCAAGGTACAGTCGGCAGCAAAATTACTTAAGCACTAGCAATAATTCCTGCTTAAATGATGGACACCTAATCCTATTTTCTTATGTAAATATTTGTCAAGTCATGTTCGTAGTCTTCTACTGTTTATAAAAAAGTAAGTCGATGATAAAAATTAGCGATAAATAACAAAATGAATAGTGTGAATGTGTGCTTTAATAATTTTGCTTCCAATTGTATTTACAACACAATACCACTGTACAGCCTTTGTTCCAATAAGTTCAGTACTTCGCATGTTATCGTGATGATAATATTCAAGTGGTAGCTCTTTGGAAACAATATAGAATAAGCGGCCGTCGAAGTCACCAAGGATATTTATTAGATAAGTTCATTATTTAATTTTTGCTCGAATTAATTCAATGTTTGGTTTGGATTCAAATTTAGTTCGAATTAAATCAGAGTTTTAAAAGTTATCGTGATGACAAAATTTCAAGTGGCAGCGAAATGCCACGTGGAATTAACGCATCTACCACTCGGCGGAAAAAATATATATATGTATATATATATATATATATATATATATATATATATATATATATATATATATATATATATATATATATATATATATATATATATATATATATATATGTATGTATGTCTGTGTGTGTGTGTGTATGGCGGATCAAGCTCAATAATAATCTTCATAAAGATCTTTATATGGTTTGCGTATACATTAAAAATTTTGAAAATCTGGCTTTAAATATGTCTTTTTAAAATGGGAATTCGATATTTTCAAAATGACCGCTATTTAAAGGAAAAAAAATACAAAGCCACATATATAAAAATCTCATCCAATGTATGTGTAAGATAACTTAGCTCTTCAGCCTTGGTTCGATTCGCTTCATTATTTAAATACTAAAAACATGTTTAATTCACCTAAAAACGTTTACATTCTTCAAGAACTTGAGTAATATTTTTTTTTTCTCAATTACATTCTTACTTAGATATTTGTTTAATATTTTTACTATTTTTTATAAAACATATTAAAATTTTAAAATTAATCTCATTTTTCGATTTGTAACTTTAGGAAAATAGGGCAATATTTATTTATTTGCTTGTCAAACATATTTGTCTTACTCATAGTAGCAAGATTATAAAGTATTTTAAAAGTTGCATTTACTTTACAATATTTCAAAGGCGAGATTCAAATTTACATAGAGATTGATTTAAGTTATGTATATTTACGCACATTAAAATACCTTTTAAAAGAAATTTTAATTGGAAATTTGTTTACTCGAAGTTTTCTCTCTAAACAAACGTTAAATTGATGTAGCTCAAAATGTAATCAGGTGTAAACAAATCAGTAAAACCTACGGTACTGATTAATTTATTTTATAATTGTAATTTGCATGAATATTTATCTAAGCATGCATGAAATTTGTCCAGTATTGATTTGTCTAGGTTTAAAAAAATGTAACATAGTGAAATTTTCATTGTAAAGATACAGCATAATATATTAAAAATAAATAAATAAATATATTTGCATGTTATTAATAATGGGTGATATATTGTAATGGCTACAATTTTTGTATGTTAACAAAAAATGGAATAAAAATTTAAATTAAAACTACAAATTTTTATAACAATTATTTACAGACATTATTTTGCACATAATTAAAATTTCAAATTAAAATCCATTGCCATCATAAATGTCATAAGTTATTTTTTCCCCTAGTGATCACACAGTAAATATGAGACATATTGTAAATTTTTATATGCACACACTCATCCGCGTATTCCATAAAGTGAAGAATTTCCCAGATAGCACATAACGTTGTTATAGCGTTGCAAATAAGTCTGAAGAGTAAAAAAATAGTTATAACAACGTTGAAACAACGTTATGTGCTACTGTTGTTAAGAACTTTATAAAATGTAGTAATTAATAGATACATGATAATACCAACAACACTCAAATAAAAGATATTTTAATTAAATTTGAATGTTAGCACTCATTTTTTTTTATAACTTTCATTTATAGTACATCATTTAATAGATAAATTCAGTTTAAATTACTTGCGCTAATGTTTGCAGATAGGACTAAAACACTAGGGCTAATAGGTGTGATTTTTATCACGCGATATTCATACATATAGTAATAAAATCAGACTTTTGTTTGTAAATTTGTTAGAATCGAACATTTTGCGATATCATCATATTTCACATACCATGAAAGCCAAAAGTGACTTAAAAAAATTGCGTGTGTGTTTATTTCATCAAGCCTGTATGTCTGTAATGCCGTTTTTGACTTGGTATCACGTGAGAACGGCTGGACGGAATTCCAAGGCGCTTGCTAGGAATTTAGATCATTACCCAACTTAAAATTATATCTATCAATTTTTTTCAAAATCTCCCCCCGCCGTTTCCCCCTGGGAAGTCAAGAATCATAAACAATTTTGTACTCCGCTCTAAAATCGTTCACAGTAAAGAAATTGCACATGGGGAGACTAGGCATGAGTACAAGTAATACATTATCTGCGATTTAGGAGTTTTTGATTTTTAAGTTGGGGGGAGAAGGAAAATCTATTTTTGGCGGGAAATTTCGCAAATTCCGGATTTTTGCGTAGAACTCTACCAAAAATGGAACAAATATGTTAAAAAAAGCTATGCGAATTAAGATATTCCCAAAAACACGTTTTATTTATATTTATTTATTTTTATTTATATATTTATATATTTATATATTTATTTTATTTTATATATATATATATATATATATATTGGGGGGGGGGGGGGAGGTTACAAGGGAGCGAAATCGAGACACTCCTTTTAGCGCCTTATTTGTCCTCAGAAATCTACTGAAGCTACGGCCACATTGCTTGGATTCGTTATATGCATCCGACACCTAAAGTAACGGGATTAATCGAAATTACCCCCGTTCCTCGCTTGGGGAAGACGTAAGGTATGTACACTTTTGTAAGCGTAACTCGGCTCCAAATTATTCAACAGTGAGAATATTGAGCATGGAGAAACAACACATGAGTACAAATAAAACATTATCTGCGATTTAGGAAATTTCTATTTTTAAGGGGAGGAAGGGGGAAATCAATTTTTGGCAGGAGATTTTGCAAATTCCGTATTTTTGAGTAGAACTCTACTAAAAATGGAACAAAAGTGCTGAAAACAGCCATGCAACTTCTTTAGGATATTTCCAAAACACGTTTTTGATTTTTCTTGTGATCTGCCATTTTTTTTTTTTTTTTTTTTTTTTTTCTTTTTGAGGGGGGGTAGGGGTGAGAGAAGTGGTGTGTGTTACAAGTGACAAATTCGCGATACCCTTTTTAGCTTTAAATATGCCTTGGGAAATTTATGAGAGCTGCTGTCACAAAGTTTGGTGTTTGGATTGTTTACATGTATCCAACCGATAAGGTAACGGGATTTATAGAAATTCCAACTTTCCCCCTGGGGGGCAGGAAGCAAAAATAAACTTTGTAGGCACAGATCGGCCCCAAATTTAAAGTACGTAAATTCTTACTTTTAATGATTAAAGGCGTAATGAATATAACATTTCATTTCTTTTCTTCTTCCTTTTTTTTTTCCTTTTTTAGGTTGATTTCTTTAGAAATCGACCTATTGCAATCACTTCGTTTATCTGTCTATCTATCCATCAATCTATATATATTTATATATACTAATAATAAAAATTTTGTCATTATGATAACTTTTGAAATAATACTCCAAATCGAACCAAATTTGGACTATGAACATTTCTTATAAATATATTGGATAAATTGATTAAAGGAATTTCTCAGAAATTTCCTTTTCAAGTGTCAGACAGTTGAAAATTTCAAATTTTGTAAAAAGTGCATACTTCACCAAATTTCCTTCAACTTTTATTTATATATAGACGATATAAGGACCTCAACCCTGTTTATTTGAACTTTATCCGCCATTTTTAACAAGTTGGCGGATATCTTAAATTGAGCGGGGCAATTAAAATCAGGTTACCCCTTGAAAATATACCGTCACGATAACTTCCGAAATAATACTCCAAATCGAATCAAATTTCGACACAGTGAACTTCTCTAAAAATATCTTGGATGGGTTTGTTAACCAACTTGCTGAGCCATTTGTTTTCAAGTGGAAGCCACTTGAAAATTTGAAATTCACATGGTAAGAAAGCGTATTTAAGACCGGATTTGCTTGAACTTTTATTTATGTATAGGTAATGGAAGGGTATCATTCATGTTTATTAATGGACTTTATCCGTCATTTTTAACACAGTGGCGTATATCTTAAACTAAACGGGGCAGCTCTAAATCAGACTACCGCTTGAAAGCTTATAATCAAGAGTATATATGAAGTGGATTTAATCAATCAAGTTAAGGCCACTTTAAATTTTTCAAATTCATTTTAAAAGCGTATTTAATTTTTCGATTTTCTTGAATTTTGATGTATACGTAGACCATATAAGGTTTTCAGCCAAGTTTATTAATGAACTTTATCCGCCATTTTTAACAAAGTGGTGGATATCTTAAACTAAGCGGGGCAGCTTGAAATCGGGCTGCCACTTGAAAATTTAAAATCACGATAACTTCCGAAAAAATACTCCAAATCAAAACAAATTTGGACAGTGAACTTACCTTTGATAAGTTCACTGGGAAACGTCTTTCGCCATTTTGTTTACAAGTTTCAGTCACTTGAAATCAAGGTGCCATATAAAAATGTACCATTAAAGTAAATTTTGAAATACTAAACTGATTCAAACCAAAGTTGGATACTGAACAGACAGTTCAAAAATCTTGGAAAAGTTCACTAGGTAATTTGCTCCACCGTTTTATTTCCAAGTGGCTGCCTCTTGAGAATTTGTCATTATGATAAATTTTGTAGTACTTAATCAATGCGAACCAAATTTGGAAAATGGATTTATCATTCATATATCTTAGATACATTTGCTGGGCATCTCACTGAGCACTTTTGTTTCCAAGATGTAGCCGCGTAATATCATTTTGCCATTTTAAAATTCTTATTACGGAATTTTCGAAATACTAAATTAATTCGAGCCAAAGTTGGACAATAGGCATATGCTTCAAATATCTTCCATTAGTTCGTTGTCCGAGTTTCTCCGCCATTTGTTTCTAACTTTTGTAATACTAAATGAATTCAAACCAAATTTAAGAAGTGGATTTATCATTCAAATAGCTCAGGTGATTTCGTTTCAAAATATATTATATAATTATACTCAGAATATTCGTAGACAAATACAATCAGAACATCAGTCAGAAAAAGATCCCAAATTACGGTTTTAGTAATACTGACGTATAAACATAAAGAAAATAAAGGATTTCGTAATAGATAGAGATGTATTTATAGAATATTTTTCAGTGTTAGTAATATTTTGAAATTTAACAAAATTTGTATTGTTGGTAATTTCAATTTTATATTTTTCTATTTCAAATATTCTAATTAAAAATTAATCAGATAAAAGAGCTAAAGTATTTCAAAAGGTGTGCTTACCAACAAAGCCATATAAACCATTTTCCAAAATAAAATAGCGAATTTAAGAAACAGTACATCTGGTGTATTTCTATAAATATTAAAAAAAAAAAAAAAAAAAAAAAATGAATTGAATATATAATTTAATTAAGACAATTATATTTTAATTAATATAAGGTCTCTCGAATATAGAATACATGTTGAATTAATATAAGGTCTAGTATTAACAAAACATTAATAATAATAACATAGTGATGATTATAATAATAATAAAAATAATAATAATATACAAATTCGCATCTCGCATATACAATGTGAAAGGAAAAATACATACTACGTGTTTTGAACAGGTAATAAGTCATCGAGTTTTATTATTTATATTAATTACAGTTTGTTTGATGAAACATGTGTATCTCTGATTCCAGATATTGATTTATATGGCCCATTAGTTCTCAACTGCCTTAAGTAAACTAACTCTTTATTTATATATAGTAATTTCATGCTAATATATGCCACAATAATACCTTTATCATTTTCTTTAAATTGAGCTTTTACTATCTATCTTATACTTATCTACCTTATACTTATATTATACTTATATATCTATCTATATAGATAGATAGATAGATACACATATATATGTATATTATAGAGAGACTAGCTATAACATGCTAATTAGCTATAACATGCAATGCTATTATATACATATAAATGTGTGTGTAACTATACCTGTACTTATAATACCGTAATAAAAGGTTATATTCAACACATTCAGAACTTTTAAAATACTTTTGAAACGTAAATATGTCATGTATGTATTATTGTATATTAAACACGTAAATTTCAAATTTTAGTTGATTTTAGCCTAATTTAAGGGGTATGCGCGAACTAAAGATATTATGTAAAAGCTATAAAATATTTTTTTTAGTTCGAACTACGCTATACACTGACAATTTATGGCTGTTGCACTATTAAAAAAAAAAAACAAAAAAACTAATTTTGTTATTTTTGAAAATTTCAATTGTTAACATATTTTTTTAACTTTCAGCCTCGTGCACGAACTGAAGATGTCAACTCAGATTTTTTTTTTTTCCCAATTGAGGATACCAAACTACAACTTTTGAGAGGTAACGCGATTCCGAAAAAAAAAAAAATCGATTTTTTCGAACCACCCTAATATATATATATATATATATATATATATATATATATATATATATATATATAATTCAATATCAATAAAAAATTTAATTTCCATAAAATAGGCGCATAAAGCAGCACTAGATTTACACACAAAAATGTATTTAAATTATTAGAAGTGAAAATGAATGTGGAATGTATTAACAACCTAAAACAGTTTCTTTTTACAGTGTTAATAAACACGAAAAGGGTTCATTTTAACACTATTCAAGGAAAATTTGATGAAATTTGAGCTTGAATAGTGCAAAATTAAGCATTTTCATGTTAATTAACAAACACCGTCAAAAAATTTAGTTTTTGTTGTTAATACATTCCACTTTCATTTACACCTATCATAATTTAAATGAGAAATGTTTCAAAGAAGTAGACGTAAATTCCTGTCGATTGGTGCCAACTGCACTTTTCTAAAATAAATATTCAATGGTGTGTTCCCCTTTTTTTTTTTTTTTTTTTTTTGACTGTACATGTGTCTGTGCGTATGTGTGTTCAAAATATCAAATGGTGTAGCATAATTGTTGAAAATTATCCTCAATATTAAACAAAATGCATTGAAAATATTTAGAGATGAGTTAATTTATTGACTTATTATTTACATTTTCGCCTATCAATAATATAAACAAACCATGTATACATGTATAGTTCTAAAATAAATTACTTAAGTGAGAGAAAATTTCATGCAATATATTTCTAATCAATAATATTTTTTTTTTTTTTTTTTTACAATTAAAACATAATTGTTTAATAACATAATAATGATATGTTTACTAAAAGAGTCAAATATTGTTAACGAAATGTTTTTATTGGCTAACTACATTTGTTTTTATATCTGGACTCATACATTCTAAAGTAACACAAAGGGTACTCAAAAATCTAATGCGCAATAGTTTGCCCTAGTACACCCTTTTTGAACCACTGTCTAAAAGTTTGCTGACCTTGGAGTTTGGGTTATAAGAAATATAATTATGAATTTTGTCATTAGAATTTAAGCTATTTTAAGCAAATATAAATCCATCAGAAATAAAACTGCGGTTTTCGCTGATACGGACAAACACGTACACTCATGCACTTACGTACATAGATATTGTATGCATGCACTTACATGCAGGAGCCCACACGCATGGACGCCTAAATAAGTGAATGAGTGTGACAGCATATGTTCGAAATTATTAAATATTATTTTAATTTGTATACCACTATATGCCGTATAAGATGGGAAATTTAATGCAATAATCAAATTTAATACGAAGACTGTGCATTTAAATTAAAACGACTCTGTGTTTATTCATTAAAGTGTAATACGAAATTTATTAACACACACATATATATACAAACTATTAAGCATAATTTCAACAGTTGTATGATTTATATTATGACGAATAATATGCTAGATAACAGATAACCTTGCTTAAATTCTTTTAAATAAATTTATAGTTTATATTTTTATATTTCTATAGACGAACTTTTAGTTTAATCAATTACATTCAACAGAGAGCATTTAAAACCTCAAGTGGCTAAAGTAATCTAAACTTCCACATAGATGCGACTTAAATTAAATACGAACAAAGCTGAGGACAATACTTTGAGAAAAATACTTTACATTTTTATTATTGTTAAGTTTATTTTCTATGTGTAAGGAAAATGCATTTCATTATTATCATGAAAACCCTAAGAGATCACAATTCTAAATGAAAAAGTGTATCACAGTTTGTATATAAAACGATTAAAATTTTCTGCTCCCAACGGAAAAGCGTTTTTGATCAACAAGTTAGTTTGACCCTAATGTAAACTATCGTATCTGAAAAAAAAAAAAAAAAATGTCTTCAAACAAAATTAAATTGGTATTATTTCAATTGACATAAAGTAACAAAACTTTTATTATAAATTTAAAATAGATTTTTTTTTTTTTTAATATAAATAAATTCTTGAAACATAAATGGAAAAATCATCGAAATTTATATAAAATTAACTCAATTTAACTCAAAAAAATCTTATAATAGTAATTATTCGGGTCTTTACTAAAAAAATCTACATATAATATTTTTACTGTTTTGTATAAATTTTATTCGATAAAACAAATATTTATATATATTTATTAATAATTATTTTTCGTAACACACATTTAAAAAAAAAAATATATATATATATATATATATATATATATATATATATATATATATATATATATATATTTTGTTGAATTTTGCATGAAAATATGAAATTTGCTATTTCACTGTTCTATAAAAATACCATATAAAATTCATATTTCTCAATTTAAATCAACACTTTTATGAGTAAATCTAAAATAATAATAATAATAAATTGTAAATAAAAAATGTTAAATTGTAAAATTGGGAGATTGGTTGGTTGGTTGATTGCCGTTTAATGGCGCATGGTCTACAATCGGACATACTGCGCCAAACAAAATTATAAAAAATAAGGTCTAGCTTCTGGATGGGGTTTACCCATCCAGATGGTCAGTAAACAACACAATGAAAGTTAAAACAATAGGTAAAATAATAAAATATAAAAGAAAAATATTTAAAAATAAAAGAGAACAGCGTATATAGTGTAAAAAATAAAATGATGTAAAAAGTTATGAACAGTGTATATGATAAAAACAGAAGTAAAATTAGATGAACAGTGTATATATTAAAAAGATGAACAGTGTAAAATATAAAATCAGATGTAGTAATAAAATCTAGCATCTTTTAAAAAATTTGTCAAATGGTGATGTGGATTGATACCTAAAAGGTTTGTCAGACACGGTGATGATGAATTAAAAAATTCCCTATATAAATGTCTAAGGCAAGGGCAATCTGTGAGTACATGGCGAATGGTAAGTATATCATAGTGGCAGTTGGGACAAGTAGGCTGCTGTTGCCCAAGAAGTAAGTATTTATGTGTAAGTCTGGAATGGCCAATTCTCAGACGAGTTACGATAATATCATACTTTCTAGGACTTAGTGTAGGCCAAATGGCAATCTGAGGTTTAATTTCTTGTAATTTGTTATTGTTTTGACTGTTCCATTCCCTTTGCCATATATTTCTGAGAAAGTTTCTAAGTGTATGCTTAACGTCATCATGAGGAACAGGAATGTTTAATAAAATTGATGCTTGCCTTGCGGCTTTGTCTGCTGCTTCATTGCCTTTGATGCCAACATGTCCAGGTACCCAACAGAATAAAATGTCGAATCCCTTTTTCTTAAGGTCGTTATAAGTTTTCAGAACTGAGATAAAATATATGTTATTAGAGATAGATGAAAGTGAGTCGAGAACACTCTTCGAATCTGTGTAAATTATGAACTTTCTACTGTGATGAAATGAAATAATATAAAGAGCAACCTCAATGGCAAAAAACTCTGCAGAGAAGATGGAGAATGAGTTGGGAGTTGATAGCTAAAAGTGGTGTTACCAACAACAACACCACAGCCGAACTTATTAATAGTCTTGGAGCCGTCAGTAAATATTTTGACATAGTCCTTATAATGAGAGCGATGAGAGGTGTAAAAGGCATGAAAAATAGAAGCATCTGTATTAGATTTGTCGAAACCATTAAACGGATTAATACAAGAAATAACCTGGAAGTTTTAAGGTGTCATGCTTAAGAGAGATCGAGAACGGACTTTGGTATGAATATGAGAGGTGCCAGCAAGAAAGTTCTTAATTCTAACAGCAAAATGAGGGATGCAAGATGGACGATTCACATAAAGATTATGATCGTTACAGTTTAAATGAGAATGAAGTGGATGATTAGGGTGTGAAAGGATGCGATAGTACAATTCAAGTGAAAGTCTTTGTCTAATATCAGTGAGAGAAGGCTCCACACAGTCAGCATATAGACTAAGGACTGGAGTCATGCGGAAAGCACCTGAGCAAATTCTGAGTGCACTATGATGTGTTGTGTCAAGTTTTTTAATATAAGAGTGAGGGGCCGAGCCATAAACCTGACATGCATAATCAAGTTTGGAGCGAATAGTAGCACGATAAATTTTGATTAAAGATGGGCGGTCTGCTCCCCAAGAAGTGTTAGAAAGCACTTTTAAAATATTAAGTGCTCTGTCACATTTAGTTCTCAAGTGTAAAATATGTAGCATAAAGTTCAGTTTTCTGTCGAAAATAACACCCAGAATGCGAGCAGTGTCAACAACTGAAATTGGCCTGTTGTTTATTAAAATCTCTGGATCAGGATGAAGACCTCGTTTACGACAAAAATGCACACATTGTGTTTTATCAGCAGAAAATTTAAAACCATTTTTATTTGTCCATTTAATTATGTTTTTTATAGCAAGTTGTAATTGACGTTCTATGAAACGCATGTCATTTCCCTGTCAAAAAATTTGCAGGTCGTCAACATATAAACTCCCATGGACACTTGGAGGCAATTGTTTAAGAATATTGTTTATTTTCAAGGAAAAAAGCGTAACGCTCAAAACACTGCCCTGAGGCACACCCTCCTCTTGAAAATAAAAATCTGAATAAACTGATCCTATACGAATTTGAAAGCGTCTGACTCTTAAAAAAATTTGAATGAAAATGGGGAGATTTCCTCTAAAGTCCAAATTAAAAAGATCTTCTAAGATACCATAGCGCCACGTCTTGTCATAAGCTTTTTCTATATCGAAAAAAATTGACACCAAATGGTTACGTCTCACATTAGCTTTACGGATATTTGTCTCTAATAATAAAATATTGTCAACCGTAGAACGGCCTCGTCGGAAACCACTTTGCCATGGAGAAATGAAATTATTTTTTTCCAGAATATAAAGCAATCTAGTATTTACCATTTTTTCGAGTAGTTTACATAGACAGCTTGTAAGAGCAATGGGCCTGTAATTTTCTGGGTCAGTAGCATCTTTACCTGGTTTAGAAAAAGGAATAACAATAGCATCGTGCCAAGCAACAGGGAAAATATTTTCAGTCCAGATCCTATTGTAAAGATGAAGGAGATTATGAAGAGACAATTTGGATAAATGTTTAATCATAATGTAGGTAACACCATCGGGTCCAGGAGCAGAGTTGCGACAATTTTTTAAACTGTTTTTTAACTCATTTTCATTAAAAGGACTATTGTACTCTGGCGAAGAACGGGAGTGAAAGTTAATTGGTGAACGTTCAGAATTATGTTTATATGACAAAAAAGGTTCGGAGTAGGAATTAGAGCTGGATATGTCAGATAATGTTCTACCAATGGTGTTTGCTATATTTTTAGTTGAAGTTATAGTTTGGCCATTATAATTTAAAAAGGAAATTCTTTGATTAGAATAAATTCCCATTGCTTTCTTGACACGATGCCAAAGTTGTTTGCTGCTTATATTGGAAGTAATGTTGGAAACATATTTAACCCAGGACTCCTTTTGTGATTTTCTGCGGATTCTTCGAGCATTTGCTCTTGCTTTCTTGAATGCTATGTAGTTGGCAGTCGTTGGATACCGCCTAAAAATCCCCCATGCTTTTTGTTACTTTCTTTTTGCAGCATTACATTCTTCATTCCACCAGGGCTTTGAGTGTTTATTGTGGCGACCAGAATATTTTGGAATAGAAATGTTAGCAGAGTTTATGATACAATTAGTCACATCGGTTACAGCCTTGTTAATATCACCTCCAATCATGTCATGCGTAATTACAGCATTAATAGTGAAGGCAGCCCAATCGGACTTGTCATAAATATAATGCGGGTTTCCAGGTTGATGTTCATTAATATTATAAAATGATAAAAATAAAGGAAAATGATCACTATTATGTAGATTGTTACCTATGAAGAAATTAAAATATGGATACAGAATGGGTGAGCAAATGGCTAGGTCTATTGCATGGAATGTTCTGCAAGATTCATGAAAATATGTATTGTCACCATTATTTAGAATACATAGATTATTACCTGTGACAAAATCCTCAATAACTTGACCACGCTGATTAATGTCGGGACTACCCCAAAGTGGATTGTGCCCGTTAAAGTCTCCAAGAAAGAGAAAAGGAGCTGGCAACTGCAAGACAATATTATTGAAATCATGAGGGCTGAGAGTCATATTTGGGGGTATATAGATATTGCAAACAGTGACAAGCATGTGAATATGGACCTGGACTGCTACAGCTTGGATATTAGTATTTAATGAAATATTACTGTGAGGTACATTATTAGAAATAAGAAGAGCTACACCACCTGTAGCCCTGTCAGAATGGATAAAATCTTTTCTAAAACAATTATAGCCACGATTTTTGCATTATCATTTTGTTTTAAATAGGTCTCTTGAAAGGCAAAGCAAATGGGTCGATGATCAGAAATGATCTCTCTGATTTCATCTCGTTTATTTGTAAAACCTCGGCAATTCCATGAAATGAAATTAGTCATTATTATTATTATTTTTTTTTTTTTTTTTAGATTAACACATCTACGTCATTATCCTCTGATGCGGTAGACATACCTTCCCCATCAGAAGGATGAAGGCTTATTAAGTCCTGTTGTTTAGTAAGATGTATTTTTTTGTTTTTCTTTGAATTTGGAGTGGGCAATTTAGCAATTCTCTTTTTCTTAATGATATGGGAACGCAAGGGTGAATTAGAATTTTTTTGGGAGACTGAGGAATGTCCTCTGTCAGACAAAACATTTTTTGGTACTGATGGAGATTTTTTAGAAGTTGTTGGTTTAGATAAAGAAGACTGTGTGGAGGTAGGTGTCTGACTTGGTTTGGTTTGTAGATTTGAGGAATTGATTTGAACTGTTTCCATTGGAGTGCTACTAGAAGACTGTGTGGAGTTTGAAGCCTGATTAGACTTCGGTTGCATTTTTGGAGAGTTATTTAAAACAGTTTCAACTGGAGAGCTGGTATTGTTATTGTTTAGAGAGCAGGTTTGTGTAGCTATTGTTCTAGAAGTTTTTTTGGTGGAAGTAGCAGCAGCATATGATTTTCCAATAATGGGCGTTCTTGATTCTACAATTTTTTTAGCTTCATAATACGAAATATTTTGCTTTGTTCTTATTGTCTGTATCTCTTTTTCAGTTTTCCACTTCTCACAGGATTTGGAGTATGCTGGATGGTCTTTTTTACAATTTATGCAGCACATTGGTTCTTCACATTTTTGACTATCATGGCCCACTGCACTGCAGCGAGCACATGTGAGATTTCCACGGCATGCAGTTTTGGAATGGCCAAACCGTTGACAATTAAAACAACGTAAAGGATTTGGGATGTATGGCCTGATTGGACATTCTAGATAACCTGCTTTAATAGAGCGTGGGAGAGTAGGGGAATCAAATGTTAGGATTAAGTGTTTGGTAGGTATCTGTCTATTGTCACGATAAATAGATATGCGACGGACTGCAATTACATTCTGCTATGTAAGATTTTCTAGAATTTCGGAATCAGGGACATATTGCAAATCGGCTTCAGATATTACTCCACGGCTAGTATTTAGTGTTCTGTGCAATGTTGTAGTAACTGGAATATTGGCAAGTGTTGTACAGTTTCTTAAATTTTTCCCTTGCTTATGGTTTTGAACTTCAATCAAAAGCTCACCAGTGCGAAGTTTCTTAATAGACTTAGGTTCGCCAACAATTGATTGTATAGCTTTCTGAATCAGAAACGGGGATGTCTTTGAGAAGTCTCCCTCAGTTCTTTTAATCACAAAAAAACGTGCATCAGAATCGTGCACAAAAACATTGTTCTCACTAATAGTCATGGAAAACTCTTCCACTCTTTCCGCCCATGAATTAGCATTTGAGCATTTATTCGCTTGGCCCGAGCCAGACGCATTAATCGTATTACCTTTACTTGTAGCCATACTAGAGAGAAAAATGAAAAAGGGGTGAGTGTTTCTTCCAACACACAAACGCAAAGGGTTTTTAAGAATCCTCTCTGGGACACCCATAACCACTCACCAGCTACCAGGTCGCCGACCCAGTTCAGGCATCACATGTGGTAGTCGTGTTAGTGCGGTGTTTCTCGTTCGAGTAGTCACCGTTGTCTCACCTTCACCAAGGGCACCAGTCTCCCAGTGTGATCCCAAGGCTAGACTACCGTGGCACCCTCACCGAAATCTTTGCCCCAATAGCCAGCGCCACATCTACACCTGACAGAACTTGGTTAGTGAATTAGCAGTTAATATTTTTTTTTTCAATTTTACAGTTATATATATATATATATATATATATTTTTTTTTTATAACAGCCAACACAGAAAAACGAGATGAGTGAGAACATAACAAAACCAGTTAGTATAACGAGGTGAGTGGTACATTTTTTTTTTTTTTTTTTTTTTTTTTTTTTTTGTGCTTTTCAAAAAAAAAAGATTTTTTTATTTTTTATTTATTTTTTACTTATTTTTTAGAACAGAAAAACAAGGAAAGACCAAGAGCTTATTGGCAACATAAAAAAAGTGAACACCCCAAAAGTAAAAGAACAAACAAAGCACCAAGAAACCGATTCGCACAAAAAAAGAGTGAGAACCTAAAACTAAAGAACCAAACAAAGCAATACGAACAAAAAGTACCAAAAAATTTATTTGGAAAAAGAAAAAAAAAAAAAAAAAAAAAAAAAAAGGAGGGGGAAAAGATCACTCGTGCCCGGGGTGCGTGACTCCCCCTGAATACCTGAAGAAGGTACCCCCTGGGGGTAAAATTGGGAGAAGGAATGGAAGGATGAAAGGAATGAAAGCGAAATCTTATTCAGAAGGCATTAGAAGAATTTCGATATTTTGCAGGCGAAAATGTGTCATAATTTCATAAAAATATTTGTCTAATTATGAGAAACATTATGACTCGTTCAATGAAATACAATTAGTGATTTTAATTTTAAGCAATATGATTTTGAAAAAATAAAACAGGCATATTATTGGCAGATTATTTTGGTGATTTATTGAAATATTTTGACGGCAGATCATTGTTGTGTTTTGTACAAGAAAACATAAAGTTATTAGAAATTAAATCAGTAAAACTAAGCTCAAGTGTTACGAATGTTGATAACTCGTAGTGTAATTATGATCGGTTTCTCTAAAATTCACCTGCGTCCAATTAATATAAAATATTCAAAGGAATCTTTGTGTCCCACTTAATTAAAAAAAAAAAAAAAAACGCAAGTAAGATCTGGTTTCTCTAAAATTCACCTGCATCCAATTAATATAAAATATTCAAAGGAATCTTTGTGTCCCACTTGATAAAAAAAAAAAAAAAAAAAAAAAAAAAACCGCAAGTAAACAGCTGTAGTTTTTTTTTTTTTTTTTTTTTTATGCATCATGTGTAATTGAAACAATCTAAATATAGGAGTGAAAATGTTTTAACTCAGTAAATTTCTTACGATTGACTGGTTTTACACTAAATGCCTTAACTGGTCATTAGAAAACGTTGAGTTTTGATAATTGCAAATAAAAAATAAAATAAATACTCAAATAAAGCAAATATTGATATAATGTTACTGTTGTATAAACATATTATTTTATGTATTATGTTTGAAATCCAACTTGGAGTACATTTTTCTGTTTTCTAGTTTCATATAAAAACCACATTAATTGTGATAAGACCAGAACTGAAAAAAAAGTAAATGTAACAGTATGTAATGTCAGAAAAAATTTTATTTAAAAATTATTATTTAAAATTATTATTTAAAATTTTATTGTAAGATTTTCAAAGTTTTTATAATTTTATTATACACCTAGTATACACTTCTTTTAAAAAATTAAAGAAATATCCCCAAAATTAATTTTGCTTGATAAAACAAAAATTACATCAAAAATTAAATGAAAATGTACTACAGTGTACAACACAAAAGATAAGCTGTAAAATAAAGTGAAATTAAAATGCCATTCAGTAATGGTGTTTTAGAAATTAGAAAAATTATAAAATTAACACGAAATTGGCAGCTTAATTTAAGAAAAGTACTTTTAGCATGCAATATGATCACAAGTGTATTGAATTTCAGGTTGTACGTCGTATTAGAGCTAAAAGTTAAAATAATTCTTTTGATGCAATGTATTACATACACTGAAGTGTGATAGGATCATTTCTATGATAAGTACGCTAGAAAGTATGAGCCATTCTACATAGCCACTTAAATCCATGAGACATCTATAAAAGTTTTAAAATGATTCACTAAACTTCTATAAACATCCTACAGATATATATATTAGCACGACAAATGCGATTCTTTTTGTCTGTTACACACCAAATAAACCTTCAAATATCCAATAATCGGACATATTAAATCTAGTAGCTATTGAAAATATCTAAATATTATTTACCCACCCTCCCTATTCTCCTGACATGGCACCAACTGGTTATCGTTTATTTCGTGCGTTAAACAATTCCTTCAGTCAAAAAATCTTTGATGATCCTGATGCTCTGAAAACTGCCATCCAAGATTTTTTTTTAACTCGAAACCGCCGTAATTGTACCGCCGTGGTATTTGTCTCCTACGAGAACGATGACAAGAGGTCATAGATAGCAATAGGGATTATGTACAATAATAGGTACTGTTCATTTCGCTTTTGTTTGGTCTTCTTTATGGGTAATAAAAACGGGTAGAACTTTTGGATTGTGACGAAATACCAATTTTTTTTTTTTCGCTTTATTTATATAACTTTTATGTCTGAAACATCGTAAAAATACTACGTTCATGCAAATGCACGTATATTTGTTAAAAAATAAAATATTTACTCTCTATTACAATAACATATTTACCTTTTAACGTTAAATTATTGCTACAAATTTCTCGTTTAATTTTGTAATCCTAAAATGATGAATTAAAATAATAAGTTCCATGATAATTTAACATTACAAACTTTCTTATGAACGAACAAAATCTCCAGTATATTGCATTATTAGTAATAATGCAATGATAATATAATTCCATAATATTATATTTAACTTTTGCATTCTATAAACACAATTATACGTGTCCATTTGAATCATGTACTAGCATACAACTTCATATATCCTTATAGCAGGATGTTAACTATAGACTCATCTTAAATACAATCTCCGTTTTGCAAATTAGTGTCCTTGTTTGATATAAATGTTACCAGATACTCATTGGTTAAGAGAGATCGGATGTACTTTAATGCTAATAGACATCTATCATCATTTTAGCAGCCTTTACGCCTTGTTTGAGAGTATATACGAATAAGGAATCATGATTAGTCTCCTTGTAGAACAGTTTAATAGAACATTAGAACACAATTGAAAATTATATACATCAAAATATATATATTCTATTTAAAAATTATTATGATGAAAATTAAAAACTCGGTAACATAATATTTTATCTTACAATAAATTCAATATTAAGTAAATTTATAATTAAATTTAAGATAATGGGTAATAATTTAAAATGTAATTATTGAATGTTTAAAAATGTAAAATGTAATTGTAATTATTGAATTATAAAATGTAATTACTGAAGGCAGTTAAAATACATATCGTTTGTTGAATTAAAGATTTCTAATTATTTAAAATTGAGCTTTAATAAAATAACCTCGCAGAGTAAAATTGATTTACATTTTCTGTAATAATTCTAATATATTTCATTCAAAGAACTTGGCAGAAAAGTAGTATAATTATAATTTTTTTAAAACCATATTATTGATTTAATTAATGTCATCGTTTAGTAATGGGGAGGGGAGGGATATTTTATGATTTTAACATTAAAAGTGGGTATTTTTAAATTTTAAAACTTCTTTACTCACCATTAAATAAATGTTTGTACTACCTTTTTCGAAAACACTTAACGTTTCTACGCCAGATGCAAAAGCGCGTCCTTTTATTTGGACGCGAAAGCAAGACTAAAAACAGGTAAACACAAGAGAGAAGGAACAGCCCAATCCGTCAATAGGACAGCAGCAAGAATTTTTCAGAAAGATGTTTTAAAATAATTATCAAGATTTTTTTTTTTTTTAAACCATTTTATTGATTTAATTAATATCATCGTTTAGTATTAGGAGAAAATATTTTATGATTTTAACATTAAAAAAATTTTTTAACTACATGTTTTTAAAACACTTAACGTTTCTACCTCAGATGCAAAAACACGTATTACTAATTTGGAAGCAAAAGCAAGACTAAAAGCAGGGAAACACAAGAGAGAAGGAGTGGTACAATTAGTCAATAGGACAGCAACAAGCAGCAATAAACCAGAAGACACCTAAAAGAAACAAGGGCTAGAGAAACAATCACAAAGACACAAAAAAAATAAAAGAAAAAGTATAAAGAAAGAAGTGGAAGGAAAAAAAAAATATATATATTTTTTTTATTACTATTACTTTTATTTTTTTTTTATTATTCAGGAAGTAAAACTTTTAATTTATTATTATTGTATTTTAATATTTTAATTTTGTAAAGTACTTCTAAAAAAAAAAAAAAAAAAAAAACTTTGTAATTAAATTAATATGATCCATGAAGAAGTTTTAAACTTAAAACTACATAGACCTGTTAAATTGATGCTTTTGAAAAATACAAGAGACGATTTCGCGGATTTTTATGTTATTTGGTGTGCTGATTTAGAAAACACTACTCGTCTCTACCTCAGAAGCAAAAGCACGTGCTACTAATTTGGATGCAAAAGCAAGACTAAAAGCAGGTAAATACAAGGGAGAAGGAGCAGTACAATCAGTCAATAGAACAGCAGAAAGCAACAGTAAACCTGAAGACGCATCAAAGAACAAGAAGCAAGAGAAACAATCACAAAGACACAAAAGAAGAAAATAAAAATGGTAAAGAAGAAAATGGAAGGAAAAATGAATATTATTTTTTTATTTCTATTTTATTATTAAGGAAGGCTATCATTATTTATTATTTTAATATTTTAATTTTGTAAAGTACTTCTAAAAAAAAAAAAAAAAAAAAAAAAAAAAAAAAAAACACTTTGTAATTAATTTAATATGATCCATGAAGAAGTTTTAAAGTTAAAACTTCACAGACCTGTTAAATTGATGCTTTTGAAAAATACAAGAGACTATTTCGCTGATTTTTATGTTATTTGGTGTGCTGATTTAGAAAACACTTAACGTTTCTACCTCAGATGCAAAAGCACGTGCTACTAATTTGGATGCGAAAGCAAGACTAAAAGCAGATAAACACAAAAGAGAAGGAACAGTACAATCAGTCAATATGACAGCATCAAGCAACAATAAACCAGAAGACACATCATAGAAACAAGAGGCAAGAGAAACAATCACAAAGACACAAGAAAAAATAAAATAAAAATAATAAAGAAAGAAATAATAGGGAAAAGGATTTTTTATTTTTTTTTTTTTGCTATATTATTATTAAGGAAGAATATCATTAATTTATTATTATTATATTTTATTGTAAAGTAATTCTTAAAAAAAAAAAATAATAATAATAATTAAATTAATATGATCCATGAAGAAGTTACACATAACTGTGAAAAATGTAGTTTTGAAAAATACAAGAGACGATTTCATTGATTTTTATGTTATTTGGTGTGCTGATTTCGAAAAGGACCTTCATTGTTTTCCATCACCTCAGAATTTTTTATAAGATCGATGTCGATATTTTAGCTAAAATCCTAATTGTAAAAGAATTCTCTCGAAAAATTTTTCATGCACTATCTGGCAACAGTAGTTTTTAATACATTGTTGGTGAGGCAATTGATTTTTTCAGCAATCGATTTATTTTTTATCGATTTAAATGGACGAAATCCTCTGTTGCCAGAAAGCATGAGGTGCTTCTTGTCGAGAGAAAGACAAAACATTTTCTTGAGTTTAAACTTTTTACATCTAATTATGGTGCAATTTCAAGAAGAAAATCACCAACACACTATTTTATTTGATTTTATCAAGTTAACGTACATAAAATAAACGATTGGCTAAGGATAGAAAATATTACGTAAGTGTTAAAAATCAAAGTAAAATTGAAAACGTGAGGTGATAAAAAAAATTTCATTTTATTTTTTGAAATCAGCACAAAAAATACATAAATTTCAGTTACCAATTTCCTTGTATTTATTTATTTATTTTATTATTATATATATACGTATTTTTCATCGTGGACTTGCGTTATTTATTGTACAACATATTTTTAATTTATATTTAAAAATGTGGTTTCACAGTTACCAGGGAAATTTCGTTACTAAAAGACATACAAAAGTTGGCAGTAAGTATAAAATATTGACTACCCTACGCTAGACTATATTATCTCAAATGAGGCGATATACCCAGTGGACGCTGGATCTTTCTGTGGGAATAGTTGCTAACTTAGCAAAGTTTGGGTACCAGGAAATTTTATTTATTTATTTACTTTATTTTATTTTACTTTATTAGTGAAAACCGTTGCATTCCACTGATAAAATAAAATAAATATTTTTCTTAAATTTTTCCGGTAGCCAAAAGGTGCTCAGTTGGCAGCTATGTTTACGGTGGAGTGTCGGTAGATTATTATAGTTCATGCAATTTTTATAGAAAAACAATTGGTATAATCTCAAAAACAATTTGGAAAAACTATCTGACTCCATATGAGAAGATGCGTGTTCAGATAATGTTCGACTCACCAATTTCAGTAACCGACGATTGACTAATTCGTTTAGATGCAAAATTGGCGACCTTTTGTGTAACAGTGTGAGGAAATAAATTCCGATGATATTAGAATCCTACATTTATTAAAAACTTAAACTAATTACATAAGAAAGGAAAAAAAAGATCCTCTCGCTATAACGAAGAGAGAAAGAAAATATATACATAAGTGAAAAAGAAAATGAACGAGAATTAGAACAAGTTATAAGTTTATTTCACATTTAAGACCAGTTGCAGCAGGTTTAAAATTAAAATAGTTAATTGATTTCAGCTGCATCGAGGAGTCAGTAGTTGATTATGAAAGATCTGGTATTCTAGTTAGAGGATACCGCTGAATAATTGTGGGAGCAGGAGTCGTTTTTTTTCCTAGTAAAAGGGTTGGTGGTCCAAGAAATTATACTTTAAAAATTATTAGAAAAATTAATAATTTTAAATAAAAAGCAAATAATTTTTGCAGTTTTTTTTTAAATAAAACATTTAAAAAGAAAAAAAAATATTATTTTACAGTTAAAGTCGATAAATAATACTCTTTATCCATTTTATATTGAATAAGAAATATTATTTACACAATAACTTTATTAATAGTTTTATTATCTAAGTGCTTAATCGTGTTCCGCTGTTCTTTTATTTTACAAGTGCTCTAATTAATTGCTTCTAGCTAAATGAAAGAGAAAAAGATAATCTTTAGGCAACCGGAGACGGATGAACTTGGATTAATCAAAGAGCTTAATATATAAAGGAATTAGCTCAGGAAAACAAGTAAAAGAATTCACGGATACCGTAATCAAGAATAACTGGAAGCAATTTAATATTTTCGTATGCTTAATTTTATGATCTTTATTTGCAGAGGAAAGAAACTTTAGAAATTTAATTAATTTATAAATTTAAAATTTTATTATTTTTAAAACAATAATTGAGAAAATGTTTTAAAAATTTATTTTGCTTTTAAAATATGTGTGATATAGGTTAAATTACTTGAAACTATTAAAGAGAAAAAAAAAATACTTGTTACTAAAAATTTGCAATACGTAAAAAATTATAAGTCTTTAAATTTAAATATTATTAATATTGAATAAAAAAAATAATAATAAACTGTTGATTGTATAAGTAGTTCATTTAATTCAATATTTATTTCAAAATTCAAATAAATAAATGTCTATTAGACAATTATTTTATATACGGCAGCATTATTTTAAGTCATAAAATATATGTGAAATGAAAATGGACATGCATAAGCTGCCAAATTCAATTTTTGTTTTCTTACCAGAAAATTCAAAAAAAATTTCTTATAATTTTTTTTCTTCAGTTTTTTGCAATCAAACATGATCTATTTTCCCCCAAATAAATAGTGTTTTAAAATACCGTACAATTAAAATACTACCTGTGGACATGCTTTTGTAACAGGAAGTTTAAGCAATTTTCGAATGTAATTAAATGATCACAACTTCCCCAATTATAACAATTATAAGAAAAAATAATCTGGTGTGTTACCCTGGATTCTTTTAATTATGCGTATAAATTTTTATGAGGCTACCACATATAATCATGGAAATATACCGATTTCTTAAAAAAAAAAAAAAAAAAAAAAAAAAAAACACTCTTTGGATTCTAGCACGAAGGGTATTTATTAGACGCACTGTAAAGACATTTTAAGAAAAAATGGCATAGTATATTAGTCACAGCATATTGCAATCAGAATGCAAAAATATTGTTTATCTTACAAAATGTGAGCATTTATATTAAAAGCTTTAAAAAAAATTCATTTCCATAATTTAATAGCCAAAGATATTGAGCAACGTTTATTAAAATCCCAAACAATTATCGTGTAAATTAAAAAACGTCATGAGAGATAGAATGCACAGAATTTAAGTCCTTTCTAAATAAATGCTAATCTATAAGGTGGTTTTACTCACATTTTTAATTCGATTTAATCGATGTCCTTCTGGTAATGGTAACCGCTGATTGTAAATAAATATTAATAAAGCCCCCCTCTTTATTTATTTATTTATTTATTTTATTTTATTTTATTTTATTTTTTTATTTTTAGAAGAGGAACAGAAAAAAAAATGGTCATTCTTTCTCTCATAACTTTTCTAATTCTACTGATATTTATTTGGGGTTTTCATATAAATAGCCCAATACTTTTAACTATTAAATTATGCAAATAAAATTTTTTAAAAGGTTGCTCATGCATCGTTAAAAATTACTCAGTAAAAATACTCATATTTTGTAGAATATTTAACATTCTTCCATTTTAATTGCAGTATACTGTGTCCAATGTAATATGTCAAGTTTTCTAAAATTGGTTTTGTACTGGGTCTAACACCCTACGTGTCATAATCCAAAAAAGTGGAATTTTTTTCTGCAATGTTTTAAAGAAAAAGTGATATCTTTATAAAAATATGTTCTAGCCTTATAGATATTCATACAAACAATTAAAAAAAAAAAAAAAAAAAAAAAAAAAAATCCTCAAAATCACATGCTACAGCAAAAACGTATTTCAAACATTAATTTTTAAAGAATGATACTAAACATTTTGACTTTCTTTTAATTTTTTATTGGTTCAATTTCCCTTTTCTGAACAAAGATTTTTGCTGAAAAATATTAGGTTTGATATGTTCTTTATGCTCCCAAAGTTTCAAGATAATTTCTCAAGAACAATTCTAGTTATTTAACAATGCGTCTGAATTCGAAAATATCCGAATTACTTATTGGTAGATGGTGTATGTTTATATATATATATATATATATATATATATATATATATATATATATATATATATATATACTCATTTATTGATTTAAGATAATGAATAAAACTAATTTGTTTGTTAAGCGGATAATAAAACTTATTTCCACTATAAGTCAATTGATAATTATACTGAATAAAGAAAGCAAAAACAATTAACATAATTATTATATTACTTAAGTTAAAAAAGAAAAATTTTGAAGTATGTAAAATGTAAAAGGCAAATTTTTATAATATGCATGATGCGTTTTGCTTTATTTATAAGTATGCTAGTGCATTTACAAAATTATATTTTAATTATTTCTTCTATAAAAATAAGTAGAATGTATCAAATTTGTGTTTTTTATAATTTCAGATGTCTTGTACAGGATTTTAGGACTTATAAAAAATCTCTGTGTAAGTATAAAAAATAATCTGGATGTTATATCTCACAAACCAGCTGACGAAATTACCAAAACAGCAAACTGAATGATCTTCATTTAAACTGTATATACACTCTTGTATATGCATCTATGTATATATTAGTGGAACATGTAAATAATGGCGTTTTTTACAATAAATTCAATTTCTTTTTTCTTACAATTTTTCCTTTTTAATGAATTTTGTACTCACCCTCCTAATAAACAACCTTTAGGCGTCTACTGTGCAAGATTTTAATGCTGGTTCGATTAGAATCAATTTATATTTGAACAAAATCTCTGGCGACTGCATTTTGGATATCATCTAAGTTTTATTTATTTATTTATTTTTTTTTTTGTCATTTAAAAAATATTGTAGCAGTGATAATGAATGTAATTCTGATGGCCCAATATCGAACAAGTACGGTAGATGAGGCAATACGTACCACCCTCATTCTTTTTTTTTTTTTTTTTTCAGGTTTCATTTTGCGCAGTGTGGTCTTTCATTACGATTTTGTAGAATAATGCCTTTTCTGTTGACAATTGTTGGGAACTTTTCAATTAAAGATTGATTTACTCGATACAATTGTTCACAATATAGGTGTGCAATCACAGTTTGTGCATATTTCAGCACTTTAAATTGAACTATCACGTGAATACTCTACCAAACACAAAAACGCTCCTGTTTGTGGTGTAAACCTGGCTCAGGTGTGCTTTGCAGCGATTCTTTCAAAGAGATGCATTCCCTTTTGCATTTTGGATTGCCTTAAAAAACCCATTTTTAATCTCTAGGGATCAAGTGATGAAAAAATGCTTCAGTATTGTGCCGTTGAAACGACAATTTGCATATTTTAAATCGCTTAGCTTTGTTTCCTTCAGATGTATTATGCGAGACCCAAACAATTGCACTGCATACTTCACGAGTTTGCTGCAAATATCCGTGAATAATAAATCAATGTTGGTTAAGGGAGGTAACAGTTTCTCGATTGTTTAACATGGATTTGCTTCCGCTTCCGCTTTTAACATGTCATTGTGTATTATTCTTTGTCTTCCTTATCAAAATGAGTCAGAAAGATGAAAAGTACCGAATTCTAACTTAAAAAAAAAGAAAACAAAAACCTATTAGAATGTACAAAGGTTTAATGCACTCACTGGAAATGATTTTTTAGAAACTTTTGCGTTACCACACTTTCAAAAATCAAAGTATACAATGACGGATACGTATCCCTTCTTTTAATTACCTGGCTAAGTCACTATAAAAATAATAATAATAATAATAATAATAATAAGTTTTGAAAATTTACGAGTACGCAATTCTCTCTAACCTTGAAATGTCTTTGACACCAGTTCAAGCGCAACATGAGCTGATAAATGACCATTAAATATCGGTATGTGCAAAAACGACATTACGTTCCGGTCCCCCTAATGTATCTCTTCCAATAGTGAAATATATATATATATATTTTTTTTCTAAAATTTTTCTAGTGTTAATACTTTCATTTCTTTATAGCATGGCTTTGCAAGAATATTTTTTTCTGCGTCTTTAGGGCCCCACATTAAAAAGCTTCTACTATTATTTTGTGTTTTACTTTTTTTTTTTTTTTTATATATATATATTAAAAAAATATCTTGCAAATAAACCTAGTTATTTCCTATTACTATTGAATTTTACGGACATACTAACATAAATTAATAATAAGAAAACTTCAAATTGTTTTTATACTAAATCTGAGAAAAAGCATAGAAAAAAAAAGTACATACCCACAATATATATACAGGGTGTCCCATTTGTCTGTAGATATTTTGAAAATTCATAACTATTTTGTGAATTGATATAATTGAACGAGGTTTGGGAAAAAAACATTCTTGTGAAAGGGAATTTGATTATTTATTTATTTATTTATTTATTGGTAAAGAAAATATATATAGTTAAATTTTTTGTCAACGATTGTTAGTCAAATAGTAAAATTTTTCGCACGAATGTCAAATTAACACATTCAAATGAAAGTCCTAGAAATCGCATAGTTTTGCGATTAGAACAGTTTATTTCTTATTTCGCTTCCTACTTGTGCATACACGATGTTTTAAATACGATGCTGACTTGGTGGGTAAAGCGTTATTGATGAAGATGTTTCTCCTCAGATAAGAGCCGCCGATTGAACTTACAGTTAGTAGAGTGATAACTCTTATGTAAACTGTAATTTCTGGTGACGACGGTCACATAGTATAGGATTTATATGCCTCTAGACATTTGCATGCGAATGAGAACAGTTTTTCATGAAAAAGTGTGATCTTGTCACGCACTGCGCCCTCTATCGAAAAGTAGCTTAATTATTATGTTTCCTTTACCAAAAAAAAAAAAAAAAAAAAAAAAAAAAAAGAAATTTTCTTTCACATGAATGATTATTTCGCAAACCGCGTTCAATTTTATCAATTTATTCAACGGTTAAGGATTTTTAAAATGTCTACAGACTTATGGGACTCCCTGAATATATGTTGCGTGTGTGTGTGTTTATATTTTTAAACAACACAAAAATAAATCCATTAAATACTTATATCTTCAAAATTATGCATGACTTTCAGAAAAAATAAATAAATAAATAAGGGAAATGATTTATTTAAAACGTTGATAGACCAAGGAAAAGAAATAGTAAATAAATAAATTAGATTACTGCTGAACGTTTTTTTTAAATAGAAAAATACTTTTCATTTAACAATAAGAAATTCCCAAAGGAACGATGCATAATCTTAAAATACGATTTTTGTCTTCCGGCATTACTGGTATTTTGATTAAAATTTATTATTTTTCTTAAGTTTCTGTTATGTGATTTCTTTAAAATGCAAAAAATAAAATATTTACATATTTATGGTTTAAATAAAATGTAAGTTCTTGAAATTTTTAAATATGATAAAGATTTTTTTTTTTTTTTAACAAGTAATAGATATTGCTAAACCAAATTAAATTAAAAGAAATGAAGCACGGAATCTTTCTGTGTAATTTATAATGGTAGTCAATAAAATACAGTTTACAATTATTAATACATAAAAAAATGTATTTATCCAAAAAAAAAAAAAAAGTGGTCATAATACGGGTGCCACTTTTTTCCCTATATTCAATTACCTTTATATAAATATACCTTTCTAATTACTATACTAAGATTATTAATCTCTTACTTTCTATCGATGAAATATATTTTGGCTTAATTTGTTGAGAATTTTACTGGTGTCACTTATTTTTTATTTTACAGAAATGCGATTTTGTATAAAATTAAAATATATTGGATCTGTTGAAACCAGATTTCATGTATAAGATAAAATTAAATTTATTTGTGTTTAAGTGCTAAGGTGTGATTTGAAATTTGTTTTATGCTAAATAAATTAAATACTCACTGTATTAAATATCAACTCAAACTTTCAAATTTATATATATATATATATATATATATATATATATATATATATATATAAGCAAAATTACCAAGGATAAATGAAAATTAATCCCAAAACACACGAGGGGGGGGGAGAGTTCCCCCATTTAAGGAATGAAATATGAGAAGTTTATGACGAAACAATGGCTATCTAGACAAAAAACAAACAAACAAACAAAAAGTAAAACACGTTTCTGGCCCCTCACTCCTCATAGATGGAAGCAAGACCATACAGCAAACGGATTTAATTAATACAAAGCACAAAAAGCAATTAAATTCATAAATAAAGTGTCAAAGTAAAAACTTGAAAATAAAATACAAGAATATAGATAATATAAGAATATAAATAAATACATACTTGGACAAACTTGAATAGTCAGTGGAATGAGGAAAATTGAAATCCCCCATCTTAAACATAGAGCTCGTTTCAGCTGGTAAAGCAACTTACCAGCTCTTAAATGTCGCCCGAAATGGACACACAAAAAAAAAAAAAAAAAAAAAAAAAAAAAAAAACGTTAAGTAAGATTGTTATCAAGAAGACTGGAATGTTTACTGAGTAGAAAAACAGGAAAGCGGTTGACTGTTAATATGCTTTTTTGTGATTTTCCAGAGATAAATTAAGGACCAAATGGTTTTTGCAAATCACTTTAATTCTGTTAATTTGGGTGAACATAATATTTTTTAAAGTTCTATGACTTATACAGGACATTCAATTCGTTAAATTACAAACTTTAAAGTTAAAAATCTTGATTTAACAAGATTTTATTTACTTTTCAGTTTTCTTGATTTAACATTTCAGTCATTTCAGTCTTCTTGATTACGTCTCACTTAAGTTTTTTTTTTTTTTTTTTTTCAATTTGGGCGACATTTAAGAGCTGCTAAGTTGTCCTACCATCTGAAACGGGCTCTATGTTTAAGATGGGGGTATTTCAATTTTCCTCATTCTGCTAACTATTCAAGTTTGTCCAAGTAATGCATTTATTTATATTCTTGTATTTGATGTACTTACTTTGGTACTTTATTTATGAATTTAATTGCTTTTTGTGCTTTGTATTATTTAAATTCGTTTGCTGTGTGGTCTTGCTTCCATCTATATGAAGTTGGGAGCTAGAAACGTGTATTTTTGCTTCGTTAGAAACTTCTCATATTTTATTCCCTACATGGGTGAGCTCCCCTCAAAAAGGCCCTCATGTGTTTTGGAATTAATTTACATTTATCCTTGCTAAATGTATTCCACCGCAGTGCCCTGACATGTCGCTTATATATTATTGTACATTTAGAACAAGCTCTCTATAAGCGGGATCCCAAAACATGAGATGAGCTATTGGAAGTTGTGGAGGAGGAGTAAAAGAAACGAACCTTGATTTTTTGAAAAAAAAAAAGGCTCTGTTTTCTAGGAAATCAAATATAATATATGATCAATGTAATATGATGTTTCAACAAAAGAGCTACCAGTCAGAACATATTAGAAAATAAAATGTATTATATATGCACTAGTATAATAATAATAATAATAATAATAATAACTTTTTTTTTTTTTTTCAGAATATTAACTAAAATTTTAATTTAATCCTTACCTTCTGAAAATAATATCTGCAAAATTTTAAGATATTAAAATAAATAGATAAATAAATAAATAGATATTTTTATATTTCGAGAATTTAAGAACTACATTCTCTCCCTAATATTTTATAACTATTATTTATTTATTTTATTTTATTTTATTTTATTTTATTTATTTATTTTATTTATTTATTTATTTTTGTAATATTGCTTCAGTATATGCACTATAGGGAAAAATTGATGGTTTAAGTTTATGCAAACAGACAGCCAAGTTTACTGCTAAATATGGCGTTTCCATTTTTTATCGCTGCTAATTAAATGGAAATTTAAGTACACAGTAATATTATTTATTTATTTATTAAATTTTACGTGCGCATACAGTAAATTTATTAATTTATCAAATTTTATTTTATTTTATTTATCAATATATCAAATTTTATTTTATTCTATTTATTAATTTGTCAAATTTTATTTTATTTTATTTATTAATTTATAAATTTTATATTTTATTGATAAATATGTAAAAAAGATTACAACACAATGTTTTTTTTTTTTTTTTTTTTTTTTTTTTTTTCAAACATCTATTGATATATGTCAATCCAAATAAATAGATATTAAATGGATTTAAAAAAAAAAAAAAAAAAAAAAAAAAAAAAAAAAACAGGCTATTAATTTTATAATGTTGTTTGGACACTTAAAAAATTGATTGATTATATATGTATAATTTCAAAGCTAATTTTCGTGCAAGGTCTTTTAGCTGTATCACTGCTTCGATTGGAAAATTTGAGGCATTTGTCAAAAAAATGGAGTAAATTTATTGGTTGAAAAATCGCACAAGTAGCTAATACAGAATTTAAGTGTAGTAAGCATTGAATCAATAAAAGAAACTTATGTAGATATTTCTTATTCATTTGTTTATTTATTAATAGAAAAACAAATCTAGATAATTAAATATTTTTCTAAGTATCTATATGGATACTTTTTTATCCAAAATTATTTATTTTATTAAAGGAAAATAAATTGTTGTAAAGAAAATATTCGGAGATTAATATTACTTCTTTTTAGCTACCAAGAGCAAATTGATTGGATCAATTTTTAAAATATAATAAAATGTTAATAAAGTAATTTTTGAAAATTTACTTCTTTGTAAATGATAAGCGGTATTGGTAACCGCTCTATATATTTCTCTTTAAACCAATTTATTTTATCTTAGTAAAATAAAATAGAAAAAATAAATAAAAAGAAAGATTTAATACAAGCATCATATATTACAGTAAATATTACAATATTTAAAAAAGTAATATGGTGTGTCACTCACACGACTTTCTGTTATCCTGAAATTTAATACAATAAATGTAAGTTGGAGATTAAGAGGTAAGATAACGAGAAGTGATGTGTAAACCAACGTTAACCCCCACCCCCCTAAACCCAAAGTTTCATTACTGCATATACATTTATATAGAATTTAAATCTGCAATTAAAATTAAAAGTTCATTTAAAATTATTCAGACAACTTTCACACGCAAATTTCCATGAAACATATCAGACTTGATCGAACTTTTTCAGCAATAACTTTTGGATCTCCTAAAATTATTCTTTTTTTAAGTTACTCTAAGAGACACAGACAGAGATAAAATGTTAAAAATTTGACTTCGGTAATCAGGAAGCCTCTAAACGTGTAAATATATAGAAAAAAAATCAAGCGGTGAATATTTAGCTTTAAAACATATATTACTTAACACATGTCTATGAGCAGTTCATTTCAGTTCCTGAGTAACTTTTCAGGACATGATAAATTATTATAGTAAAACACTTGCACTAACAATAAAAAAGAATGTTGTCGCTTAAATAATTTCAGCCCTTATATCATTTGAAGATTATGTACAAAACACTCAGTGCACGTAAATATAATCCTATAGCAATAATATGTGACACAACCTGAAATTCACTTCCATCAATTTTCAGCTATTGTTACACTATAATCTAGTTCTTTTGTGTAGCCGTGCATATGAACTGTGAATGATTTTTCAGCCATAATTTTCATGAGACATGTTTTTACGCATGTAATATGTATATATATATATATATATTTCATTTCGTTTAGTGCAGTCTATAGCTGTTAAACTTTACTTACCTGCAGTTTCTGCCATGACGTAATGTATTTGAATTCTCTTGGGTACCCCTGTACATAATCCACTTGTTTCATCTCAACGAAAAGCTTAGTGTAGCATCCGTATATCATACATGTTTAGAATACCAAGTTTTGAGTCTATAACAAAAAACATATATTCGTTTCATTTGGTTTAGTGCAGTCTATATATGTTGAACTCTACTTACCTTCAATTTAGCCCATAGACGTAATGTATTTGAATACTTTTGAGTGTCCATGTGCCCTAATCATTTGCTTCATCTCAACGAAAAGCTTAATGTACCATCCGTATATGATACACATTTAGAATACCGAGTTTGGAATTTCTGCTACTATTTGTTCTTGAGATATGAAGATAACACACACACAAACACACAGACAGACTATTCGCTAAAAACATGATTTTCATATTCAGGGGACCTCATAACTTGTAAATATAACAAAAACTCACTTTCGAAAAAATTTGACCCTAAAACAATACTTACCCTACCGTAACGGTAAGAGAAAGTAAAAATATTATAAATAATATTGTTTGAAATATACATTAAAAAAATGTTTAAAAGTTTCCATTTGAATTATTTTCTCTAAAAAGGTGAATTATGTAAACAAACAAACCTGCTTCATTCTGATCCAAAATCTTTTAGCACCTTGTAAATTTTCTCATTATAAATTTATACGCACATTTAAGGAAAAATACTAATATGTAAGTGTACGTTAAGTGTTGAATCAATAGTAGAAACTTAGCAAACCCTAATCTTAAATGTTTCCTTCCAACGTGGAATATTATATCATGTTTTACTTTTAAAATATTTTTGAAAACATACTTAATAATCAAATTATATTACACTATCTTCTAAATGAATAAATTATATTACATAAAATTCTAAATAATTAAATTAAATTATATATGGAGGGATGATGAATATTAAAAACAGCTATTTAAAGTTATATGTTTTAATTATGAATTTATGCATATGCACATAAATGTAAAATGTTAAGTATATTTAATAATTTTAATTACTTAAATGAAAAATTAAATTTAAAATAAAAATAAATTATATATATATATATATATATATATATATATATATATATATATATATATATATATATACGTGTTCCATGGATTTTAGTACTATATGTGAAATCATTTCAATTGAATATGATGACAGTATAATTTGCAGGTGAAAATAATTACTTAATGCTTGAAATATTAAGATTACGTTGTTTTATTGTTATTATTATTATTATTATAACTGTTGTTCTTAATTTTATTATTTACATTTCATTTCAATAATAAATTACTAAGTAATATTTTGTATTGCAATGAAATAGTCTAAATAAAATTTGCATAAGTTCCTTTTATTGATTAAATGCTATTAAATGCTTAATACACATAAATTCTGTATTAGCTACGCCTGCGATTTTCAAACCAATAAATTTACTCCATTTTATTGACAAAAGTCTTGCATTTTCATACTGAAATACTGATGCTACTAAAAGATCTTGCAAAAAATAAAATAGTTCTGAAATTATACAAATATAAACAATTTGGACACATATACAATCATTTTGGACACTCTTATAAAGCATATATAATGAAATATATAATTCTCCATATGAAATCAATAAATTGCCTACATTTTTAAATTTATTAAATCCATTTATTTACTATTTATTTGGATTTAAATATATCGATAGTTACTTTTTTTTTTCCTCATTGCTGCTGTTTTATTTCCTTATTTAACAATAAAAAATAGAATTTGATAAATAAATATATTTGCTGTATACTTAAACTTCCATTTAACAAGCAGCCATAAAAATGTTATCATTTTTTTTTTTTTTTATCGAAAACCCTCTTTTAATTCATATGTTTTACATTTAAATTAAAAGGGATAACACGTGAATGAATAAAAAATGTATCAGGAAAAAATGCATGCATATTTTTATTTTTATTTCATAACGTTGATATTTTACACAACTTAGTCGCTAAATTTCCTTTTTCGCGAAATGCTGGGGGCGAAAGTTCCGTAAACCAATTCCCATGTGCGAAATTTTTGGGATAAATGCCACGGTGAGATGCTGGGCGCGAAAGTTCCAGATCCCGTGCTGCCAGACCTTCTATTCCTAATTTTTGATTGCTCCCGTTGAAAATTCCTTTAAAAATTGCAAAAATTCTAACAGCCAATTATAATCTTTTCGTCTTATTTTATCTAACATTTTTTATCGTCACTAACAATCATTCACTAACAATCGTCCACAAAATTCTAACCTTACTTCTTCTCAAAATCCCGCTTTCTCCGAATTAAACTCCGCCCCCAATTTAATTATCACCAAGACTGACGAAGGGTGACAAATAGTTTAGCTCAACAAATCGGATTATATATCCCATGTTGAGTCAATGATTAATAGAGTTCCCTATTCAAAACTTAAGAAAGATGCGTCTAATGGTCATTTTGCTCAAATTAAATACCTCGTTAAAATTTTTATTATTCTTAATGACCATATTAATGACATCCCGTTGCTAATTGCGCTCGTTTCTGGGCTGTTCCGAAACTTCATAAGTCCATTCTCTGCTTCCGGCCTATTTTGTCTAATATTCTGCGGATTCTTATAACTTAGCTCGATTTCTTTCAAAATCTTCTTCTCATTTAAGTAGCATTAACCATTATACAGTAAGAAACTCGTATGACTTTGTGAGCAAACTAAAATGCATCTCTCCCTTAAACTACACTATGATTTCTTTAGACGTTAAATCCCTTTTTACTAATGTTTCTATTCAGAGCGTTCTGGTTTGTTTAGAGAGGCGATTACGTGAATTCCATTATTATTCTATTGATATTCACGTGCTTGTGATTTTAGTTCATTTATGTATCAGGAAAACTACCTTCATTTTTAACGGTACCTATTATTCCCAAAATGCGGGTATAGCAATGTGCAATCCTCTCTCTCCTTTATTTTGCGACATTTATATGTACTATTTTGAAGAAAAAAACTTCTGTGTCCGTAAATTTCCTCACTGGTTTAGTTATGTTCTGGACACTTTCATTCTTGTTTCCTCTGATATCGATTTTTCCAGTTTACTTTCTTTGGTCAGTTCGACAGACCCACGCATTCAGTTCACTTTTGAGATTGAAAATGGTTGCTCTTGTCTTTCATTGACGTTCTTGTGCCTAAAGACAAGGATCGGTTCTGAACCACTGTCTTTAGAAAACCATTGTATGTCTCTCTTCCGCCGCGTTCTGGTTTGTTTAGAGAGGCGATTACGGGAATTCCATTATTATTCTATTGATATTCACGTGCTTGTGATTTTAGTTCATTTATGTATCAGGAAAACTACCTTCATTTTTAACGGTACTTATTATTCCCAAAATGCGGGTATAACAATGTGCAATCCTCTCTCTCCTTTATTTTGCGACATTTATATGTACTATTTTGAAGAAAAAAACTTCTGTGTCCGTAAATTTCCTCACTGGTTTAGTTATGTTCTGGACACTTTCATTCTTGTTTCCTCTGATATCGATTTTTCCAGTTTACTTTCTTTGGTCAGTTCGACAGACCCACGCATTCAGTTCACTTTTGAGATTGAAAATGGTTGCTCTTGTCTTTCATTCACGTTCTTGTGCTTAAGACAAGGATAGGTTCTCAACCACTGTCTTTAGAAAACCATTGTATGTCTCTCTTCCGCCGCGTTCTGGTTTGTTTAGAGAGGCGATTACGTGAATTCCATTATTATTCTATTGATATTCACGTGCTTGTGATTTTAGTTCATTTATGTATCAGGAAAACTGCCTTCATTTTTAACGGTACTTATTATTCCCAAAATGCGGGTATAACAATGTGCAATCCTCTCTCTCCTTTATTTTGCGACATTTATATGTACTATTTTGAAGAAAAAAACTTCTGTGCCCGTAAATTTTCTCACTGGTTTAGTTATGTTCTGGACACTTTCATTCTTGTTTCCTCTGATATCGATTTTTCCAGTTTACTTTCTTTGGTCAGTTCGACAGACCCACGCATTCAGTTCACTTTTGAGATTGAAAATGGTTGCTCTTGTCTTTTATTGACGTTCTTGTGCCTAAAGACAAGGATAGGTTCTCAACCACTGTCTTTAGAAAACCATTGTATGTCTCTCTTCCGCCGCGTGCTCTCTTCAACCACGCTCCTCAATAGAAAATGTATGCTTTCTATACATATGTTTTTTTGTGCCTTACTAATTTGTTCTGATCCGTCTAGTGTTTCGAAAGAAATTAATTATTTAAAACCCCTTGCTCTTTCTCGAGGCTGTAATCATTCTATTATCGATAAAACTCTATATAAATTCAAGAATCCTAAACGTTCTGCTCCCATATTGAGTGATCCCAGTCTCATCCCAGTTGTTTTACCTTTTTATTCGCCACTTTCTTTTAAAATTTCTAAAATTGTTTCACCATTTGGTTTAGATACCCGTCAACAAAATTAAATTATCTTCTCTTAAGGATATCATTCCAACTAAAACCCGATCTAGCATTCATTTAATCCCATGTTCGTCGTGATATTTAGCATATATTGGTCAAACTAGGAGGCGTTTAAAATACAGAATAAATGAGCGTCGTTATAATGTTTGTAATGAAGAGATTTCAAAACTTATATTGCTTGGCACTGCTGAGCTCCTGGTCAACGTTTTGATTTGTCTAAAACTAACATAATTTCATCGCCAGTCTGCTCACACTATTTGGATATCCTTGAAGCTTTTTACATATTTGAAAATTTGAAAAATCCTGTTTTCCACTCTTGTCTGATTTTTGGAAGTTACTAACATAACTTCTACATTCGATTAAATTTTATATTTTTTATATTTTTAGATTTTGTAAAATTTTTAATATTATTTATTTATGTGTTTTCTTCAGTTATTTGGTAATTCAGATCACACCAGTACTTATATTTACATTCTTATACATTTTTGCCCTTCACGTACAACGATTGTGTGCGTTGCCGCTTTAATTGAAGCACTCGTCCGTACTTCGTTCGCCTGACGAAGAGTTGTGTGCTTTCTTGACACGAAACGTCTGTTGCCAGTTTATTGCATTTTAGTGTGTATATTCAAATAATTTGAGAAAAAAAAAATTAACAGTATACTGCAATTGGCATGCAAATATCTTATGTATTTCATAAAATACGTCCTTTTTTTTAAAAAATGAAAAACGCTTTTACTGCACATGCTTGAAAGATAGAGAAAAAAATATTATATAATTTTAAAGCTAGATATATTGGGCAGATTTTGTCAAAAGTTCTTTTGAGCAGAGTAAATTTATGCGAATTGTCGACAAAAAAACGAGCTAGATATTAGGTGTTTTCCAGAGTTTAAATTTGATAAGGGGTTTTTCACATGTCGCGTAAATAACTTGAAGATCAAATAATTTCACCCACGCACAAGATTTTTTTTTTTTTTTTTTTTTTTTTTGAAAATCCCTTTATGAGCTTGCAACCGCAACATATTTTTGTTTATTTATTTACTTTTATTTGCGAGATCTTAAAGGACAGAGGAGTTTTGATGCATAGTTTTGGTAGGTGGAGGGGTTAAGCTCTCTTTGCGCCATGTGATAGACCCTGCAAATGAACAGGATTTTTTTCAGCTTCCTACTTTAAAAAACGACTGGCTTGGGTGTCTCTGTGACATTTTGACGGATCTTACGCTGTGATTTACTGTTTTTCTGCTTACTGGAATTTTGATTGGAAGGAAATTGTCGACAACTGCGGAAAGAAGCTGGATGCTCGTCTGCACAGTGTCCACAACTACAGGGTCTGTCAAACGGCTTAGTGCAATTTTTGAAGAATGTTCCCTAGCGCATTTTACACAACTGGGCGATAAACTGCACGAAAGACTAAATACAAAAAGCCCTGGTAGGTTATAAGAAGGCGAGGGCCTATTTTTTTCCCTTGTAGATCTCTACAGTTACTTTCGTTCCATGAACTCCGAAATTTGGAAAATGGTATCGGTTTCCAATTCGAGTTGAATTCTTGGAAGATTAACAGGCTCGTGTACACACACACACATACAAGAAAAAAAAACGATGTGAATGGAAGTTTTCTATAAATGCATTATCAGTAGCAAAATGTGTATTCTAGCAATCTTAAGACATATTTACAATTTATTTATTATTTTATTTTTTACTACACGTCTGCATATCAGTGTGTCTGATTTATGATTTTTTAAATATACATTTTTACATGCCTTTATATCAATGTATATTTTATAAGTATCTTACGACATTTAGATTTTGCAAATTTTGAGAAACAGAACTGCTTTTCTTTTCTTCTCTCTCTCTCTCTCTCTCTCTCTTTTTTTTTTTTTATTGCTGTTTAAAAGTAAAAATAAAAAAGAATTTTAAAATAAATTTAATAATATTTAAATAATGTTCTGTATACTTTTATGCTTAGTTTACCTTTGAATTAATTGTTATTCAGTGTTTAATAAATGACAGTATTAGTTATTCTAAAAGGTTTAACTGTGATAATTTTGGATAATATTTTCAAATGGATAATCTATTTTTAATTTAATAATCGGCAAATGTTGGCATTTGCAACACACAGACACAAAAAAGTATCCATTAGCCTACATATATAGAAATAAAGAAATAAAGAAATAAATCTATCATTCAAAGCAAAACAAACATATTAAATATTTTCCGTTTATAAATTTTTGAGATATGTTACACAATAAAAAATTGAAACATGCTCTTTATTTTATATTCGGCTTTAGCATTCATGTACAATGTATCACGATCGATATCTGTTCTGAAATGTATTTTTCAGAGAAACGTCGCTGTGGAAAATATTAACCTGTTTATAAATTTCGTACTTAATAATAGGTATTCTACAGAAAAAAAACTTGAATGTGCACGCAAAGTTCTTATATTTCTTTAATATTGAAAATTTAGAGAATGAATAAAAGTACAGTGAATGAAACCATTTAGTACGGACTTTCATGAGATAATGCGTTGCTTCAAGGTGATAATTTACACATTTGTAAGAAAAAAAATTATTATCTTCCTTCAATAATTCTTTAATGGTTTAAAATGTATTATTATTTTTTTTTTTCATTTGTCACTGCAATGGTATATATACATAATACATAATGAAAACATAGTACTAAACCTCTTGGAATATATATTAAAATTTTATGTGCAAGTCAAACTTTTTTTTATACACCACATATTTAAACTTATTATGCATTTAGCGAAACAAAACTTAACATGTGTATATTTTTCATGATTCATATTCCTCTAAATGTTGCATATTACATAACAATATCAGTTTTCCAATTTATCTATTTATTGTGGAAAATATTTCAATATATATATATATAATCTTTTATGTCTCTTATCAATGAAAATAAAAAATAAATGTATCAGGTAATTCAAATGTTATATTTTAAAGTTTATTTTAAGTTGCTATACTTGAAAATCTTGATGAGAATGGCGAATTTCCGGTAGTGTTGTGGGTAAAATTTTTCTGAATAAATTGAAAGGAACTATTACATATAATAACAGGATATCATCTATTAGAAAGAGAGACTAATTAAAACTATATATACTTATATAATTTATCAAAAGACACTTTAAAAACACGAATATATAAAACATTTATAATTAACAACTTATTTACTATTAAAATATATCGATTTCGAAGCTTTTCACTTTGACTATCAAAACATAATCAGGATTTTTTTTTTTTACAATAGTGCTTTTAAAGTGCTCCATATATGTATATATATATATATATATATATGGAGCACAGTTATACATGAATTTAACTTTGACCTACAGGGAAAAAAGAAAAATAAATTAATGTAAACGTTGTTCACAAAAAAGACAATTCTGGACGTATCACACGATTAGTTTCGTAGAGACTTTTTAGGACACAAGGGGACAACGTGCAGTACTTGAAGTTGGGATCCATTGATGTGACTGGTCTATAGACCTATTATAAGATTGGACGGGACAATGGCAACCTTTTTTAGTGGCAAAGATAATTCCTAAAAAGGTCATGTGAATGCTAATCTACAGGAAGCCAAACTGGCCAATATTGAAATTTCTCGCCATGCTCTAAACTCTGCTTATTATTAAGCAGACGATATTTTCCTTTCTTTCTTTCTTTTTTTTTTTTTTTTTTTTTTTTTTGAAAGTTCTTTTTAAAAATTTTATTTCACTTTAAAAGTTAGATTGTTTTAAATTCAAAAAGAATTTTATAGCAATAAATAGTAATTAGATGTACTTTAAAAACCCTAAAAATTATCTAAAATAAGGATTTTATTTCGCAGGTAAGATTATTTTTAATATTTTATTATTTAATATTTTATTATTTTATGTTTTATTATTTTATATTTTATTTAATATTTTATTATTAATAAACTTTATCAGCTGTAATATTTTACACTAGTTTTGCTTTCAGTACCTTTTAATAATAATAATAATAATAATAATAATAATAATAATAATAATAAATATTTATATTGAAAACCAAAAATTGCCAATAACGCGATAAATGCCAAAAAAGATAACCTATTCCAACATTCACATGGTTTCATCTTTGCACCTTTTCTTATATTCCGTTAATAATGGAATGCCCCGTCCACTCTTATAATAGGTCTATGGACTGGTCAGTAAAAGAGACCAGAGGAGTTTGTATATGGAAACTGGATAGGTCAGCAAGGCGGTAACATTGGCGAAAGCACTTGTAGAGAAAATTCCGAAGAGTCAGTAGTCTAAATTATTTGGTTCTTGTTAAACACTTCTAAAAGCTTATAATGTGTCATTTACAGAGTCAAAAAGTCTCGTAAAAAGATTTTTGTCCTCTAAATAAGTACATGGGAAAAAAATAAAATTTATTAAATATTAATTAAATACCTGGATTTTAAGAGCCAGATACTTAATTATTTTTTTATTTGTACAGAGAAAGAGTTAAAAATTACTTAAATATTAATTAAATATATGGTTCTATAAGAAACAGATGGTCAATTAAATTTTATTTGTTTCTGAGTATACTTATTTAGAATCTAAATCTCTTTTCACAAGACTTTTTGACTCCATACATGACACATAATAAGCTCTCCACAAGTTTTCTACAAAATCAAAAAAAAATTAGACTACTGACTCTCCGTATTCTACTCTAGAAGTTTTTTCACAAATGTTACCGCTTTGATTACCTATCCAGCTTCTGTCTACAAGCTCCCCCGGTCTCTTTTTTTGACTAGCCATATGAATGGATCCACACCTCAAGCACGGCATGTTGCCTCCTTATGACCCAACAAAGTTCCTACCAATCTAATCTTGTGATGTAATTTTTTTGTGAATGCCGTTTTCAATTTTTTTCCCTCTACATCAAACTTCACTTCATCTATAACTGTAAAATTATTGCGATATATTTGGAGCTGTACATAAAGGACGCAATTGTAAAAAAAAAAAAAAAAAAAAAAAAAAGTGTTTCTTGATGATGCTTGATGCTTTTATAATAAAGGCGAAAATATTCAAAAACAATGTATTTTGATTCTAGACAAATTTCTTATTTAATATATTTTTATTTACTTGTTCTTAAAGTGTCTTTTAACAAATTATACATAAATTAAGAGCTTTGAATTCTGTATAAATGTAGGTACAATATTCAAAAGCCTTCCTTATACAGAATTATATGTAAAATAAAACTGTTCCTTAAACCTATTTTAAATTTCTTTTAAAGATGTTCCAAATTAAGTAAATGTTATCTTATCTCTTACAATTCAACTTGTCTCTATAGTATTGAAACACAAAATAAGGAAAGTCGTGTGAGTAGCACACTACATTACTTTTCAAAGTTAAAGAGAATTCATTTTAATAATTCAGCTTAATTATCTTAGGAACATCGTTCAGTGAACCTAAAAATAATATTTATAGGTTTAAAAATTGTCTGTTCATCGTGCTTAGACATACATAAGTAATAATTTATTTGAATTTGAAAATATAAATTTTAAATTGCAATATAAAACATTTTTTTAATGGATTTTTTTTTTTTTTTTTACGTATTTTTTATATAAAAATACATTTCTCAAAAAGCAATATTTTAATAGTATTCAGCTTAAGTAAATCACGTATTTCTAAATTCAACAAGTCTATATTGCGCTTATATATGACAATTTCCCGTTATTTATTGTGACAAGATATAATTATAAAACCAATATCGTTCTATACTGTTAATATTATTATTATTATTATTATTATTATTTTATTATTATTATTGATATTATTATTGTTAATTTTATTTTTACTTTTATGCGATTACTTCATTTATTAATTACATTAAATGTTTCAATAATGCATATAATTTGTATTTCTAAAATTCTTTAAAAAATAAAAATTAAACGCATAATATCAAATTAATTATGTTAGAATAAATTTTAGCAATTATGTTTCACTTTATAATTACAATTTAACAGCGAACAGTAATTAAGAATATGCCATGAAATCTAAACTTTAGTAAAAAAAAAGTTTAAATTATTGGAATGTTTGCTAAAAATCAATAAATTTCTCGGAACATTTAAACGGGATTAAGATTTTCTTAACACATTATCTCTTTTAATATTGTAAAAACAATTACGTTATGGTTAATGCATTATTTTAATAACATGTTCTTAACATCTTATTTACGTTCTTACATTAGTAATTTTAATGCGAAACAATAATGTAATTATTTAAATCTCATGGCATATCTTCTTTCTCCTAGAACATTAATCAAGATAAAAATAAAAAAATTGGCCTATATAACAATATGGCCTTCAATATAATGAGACTTACGTAACCGAACTTTCTCTATTCATAAACTCTACAAACTGACAAACTTTTTCCAACTCTGATCTTTATTACTGCATATTTCTTTTTTATTATTACTTTTTTTATTGGCAACAGCCACGTTTTGTTTTTACTTTTTATTCAGATTTAGAATTGTGTTTGAAAAGGTAGAACGCTGAAATAGCGTATGACAGAATTCTAATATGTTTTATAGTCAACTACATTATAAAAATGCATATAAATTTATTAAATTATCGTGTTTTTTTTTTTTTCAAGAATCATGAAGTAATTTGAAAGTTATCATAATTAGGCAAGAAATTAAACTAAGAAAAATGAAAACATCTGACCCAAATTTAAGCATTAAGTAAGAAGTTATATTATGTATTCTTTTCTTACATTTGATGCTACATTTTATTTGGCGCCCGAACAGACGACCAGACGTTTTTCATTTTTAATTGATATTGAATAATTATGTTTAGAATAAAAACGATAAAACATTAAACAAAAAAGTTTATCTAAATTATATTACGCAAGAACTTCGTTTTAAAGAAAGAATAAAAAATGATCATTTTTATATGAACAGATAATTTTAAATTATTTCATTCTGTTGATAGTTTGATTTACTGCAAAGAAATAATTTTTTTTGTAAAATTGAATGTAATAAAGAGTACTGAGTATATTTTTACAGAAATTAACATAAATTATAGAACTTGCTACTCTTTTTACATATTATGGATGCAGTAACTAAAGCTAAAACGTCCTACGGTTAGAACGCAGACGACAAATTTATTTAAGAAAATTGAAACGAAATTACTTGAAAATAATTATTCTGAAGATGACCTTGAAGAATTACTTGCCGAATTAGATCTTAAAGAAAAATAACTAAAAAATTTAGATTCTCAGATACTTTCGAATATTACTGACGAAAGAGAAATTGAATCTCAGGTACTAAAATGTGATGAATACAACACGAGCATTGTCATTAATAAGACCAAAGTTAAAAAAGCACTTTCTAAGTTGGAAAAATGGCTTGTTCCTATTTTAATGCAAAATAATAAGATAGAAGAGAGTGCGATAGTTCGCTCGTTCGAATCCTCTTACGTAAATCTCCCTCGTCTTACTATAGAAAAATTCAGCGGCAATCCGTCTGATTGACAGAGATTTTATGATGAATTTGATTCAGCTATAAATAAAAATTTTGCAATTTCTAATGTAGATAAATTTAATTTCCTTCGCAGTTATTTGACAGGTGTGGCGTCTGACGCGATAAAATGTTTTAGCTTAACGAATAATAATTATCAGGCTGCAATAGAAAATTTAAAAGAAAGATTTAAAGAAAAAAAAAAAAACGGTAGTTATTAATTCTCATTTAAATAAGCTTCTGAATTTAACTCCTGTTAAAAAATCAAATGATGTAATTGCTCTTAGGAAATTGTTAGATACTTGTCAGACTGAGATTAGAAATTTAGACGCGTTGGAAATAAAATCTGATATTTATGGTTCACTACACTGTCCAATACTGACTAAATTATTACCGCAGGATATTGTTTTGGAAATTGCAAAACAATGCGATTTGGATGAAAATTGGGATGTTTCAAGGATTCTTAACATTTTGAAAACTGAAGTAACATACAGGGATAAAGCTCAGTTATTGACAAAAGATAGTCGCGAAAAAGAATTCAGTTCTCAATCAAATTCTTCCTTCCAAATTGCGAAAAACGAAAAGCTTTTAATTAATAAGAATATTTTTAAATATCCAACTGCTTATAATTCGTTAAATGATACCGATAAACATTCTAATTCGTGTTTTGCTTGTAATGGTGAAAAACACGTTTTAAATAAATGTAAGGTTTTTTCTAGTTATCCATTACAGAGAAAGGAAGATTTTTTAATGAAACATGGATTTTGTTTTATATGCTTAAAACGGCGGCATACAACGAAATTTTGAAGAAGTCAGGTAAAATGCGAAATGTGTAATACAAGACATTTAAAGATTATGTGTTCAGAATCTAAAACAGTTAGTCAAGTTCAGGATAAGGAACCCGTTTCTAAAGAAAGCGAGGTTACTAATGAAAAAGTACTGAGGAATAAAACAACACATATGAAAGATGTTTTGTTACAAACTGTGACTGTTAAATAAAGGAATGGTAAGAAAGAAATACCTTGTAGGGTAATTTTTGATACAGGATGAATGCGTAGTTACGCAACTAAAGAAATTATTTCTAAAATGGGTTATGATGTATTGGGACACGAGAAAATGACACACAGCATTTTCGGAGGCGTTGAAGAAACTAAAACACATAATAGTTATAGAATGAATTTAAGTTCTCTCTCTGGAGATTATATATGTAATTTTAAGGTCTATGACCAGGAAGTAATCTGTTCTAATATTTCTAAAATTAGAAATGGCCCATGGGTAAGGGAAGCAGAACAGTATGGGATAAAGTTTTCAGATCTTGAAAGTTTCAATAAAACTCTTGACTGAAATAACCATATTGATATACTTATTGGTGCAGATATTTATGGAAAACTTTTAACGGGCAATCATATAATGTTATCTAGTGGGTTACCTGCTGTAGAAACTCGACTGGGATGGACCTTAATGGGTAAAATTACTAAAACGAATTCTAATAGCGATAGCTCTATGCTTGTAGTCTCTTTATTTTCTAGAATCAAAAATGAAAAATTCAGTAACTTATGGGAGTTAGATCATTTGGGCATAAGGGATCCCGTAGAAAGTAGAAAAAGAGATGAATTGAATAAAGAAACTCTATGTTTATTTAATTCAACTGTTAAACGGGATTCAAACGGGATGTACGTTATTTCTCTTTCATGGCTTAAATATCATCCTCCAATACTCTCAAATCGAAAATTAGCAGAAAAAAGATTATTATCAAATTTGAAATTATTGAAAACGTCTGAAAATTTAGAGACTTACAAAACTGTATTTAAAGAAGGGATCGAAGAACCTTACAAAGAGATAGCTAATAAGCTGAAAATGTCAGTTTATGTAGATAACTATATTTCCCATGTAAATAGTACAGAAATGCGAGAATTCATAAAAACATCAAGACAAATTTTGTCATCAGCTCAGTTTGAACTTCGAGGTTTGCAGAATACAGAAAATGATGAAAACTTACTAGTCAAATATTTTCTTAATGACATGAAGATAGAATCTGAAGAAAATTCTGATATAGCAATTTTGGGGCTGATCTGGAATAAGAAAGATGACACATCAAAATTGATGAATTCATGTAATAATAAAGAAGAACTTAAATCAATTACAAAGAGATCAGTTCTTTCTGTAGTTAATAATTTATTTGATCCCATCGGTTATACAAGTCCAGCCACTTTGATGCTAAAATTGATTCTGCAAAAATGTTCGAAAGAAAAAATTGATTGGGATTCTCCGTTGACAGAAGAAATTGCAAAATCCTTTGGAAAATGGGAATAACAGCTAGAATTATTAAAAAATATAAATATTCCTCGCAGAATTTCAAAATTCGACTTATGTGACATTCTTCCTGTGGATGAAGTTATATACTCAGAACACATAAAAACAGTTGCAACACCAACTGATGTTTCCTGTCGAGAATTTGATCTTTACGAAAATAGTTCTTCATGCCAAAAGATGCTAAAAGTTACAGCTTGGGTTCTTAGATTTTGTGAAAATGAAAAGAAGACAAAAGAACATCGCTTATTATCTAACTTATTAGACGCATAACCTAATAAAGCGGAATATGCAGCGCTAAAATATGCACAAGAGAAATGTTTTTCTAATTAGTGTAGGAACAGATTTAACTTTCTGACATTTATTGACGAGAAAGAATTAACTAGAGTCTGTACCAGAATTTCAATGAAAGAAGGCCCACGTAATTTCAGATATCCAATTGTCTCATCAGCAGTTCATAATAAGACATCTAGAATAATTGAAGAAATGTATAAAGAATTAAGTTCTATAGATTGGGAACAAATAGTAGATTAATCAACTGTAAGAAAAATTAACTGGAAGTTCAACCCTCCACCAACTCCGTGTTGGGGAGTCATTTGGGAACGTTTGATATGAATTGTAAAGGCTATTTTGAAGAGAACTCTTGGAAAAGCAGAGCTTGAATACGAAGAGCTAGTTACTTTGATTTGTGATACAGAAGTTATGGTAAACGCACGACCTCTCTCATACATGTCAGAAGGTCCAGATTTCACTCCCGAAGTGTTCTTAAAGGACATACGTGAAATGGTAGTCCCAGATTTAGAATTGGTTGATAAAATAAAGCTGGAGAAGAAATATGCCTATTGGTAAAAGTTAAGAGAAGATCTTCGACAGATTCGGTAATGAATATTTGGGAACACTTCGAGAATTTACTTCGGTAAAAACATCTACCACATTTAAAGAAGGTGATTTAGTGCTAATTCGAGATGATAATCTAAAACATCTTCAGTGACCTATGGCTAAAGTGTTGAAATTATATAATGGCAGAGATGGACAGTTTCGTGTAACAAGATTGAAAACTAAAAATAGCGAACTGTTACGTCGATGTCAACGTTTGTGCCCCTTGGAACTTTGTGATGAAAGCTGCACTGAACATCAACCACAAACCAGATATGATCGCTTAGTGCAACCAGTGCTGCGCCTTTGTGTGGGCAATATCGATCCAGGTTGAGCACGTCGTATATCCTTCCCTGCTCAAGGTGGGGAGGATGTTTCGAAACCGAACTTTCTCTATTCATAAACTCTATAAATTGACAAAATTTTTCGAACTCTGACTTTTATTACTGTTTATTTCTTTTTTATTATAACTTTTTTTATTGGCAACAGCCACGTTTTGTTTTTACTTTTTATGCAGATTCAGAATTGTGTTCGAAAAGGTAGAACGCTGAAATGGAGTATGACAGAATTGCAATATGTTTTCTAATCAACTAAATTGTAAATATGTATATAAATTTATTAAATTATCGTGTTTTTTCAAGAGGCATGAAGTAATTTGAAAGTTATCATAATTATGCAAGAAATTAAACTGAGAAAAATGAAAACATCTGACTCAAAAAGAAGCATTAAGTAAGAAGTTATTTTATGTATTCCTTTCTTATATTTGATGCTACAGAGACATTAATTGTTATTTATTTATTTTTTTTAGCTTATTTATTACGAACTTAAAAATGATATTCATTTAAATTTATAGGAAAAAAAAAAAGATTTTTTTTATTTCTGAACGACGAGAGCTTAAGCTCTTTTTTAATAAATTAAAATTATATATACTTACAATAAGCAATACGTGATTTAATACATTTGTTTTCGTTTAATAATTTTCTGGAAGAAAAAACATGGCATGCCTTTGAAATTATTGAGTTTGTGTCACGTGGAAACTTTTGGAAATATTTTAATTTCTAATTTGCAATTTTAATGAAAAAGAAAAGAAAAAAAAAAAAAAGAAGCGAGAGTTAGTCCCTCACGTTACATAGTTAAAACACAAACTGAATAAGTATATATCCTGATGAAAAAAAGGCAGATGTAAATCACGTGACAGAATTCTATGAATAGGTCTTCTCCCCTCATCTGGGAGGCAATAAAAATTTGGGAGGGTGGAACAGATTCACTCTTGTTTTTATTATAACGTCCGTTTTCACAGAAGATATTTTGGAATAAAAGGAGTTTTTCGAGTTTGTAGTTTTCTGTCACCCCTCCTCAAACGAGGAATCCGATCTTAGTTCCAAGTTATCACGGTATTTGAGAAAGATTGGCTTAAGAGTAGGTTTGGTCAACACGTCTGTAGTCATTTTACTCTGCAGATATTGTAGGGTGATAGTTCTATTTTCAAACATGTTTTTCACGCAGTGGGATCTAATATCTATGTTCGACGAGCGAGCAGTGTGCTTGGGGGATTCAATCATTTTGATTGTTGACTGGTTGTCGTCAAATAATCTTATAGGCAGTTCCTGTGGCAAGTCAAGGTCCTCTAGTACCCTGGTCAACCACAATATTTCTTGGGCAGTTTTTGCGGCTGCTATAAACTCTGCTTCTGCTGAAGACAGAGCTACACACGTTTGCTTTTTTGAAATCCAATGGATTGGTGTTTTTCCTTTGAAGAATAGGTTCTCTGTCATCGATATGCGATCGGATTTATCACCGGTCCAGTCGGCATCGGCGTAACAAGTTAGAATAGGTTTTTCCTTTCCACTTATGACCAAATTTAATTTTGAGTCGTTTTCAGATAATAAATATTTTTTTTCGCAGCATCCCAGTCTTGCTGCCTGGGCTTCACATTGCGTCTACTAAGAATATTAACTACTGCAGCAATGTCAGGTCTAGAGATAGTGGCTCCATATAATAGGGATCCGATAGCTTGTCTGTATTTTGTATTATTATTTAGTACATTATCATCAGGTGTGTTGTCTATATAACCGGAATTCATTGGTATATTTGTGGTCTTAGCATTTTGAAGACTGAATTTTTCTACGAGTTCTTTTCTTTTAGTTTTTATTTATTTATTTTTTTTTTTGATTTATGAAGTATTCTCCTTGTTTTGATTTTTGTTTGTTAATGCCGAGGTAGTAGCTTATTTCTCCGAGATTTTTAAGCTCGTATTTTGCACTAAGTTTTTCGGTAGTTTATTTTATTTGTTTTTCCGATCCAGATATTAACTGTTCGTCCACATAAATAATAATATGTATGGGATTTGTTTAATCTTTCCTAAACAGGCAGGAATCTGCTGTGCTTTGTTCTTAACCGAGTTATTTAAGAGTTACACCAATTTTCAAGTGCCATGATCTGGTGGCCTGCTTAAGGCCATAAAGGGCTTTCTCTAATTTCCATACTTTATTTTCGTTTCCAGGTGAAATATAGCCTTTAAGCTGTTCCACGTATACTATTTCATCTAAATCTCCATGCATGAAGGCAGTTTTAATATCAATATGGTGAACCTGTGTGTTTTTGTGAGCGGCACTGGCCTAATGCTCTAATTGTGATATGGGATACCACAGGGACAAATGCTTCGTGAAAGTCTTCACCATATTTTTGACAGAAGCCTTTTGCAAACAGTCTAGCTTTATATTTGGCTATTTTGCCTGAAGAGTCATATTTGACCTATTAAGTCCATTTGGACCCAATATTTTTTCTTCCGGGTGGAGGTTCAACCAACGTAAATGTATTATTTTGCTTTAAAGAATTCATTCCTTCCTGCATCGCGTTTAGCCAATTTTGTTTTTCTTGTGGGTTTGTGATGTTAAGGAAATCGTTATAATCATTGGGTTCATTGGCCTCAAAGTTTTCTGTTAAGTCAATTAGCCTTTCATGTGGTACACCTTTATTGTGTTTAGTTGACCTTCTTAAGGTGTCATTTGTGTTGTCGTGTTCACAAGTGATATTTTGATCTGGAAAACTTATGCCAATTCTGATAATTTCGCGCCCTATACGCGATTCCGTGCCTGGGTGTTCATTTGTGTCGTTTTATGAGAGTAATTCCATTTCTTTGTTTTCTCCTGAATTTTTTATAGTATTTTCAATGAATTCAACTGCTCTTGCAAGTATTACGCAGCCATTTTTCTGGTAGATCCTATTCGCTTTAGCGCTGTTGTCGTAGCCGACAAAAATGCCTTCTTGGGCCTTGTCATCTAATTTACACCGTTTACTTTTATAAATATATTCATAGGCTTTACAGCTAAAAGTTTTTAAGTCACTTAAATTTGGTTTGCTACCATGCCATAATTCATAAGGAGTTTTTGTAGTGGCTTTTGTAGGTAGTCTGTTTTGTAGGTAATTGGCGGTGTTTACAGCTTCAACCACAATTTTTTGTCTAAGTTGGCTTCTGATAAATGTGTATGTGTCATTTCGATTAATGTACGATTCTTTCTGTCCGCAACCCCATTTTGGGCTGGGCAATGTGGTACGGTGTGCTGATGGTGAATACCATTTTCTTTAAGATACTCTTCTACATTTTTATTTATATATTCACCGCCATTATCTGACCTTATTATTTCTGGTTTCTTTCCAAATTTCTTTGTGGTAAAGTTGACGTATTCTTTTAATTTCTCGGTTGCTTCGATCTTTTTACTTAGATGATAAATCATTGTATACCTAGAATAATCGTCAACAAAAGTTAAGATATATGATTTACCACCAATTGTTGATACTTGAATAGGTCCGCAAACATCGCTATGTACTAATTCTAATATGTGTTTTCCCCTGTTTCCTGCAGTTTTTGGATGTTGGGTGTCAGTCAGTTTTGTTTTGATGCAAGTTTCGCATGTTGTCTCGTGTTTGCAGTTATTGATTTTTATTCCCAGAACTAACTGATTTTTGCTCAGTTATTTAATAGAGTTGAATTTTTTATGTCCCATGCGTTTGTGACATAGAGTAATACAGTCAGCATTTTGGCATTCTTCAGTTAGGTATGTGATATGTTTGTTTATTGGCATGGGCAAGTTTAAATCATATAACTTGTTATTTTTTGTGCCCTCTAAAACGGTTTCATTTTTTATAGATATGTGACACTTTGGTTTTGTGAATGTAACTTTGTAGCCATTTATGGTGGCCTTGTGTACAAATGTAAGATTTGCCTTTAATTCTGGAACATACCCAACCAGCACAGAATGATTCAGTTATGTTGTAAAATGCTTGCAAACTTTCAAAAACGTAACACATTTTAATATACTCTCTGATACCTTTCTGAAATATTCTCCATTTTCTATGTTGTCTCTTTTATGTGATTGAAACGTTTCTGTTATGTATATGATTTTTTTGTTACGATCGCGGACATTTCTACGCTTATGAAAGTATTCGGTAAGCTAACTGAAAGTTTCTGTAATATTTACAATGTTTCCATGTTATATGATTGTTACGTTTCTGAAACATTTTGTGCTGTTAGGGTATAACACTTCCCTTAGTGTTAGTTATCTTTTTTGTTTATTTGGATCCATGTATTTAATTTTTATTCCTCCTGAACCAAGTGAAGTGGGGGTATTACCATTTGCTACACATACTTTTGATTTTTGTGACTCATCTAAATTAACGAAAAGGTCTATATTGTTTCTTATGTGCGATGACGAATCACTGTGTATTATAAAGCTGTTCGTCATTGCATTTTGAGTCGTGAAAGCGATTTGATTTGATTTTGAAATTATATGCTTCATTTGTTTTGAATGGCTTTGTTGTTGTGCATGTGTGTGTGGCAATTCATCATTGTGTGTCACTAACTAGGAGGAATTGGTTGTTCTGAATTTATTTCTAAATTGTTTGTTTTTAGTGTTATCAGCATTTTTATTCTTCAGATGCCAGCACTCCGATTTATTATGGTTTCCTTTTTTGCAATAAGTGCAGTATTTATTTTCTTTTTTGATATTACTATTATACTGCAGTTTTGTTTTATGTGAAAAGCTTTAGGAGAGTTTTTGTTGTTTTCGGAGGCTTCTTTTCGACGATTGAATTCATCAATCAATTTGTTGCTAACATTGTTAGGTATCAATTCATTTTCTGGGCGAGCTTGAAGGGCAAAAATTAAGGTTTCATAGCTTTTAGGAAAAGAACACAATCTTAATTCAGAAACCTACGCGAATTTGATTTCTTCACCAGTGGACTTCAATTTCTGGATAATTTCTAAAAATTTTTTTATGTGGCCTTGCACATCGCCCCCCTCTTCTAGTTTTGTGCTATATGATTTTCTCAATAAGTACAATTTGCTACTTAGACTTGTACTTTCGTGGATATCACGCAACTTATTAAACGTTTCTAGGGCAGTTTAGCATTGTTTGATGTGGATTATTTCAGAATCATCCATGAGCAAGTTTATTATGACACGCGCATTATTGTCTTTTTCCGCCATAGATCATTGATAGGATTTGGCGGGTCGTTTGTTATTATATCATATAATTCAACCTTCATCAGATACATTGAAGTTTTGAAATTCCATACTGAATAATTTTCAGAACTTAATTTTTCTATCTTTGGACTTTCTTTAAAAGATGCCATCGTTGATGTCCTTTTATTTATAGCGAATACTTTATTTTTGAAAAGAAATTATTTTTGAAAGTTTGGTTTTCGCAAAAACATTACTTTTGTTTTTGTGATAAAGAAGGTTTCTTTATATTGATTCTTCAATTTTCAAAAAATGAGTTTTCTAAACTTTCTTAATTCAAAAAATGTACGAATCCATTATTCTCATTTTTCATTTTCTTAATATATGATTTCAAACACTGAATATTTATGCTTTATAAAATAATATTATTATTTAATTTTGATGTTTTATTTTCATATTAATTTTATTTTACTTTTACATTTGTTATCAGCGGAACAGACAGATAATTTATAATATACTTATAGGTAAGCTCTAATATGTTACTTAAGACCAAAAATAACAATAATATTTTTTTTTTATTCTTTGCTTAATATGACATCATTCTCATAACCTTTTGGAAATATTTTTAATTCTAATTTGTACTTTTAATGAAAAAGAAAAGGAAAAGAAAATTAAAGAAGCGAGAGTTAGTATCTCAAATTATATTCTTAAAACACAAACTGAATAAGTATATATCTTGATGAAAAAAAAAAAAAAACAGGCAGATTTAAATCATGTGACAGAATTCTATAAATAGATATTCTCCCCTCAACTGGGAGGCAATAAAAATTGGGGAGGGTGGTACAGATTCACTCTTGTTTTTATTATAAATTTCGTTTTTTCTGAACGTATTTTGGGATAAAATGAGTATTTCGAGTTTGTAGTTTTCTGTCAGAAACAACCTTGGGAACAACTCTAATGATGTTCACGAAAGTTTGGCGTTAGTCTTCTATGGAGAAAGTACGAAATGAGTATGGCGATTTTTACAAAAATCCAGGATTAATGACATATTTATTTGACTTATCCTCTTCTTCACGAAAATTAACGTTCACCGTCATTACTTTTTCGTCCATAGCAAAAAAAAAAACAGCAGAAACCTTATATCCTCGGAAAATAATTCAACGATTCTAGTAGAACATAGCCTTATTTTATTACTATTAATTTTTAATGACAAATCTATCCGGCATATCCTCTTCTCCAAGAAATTTAGAGATTGTTGCAGTCACTCCACTGTGGCAAAGTATGGCTGGAATTTGGTTTACTTGGAAACTGCTCGAATTATTTTGAAAAGTATTTAAGGTTTAATGTCTTTTTAGAAGACAATTCAAGCTGAATTTTCCTCATCTTCAAAAAAGTTAATTTATTAGTTAACTCTTACTCCGCCCGTGTGAAAACTATGGCAGAAACTTCGTTTTCTAGGAAATCAGTTTAACGATTTGCATAAAATCTCAGCATTAAGTGTTATATATATATATGAGAAAACCAATTATTTATCACCATCTTAGCATTCACTAATAACCGGTACAGAACCGTGTAGAAATATGCCATATTTTTTTTCTTGGAAATAGCTATAATTATTCGGGGAAAAATGTTTTATTTTATTTTATTTTTCTAGATGACATTCGGTTTCAATTATCTTCCTCTTCAGAAAAGTTAGCCTTCACTGCTGTTTTCCTGAAACAATATACAGCCGAATTCTGGTTTTCTAGAAAACAGTTTGAATGATTTTCAAAAGAAATGATAATTAGGTACTTCATACGATAATTCGAATTGAATTTTACTTATCTCTACAAAAATTAACTTTTAGTGTTAACTCGCTCTCCGGGCAAAAAATTAAGAGATATAATTATTTAAAAGCATATCAAGTATATACACTACGAATACTTTTTAGAGTAAGACTGAGGGAACTCGATGATTCAGGTTCTGTAATTGTTAAACGGTGATACACTTAATGTAAACTAGAGTCACAATATGTTTATAAAATATCAATATTTATTTTATTATTTTTCTTTAACATAATATATATATATATATATATATATATATATATATATATATATATATATATATATATATATATAATAAAGATGATCTATTAAGCATAGTAGAAGCCAAGCAACAGATACAAGATCACTGAAACACCAATGACCAATAAGATTAAAAAAAAAAAAAAAATCATCAGTGGATGAAATACATTAATGTAAAGAAACCAGATTTATTAATTAACAGTCTGCAAAACAAACGAATCAATAAAGTAAAACAACAAATCTTAACTTAAAACCATAAACTTATCAAAATTAATGAAAAAACAACCCAAGAAACACAAGATAGGAAGAAGGAGGCAGGCGGCAAGACTTGTGACTTGCCTGTGGGGTTACACTAGTTTTACGCCGGCAACACTCCCCCAGCCTGCCACAACCAGAAGAGGAACCATATGAATTTAAAAATGCAAAATTTCAAAGCAGATGAACAACAATGAAACCACGAAGCCACAATGAAATTCACCGATTGATCACATTGTGTTTAACAGTATAATTAGAACATTAAATATAGTTGACAACTCAAAAAGGAAAAATCTGAAATTTTATTGGAAAATGAAAGTTTGCATAGTAATACAAAGCAAATGCAACAAGCCTTCTACTTTTTTTTTTTTTTTTTTTTTTTATTTAATTTAATTTCACAAACCCACCCAACCATCCAGCCTTACAACACCACCCCACCTCCGTAATCAAACATCTGCCCACCCAACCGCCACCTTTTTTATTGTCTTTTATTATTTTATAATTTTTTTGTTGATATACACAAGAGTGTACACAGCTTTTTTTTTTTTTTTTTTTTTTTTTTTTGTACTGACAGAGACATGGTTAAGGATATAAAATAGAAAATACAAAGTTTTTAGGAAAACCCATTTTAGCAGTGGCTGTGATCAGTTTATTAATATTCTTGTTTTTAAACTTTGCAGAGCATAAATTATTAATTCGAAATAAATGGTTAATGATGATGTTTCTAAATACCGAAAGATGCAGACATGAATTAAAATGTGTAAATAAGTTGACATTAAAACAAAAATCTTGCCGTTTGTCATAGATATCTGTGTAAAGTTTATTACCATCGATGATTATTTTGAGATCTAAAAAGTTAATTGATTGATTAGTCAGAGTATTTTGAGTTAGCTTTAAACTAGGTGGATAATTGAAGGAAAAGCCATTTTGTGAGTTCTTGTTGAGATAAAATACAATAATATCATCGATGTAACGATAAAATCGAACATCATCCTTGCAAATTTGCTTTTCATAATAATAAAGATAGAGATCTGCCAAAATACTGGAGCTACAACCTCCTTGTGGGATGCCTAATTGTTGCAAATAGATAGCGTTGTTGTGGAAGATATAATTATTATGGATAACAAAGTTAAGAAGAGTTTTAAATTTTTCTGCTTTAAAATTGTAAGGAAGATTAATTTGAGCTTTATAGTCTTGAAAAAGACTGTAAATGATATTACTAAGATCTGATAACTCAATATTATTGAAAAGATCTTGAAAGTCAAAAGTCATAATATTGTCTATTGAATCGAGCGATTTTATGTATTGAATTAATTGAAAGCTATTTTTAAGATAGTGTAAATTATCAACTTTGCAAGTACATTTGTAAATTTGTTTTAGAATATCCAGTAGAGCTTTATTAGCATTGTTGTTATAAGTGTTACACCCAACAGTGACAGTGCAAAATTTAATTGGAGATTTGTGAAACTTAGGTATGAGAACTATATAAGGATAATTAAAGTTATTGAAGGGAAGTTGAAGTAGTTTATAGTAATTATGTATTTTTCGGTTATTAATAATAAGGTTAGTATTAGTTAAACTGAAGATGTTACTATTATTGATTGAAGAGTTTAAAATAGACAGATAGTAGGATTTACAAATAATGGCATAATTATTAGGTGATTTGTCAACATAAGTGATAACAAAGTCATCCTGTAGTGATTTGATTGAGTTAAGAAGTACAGATTTTTTAAATAACACCAGATTTGAAGAATTGATAAATAATGCATTTTTGATTTTTTGTAACACTAAAACTTTCCATTGAGTGAAGTAGGCAATAGGTTTATTATGAGTAATAGATATTTTATACATAAATAAATCTAGGTCATAAGAAAACTGTTGAAAGATTTGTGGAATGCTAGTTTTAACAGGAAGTCTAAATTTGGTCATAAATCTAAATTTAAAACAACAAATCTTAACTTAAAACCATAAACTTATCAAAATTAATGAAAAAACAACCCAAGAAACACAAGATAGGAAGAAGGAGGCAGGCGGCAAGACTTGTGACTTGCCTGTGGGGTTACACTAGTTTTACGCCGGCAACACTCCCCCAGCCTGCCACAACCAGAACAGGAACCATATGAATTTAAAAATGCAAAATTTCAAAGCAGATGAACAACAATGAAACCACGAAGCCACAATGAAATTCACCGATTGATCACATTGTGTTTAACAGTATAATTAGAACATTAAATATAGTTGACAACTCAAAAAGGAAAAATCTGAAATTTTATTGGAAAATGAAAGTTTGCATAGTAATACAAAGCAAATGCAACAACAAGCCTTCTACATTTTTTTTTTTTTTTTTATTTAATTTAATTTCACAAACCCACCCAACCATCCAGCCTTACAACACCACCCCACCTCCGTAATCAAACATCTGCCCACCCAACCGCCACCTTTTTTATTGTCTTTTATTATTTTATAATTTTTTTGTTGATATACACAATATATATATAACTTTTATTAACTATTTTTCAATTGTTTCAAATAAAACATTAAATTTGTCAGTTCTTCAAAAAAGAATGACCTAAAATTCTCCGACAACGTAACATTTTTTTTTCCTTTTTTTTTTTAAATGCAGTATATTTCCCTTTGTTTATATATGTGTGTGTGTAAGGAATGTTGACGCTATCGTTTATCCAATAAAAACCTCTGAAAAGACTACGTGGCTTAATATAATTTTTCAGGTAGTAACATACAGGTTTTATACACATTTTTTTCCCAACTTAACAACTTTCATCTATTTTTAGATTGTAACGATTTTTTAAAGAATCAGAATCGAACGTGGTCAAATTAATTATTTGTTTATATAAGTTTTATATACGTAACCGTTACAATATTTTTTTAGTAAATTTATCTACATTTTTCTGTAATCTTCTGTATTTAGTTTTATCTGCAAAGTTCAGTGAAATGTTGCTTTTATTTTATTTAATATTAACTAAACTATTAAAAAAGTTTAAAATCTTCTTGTCTCTTACATTATTATTTTACCTTGTTTAATACTCTTAAATATTTTTTGCTTTATATAAATAAATAAATAAATGGAATATTTTCTTTTTTATTTATTTATTTATTTATTTATTTATTTTTGTTGTTTTGTTGTTGGGCTATGACAGATATATTATATGATATTATATAATTCTTTCTCAAAAGTAATATCTTTATATTACTCTGCTGCAATAATTACTCGCGATAAAGATATATCAGTTTCTATGAAATTTCAATTTATTTTTGTTTAAAATTATTAATTTTATATATATCATTTGCTTTCTATAAAGTTTCATTTCAATATATAATGATTTTTTGATTAGTTTGTGTCCTCCTTCCTCGTTTTTGATCGTCATAATAATGAATTATATATACATGTATATGATGTATTATAAATTTAGCGATTTCTATGTAAAAAAAGAACCTCAATAAACCTTAGAACACACACACACACACACACACACACACACACACACATCTATATATAGATGAAATTTGCCACTGGTGTAATTTCAAAGAGAATACATTAATTAAAGGTGTATTATAAAAATATTTTTTACAACTGTTTTTCTTATATTATATCCATTAATCAAGTTCTTTAAGACTATTTAGAAAATATTTAATTAAAATTTCCTACAAAACTGTGTCTTAAAAGAACGTGAGTAAAATATTTTATTCAAGATATTTTATACTTAAAAGCAATTTTTTTTCAGGCATTTTAAAATTGCTAGTTAATTAATAGTAATTTCAGGGGAATATTTTTTAGTAGAAATAAAGGATTTTTGCGATTCTTTGTAGGAGGATTTAGTTTTAAAATTAATTAAGTACTGTTTTGTTAGAGTCTGAAATTTAATTTGATTTAATACTGAAAGAAGCTTAACGTAAAATTAATTAAAAATTATTACAATATTTTTCTAAATTTTATGTTGTGTAAAGAATCTTTTTCCGTAATTTGTGAAAATATCGTCACTCTACAATTACTATTTTATTTGAAAATCGTATTCTTGTAATTGACATTCTATACTTACTTATATAAATTTATATCAAAGTTAAAAATACATTTTTTTTAAATTTAATTTCTTCTTCTTCTTATTATTATTATTGGTATATGTAATGCGGAATAAAAAATTAGGTAAAATTCTGCATTCCATAACACATATCAATATTTAATTTTCTCTTTTTTTAAATAAATAATTAAACAAATTTAATAATACTAGAAATATATCATCTAATTCTAATCCATTAAATTAAAACTGACCCATTTCCTGTAATCAAAAGTAAAAAAAAAAAAAATAATAATAAAAAAAATAAATCCTCTACTCAGTAAAAAAAAAAAAAAAAAAAAAAAAAAAAAAAAAAAACATCTATTTCATTTCAGTATTTTTATTTTTTATTTCCCAACGGATGATTCAATCAAAAAACATATTTCATCATGTTCCCAACGAACTCTTTTTATAAAACAACCCTTTAGATTTTAAAATACGTTCCTTATTTTAAATAGTCTCGTCAACCTTCGAGAGAAATAAAGAATAAAATTACAATTACAATATTATTTTCAAATCGATTTTAGGCTATTGTGTTACCTTGGCACGGAGGTATTTCCCAACGATTTTTAATTCGCATTATTAATTGGGCTTCCTTAAAAGGAAGAGCAGCTGCATATTTTTCTCTCTTCCGAAATGTATTATTTTTTGTTCTATCAATATTTCTTCAATCTAGGAGTTACATAATTTTTCAAAGGATATTTGTAGTTTGTTGCAAATCATGTAAATTTATCAATGTGTGATTTTGTGATTAATTTGTGACACTGATTTTTTGAATAGTAATTTCAAGATATTTTTTTCTTGTCTACTTCATTAACCAATGAATATAATAATAAAAAATCTGGTGTGTAACAGCCACACGACTTCCATTACCCAGCACTACACACATTATAAACATTTTATATACATTTTTGATTTAAAAAAGTAACAAAATTGCTCTTACAAAAGCATATTTGAACGTGAGTTAAAATGGCGAGTTTGAAAAAAATCCGTACAACCGTTTTTAAAAGAACGCCTTTGCGAGGCCTGAAATTGAGCTATTTATACAGGCCGCCTATCAATTTTCCTGAACAAACCAACTATATCATTCGAAAGGACATATAATAGAGTGTTTATATAGCAAGTTTGAAGAAAATCGTTAGAGCCGTTTTTGAGATACGGACTTACGGTCCCACTTCCGGTTTCCGATGTCCCACTTCCGGTTAAACTCAATTATTGACAGGAAAACAATAATTACATACAAAAGCATATTTAAATTTGAGTTAAAATGGCGAGTTTGAAAGAAATCCGTACAACCGTTTTTGAAGGAACGCCTTTGCGAGGCCTGAAATTGAGCTATTTATACAGGACGCCTATCAATTTTCCTGAACTAACCAACTCTATCATTCGAAAGGATATCTAATAGAGTGTTTATATAGCAAGTTTGAAGAAAATCGTTACAGCCGTTTTTGATATACGGACTTACGGTCCCACTTCCGGTTTCTGATGTCCCACTTCCGGTTTTTCAATTTTCACCAAAATTTGGAAATTTCATCTGTACACCAGACGTATTTCAATTCTAAAGTTTCGTAGCTCTATCTTTATTAGTTTCTGAGCTATAATAGCCAGAAGATTCTCCACATACATACACACACGCACATACATACACACTGACCAATTGCCAAAAACCACTTTTTTGGACTCAGAGGACCTTAAAACGTGTAAATCAGGTGAAAAACCGATATCGAATTTTCAGACCGAATACAATAATTCCATTACCTACGGTAGTAGGGTAATGGAAGTAAAAACTTGTGGAACGAGCATGGAAATTTTCTTCATTTATGCAAGTTTCAACGACAATGTGCCTCTGTGGTCCAGACATATTCTAATAAGAATCAACGGCCAACTATAGAATATGTCATAACAGTATATTGTTTTCAATTCAGTCATGAAGTCTTGTTCACGTGTAAAGCAACTATCATAATAAAAAGCCATTTTTTACCTTTACCTCTCTCTGACTAACAAAATAAGCAAAAAGTATGATATACATTACAAAAATTTATTATGAATCTATTTATTTGTATTTTTTATGATTAAGGAAAAGTTTTACCAATGACAGAACAGCTAGACACACACACAGTCACAGCAGGTAGACAAGAATTATGGGGTACGATAACAGGTTGCACTTGTTAAACTAGCCGTTCAGAGTTTTCTGTGCTTTTCCCCGAAACTCGCGAAACTGCGGTCTAGAACCGTTTAGAAATACCCAAACGGATTACATTGATTGCTTTACTCATGGAAAATTAAACATTTATATTTTGTTTTGTTTTCGCAAGTAAATCTTTGAATTTTCAAATATGTTCCTCAAAAAGGTAAAGCTAGGAGAGACTGCGCACATAGGGGATCGGAAGGAAGGAGTACAAAGGGCGCTCTGAAACTCCAGATAGTTCTACAATATCGAAAGCGGAATGCCCACTTCAATGTGCATGTTCATTGCTTGAACAGACTAAGATTAACCGGGGTTATTTTGTCTCGTTTTCAAAAGTGTTTGCTTAAATTTTCAAAACACTTTCTAGGATTTTTTATAGAATGGTAGTATTACAAAACATTTTTATATTAAACGATATCCCATGGACACGTTTATAAATTTTCTTGTGGCAGGTGGTTGCATGGAAGTTACATCATTTATAACAACGAATGCAACGATTATTGACAACTGCAGATTAGGTCAACACAAAAGAAACCATTCAAACTGAAAAGGATCTTTATTAATTTTAAGTTAACATATTAACTAATAACTAATTGTTACTTTATTATCTAGTCTTTTTTTTTTTTTTTTTTTTTTTTATCTGCTTCTTTAATTTATTTTCTTTAAATAAAAAAATAATTATTATTATTTTTATTTATTTATTTATTTATTTTTTAATTATTAAATTGAAATACCTATTGGGATTAGAAAGCAGAGCACGCAAAAATAATGCGTTTTGACGAAACCATATTAAAACGAAACACTTTTTAATTAGACGATCACATGGTTACACATAGAGAAACAAAAATTCAAACAGTACAGGTAAAAGATGCGCCGTACGAACAGTTCAAGTGGTGGCGCGCCAGTCGTTATTGGAATGATCTATTATACAGTGAAAGAGGGTAAATACAAGAGGCATTGGTAATAGAAAATAAATGTAACCTAACACCCCCCACAATTTCGACGTATTTACCCAAATAACAATGTTACAAAATCCAATCCCATAATTTTACAACAGTTGTAATGTTTTGATGAAGTTAATGCTTTTGTAAGTATGTCAACCCCCATATTTTCAGTAGACACAAAATTTAAATCAATAATTCCATTTTTTAGTGCATCCCGTATGAAATGATGCCTTATATCTATATGTTTAGTGCGTTTATGAAAGATTGGATTTTCAGCTAATTTAATAGATCCTAAGTTATCTGTAAATATACTCACTTTTTCAATTTTGCCAGATAACTCATTTAGTAATTTACATTAATAAATCCCTTCCTTAGTGGCATCGGATAAAGCCATATATTCGGCTTCCGTTGATGAGAGAGCTACGGTACACTGTTTACGGCTTTCCCATGTAATTGCACTCCCGCAAAATATGAAACAGTAACCTGTATATGACCTACGGTCATCGAGGCAATTCCCCCAATCCGCATCAGTGTAACCTACCAAAGGATCATTACTTTTTCTAAATACAAGTCCAAAATTTATTGTTGTCTTTAAGTATCGTAAAACTCGTTTAGCGGCAGTCCAATGAATTTTATCAAAACAGGTTAGAAATTGGCTTAATTGACTGGCGGAATTTGCAATGTCCGGCCTGGTGGAAGTTGCAAGATACATCAAACTTCTAACTAATTCACGGTTGGGATATTCGTTTTCACAACATTTTTTGGCCTTTTTTAATCGAATGCTTGTATCCATAGGACAAGCTACGGGCTTGGCTTCTGTCATGCCAAAACGCTCTAAGAGCTCTCTAATATAACTATGTTGACTCATTGTTATAAGGCCATTTTCTAACTGAAAATTCATCCCTAGACAATATTTAACTATGCCTGAATATTTAACATCTAGTTTTTCATTAAGATGAATTTTGAATTTTCTAACACATCAGGGTCCTGTGACATAAACAATATGTCATCAACGTAAACCATTATAAGAGTCAACCCTTTATCACTTTTAATATAATATAAACATGGATCTGCATTTGTTTGTTTTGCTCCGAAATCATTCAAAATTTTATTTAACTTAGTGTTCCAAAACCTCCCGGCCTGTTTGAGACCATACAGAGATTTTTTTAACAAAAGAACTTTATTCCCTACATTTAGATATTTAAGAATCTTGGCTGCTTTATCAGATATGTCCCTATCGCAATTTTCATTTATAATTATTTGAAGTATTTCTTTAAAGTAATCGGGAACTTCCATAAAAATTTCCTCATCTAATTTTCCATTCAAATATGCTGACGTTATGTCAAATTGATGTATTTTTATTCCTAATTTAGCAGCATAACCTGCCAAGACTCTAATTGACCCCATTCTTGCCACAGGAGAGAAAGTGTCACGAAAATCTATACCTAATTTTTGACTAAATCTGCGGGCTACTAATCTTGCTTTAAATTTCAAAAGAGATCCATTTTGATCATATTTATTTTTAAGGACAAATCTACCTTTAATGGATTGTTTCACGGGTCTGTCTACCACTTCGAATGTATCATTTTTTAATATTGCTTTTATTTCGTCAGTCATAGCTTTATACCAGTTCGAAGCTTCGGATCCCTTTAAAGCATTATTTATTTCTATTTTCGAATTAAAACTATAAACAGCATTTGCAATTGACTCCGGCTGTCGAATTATTTCGCGATTACGCAATGATAATATATTTTTCTCTTCTGAAGTTTCGGAAGGCGCAGTTACAAGGTCACGTGACAGTTCATCACTTTCATTTTTTATTTGAGGAGGAGAAATTTTCTCTTCTGACTGCACGTGTGACTCATTTTGCGATTCGCTTAATTGTATTTCCCTTTGAGAAGCATCTGGATACAATTGACCTATTTTTGAAAAATCATTAGATTTCACTTCAAAGAATTTAACGCTACGGGATATAATTACTTTGTTTGATTCAGTAAGATAAATACGAAATGCTTTAGAATTTTCTGAATAACCCACAAATATTCCTTTTTTAGACCTTGCGGAAAATTTATGTTTAGGTTGATTATCGAAATAATAAGAGATGCAACCAAAAGTCTTAAAATAACTAACATTTGGTACTACATTATTCCATAATCCATATGGGGTTTTTCCATTTAAAGCTTTTGTTGGGCATCTATTTCTTATATAATTAGAAGTGTTAATAGCTTCTGCCCATAAATTTAAGGGTAATTTTGATTGTAATAATAGACAACGGGCCATTTCGACAAGGGTTCGATTTTTTCTCTTAGCAACGCCCGACTGCTCTGTGCAATAAGGGGTTGTTAATCTATGCTGAATACCATTTTCTTTCAAGAAATTTTCAAATTCAGTCCCAGTAAATTCGCCCCCATTATCACTCATGATTTTTTAAATTTTTATAGATTTTTCATTTTCCCAAAGATTTTTGATTTCTTTAAAAGCATTCAATGCCTCAGCCTTAGTTTTTAAGAATTTTACAGCACAATAACGAGAATAATCATCAATAAATGTAATAAAATAAATAGACTTACCTATGGAGGGTATCCTAATAGGGCCACAAATATCCGAATGAACTATTTCTAACATTTTTGAAACACGATCTGAGTGCTTAGGGAAAGGCGCACGGGTCATTTTATTTAACGCGCATACTTCACAATTGAAGTTTGATATTTTTTTAATATTTAACCCCCTAATATGACCCTTTAAATTTGAATCAATCAAATCTTTTACATTTAGATGACCCATTCTACAATGCCACTTTTCTACATCATCAAAAATATTTTTAGAACTATCGATTGATTCACTAGAAAAATTAGCTGCATTATTTATATCATTATTATAAAGTAAGTTCAAATAATAAAGTTCATTTTTTCTGTCCAATTTTTTCTGTCCTGTTTTCAATTAGAGTCACATTTTTCTTTCTGTTATTTATAATAGCACATTTGTCTTTAAATGTTACGGTGAAACCTTTGTCGCACATTTGTGATACAGATAATAAGTTAGTTTTCAATTCTGGAACCAATAGAGCATCATTGATCTCAACATTTCGAATTTTTGAGTTCACTTCTGCTTAAATTAACACTTTACCAAGACCGGACACATCAGTAGTTTGATTATTTCTAAATTTACGGATTTTATATCCGTATCCTTTAAATCGTGAAATTTGGAGTCATTTTGGCACATATGTCGAGTACAGCCGCTGTCTACACACCAAAGATTCTCGGATTGTTCTTTGGATAATATGTACGTATTCGTTGAATTTGTGCTGGCCAGTAGTCCTAGACTGTTTTGTCGATATTTAAATGATTTGTCTTTCTTACACTGATTAGCACGGTGACCGAGACGTTTGCATTTAAAGCAAGTAATTTTTGAATTGTCTCTTTCGTTCTGAGTTGACTGTTCAGTAATCTTAGGATTCCTTTTATTTTTATTCCACGGAGGAGGTTTCTTCCGAAAATTACCAGTCATGAACGCTCCATCGCTCGGTCTGTCATCATGGCGTCTTCTTCCACTATTTTTATTCTAAGTAATTCTGGTTTCGGTAGTTCATCTCTGGATTCTATTGCGCACCGGAAATTTTCATAACTGGATGGTAGGCTGTATAACAACATCACAGTTAACAAATCATCATCTATCTTAATATCCATTTCAGAGAGTTTATCGACTATGTCAAAAAACTTTCGAAGATGATCCCGAATGCACACAGAAGAGGAATCTGACATTTTATGCTGAATAAGCGATTTTAACAGTGACGCTTTTTTGGCGGGGCCTTTAAATTGATATATTTCTTCTAATTTTTTCCATATATCCATAGATGTTTCACAGTTTTTGATTTGTTTTAATTCTGAAGGCGATATACACAAAATTATGCCGGTTTTGACCTTTTCATCCATATCAGTCCATTTGTCGAACTGTTCTTTTGATTTCGCATCACTTGCCACGAGCTCTGGCTTTGGTTTCGAGCCAGATACATAAATCCAGGATTCATTTTTTATCAAGTGTGCCTTCATCTGTATTTTCCAAGTTTCGTAATTATCTTTGTTTAGCGTTTCAATGCGTAATGTTCCATAAGACGCCATTGTCAACGGTAATCGTCTATCAAACAGATAAAAGTCTATTTATCGTAAATAAAATTTAATTTGCTCTGGGCCCATAACCTATTGGGCTTAGAAAGCAGAGCACGCAAAAATAATGCATATTGATGAGTCCATATTAAAACGAAACACTTTTTAATTAAACAGTCACATGGTTACACATAGAGAAACAAAAATTCAAACAGTACAGGTAAAAGATGCGCCGTACGAACAGTTCAAGTGGTGGCGCGCCAGTCGTTATTGGAATGATCTATTATACAGTGAAGGAGGGTAAATACAAGAGGCATTGGTAATAGAAAATAAATGTAACCTAACAATACCTACATGTAATACAAAAATATTTGTTTACAACAACCGTATAACAATGTCATTTAAGTACAATTAACATTGTTAACAAATTAATTGTAGTTAAAATTAAGCGCAATCTCTCCTACCATATAAGGAGAGAATAACCAAAATAGCTCTCTTGGTTTTATTATAGCTGTCGCTTTAAATCATAGTATAACAAAAAAAGTAGTAATGAAAATGCGTAGAAGAAGAATCACTTCAAAACTATGCACCAACAGTTTAGCAAAAAATGAAATTTAGATTTTTATACGTTTTGTTGAATTGTGCGTAAATTCTCCTTGCTTTACCTTATTTCTATAGAATAACAATAATACTAAATATTTTAAAAAAGAAACAATATCCTATAACGTACTAACTTCGACTACCGTTGTGAATTTTAATGGTCATTTCGAAACGATGTCAGCTTATATAAAAGGCAGCACACTTGCTATTTAGGAGAGATGACGTAATTTCTCTTCAGTTTTCCAGCTAGTATAGAATACGCAGCGTAATTGTAATGACAGGACGATGAAGATGACTGAGCAAAATTACTGGGACAGCGCCAGAAGACATCTTTAATCAGTGGCAATGCGTGTCGCACATAATCTGCAACACATATCCCATACAGCACAGAATGTTTCAGTTACGTTGCAAAAAGCTTACAATCTTCCAAAAACGTAACACATTTAAGTATGCTCTCTGATACCTTTCTGAAACATTCACCCTTTTTGATTTTCTATCTGTTAAATTATTGTAACGTTTCTGTTACGTATCTGATTTTTTGTTACGATCGCGGACATTTCTACGTCTTTGAAACTAATCGGAAAGCAATCTGAAGGTTTTTTAAACGTTTCTGAAATGTTTATAATGTTTCAATGTTATATGATTGTTACGTTTCTGGAATATATTGTGCTGTTAGGGATATATGTCGTCATGAAATGTGGGCTTCGAAATCTTCTGTAAGAAATAAGAAAACATTGAAACTATGGAAATAAAAATGGACCAAATTGATGTCAAATATGTTATCTTGTAACTCCATATTATTTTGTAATCTAATCGAAGTTAGCTTTTTCTTATTCTTTATTACATTTCTGTATACAAAATTATTTATTTATTTTATTATTTTTATATATTTTTTTCTAAATCTCTCATATTTAGGTTTAAATAGCCACGCCTAATAAAATAATATTTAGTTATAAATGCTTCACAATAAGACCATTTAAATGCAATTATTATTGTTAATAATTTCTTTGTTGGCATTATCAATAACAATCTCTCCTAATCATATGCGCAAACAGAAGAAACATTTAATAGCAGATTGCAATTCATGGCTAGTTACCAAAAAAATTATTATTTAGATGTCATTCATTATTCAGCTGAATTGTGCGCAGAATTTACTAGGTTTGACTTACATTTTTAATATGGAAATTCTTTACATCTTTTCTTATTTTAATCCTTTTAGCAGAAAAAAAGCAATATATCGCGTTTGTAACAATGAAGAAAAAAATATACAGCTTTCATCTAGAACGAATAAGTGGTACTTTTCTAAATCCCTAAACTAGAAATATAGGTTTCTGAGCTATAAGTATAAGGCATGCCAATACACTAAGAAATAAAATCTATAACTAACATCTAGAATCTGAATTGTGGCTCTAGAAAAAATAGTTCCATGTCATCCTTATAAATTTCTTAAAAATTTCTTTCTAGTCCAGTTCAAAAGCGAATTCTAGTGACCTCTATTAGAATTCTTGAGCGTTTGCCTATACTATCGATGACAAACCTATTTGAAAATATCTCCAAATAAATGTGAATACAAAAGTCGGACATCAGCAGCTATAATCTTGGTTTATCACCCAATTCTAGAAAATCAAGCCAGAATTTCTCGTAATACCAAAGATTCAGAATATTCAGAATTTTGTTTCACCATCTAGAAATGTGTAGATTAGAAATTCTCGACCATTTCGTCTATTTAGTTTATTAACGTGCCTTATGCGCATAGCTCAGAAATCTGCATTTCGGGTTTAAGGATTTAGAAAATGATCAGTTATTCATTCTAGATGAAGGCGGTATATAATATTTTTTTCTACGTGAAAGAATAAAAAATAATTAATCATTATTGTAAGACAGATAATATGCCTAATCTTTACTTAATAATATCCTATTTTTAATCTTGTCTTTATAGATATATTCTATTAATCGTTATTTATAAATAAATCTTTATCTTATTTATAAATATTTTGCAGTACGACCGAAAATAAAAATAATATGAAATGCATATATTTATTACAATTAATTAAAAATGGCATTAGTTATATATATAATGTACAACTGCATTTATTATATATACTGTTTTTTTTTTCCTTGCGTATCTTTAATAAAAGAGGAAACATTAAAGCAGGAAATATGTACATGCAAAGTAGTTTAACTTTTATCCTTTTAGTTATTTACATTTTAAACTTAAATTATGACATTTTAGTTTCTAATAAATGATGATTCTTTTTTCTCCATTTACACCGTGCCTAAAATCTTCGCTAACCAAAATGAATTAAATTAATATTTAAAAAAAAAAAAAAGAGAGAGAGAGAGAGAGATTAGAAAATTTTAGATATATTATTATGTTAAGTTAAAAAAAAAAATGCAGTTTATCAGGAAGTGCAGTTTTTAAAGACACACAAACTTAATTCTTTAACTCAACAACATTTATCAAGAAAATCGAAATAACTTAAGGGGAAATATTTTGAATCTTTTAATGACTTTGTAATGACGACAGTATCCATTTATCTTTTTTAATGAAGCGAGCGTAATTAGTTTACGTGAAAAATGTGATAGCTTAAAGCATGTTTAGACTACTTTAAAAATAAATCGTTTTGAAATATTCCGCTTTCAAACTGTCAAAATATAATTTGGACAGTATTACTTATTAATTGCCTGCATGTTAGTTTATATATATATATTTATATAAAGAGAGAGGGAGAGATTATAGATGGCGGTTATAATTAAATGCATTAGAGCATCAATTATCTGCTAGCGGATTATCCGCGATTGTGAGAGCTTCGAAAAACAATTTAAATACTAACCTTCAAAAAACCCAATTTTAATTTAGGCTAACAACAAGGAAAATACAGTTAGTACCGCCTTTTTTCTACACCACTTATTTTTTAGGGTAATTCTCTTCAAATTTATTTGCGATGAATTAAGAACAAAAATACCCTAAAACTTAAGTGGTGTAGAAAAAGGTGTGGTACTAACAATTTCCTGGATTATGTTGGTAGCTCTGCATTAGGTTCTATGGTTCGAAAGTCGAAAATTACAGACATGTTTACTGTGCATCGTAATTCTGTAGGCCTACTAGGAATTTTTTTGAAGGTTTTAGGAGGAAATGGATTTTTTTTTTTTTTTTTTTTTACTTTAGTAATAGGGGTTATGCTGTTCTACTCCGTATTTTTTTCATGTTTGTACCCCATTTTAATCTGTTTTCGGGTTATCCGCGACTGTCACATAATTACGTAGATAATCGGTGCTCTACTGTATTCTAAAAACAATTTTCTGAATTTGACAGGTATGGGGATATTTCCAGTTAAACTTGTATATATATATACACTAGCAGACCCGGCCACGCGTTGCTGTGACTAAGTTATACGTTGAATTATACGGCAATAAACTATTTAGTACAGTAAATTATTATTTACGAACAAAGACGAAAACGTTGTAGCCGATGTAAAAACCCGCAGGGTTGAGATTTGAAACTTAGGTCAAAATTTGGAAGCGATTGATAAAAATTTTCGTAGTGTTGATATTAAGCACAAATTAATTTTATTGTTGGGTCCTATAAATTTTAATGGAGAAGTGATATATATTATTTCTAATGCTACTTTGGATAAAATTGCTAAAATGACTAATATATAAATTAAATTCTATTAAAATAAAAGTATAAAAGAAACAGACGATTTTAAAATCAATTTTTATGGAGGAGTGAAATATAATATATGCTATAATGGATAATTTTACTATAAAATGACCTCATCATTTTAAATATTTTAAAGAGGGCAACAGCTGTAGTTATAAAAAGGAAAACAATAAAGCTAAACCAGAAAAATAAGTAAATTTGATAAATATTTTAAAACTTTAAAATTGAAAATCTTATGAAATATTGGACATTTAAAGTAAATACATGTATCATTTTAAATAGAAAAATATTTTCGAAAAGTTTAGTGTATTTTAACGAAGTGATGAGAAGTTTTTGAGTATGTTAAAATTTTAATAGTAAATTCAAGTTAATAAAGATGGGAAACATTGAGGATTAAGATAAGAATAATTATAGGATAAAAAAAAAAAAAAAAACTTTTTATATACCATGCTTTTAAATTTTAATATACTAATAATATACTAATTAAAAGGAAAATGATAAATATTCTATCATAGTTTGAAGTCAAATTTGTTTTCAAATGTCTAAATAAAATATCTGATGTAAGATACTAATATTTTGCAGCGGAATAGATCTGTCATCCTTGGCCATTTCTGTCATCCTTGGCGAAAAAAAAAGAATATCGCCAAATTATCTGGCGAAAATATTTAATTCCTTTCAAAAATCATGGTTATTTTAACAACTTATATTAAAAGAGTAATGAATAATATGAAACAATATTTCGTACAATACATATTACATGTCATACATACGTACAATGAATAATACATATTACATTTCGTACAATGCATACATCTGGCATGTATATTTTCGTGTTACGCTTTTGATCGCCAAATAATAATAATAATAATAAAAAAAGCCAAGGGCGACAGAGTTTAAAAATTTAAAATTAAAATTTTGTCAATTTGACAGCAAAATAATTCAATCTAACACCCGCGATAACTAATACATATCTATACCCAAATATAAGGATTAAAATCGGGAAATAAATTTCCTCGATTTTTAATAATTTCTTACAAAAAATCCAGTGGGCAATTAACATAGGAAATATTTTTCTTGGCTGCACAGACGTTCAGTGAGTCACACTTCGCTTGCGTATAGAACTCATAGATATAGTATAGCATATATAGAATAGAGTGATCATTGGGGAGAAAAAAGTTATTCCTTTTCATTTGGGAAAAGACGACGTTTTTACCAAAATATGGCCGTCTTTCCCCGAGTGAAAACACGCGGGAATACATACTAATATTTTAGCAAATAAAATTTATGAATAATTTATTTTCTAAAGGGGAATGGAAGACTCCAGATACAGTTTCAAATTCACATTTCTTTCTTTCTTTTTTCTTTTTTTTTTTTTTCAATACCACTTAATGGCTGTTTCCAAAGCTTTTATTTATTTATTTTTTTTCGGCATCAAAAATCTTTGTACGATAACATGGGGATGAGAGATCTATATATATTACTATATCTATGATAGAACTACATTAGCACTTTATCAATGTGTATAAAATCTTTCAATTGATTATGACGTCAATTTTCGTGCGATGCATAATTTAACTTTTTATATTTTTTTAACGTTCACGTTTGATTAAATGTATTTATTTTTATGTCGAAAGAAAATGAACTCGTATTTTTTTTTTTTTTTTTTTTTTTTTTTTTTTTGGCAACAATTAAATTAATGGAACTCACAGATATTTTGGAGCAACTTTAATAAAGGTCTATAATTAACAAATAATTGCAATAAAACAATATTGTGACAATAAATTGAGATAAAAACTATCCTATCTCTCAAGTTGGACCAAACTGCACACAGTGTGCAAAATTTCATTAAAATCGGTTCCTTAGTTTAGGAGTTTACCCCGGACAAACATCGTGACACGTAATTTATATATATATACAGATACGAGATTTTATAAAATATAAATAAATACAGTTAAAATTTTCACTAGGTGTCCTTTTGCATAGAAAAGCAGAAATTATAACAAAACAAATTACGCAAATGGAATAAATAAATAACACAAGTCTGCAATGGAAAAATGCATAAAATACTTGAACTATTTCTAATAGGAAATCATTTGCTGAATCTGAAATAAAAATACAGTAAAGAAATTCCTTTACATCTAATTATTATTGTTGTTATTATTATTGTTATTATTATTATTATTTAAAACGCGTAATTTTATTACAGTTATTCGTGAAATCATAAACATTGATGCATTTCATTGCTCGCACAAACATTCCCAGTAATTATTTCCTACTTTAGAAATATATTTATTAAATTTGGAGTCATATGTACTGAGAAAACAGTACATAAAGCAGCGACCTCTGTGAGCAATAACAGCACTTATCTGTCTAGGCATTGAATCCAGCAACGATTGGATGACATGTACGGGTAGAGTACTTCATGAAGTTTTAACACGATGCCACAATTCATCGATCGAAGTTACTGGTGAGTGGTGGGTACCAGTCGCTTTTCAACGATTAAACAGTCATTTTCATCGGTGCGACATCAGGAGATTGCGCTGGCCAGAGCAACAGTCGAACACATTCGGCATCAATGAAGGTCCAGACAATATGGACAACTTGCGGTCGTGCATTGTCCTGCTTAAATGTTGCGCTTCGGAGGCCTTGAGCATAGGGCACAAACGTATTTTATAAACGTTAAGTATCTCTATCTGAATATGCTTATTTTCAATATTTGTTAAGTTATGTAAAGTCATAAAAGCCTAACGTTCTTCAAAAACATTTTTTTTTTTTTTTTTTTTTTTTTTTTTTTTTTTTTTTTATAATTTAAATTGTATTTATTTACTAGCAGGCTGCGGCCGATATGCCGTTCACTATATTTAAATGAATTTATAGAACTGAATCTCTCCCTATGTTTTTATATCATATTACAAATATAAACTAATCCAAAATACATTGAAATCACTCTAAATCTCGTTTCGGGTAACCACTGCCTACGGTAGATCATTTTCCGCCCGCTGTGCGTCGGCTCCAGGTTTCCACTGCCTACAGAAGAGTCTTTCCCAGGCACTTCAATCTGGGCATTTATCGACGACAGATTGATATGCTATTATTGAAGCATTACTTTTTTAAAGAGAACTGGATCTCAGCATCACCTTAAAATGTAGCTTTTGAACCACATATTTTATAGCCCCCGCTATTTACACAATATTACGATTTGATTCCGACCAATATAATAATTAAAAGCCAAAGTGGATTTTATTTTAAAAAAAGATTAAATAAATATTATTTCTACTTTATTCAACAATCTCTTTCAATAATAATATAACGAAAGGAAAAAAAAGAGAGGAAAAAAAAAAAAAAAGTTTCCCTTTTAAAGGAATTACTTAAAATAAAAATCAAAAGTTGTCATACTGTAAAATATTATACATAAACATAATTGTTAGAAATAAATTTTAATTTAAAGTTTAATATGCATTATTTTTTCTGCTTCATTGCAGTTTTACATTCGATTTTCTATAATTGTAACCAATAAAAAAAAAATCGCCTTGAAATGAATTAATTAAATATTTAAAAAATAAAGAGCGTGATAGCCGTTGCTAGGGTACGCAGACGATTAAAATGATGTAATAAATTTCAGAAAAATATATCAGATAAGCAAGTGATTAAAACTTAAAAAAAAAAAAAAAAAAAAAAAAAAATTAAATAAAAAATACAAATTTGACATTTGAAAAAATATCGATGAGGTGCACACCTTCAGGGTCACAGCTATCCGCCTGCTTTGAGCACCAGAGACACACTCAAACACGCTGACACAGACACAGACACAGACACACACACACACACACAGATATACTTCTCTTTATATATATATATTAGAAAGGCAATAGGGAATTACAAAAATAGAATGTTCCAGCTGCAAGTTCTCATAATCTAGAGTTTGGGATTATAGCAAAGTGATATAGTATTACTTAGAATGTAAGTTTAATTACGACGGAATCTTTATTAAACATTTTTCACATACCTAACTTTTAATATTTACAATTATGTTTCGAATGTGAATAGAATTTATTAAATTCATTTTTTTTTTTTTTTTTTTTTTTTTTTTGGGTCAAATTTCTGTCTGAAAATTTATATGAAGGTATTAAAATAAGAATAAAATATACATTAAATATAGAAAAATTCTTTCGATTTTTTTTTCTTTTTTTTTTTTTTTTTTTAAGTTTAGGTTCAATGAAATCTAAATTTCAACAAACATAACATTCATTTAAAAAAATAAATAAATAAATAAAAGTTTTTTTAAAAATATAAAAAAAAATATTTAAATAACCATTTTTTTGCAGAAATAATCCATATGGACAATTTCGCATATATTTATGAATAATATTAAAAATTAAGATATATTGAAAATCATTCTTTTTCACACATATCCTAAAAAATTCATTAAATAAACTTAAAATTCATTTTATTATTTGAATATAGTATTATGTTTCAAGGAAAATTCTTTGCAGTAATTTTGGGAATAATTTTTGTTTATGTAGAATTCCATATATAAAAGAAAATACTTGATAGATTTGTGAAGGAGTGTATGTTATAACTTATTCAACATAAAATTAAGTGATACAGAAGTTCTCTTAAAACTGATAAATTTTTAAATATAATGAACAAAACAAATTGAGAATTAAGTGATAATTCATTAAATTAATCTATTTTTAATCACATAGAGAACAGAATCTAAATTTTATTTCATATTTAAAATTGTATTAAACCTATATATCTTCAAAAAATTTTAATTCTTAAAAGTAGATTAGTTTATTTTTTTGCTTGAATAAAATTTTATATAGAGGAATTGAAATATAAAATATTCATAATATTCATAACATTTTTTCACCATTTAGAAAAGTATAGACACGAAATTCTCTATCTACTCTTTTATCAAGGTTATTTGTTAACCTCATACTCATAGCTCATAAATATGTTTTTGTAGCTTAAGGATTCGGTTACTACTTACATGTTCTAGATGGGTATATATTTTTTCTCAATGTAAAGGAGTTATCTGCTTCTCTATTTAGAATGTGAATGTCGTTTTAGAATGCATTTATTTTTTATCCTATATGATAGAGACCTCATAAACCATTAGCAGAAGAATGATGAGCGTTATAAAGAATGCACTGAGGACGGTACGCTTAAAGCTACCGAAACAGCTGCTTGCTTCCCAAATATTTTTTTTGGCGTTTCTGACGTTGTAGTTTTTACTGTTTTTTTATAATAAAACATATTGTAAATCCAAACTTTATATAAATAGGCATTTTTGTGGTGCTGAATTTTTAAGAATCAACAATTTCTTTTATTTTTCTTTATTAAATTTCGATACATATTCTTACATATACTTCGTTTCACGTGATATATACATATTATTTTTTGGAAATAGATTGACTTCTACCATATTCCCTAATGTAGAAAGTTAATTCGCACCAGGTAAATTTTCACTTTATAGAAAAATTGCTTGAATTTTAAATTTACTCAAATTTATTTGTTCATGTGTGTTGATATATATATATATATATATATATATATATATATATATATATATATGTGTGTGAGTTTTGTATTTCCTTTTGAAGCAATTTTGCGCATTGGTTTGTAATTCTCCTGTTGGTTTTTCTAACTTTTAAACTTTTATTTTAATTTTATATTCTATACATATCCGTTTCAAAAGTATCCTATATATATATATATATATACGTCTATCTATCTATTTATTTGAATCTTCTTCTCATCAAACATTTTTTAAAGATTTCAAAAACTGTACTGTTTTTCTTTAATCCACTCCAAATAATACTTAAATTCCCATGGCTAAAACTCTCCTGTGAATAAAGTTTTCAGAAATCCTAGGATTTACGATGTGATTTATTTTCTGTTTAATCCTATAATAAAAAAAAATAAATTTTATTTAAATTTCTTTTGTAAAAAGATTTTTTTTTTTTTTTTTTTTTTTTTTTTGTAATGTCTCTTAGAATTCCAGCATTTAAATGACTCTTAAATATTGGGGGAGAAAAAATATTAAAAATTTGCTCTTTTTAACTTAACAACTGTTCTTTGTTAAATTTTAGAAAATATTTGACTTAATATATATATATATATATATTATATTTCCTATTTAAAAAAACTCATGAAAAACAAATCCTAACTTTTAATCTACTTTATTTGTTTTCATTTTTTATTTTTTAATTAATAACTAGATTTTTTTTTTCTTTTTTTTTTTTTTTTTTTTTGTGGGAAACAAAGCATATACTATTGGCTGCCAAATTATTCGAGCGCTAGCAATAATTCCTGTCTATAAAAAGCACACTTAATGCTGTTTTTTGTTAAATAAATCCTTGTCGTATCATGATCTTATACTGAATAAGAATATGACTCGGCAGGCAAGGATTTATTTAACAAACTGTTAGTGCTCGAATAATTTTGCTGCTGACCGTATATATATATATATATATATATATATATATATATATATATATATTATTTTATATTTCTCTACTGATTCTTTAATGTCTATTTTTTGCGGGGAAAGTGATATACGCAGAAGAAAATTTGTTCAGAAGTATTAAACTAAAATTTGGTTTTAAAAAAGAATACTAAGATATGCAACAGGCTTTAATAAAATAATTCATAATAATTAAAAATAAATGTTTTACTAGCGAATGACATTGATAAAACAAATTTCCTTATGAAAATAAATTAATATAAAATATGTCTTTCAAAATATTTTCCAAGTTAAGCATAAACGTAGTATATAAAATTAAAAGAATAGTAAGGTGTTACACCTAAGTTTTATTTTAGTAAATCATTGGAAATGCATTGCCAGTTTATTGTAACTTATTGATGATAAATAGTTTTTTTTTTTTTTTTTTTTTTTTAGTAATTAAAATTCAGTTCATAACATTCACGGAAACTTTTTGAATCTCCAAAGTTTTAGATTAAAATTTTTACATATCTCATTCAATTCACTTGGGTAAAAACGTATGCAAATGAAAATTTGTAATGCATGTGCAATCGCAGTTCAAAATTATTTACTTAAAATTCTTATTTATATATACAATTTTATATTATTATAGCAGTATGTTTTATCTAATGTAATTATATATATATATATATATATATATATAATACAAAAATAATAAAAGGGGATTCTATTTAGATATTTTGAAAGAAATCTTTATATCTCCATGTATATTGTATGCCCTACCCAGCTAGAAAAAGTCTGCACAAAAAGTGCAAAAAAAAAAAAGTGCACAAAATCCGAGCGTATTTGGAACCACAGTTTCTGCATAAAAAGTGCACTAATCAAATTGTGCACAAAAAGTGCACTCATGGAATTATGCACAAAAAGTGCACAAACTAGTATACAGTTTCTGCACTTTTTGTGCACAATTCAGTGTGCACTTTTTATGCAGAAACAGAGGTTCCAAATACGCTCAGATTTTGTGCACTTTTCTTTATGCACTTTTTGTGCACAATTCAGTGTGCACTTTTTATGCAGAAACAGAGGTTCCAAATACGCTCAGATTTTGTGCACTTTTCTTTATGCACTTTTTGTGCACAATTCAGTGTGCACTTTTTATGCAGAAACAGAGGTTCCAAATACGCTCAGATTTTGTGCACTTTTCTTTATGCACTTTTTGTGCCCAATCTAGTGTACAGTTTCTGCACTTTTTGTGCACAATTCAGTGTGCACCTTTTATGCTAATACAGAGGTTCCAAATACGCGCAGATTTTGTGCACTTTTTGTGCTCAATCTAGTGTACAGTTTATGCACTTTTTGTGCACTCATGCAGATAGAGGTTCTAAATACGCTCGGATTTTGTACACTTTTTGTGAATTCTTCCAGGTAGGTGTAGCATATATACTTCCAAAATCATATGAATTTCAAAATCTTTGAAACAGGGTACGCCGATTTAAATCAGCTTGATTAAAGTCACTTCAATTTAAAAAAAAATCATTTATTTAAATCAAAAATAAAATTTTATAATTTGGGACAATATGAGTCTTAGAATATAAGAAAACTTGAACTTACTTGTTATTTACATCAAATACCCCCCCCCCCCTCCAAAAATAAAAATAAATAAATAAATAAAATAAAAAATCTGTGTTTAAACTTTAAAAATGTCCTTTTAACCCTTTCACTACCAATATAAATTGCCCTTGGGACCAGTGTTGCCAGATTGAGGGAATTCTTTGTATTTGATATCTACCACTAAATTTTAATTGCCTAATAACTTCGAAGACTTCTTCGTTAGATGTTTTCCGGAATGATTATACAACCGTTGCAATTGAAATTTATTGATGGATATTCAATAAAAAATTACCCCAATCTGGCAGTACTGCTTGGGACGTATATGTCCCAGTGGTAGTGAAAGGGTTAATTTTCTGCAACTCTATTTTTATCTTCTATTCTTATTTTGAAGCTAACTACTTTCATTTGGAGCCTAATTTTTGTTTTTGTTTTTTTATATACAAAACCGTAAATTCTCTGCCCTAAGTGTTTCTTTTTTTTTTTTTAAGTATAATAAATATTGTATCATCTGAACTGAAGCATTTGATTTGTATATCCCTCATTTTTAACTTTTCTTATTTCTAATTTCGATCACTATGTTTTTGAACGGGTCAAGGCATTTCTAAGCAATTTTTCCTTTTTTACTTAGGCTTTTATAAAATTAGAAATGAAATGGTAATGGCCTAGCTAGTTGTTTCAGTTTTCTTAATTTTTTAAAACTTTAATCTTTTGAAAATATCTTAGAATTCATATGTATTTTATTGGTAATAAACTGCACAAACTAATGTGTGTATTATATATATATATATATTATATACACATTGGATTTCCTTTAATTCAATAATTATTCTCCAAAAAGTTTCTCTTCAAAAAATTTCGTAATGTGATATTCAAGATGTTATAGTATGCACATTTTAATGACAATAATAATAAAAACATTAAAAAATATATTGATCTTATATGCTTTTAAGCTATTTACACTTAATCATTTATTTATTTATTTTATTTATTATTATTACTTTTTTTTTCCTTTAAGGGGGGGGGGGGTAGAATGTACCTATGTTGGCTAATATTACACTTTTTTGGTTTTTTTAATTTACTTTTATTTTTTAATATCATCATACATATATTTTTTTTATTTAGTTTATTTATATTTATTGCTTCTTATATGTTTTCACATTTAAATTAAAAAAAGAGTTTTCCCGCTTAACTTCTTAACATTTATTTTTAGTCGAATAATGTTAATAAAACAAAAAAATCTGATTTTAATAAAAAAACCCTGATTTTTTCTTATTTTTATTTTTTTTAAATCATTTTTTCACACCCATGCTTTGAAATAGTGCAGCGCAACATTAACTTCCATAACTTTCTTCTCTATGGCTAAAATGTATTTATTGCTAAATACAACATTTTTATTTAAAAATAAAGTGATTATATAATATTTGAGTTAGTTTACCATCCTACTTCATTTATTGAGTTTTCACACCCTTACCCCACAGCATCATCAGTAATTCTTATGTGTTTTCTAAATTTGGTATCTTCTCTTTACTTCTTCATTGAAACTCAGCATGTCATGTTATCTAGCATCAATAAGGCTAGGATCGGGCAAATTACAAATGTTCATGTTGATCAAGATTTTCACTGTCTCACGGCACAATGAATATGAGACTGATTTATGAAATTTGCCATGAAAAAAACCAAATTAATCCATTTGAAACCACAAGAATATACAAAAATAGTTATATTAATGATAACAAATCTGAAGCTTATATAAGAATGAAGAGGAGGAAAATTTAAATGAATTAGAGCACCAAAACAATAATAAATTCAGTAAAATTACCACTGCTTTAACTAAAACTAACCACTTGAAAGTCCTAAAAAGTTAACAAATCAGTCATGTATACATTACAACATGTAAGACAGTGAAAATCTTGACTAATGTGAACTTCTGAAATTTGCCTGATCGAAGCCTATCACATACTGAGTTTCGAGGAAGAAGCTAAGAGAAAATGACAAATTTCAAAAGTAGATCAGAAATCTGATGATGCCCCAGAGCATGGGCGTGAAAGTTCTCAATAAATTAAATAAAAGTAGACTAACTTAAATATCAACTGAGTATTTCTGAATTGTCTTGCTACTATGAACTATAAATGCTATCTGCTTTATTTTTAATAGCGATCATGCTATAGTTAATATAAATATGGGCAGGCAATCTGCATATAATTTACAAGATTTCAACACAAATATACAGCCAGACAATCTGAAGTCAAAAATATTTTCTTTTAAATATGGTTACTATTCTTCCATTATTGTTATACATCAACAAACCAATTTGGCCCTTTTTAGGACTTTCCAACAAAGATAAGTATTTATGACTCTTATTTATCTATCTGCCCTCTAACTTCTCACTCTCGTAAATATTCATAAAATTCTTTAAAACTGATGTTAATATATATTGACATAAATGGTATTAAGTATTGCATTTTATTATATGCTGTAAAAAATATCCATGCAAAATCACAGGTAAAGACCTGCAGCAGAGATTCCAGGCCCTTAAAAAATATCTAGGGTGCAAATCTATAAACTTACATAATTGTGACATATCTAAAACCAGCCTGTAAAAACACAGTTTTTCATAAAATACCACATTGAACACACTAGGAACAATTATAAAATAATGGATATTTCCCATAAAATTAGAAGAGAGCTAAGGATGTTCAGGAGTGGGTAAGTAAGTAATGTACTATGTTATAAGTATTTAAAGATGTTAGTCTCACACTTGATAGTGGTAGCATGTCTATCATTTCACTGCCTGTCTTTTATTATATGACTACTCGAGTCTCCTTGAAATTACAATGGAAAAATTATGTACATGATCAATGATTTTGGTCATTTGCCCTCTTGTACAGTAAAATTATAATTAGCAGCCAATTGCAATCTACACCTGAAATTAATTGATGAGCTGTTGTATGACCATTTGTAGCCTAAAATTTCCCCCTTAATAATTTTCAAAAAGTGCACAGGCTTTAGTTATTAAAAATCTGATCAATACATTTAAACAATTTTAATATTGATAAAAATTAAGCAAAACATTTATGATTTTAATATCAAAGGAATTATTTTTTTTCTTATTATTCATTTATTAATTATTGTATTATTAAAAAAAATAATAATAATAACATTTGTGTTTCAAAACACAGTTCAAAGAATGTCTCAAATAATGAGACATATAATTCTAGTTATACATTTCTGTTACATAACATTATTAAATTTATGCTAAAAAATTAATTTCATAATGAATGGATGGTTTTTATAGCTTTTTTTAATTTATTACATGTGTTTCTGTATTTCTATAAATTCTGTAGAAAAATAAATCAAAACTTAGAGAAATTATAACTTCCTGTACATTGCAGCTAATATTAACACATTGAGTCCTCAATAGTCAAATACCCTTCATTGTCCTTCCTCGTGTAATCCAATGGGATTTTTGTTTTCTATTATCAGGATATCTCAATGAAAAAATAAATTTTTTGAATTTTTTTTTTAAACTCCACTCTTTGAATTGGTTGCTTTTTTTTTTTTTTTCTCCTTAGGAATCTTTTTTTTTTTTTTTTTTTTTTTTACTTCATTAAGTAAACTTCAGGGTCTAAATTTCAATCCTGAAAAGAAATATTTATCTTATTAAATTGCTTCCTAAGATAAAAGGCAACTTGTTCAAAGAGTGGAATTTACAAAAGAGAATTCGAAAACTTTTTTGAATGAGATATACTAATAATGCAAAGCAACAAAAATCCCATTGGATTACATGAGAATGGAAAGTATCTGGTTATGTTGAGCTTTTCGTTCAGGCTGCTTCTAGCTGGTGGACTGAAATTTGTATAGGGCATGACAGTTTTACCAGTGACTGACAGAGTAAAATATATACAGTAGAAGATCTTTATAATGCAAAACATTTTGTACATAAACAATGAATTTTGCAGTTAATAAGAAGCACTTGCATATTTCCGTATTGTAAAAAGCTGTTACTCTCTTAAAGGATTAGATGGAATACGTAAGATTTCTTTATCTCATTGATTCTGAGCTTTTTAATTAAAAAAAAAAATGATATTATTACTGTATATACATATATATCTTTTTTTCATGAGTCACAAAATGAATAATTTGGTCCAGGCACATTTGGATTATGCTTAAAAAGTAAATTTAACAAGAAAACTTATAATCTGCCCAACTTCTGTTTATCAGTAGAAAAGGGTATTCTTATTATTATAATCTTTCATATTGATTTATAAAATATTAAAAAAGTCATACTATGAAATTTTTCGTGTTTAAGTTTTTGTGCTCAGGGCACACAACTCGAGTGCCTGTGCCATAAATAGGTTCTGCACAATTCAAAGCTTTACACAAAAATATGAGTTTTGCGGTTTTATTAACACCTATTTGATTTCTCAACTTATTGTGTACAAAGCCAAAAGTGGAGAGCATTCTTTAAGTGCCAATAGATGTTTTTGTTGTGGATAACACTTCTATGATATTGGCGATTCTATGATATCTATAATAGTTTTAAAAACAATTCTAAATATTGATTTTAATCAATTAAAATGAAAAATAAATAAATAAATGCAAGGTGAGCCAAAAGTTCTTTAAAACTAAAAATTTATTAAAAAGGAAGGAATAATGATTAAATTGTGCGGTTTGCAAGAAAGAGTCAAAAAGAAGTTTTTTTTTTTTTAATGAAAATATGTTAACTGAAGAAGTCACCAGCAGACGACACTGACATGCAAGAAATTCAGCCAATTTATGCAAATTAGTCTTGCAGTAGAAGACCATGATACAGGAGGATTTCTCGTTCAGTTTCAGAATGTTATCATTGCCAGATCGAGCACCCTAGATGAAGTTGCTCTATTTGAATGGAGGGTTAGCAAGTATTGCATTGCAAAAATTTCGAAGGGTGAAAGGACTGAAAACAAAGAATAGCTCTATACATGTCTTGGGTGTATTGAAGCTTTGAACAAAAATGGTTCAAAGAAACTGGATTTTTGAAAAATCATTCATGAAGTGAAACAATCATGGACGATCCATTTCATAGATCATTCACGTTATCATTTATTTATTTTTTTCTGCCAAAAAATGTTAGTAGAGGGCAGTATAATCATCCATGGGGGTAGCAGTTCTTGGAAAGTTTCCAGGGTATTGGATACCTCATTCACCGAATTGATGGATCCTCCACTGGATAATGCATCCTTTACAAATTGCAGTCATTGCAGGAGTTATAGCTGGGAGACTCATCTATGAGGGAATCACATGTCAAGTGGGCTTTGGCATGAATTAAAAGTGACGCTCATTGGTTGTTCAACATTTTCTGGATGGATGAGGCATACTTCTCACTCTTGGAGATCTCAACACCCAGAATATTCAGACATGAGTAATGTTGAATCCTTGTGTATATATAATGCAGTGAGACTAACATAAAAATGCACAAACAACATTCAAAGAAAATTTTTCTTTTCCTCGGAAATTTTTTTGCATTATTCATTAAAAAAAAAAAAAAAAAGAAAAGAAAAGAAAGAAAGACTATCCCCCCTTACAGTTTCTCTTTATTTTTTTAGAACACTTTCACATTTGTTTAAATAACATGAAACAAACTTCTTTACATGTTTAACTTGTCAATTCTATAAAAGAAACATTCCACTAGTTCAAATGGAAATTCCATTGACTGTGGATTAGGGTGGAACGAAAAAAATCAACTTTTAATTTTTAATTTGTAATAGCGCAGAAAAGTTGTCTTTTGGTGTAGATAACACAAATTAAAAATATGAAAAATATTGGAGTACATCTTGAGGTGCCGCAAAGATGTTAAAGTTTCATAAAATTGAAATTTTCGCGATATTTTAAAGTTTTTTTAGGAAAAAATCAGCTTTTGATTTTTAATTTGTAATAGCGCGGAAAAGTTGTCTTTTGATGTAGACATATTAAATTAAAAATGTGAAAATTATTGGAGTACACCTTGAGGTGCCGCAAGGTCGTTAAAGTTTCATAAAAACACAGTTTTTGGAACTTTTTTGAAAATTTTTGGGTGTTTCGATTATAAAATAAAAAAGTTCCAAATAGGCGTTATAATATGAATAGAAAGATAAAGACAGTTTTACTATTTCATTGACACCCAATCCAGAAGATTGAGTCATCACCGTACCAGATGTTGTGTGGGGCGGGTGGCGGGAGGCGGAGATTTATCTGCGTGCGGTGTCAAGCTCAAAGCACGTGTCAGGTCAGTAACTTTGCGGAGTTCAGTTGCGTTGACGTCTCCGCTCCGTCTATTGCGTAACAGATTAACGTAATATTTTGTTAGTTTGCGTGCTACTTTATTGTTGTGTGTAAAAATGGCTCAGTCTAAATTAGTGAAGAAAAGACAAATATCAGAATGTCCTATTTTTGGAAATTTAGTGATTTGCTTGAAATGGAACTACCCACTTATGAATCTCTTATGTAGTTCTACTGTTTTATTAGATGTAACCTCAAAATTGCTTCAGAGAAGGATCCTAGTGTACTAGTGTATCAGTGAAATATGTGTCAGTGATATATGTTTCCAAAATGGAAAAAAATGGTCAAAAGCTTCTATCCCCGTTGCTTCTAGCAAAAGAATTTTACAAATGATAAAAGCATATCATACTAAATACAGGAATTTATTAGGTCTAAAAGCAGAAAAATGTCAGAAAAGTTTGTCTGTAACCTCGTAAAATACAGAAAATATGTTGATCGTCTATTTGATATTGCTGCCTGTTAGTGTGTTATGGAACAAGAGTTTCTAAACGATCAACTTTCTAACAGGAAAATGGATTTAGGTAATATTGATATGGCTACCACAAGCGCTTTGAAGAAAAAAGCAGGAAGAAAAAGTAAAAAACTAAAGAGAATATTTAAGTTTAACCAAGAAAGGACAAAAAATACTAGTGTATCAGAAACGGTTACTGGCGACAATGACAGTGCTGATGGGCAGCAGTGATCTCTACCAAAAGAGGCAAACCAACCAAGTCCTTCAAATATACAAGAAGAAATACATCTACCAGGCCTTTCATAACTGGAAGAAGTGAAAAACACTCAAATGTGCATTAAATTGACATCTGTAGCTTGTATTGCTGATCGAATCGGAATATCAGATAAAGCTGCTGAAACTATAGCTAGTGTTGCTTTACAGGGCAGGGGTGTAATCACAGAAGACACACTCAGCGCTGTCATTGTCACCAGTAACCGTTTCTGATACACCAGTATTTTTGGTCCGTTCTTGGTTAAACCTAACTATTCTCTGTAGCTTTTTACTTTTCCTTGCTGCTTTCTTCCACCTTTTCTATATTTTGCGAGGTTACAGACAAACTTTTCTGACCTTTTTATGCTTTTATAACTTAATAAATTCCTGTATTTAGTATGATATGCTTTTATCATTTGTAAAATTATTTTGCTAGAAGCAACGGGGATAGAAGCTTTTGACCATATTTTTTCTATTTCGGAAACTAAACTGTCACATATTTCACTGATACACTAGTACACTAGGATCCTTCTCTGAAGCAATTTTGAGGTTACATCTAATAAAACAGCAGAACTGCATAACAGATTCATAAGTGGGCAGTTCCACTTCAAGCAAAACACTAAATTTCCAAAAATAGGACATTCTGATATTTGTCTTGTCTTCACTAATTTAGACTGAGCTTTTTTTACACACAACAATAAAGTAGCACGCAAACTAACAAAATATTACGTTAATCTGTTACGCAATAGACGGAGCGGAGACGTAAACTCAACTGAACTCCGCAAAGCTACTGACCTGACACGTGCTTTGAGCTTGACACCGCATGCAGATAAATCTCCGCCTCCCGCCACCCGCCCCACACAACATCTGTTACGGTGATGACTCAATCTTCTGGATTGGGTGTCAATGAAATAGTAAAACTGTCTTTATCTTTCTATTCATATTATAACGCCTATTTGGAACTTTTTATTTTATAATCGAAACACCTAAAAATCTTCAAAAAAGTTCCAAAAACTGTGTTTTTATGAAACTTTAACGACCTTGCGGCACCTCAAGGTGTACTCCAATAATTTTCACATTTTTAATTTAACATGTCTACATCAAAAGGCAACTTTTCCGCGCTATTACAAATTAAAAATCAAAAGCTGATTTTTTCCTAAAAAAACTTTAAAATATCCCGAAAATTTCAATTTTATGAAACTTTAACATCTTTGCGGCACCTCAAGATGTACTCCAATATTTTTCATATTTTTAATTTGTGTTATCTACACCAAAAGACAACTTTTCCGCGCTATTACAAAATAAAAATCAAAAGTTGATTTTTTTCGTTCCACCCTACTGTGGATGAATGAAGTCATAAGAAAAGCTATGATGCCAGAAGAGGAGCAAAAGATGCTGTGATTTGGAATTCCAAATGAACTGAGAAAATGAGATCACTGTTACAGAGGGTTTTTTTCTAAGATTTATTTTCACTCTGAAAAACTGATTTTTTTTTTTTTTTTTTTTCTAGCATAAAATAACGTATTCAGAAATTTATAATATTTACATTCTGATTTTTTTCCCCTTGAAATATTTTTTCATATTCAGTATCTCACATGAAAATACTAACTTTGACAATGTTCATATTTCAAAAATACTTTTGTCTTTTTTCTTGAATACATATTCTTAGACTTGTCTAAATGTATTATTTTAATGTGTGTTTGTATATATTATACACATACACACATGTATAAATTCATGTAACAGTAAAAAAAAAAAAAAAAATAATAATAATTAAATTAAAAAATTATGAGACTTTTTGTCAAAATATATATATATATATTTCACAATTTACAAAAATTATATGTGCAAAAATTTACTTGACTTATATCCTTTACATTTGAGTTAATAATTTTTATATTAAAAATAATAATACAACTCATATTCAAAATATTAGAATAATTGAGAAAATGTAATAAGAAAGAAATTATTTTCAATTTGATTTATTTATTTTTGATATTAAGTTAATGCAATTGAATTTCTTAGTTGACACCGAGGTATGTGGTGACGCTAAATCTTGTTGAAAGATGAAATCATCTTCAAATAAATCTTCTGATGATGGAGTCATGTAATATTACAAAATGTCTTGATCTTGATACATCTGAGTCAACCTTTTCATAGACGATGCATCCTAACTTTCCTGGTCCTTCTGCACTCATGCAACCCCAAACCATGATACTAGCAGCAAATTTTACAGAACGTTTAAGGCATTTCTTATCAAATGCTTCTTGCTTCATTCTCCAAACTCCAGTACCTTGATTACCATATGAAGAGCAAAACATACTTTTATCGCTAAATAATATTTTTTTCCAATCTTCTTCACTCCATAAACGTCTTGATTTACATTAATTCAATCTTATACGCTTTTGTTTTGCAGTCATGAGAGGTTTTGTTTTTGGTACATGAGATTCAAATTGAAATTTATGGAGACATCTCAATGTTGTCGATATAGAAACTTCAACTCCATCTTTATATTTTCAGTACAAGAATCGCACACTTTTAAAAAGGTTTTTCTTAACTAAACGCTTCAGTTTCCTCTTCCTGTCATCTCTAGCAGATGTTTTTGGTTTCCGGCCACCATTTCAGTGATTATTTTGTAAATTTCCATTTTTTAAAATATTGTGTTAATATTTTACTAACGCTTGATTGCGAACAATGTAAGTAATTTGCTATATAACACTGATTTTTACCGTACCAATACAAATCAATCATACAAAGTTTAACAGATTCAGGAATATCACTCAGAGGACCCATTTTAAGACAAAAAAGCAAAAAAACTGCAAAAATAATACTGATTTTAAATAAAACTGTCTGGATTTAATCAATGATGTCACCAGTTATGAATTGGTGATAATTAAAGGAGAATTAATGTGAAATATTCTAATATTTTGAACCACTTGAATAAATATTTTAATATTCCCTCTTTTAAAAAAGGTCAAGGTGTCAAGGAGTATTTTTACTCCTAGTAAAAAAATCCTAGAAATGCCTCTGCATTTAATAATTAATAACATTTAGTTTAATTTGAAAGTTTCTTACAAATTCACCTTACATTAAACAAAATACATTAAGAAAGTCTAGATAACTACTAAATAAATTATGAAACCGTATTGCAAATAATGAAACATGCTTTATATTAATTATTTTGAAAAAAAAAAAAAAAAATAGAAAGATTGGTTTGCTCGTACTATCATAAATACCTTAATTGATGATATTAATTTTAAAAACACACAGTAAGCTGGAAGTATTATCATAAAACTATTGTATGTGTATAAAATTATGACATGGGGAGCAATAAAAATATTTGATTAAAAATAAATAAGAAATTTTAACTTACCTTGATAATCGAAACCTAATTGAAACAAAGCACGTTTTCAACAGAAGCAAATCAACCGTCTGGCGTCCATTTTGGAATTAGTAAATAAAAGTGTTGTGTTGCCATCGTTGTTTTTCAAATGCTACAAACTATGCCGCGGGAATTCTTTGAATTAAATTAGAAAAAACAATAGCTTGAACGAACAATCAATATTTGTATGAGAACATTTAACCAATATTAATAATAATCATACTTTTCATCTTGAAAATGAAGGGCTCTCTTATGATAGCACTGAAAGACATGCATCAAACTATTCTTTTTTTTTTCTTTCACGGAAACATGTAAAACGGAATTTTTTAAAAAAAAGATCTATTGTTTTTTCTTTTCAAGGTAAAGGGCCCATATAAAAGAAATTCAATTTTGATACCGAATTTTATAGGTTATTTGAATGCATGAAACTTCTAAAATCAATGAGATCAGTCATGAGTGATCAATGAGATCAGCTTTCCAGTTAAGATAATTGGGGATTTCCTTTATAGTTAAACAAATTAATCGGGTCCTGGACCCATAGTTTGGAAAATGAAAAAAAAAAAAAAAAAAAATGAAAAAAAAAAAAAAAAAAAAACGTGATTTTAAACAGATTTTTTCCTCTTAAGAAAATTCTGTGAAGAAAAAGTATGGTTCTTATTCGAAAAAAAAAATCAGTTTAAGTTACATAGGCTCCTAGGCCCTAGGGGTCCCGATAGCCCATCTGTAATTCCGAATCTGGTAGATTATTTGAATCACGGAATGTTTGAAAACAATGTCATCAGTAAAAACTGCTTTCCTTTTAACATAATTCTGGGCTTCCAGACCTTCAGTTGCGCATAGAAATCGGGCCCCTGGCCCCCTTACTTTAAGAAATAAAAAAAAGGAATTATATGTTTTAGAACAGATTTTTCCGCTTAAAACGATTCTGTGAAGAAAAAGTATGGTTTCCATTTGAAAAAATCGTATTTATGTCAAATGGGGCCCTAGTGGCCCCGGGGCCCCACCTGTGATACCAAATCGGATAGATTATTTGAATGCTCGAAACTTTCGAAATCAATGACATTACTGAAATTGCTTTCCTTTTAACATAGTTCTGGGTTTCCAGATCTTTAGTTGAGCATAAAATCGGGCCCCTGACCCCCTTAGTTTAAGAAATAAAAAAAGGCATTATATGTTTTAGGACAGATTTATCCGCTTAAAATGATTCTGTGAAGAAAAAGTATGGTTTCCATTTGAAAAAATCGAGTTTATGTTACATGGGGCCCCTAGTGGCCCCGGGGACCCCCACCTGTGATACCAATTATGATAGATCATTTGAATGCTCGAAACTTTTGAAATCAATGACATCACTGAAATTGCTTTCCTTTTAACATAATTCTGGGTTTCCAGACATTTAGTTGCACGTAAAATCGGGCCCCTTTGGCTCCCTTAGTTTAAGAAATAAAAAAAGGCATATGTTTTAGAACAGATTTTTCCGTTTAAAACGATTCTGTGAAGAAAAAGTTTAGTTTCCATTTGAAAAAATCGAGTTTATGTTACATGGAACCCCTAGTGGCCCCAGGGGCCCCACCTGTGGTACCAATTATGATAGATCATTTGAATGCTCGAAATGCTGCAATTTTGGTTTATGAGATACAGCGTCCACAAAATTTGTGATACACACGCACAGACAGACAGTTGTTTTCTAAAAAAGTTGAAGCCTATTCAGAACATCCCAAAACGTGTAAATCCATCGAAAACTGGAGTTCGAAAATTTACATGAATCCAATACTTTCTCTATATATACATATAGAAGAAAGTAGAAAAGTATGATTTTCTGTTAGAAAATATGAGTTTGTATGTCACTTGGGGCCCAACTTATAATACCTCATCTGTTAGATCATTTAAATCCACGAAACTTTTCAAATCAATGTGTTCATAGCGAAATTGTTTTCTTTTTGAGATACTTTGGTATATTCCTGACTTTCGAAAAACACTCTTAAAAGAAAGTAAAAATATTGCAAATTGAAATGTGCACATATTTTTGTGCATAAAAAATGTACAAATTTTGTAACGAGAATATATGCACTTATTTTATGTAAAAAATTTGCATAGTTTCTGTAACACATAATATGCACTTTTTTTGCATGTATAGAAAATGCAGATAATTTGCACAGTTTCTGTAACATATAATATGCACTTTTTTGCATGTATAAAAAATGCAGATAATTTGCACAGTTTCTGTAACTTATAATATGCACTTTTTTGCATGTATAAAAAGTGCAGATAATTTGCACAGTTTCTGTAACATATAATTTGCACTTTTTTGCATGTATAAAAAATGCAGATAATTTGCACAAAAAGTGCATTTTTTTCGAAGTATTAAAAAATTATGCACAAATTGTGCACAATCTACACTTTTTTGCACAAAAAGTGCAAACAATTTCTAGCTGGGTAGTTGCAAAAACTTAATACAGATACGAGGGTTGCCTTTTTATGTTTCTATAAAAAATTGCAAGAAAAAGAATTTTTGGGGAACAAACAGTTTTATTGCTTTTCAAAATATAAGCCTTTAAGATTTATACACTTTTCCATCCGTTCAAACCAATTCTTCAAACAGTTTTTCAATTCTGAAGCTAATATCTCAGAAAAATGGTTTTGGAAGGCATCAACAGCTTCTTGAGATGATGAAAATCGCTTCGCACGCATTTTTTGTTTGACATAAGGGAGCAAGAAAAAAGTCTTTGGGTCTATAAATCAGGAGAATATGGGCAATGAAGCATTAATATGTATCAACATTTTATCTATATATTGACAAAAAATATTAAATAAAAATTGCGACTGTTATTATTATTTTTTTTAAGTAAAAATGGTCAAAATATTCAATATTATCAGGTTTTTTTTTTTTTTTTTTTTTTTTTTTTTTATTAATTTAATAGATCGTACTAAAATACTTCCAATATATATATATAGTATAAGGTGGGTTTCGAGCGGTTTAAAACTTTAAGAACAATACTAATTCGAATATTTACTTAACTTTTAATAAAGAATTAAAATATTTACAGTTACTATTTACATAGAAGTTAATGAGCATTTAAAATCAATTATCAAAGTAAGTTCAGCAATCAATAAGTCATCAAATTGATTATATTTCGTCTCGTAAACATAATTCGTAGCACCAAAGTACTTCACTATCTACGTCTAAGACAAAACGGAAGTCATTAAGGCGATACAGCCGTCAACACTGTATGCTTCGTCCAAACTCTTCCAGATTCGATCGTCAACTGAGCTTCCTCTGGAAGGTGCTCCGTCTGCCGGGGATGTGCGCACAAGTCAGAGGTGACGTCTTCCTGACATCACTGCTACGTCATTCCACGCTTGCGGCTGCAGTTCTGGTTTCAGAATAGAATGTTAGGAAAAAAGGAAGTTGCTTATACTTCACTCGGCCATCCTTCCTCGACTGGACCTCCAGGCGATCACACTGAAAAATACAAACAAAAAAAACCAAACAAAAACAACACAAAATAATAACATGCTATTTACAACTTATTTACAAATTTTTGAGAATTTTCATATTTAACACATTTTTTTTTTAAGTTATTCCCCATTTGAGGAATTCAGTGTGGGTAGACGTGCGATTGGAGCCTTCATGGCATCCATTTCTATTTTTTCTATCACTATTTTCATTTTTAGATTTCACTGTTTTAAAGTCATAAAAGAAAGTCAGTTGTGGGTTTACGGCAACTTGGTTGCTTACGTTATCAGTTTTTCGTGGATTTCTACTCAACTTGCTTTTAGCTTTATTTTTCTTTTTACCTCGAGAAGATTGTTTTTTATCATGTGTACTCAAATCTTTACTTTGGGGTTCAAAATTATTTTGGGACTCGAACTCGAGACCCTCCAATCGATCATTTTCAGTCTTAATGCCTTTTAAGGCGTCTGTTGCATCAAGTTCAGTTGAAAAGTCTATAATGGCAGTCTTATATGTAGGGAAAACTTCTAATTTTATTTGTACAGCTTTGAGAAATAATATGGCTATTTCACCAATCGTGGTCGTCAATGGAAGTGATGGAATCAACACTTTTCTCGGATCTATACCGACAGTCTCTTCTTCTGGGAAATTCTGTCTTTTACACTCAGTGGAATCTATTGTCGATGGCTTTTTTCTTGATTTCTTTCTTTTAAGGAGTTCGGAATTCTCGTCAACTTTTCCTTTTAATTTTTTCAACTCTTCGGCTAACTGTGAAATTTTTCAAGTAGGAATTGTTTTTCATCTCTCTTCAAATAAGTGTTTTCAATGTTTAGCGACTTCATTCTGGAAACATTCGTCTGACTTCGACCCTTTCGGCGCGGCTCCTCCTCTTCATCACCATCATCATCTGTCTGGAAAATACTCGTATGACTCCTTTTCTGTCGTCGAGGCTCCTCTTCTTCATCACTGTCATCATTTACACTAATATCATCCTTTAAAAGCATCTTATCGTCATCACTCTCGTCGTTTTCGTCTTTATCGTCATTCTAATGATTTTTTGACAGCATAACAAGGTTGGGGAGTTTTAATTTCACACTTTTCAACACTATTCACTTTTTCATTTATTTCTAGGGATTTTTCAAATTTTTGTTCTTAAAGTTCATAGGGGCATCAACAACAACATTCGTTTTAATTTCACTTTGATATTTATCTACAGGGAGTACTGTTACTAAATTTACCTCTAGAGAATTACACTTATTTTTTACAAAAATACCTTTTACGTTAATCGTTGTTTCACCCAGCATTAACACATTCATACCGAGGATTACATCATAGGGAATCACGTTATCATGTACAACATAAACATCAGTTCTGGTTTCAAAATCATCAACTTTAAGATCAGCACTGAATGAACCTAAGGGTTTTATCGAACTCTTTCCGATACCCTTCAAAATAGTACTCATAGTATTTAGTTTTTTTACACTTAATTTGTCAAAAACACTTTTACGCAACAATGTTGCTTCACTTCCTATATCAATGATTCCAATAAAATTTATATCATTTACTTGTATAATTTTACTCATATTTTGATTTACACTAATACATAATGTATTAACTTCTGGTTTCGAACCTGGGCACTCGGAACTTTTATGCCCAAACTGTTTACATGTGAAACATTTTAAACCTTTCATTTTATGGGGGCAATCTCTAGATAAGTGGTTTTTATCACCACAACTATAACAGAATTTATTTACTTCATTTCTAGGACTAAATTTTTCATATACATTATGTTGTACAGTTTTCAATTTTGCATTATCAATTTTATCAAATCTAGATTTAGTTTTTTCAGTGTCTCTTTTGTACACTTCATATAATTTCAATTTTTCTTTAAATTCACGAATATTTTTTGCACCATAAAGTATGATCTTATTTTCATTTTTGTCATTTATTCCTTGGATCACGTAATGCATTAACGCGGCATCTTCAATGTGCCCGTTTTTACTCAGCTCACGCATTTTGAAAAAATATTCTGTAACTGACTCATCGCCTCTTATTTTCCTTTTATTTAATATATCATGCAAAGAGGCGGAATTTATTTCTGATTTAAACTCCTCAATGAGGGCATTTTCTAATTTTTGATAATTTAATAGTCCTTTTTCAGACTTAAGAAAGAGAAGAGCGTTTCCGCTCAATGATCTCTTACAAAAAACAATTTTTTGTAATTCGTTTAAATTAAACATTTCAGCTATTTCCTCAAATTCGTTAAAAAACTCAATAATATTTTCATGCGGTTCGCCGCTAAATTTAGAAATATTGTTTTCAAAGTCGCTAAAAGAGACAGTTGCACCAAGTGATCCAGAATTCACATTATTACTATAATTTATACTTTTTTTACCCTTATTATAATCATCAATAACATTATCATTATCACTATCATTATCATAATCATAACACTTATTTTTGCTGATATGGTACTTATTTTTGCCCATATGGCATTGCACAGAGGAGTCAAGTTTTTCGACGTCATTATCACTACTTTCGTTTTCCGAATCTTCCTCATCCGAATTATTTTCAGAATTTTCCTGTTTTAACAATTCTATATCGCACAGATTCAACAACAATCTATCTCTTAACTCATCTTTACTCCCATCAAAAGGGACATTTAATACATTACAAATAATAATCAATTCATTCAATGAAAAATTTTCGTCGATAAATTTTTGTTTCTTTATATAATTTTCGTCATCTACGACAAAGTTAAAGCCGGAAAATTTTTTTATTCTGCATCGGCTTTTACGATCTCCTTCGTCATTAAAGAGAAACCGATGTAGAATTTTAATTTTACTGTACTTTTCTTTTCCTAGTGCAATACCAATTTTGGGAATATTTCTCAGAGATACCATTTTATAAGAAGATAAAATGTACGTTCCTTAGACCAGAAACAGCTGTGGTTTTAAATTTTGGCTCGAATTTCCTTCTAGTTGATTTTTCATTTTTTAATCCTTGAGAACCTTGAAGAACATCTTTCGCACTTTGTAGAACAGAAGTTTCTTGTTCAGACCTTTATCCAGACGATCCGTAGCTATTCCGTAGCATCCACAGATCACACTTTACGCATTTTATCATACACTATGACTATAAATTGCAGAATAGAGAAAGCACTCCGCACAAAAGCTTCAATGTTGTTTAACATCATATTTCACTCGATGACACAAAGTTCGCAACAGTTTTAAAAATTGTCTATATTTCAAGAACAGTTTTTAAAAAGTTCATTTCACAAAAGTTTATACAGTTTATCCACTTAAAAAAAAAGTTCACTTTAAATTAAAATTCGCGTTCTATCCAAATTTACTTTAAATTAAAATTCGCGTTCTATCCAAATTTACTTAAAATTAAAATTCGCGTTATATCCCACTTCTGATATAGTATCAGGTGGGTTGCGAACGGTTTAAAACTTTAAGAACAATACTAATTCGAATATTTACTTAACTTTTAATAAAGAATTAAAATATTTACAGTTACTATTTACATAGAAGTTAATGAGCATTTAAAATCAATTATCAAAGTAAGTTCAGCAATCAATAAGTCATCAAATTGATTATATTTCGTCTCGTAAACATAATTCGTAGCACCAAAGTACTTCACTATCTACGTCTAAGACAAAACGGAAGTCATTAAGGCGATACAGCCGTCAACACTGTATGCTTCGTCCAAACTCTTCCAGATCCGATCGTCAACTGAGCTTCCTCTGGAAGGTGCTCCGTCTGCCGGGGATGTGCGCACACGTCAGAGGTGACGTCGTCCTGACATCACTGCTACGTCATTCCACGCTTGCGGCTGCAGTTCTGGTTTCAGAATAGAATGTTAGGAAAAAAGGAAGTTGCTTATACTTCATATATTTTTTTCCCTGAAAAAGTAATTAGCTAATTTATGTAAGCAAACTAAAATGTATAATTCAGTCTTAATTTTTTGCTATTCACTTGGGAGTATACATCGATGGGAGTATATAAGTCAAATTACTTATAAAAAGTAGTATGCTGATTTCAATAAATTCTTTTTCATCAAATTGAATTTGTTATATAAGCTTTATATTAATCAATGTGATTATTTCATATTTTTTTGTCATTTACTTAATTTAATTATGCGTATTTACTAAGTAGAAAAAAAATATTAATATTTTCTAACACAAGTTGAAAAATGAAACCCAACTGGATTACGAAAAAAAAAAAAAAAAAAAAAAAATCATCCTTAAACTTATTTGTATCACTCTATAGATATATACATTTTTTAAAAGCTTATAGAATAAAAATTTTTGGTGATAGAATTCACTTTTTATCAGGAAAAATGAACTATTTAACAAGGAATAATTATGTATAAAATATTCCTTATCCAAACATTCATAAAGTTTATATTTCTATGTTTCTATGCAAATGTGTATGTATGTATATCTATATTAATAAAATCAGACTTTTCTCTGTAAATTTGTCAGAATAAAAATAAATAAATAAATAAATAAATAAATAAATGTGCGTATCTGCACGTTTCATACACCATGCAATCTAAAAATGACTAAAATTGTCCTGTGTGTGTGTGTGTAATTGTGTCTATGTGTCACTATTTTTGTCCGGGTATCACGCGAGAACCGCTGGACGGAATGCAACGGCACTTGACAGGAATTTAGGTTTTCACCCAACTTAAAACTGTATCTATAGAAATTTTCAAAATTTTGATTAGTTTTAGAATTGTGGGTAAAAAACTCCTGCGCATGCGCCAGAAAGGTTTTGCCAGTAAAACGCTTTGAATGGAAAAAAAAAAAACAAATAATAATGAGTAACAGGAAGTAAAATAGTGTTGGAAAGCTGTAAAAGTAATGATTTACACAAGTTTTTTATTGATTTATATTTTAAATAAATAAATAAAATAATAAATAATATATAAATAATATATAAATAAATAAATAAAATAAAATAAAATAAAATAAAACGCATATTTACCAATAACGGGAAATACCCAAAAAAGTTAACGTAAGAATAGGCTTATGGATAAATATCAATTTGTTATTATCCATTTGATTTCCAGTTACAAATAAATAAATAAATAAATAAATAAATAAATTGTGCTTTTGCAAATTTTAAAGTAATTTGTAAGTAAAGTAATATAAACTGATCACAAAGAAGTGTTCATTTACATGACTTGGGTACAGCTTTAGTACAGTAACCTCTTGCTGATATTTAAATTTTTGTCTCTTTCACGATGAATTAAAATAGTTATAGCAGTTACGTTAGAAAAGACCTTGGCGGAAAATGGCAGAGCTAATTCAGTACCAAATTTCAAATTTCGCCAATTTGGGACTAGTAAAGCTTCTTCAAAATATATTTTTTTCCTCTATTTTATAACGCATTTAAATTGAACATGCGTATTTTTAATCAAAATATTAAAAATAAATAAATAAATAAAATAAAAATAAATAAATAAGCAAGTAAAATTTCTAAGAATAATTTCCGGTACCTACCTTAATTTTTTGTAGTTATAGAATATATTTTTTTTTATTCGTATACTAATTTTTATGAGAATACTTTACATTTCTCTCTCTTTATATATATATATATATATATATATATGGCGGATGGGAGGGCAGATGTTTTTGATTAAGGAGGAAGGGTGGAGTTGTTTGGCTGGTTGGTTGGGTGGGTTGCCGAATTAAAAAAAAAAAAAAAAGATAGAAGCTTGGTCTTATTGCAATTGCAGGATACATCATCTCTTTCTGGTTGATATTGTTTAAGTTTCAACAATATATAATTTGCTTAATTAAAAAAAAATTAGATATCATTCAAATTTGATGTGTTCATACTAAACGTAAATACTAATAATACTTCATAATTATACTAATAACAATAATAATTATTAAAATTTTAAAATTACAAACATTCACCAATTTCCTAATTAATAATAATTATAATAATAATATTAATAAGAATAATATTATTAAATTTTAAAATTATTCACCAATTTCCTAATCATAATGACTTTATCACCACTTGTTGACCTATTCTTTTGTTAGCTTAAGACTATAATTACTAATAATAATTATATTAATAACAATAATAATTATTAAAATTTTAAAATTAAAATTATTCACCAATTTCCTATTTCATAATAATAATAATAATAATATTAATAACAATAATAATTTTTAAAATTAAAATTATTCACCAATTTCCTAATCATAATAACTTAATTATCACTTGTTGGCCTTTTCTTCTGTTAGCTGAAGACTATAAATTACACTCATATAAATTGAACATCTAATCGTACACTTTTTCTTAAATCACTTAATAGTAACTTATTTTTTCCACGTTAGATGGCGCGCTCATACGTTGAGTCGAACGTATGCCCTACTGTGAAAATCGTATTAATCTTATTTATACTTAAATTTACCTCTAGAATATTATTTAATTGTGAATTCAGCTTTTAAATTTTAAGAACAATATTTATCACTCCATGCTTACATTTATTTCATTTCAGAAACTTTCGATTAATCGATTCTCTACTTTTAATTATTTCTTTTCAGTTTGTTCGTTCTGGCAACCGCCCGGACTCTTATTCGATTTGGATTTGATTTACATGTGGCCAGCACCTTTCACGAATTCCAATTTTCATTATGGTTAAGTTATTTTATCAGCCATTTTCCTTTTATCTTTCTTTCTTTTTTTTTTTTTTTTTTTTTTTTTTTTTTTAATGCAAGATTGAAACTAGTGTTGTATATTGCTGAAAAAGCTATACAATATTCGAAATCTTGCATTCATTGTTGACAGTACTGCTAGTTTTCTGATGAGATCGATACTGGATTTAAGCATTTTTAACTCTATTTTTCCTTCATGCATTCCTTTTTATTTCAATAGTCATTTTGGTTAATTTCTTTCAATTCTTATCTTGTGTTGCATGAATTTACTGGACTAATGGATTAAGACAACTAACTCATAGTTTAGGTTTAAGTGATATACGTCATTTCTCTTCTGCGTAAGTACTTTAACATGTTTTTACTATTCATTGAAATTTACTTAAATGGTAATTGTGACAATAAATTTATACGTAATACATCTAATTATTAAGTTCATTGTTGGTATTTTCATCTTTCTCTCATTTGCTGAGTATTGTAAAGGAATTAAATAATTTAATATATTTATATATATATATACTACCTAATGTGGATACCGAATTCATATATAGCTATATATTTATCATTTGACAAAATTTTAATGCAGAAAACTCTAATAAATTTTCGATGCAGTTGAATATTGAAGAAAAGATACAGTTTTAGTATGAAACCCTCTTGGCAATTTTATATTTTATTTTATTTTATTTTTGCCATTTTGGTAAAGAATTATAATGGATATAGCAGAGTCGGATATAAAGAACTGGCGAGTAATGTCCTAGGTACTTTGATGCCAAATTTCAAATGTTGCTTGGGAATCTGATACTAAAGCTGCTCCAAAGACAAGAAAAAAAAATGTAAATTGAGACACACTGCCACGGTATTTGACGTATTTCGCGATGAATGCACATGGTGTTATGAAAAGATTGTCTATGGGCGGATTAAGCCCTTTGAGATATTCTTCTCTTGAAATTCTCATAAACAAGATGTTTCTAACAAAATATAAACTTAAAAAATAATTGCATACACAGTGTAATTGTAAATTGGGTTTTTAATTTATTATAATCTATATTAATAAATTCAGACATTTGTCTGTAAATGTTTCAGAATCAAAAAATTTTGCTATATCTTCAAGTTTCACACACCATGGAAGCCATAAATGACTTTAGAAATTTTTGTGTGTCTCTGTGTGTGTGTATGTCTGTAACACTATTTTTGTCCGGGTATCACGTGAGAACAGCTGAACGGAATTCAACTGCGATCGGCAGGAATTTAGGTCTTTAACCAACTTAGAATTATATCTATCAACTTTTTCAAAATGTCCACTTCCGTTCCCCTCCTAAGGGGAAAAAAAGTTTATAAGCATAACTCGGCTCCAAATTACTTCACAGCAAAGAAAATAGACATGGGGAGACTAGACATAAGTAATAATAAAACACTATCTGCGATTTAGAAATTTTCGAGTTTTAAGAGGAGAAAGGGGGAAAATCAATTTTTGGTGGGAAATATTGCAAATTCTGGATTTTTGAGTAGAACACTACCAGAAATGGAATAAAAATGTTGAAAAATAAAGCCATGCGACTTCCTTAAGATATTTCCAAAACGCATTTTTGTTTTTTTGTGATTTGCGATATTTTTTCGGCAAAATCTAGACACACCTTTTACCGCTAAATTTGTCCTGGAAAATCTATGGGGGCTGTGGTAACGAATTTTGGTGCTTGGATAGTTTATATGTATCCAACACCTAAAGTTATATAAAGAGCAACCTAGGTATATTTTTGTCTGTTTCATTACTCGTGTCTCTCATGTCAAACAAGGTTAACACAAAATTATTAAATTTCCAGGACAGCTAAAACAAACGCACAAATGGTAAATTTAAATTTTTAATATAGATGTTTTTTATAGCATTTTGTTCAGATTTTTAAACTTTTTTTTTTTTTTTTTTTTTTTTTTTTTTTTTTTTTGTATTTAATAGTCGTATTGTGTTATCACGTAAAACATAATACGCTGCTAAGTGTTATTATAAAAAACCATTGTAAAGTACACTTTAATGCAGACAATGAGTCCTTTAAAACTAATCACTGAATAGGAATTTAACTACGCCACTTTAACAGATCACATATAACGCATTTCGCATTTCAAAATATCGTTAAAAAGCTAGATTTTTTTAGCTATGCCTCTTTGTAAAACGAGCAATGATATATATACTTTTAAATGTAATATTTAATATTTACGTTTACTACATTATAATTTAACATTATAATAACACTTTATAGAGTTTGATAGCTACTCAATGGAAAAATGTGTGGAATGTCTAATGAATAACAGAATTATCTACATCAGAAGCCAAACTTATACAGGGGAATCATTGTTTTCGATAAGCAAATTTAAAACTCAGATAAAACTTTTTTTTTTCCCTGTATATTTGATCTAAATATATTTATGCTAATTATTGCGTAAATCTAAGTATGTATTGCAGCAATAATCATAGTCCTTGATTTACGTGTAAAAGTATAATTTATTCAACATCATAGAATTCATTTACACTATGTTCAAAATATAAGAGCAAGCATATAGAAAATAAATCGTAAAATATGTTATCAATACAAAAATATTACTAATTAGATATTTTCATTTATTAAAAAAAAAAAAAAAAAAAAAAAAAAAAAAAAAAAAAAAAAGAAGTTCTTTTAATAATTTTCCATTCCCATATATTGAAGTATTTTTCTACAGAATAGCATTACTTATTTCAATATTTCTCTGAAGAAAATATATTTATCTTTTCATTGCCTAAATAAAACAATAAATAATGCTACATATTTTGAAATTATATTGAACGAAGCTTCAAAAATGAGAAAGACTAAGTAACAGCCAGGAGGCAAAATTTAATTAAAAGGCAAAAGGTTTGCGAAGACCTAAGAATTTTCTGGGAGTAAAAATTGGAAATAGAAAATGGGAATAAACATCGTTATTTTTCGAAGTCTATTTATTTCGCAAGTGTATTTGGAGAACTGTTTTCACAATTCTATAGAAGAATAAATTCACCATAAAACTTGTAACGCGAAACATTTTCTGCGAGTTGTTAAATTAAAAAATAAATAAATAAATAAATAAAATAAAATAAATAAAAATGTTTGTTGATCTTTCAAGATGATTACCAGCTTCTTAAAAATTCAAAATGCGGGCTATACGTTCCTAAATTACAGGAAAAAAATTAATATTTTATTTTCAGTACAGGCGTCCTGTAAGTAATTTCCTTTACGAAGAATATCAATGGGCTATTCTCAAAATGTGGTAACATTAACGTTAACAATCAATGTATTATGTATGCTTTATTTAGAGAAAACAGCTAATTATTTAGAAAACAAATACACTAAATGTCTTTATACTTTTTAAGATATCAGATATCGGATGATTGTTATTTAATATTTACTAAAAAAAAAAAAAAAAAAAAAAAAAAAATCATCACCATTTCAGTAGTATGATTCAGACCATTCCAGTTTCTTATTTCAGAAAAGTGTATTTATTGAGAAGAAATTTTACAGAAACACATCCAAGCATTTAGATACATTTTAGAAATTATTTTAAAGAAAGATAAGAATGTGTTTAGATTACTTATTTACTTAATATAGTTTGTGTTAAAATTACATTGTTTAGATCGTTACATTTAGACATAACAAAATGTAAAATACTTCCTTCTGTACAAGTTCTGTTTATCTTTAAAAATTATTAAACCAGTATTAGTTTCTGATGAAAAAATTACACTGCTTTGCAAAAAAAAAAAAAAAAAAAAAAAAAAAAAATCGAGATCAGATAGCATTTTTACTGATTCTATGTAAAATGACGTCCTGAATCTGAATATGACTCTCATTTCCCCTAGTCACCCACCATTTTCTAGATACACCACACCCTCCATCAATTACTTTCCCTGTTCGATAATTTTATGACCATGAATTTGATTTGAAGAATGAAAAATAATTCATTTAACACTAAAAACGAAAAATATTTAAAGTTTAAAAAGTAACTTTAATAACAGGTTTAAATATATATATATATATATATATATATATATATATATATATATATATATATATATATATATATGTATGTATACATATATATGTAATACACACAATTTCAGTTTCAATTCCCCCCCTCCCCCCCCCCAAAAAAAAAAAAAAAAAAAAAACTTGTCACAAATGTCTATGTTTTAGACATTTTCAACTCTGTAGCTCCTCAGAAAATATTTAACGATTAAAATAATACTCCCCCCTCCTAAAAACCAAATTTATAGCCAGAATATCACCGAAAAATCATAAAGATAGGGGACATTCCTAAAAAACGGTGGGTGGTAGAGCAAAATGGGCATCATATTCGGATTCAGGAGGCCATTTTACATAAGAATATGCTGAAATGGCGTCCGAGGCAATTTTTATGCTGAGCAATGTTATCAGACAATCATCACTTTCCTGTGACTACTCATTATTTTCAGTTAAAATCACCTGGAAATAAGTTATAACATTTTCTGGCGTTACATTTTGAATCATTTTACCTTTTGGATGACCAAAATTTACCCTTTTAGTCCAAAACAATAAATCTTTAAAATATTTATACAAACCTTTCATAATAAATTGTATCAATTCTTGTCTTTAAATAGAATTAGAATTCCAGTGAAAAAATTACAAGTGAATGAGAATTACATTTATATTTTTTATTAAAGCTTAAAGTTATGGTGTGTGTTCTAGCCCAACATTTGAGAACTGCCCCAATACATGTATTTACAAACTCACGTGTACTTATAAATATTAATTATATAATACGATGCATAATTCGACAAAGATAATTCAAAATGCATAGCTACCAACATCCTGATTATGAATCCGGAGTATTGTTCGTATCTGCTTTCTTTCTTTTATTTTATATATATATATATATATATATTTCCACACCAGTCTTTTTTAGAGTATTTTGGTTCTTTGTTCATCGTAAATATATTTGCAGAAAATTGCTCTAGAAAAGAGGGTGGAAAAAGGTGTTGAGTTGGAAAATTGGTGGAAAAGGGAGTGTGTGCTAAGAGTACCCCGGATTATTAATTAGGATGTTGGCAACTATGAATGCGACTTATAATCCACATTTTTTTTTTTTTTTTTTTTTTTTTTTTGTAAGTTAGGTATGAGTGGTTAAGAACCGCTTGTAAGTGAAGGACGCATATTCGTGTCTATATAAATGTTGTTGCATAAAGCAAAACACTAGTAGTACCTATAGCAGGTAAGTATAGTACGTAAGTGAATGTGCGCTATTTGAGGTAAGTTTTGAAACCAAATAACAAATGACGTCGTGCATCTCTCTCTTTTATTAGTTACTAGCCGCCTTCGGCTTCCAGCTGGTTCGCGATCCCTGACAAATCGGACTTTACGAAACTCCCGCTCGGTAGCGCCTGCGGCGCCTTTTTCCCGTTTCAGGTCTAATAACAGCTTATTGATATATCGTGAAAATAGCTTATTGAAAGCGCAGTAAATTCCCGGGCGGTAGCGCCTTCGGCGCCCTCTTCCCTTTTCAATATCTGAAACAGCCTGTTCGCTCACCATGTTATGATCTTTCAAATTTCTGACTTTAGATAAGTCCAGCTCGGTGGCGCCTGCCACGCCTTATCCCCGTTTTAGAACTTGCAAAACCTTCCTCGCTCCTTAGAATTTGAAATATTGAAATTTTAAAATATTACAGCGCCATCTGGCGGTAGAAATTTCTGTAATATATTGTTCAATTCCAAATCAACAAAGCTTTCAAATGATGTATTACTTATGAAATTATTTTAATAAGTAGATGAGATACAAAAGAAAACCTAATCAGGACACTTGAAAACGTGTAAATCGGGTGAAATCTCGAATTCCATTTTCGTTAATGTAGAAGTACTTTAAAATGTGTATCAACTAAACAAAGCTTTCAAATGATGTATTTCTTATGAAATTATTTTAATTAGTAGCTGAGATACAAAAGAAAACTGATTCAGGAGACCTCAAAACGTGTAAATCTGGTGAAAACTTTCGATAATTTAAAAGAACTTTAAAATATCTTTCGAATGATGTCTTAGAAATAATTTAATCATAATTAGAAATTGAAATTTTGAAATTTTAAAATATTACAGCGCCATCTGGCGGTACAAATTTCTGTATTCCACTGTTCGATTCCAAATCAAAAAAGCTTTCTAATGATGCATTACTTATGAAATTATTTTAATTAGTAGCTGAGATACAAAAGAAAACTAATTCAGGACACATCAAAGCGTGTAAATATGGTGAAAACTTTCGATAATTTAAAAGAACTTTAAAATATCTTTCGAATGATGTATTAAAAGTAATTTAATCATAATCAGAAATCGAAATATTGAAATTTGAAAATATTACAGCGCCATCTGGCGGTAGATATTTCTGTAATCCACTGTTCGATTCCAAATCAAAAAAGCTTTCTACTGATGTGTTACTTATGAAATTATTCTAATTAGTAGCTGAGATACAAAAGAAATCCTAACCAGGGCACCTCAAAACGTGTAAATCGAGTGAAATCTCGAATTCCATTTTCGATAATGTAAAAGTACTTTAAAATGTGTATCAGCTCAACAAAGCTTTCAAATGATGTATGTACTTATGAAATTTTTTTAATTAATCACTGAGATACAGAAGATAAATGATTCAATAGACCTCAAAGCGTGTAAATAGAAATTTCTGTAATCTACTGTTCAATTCCAAATCAACAAAGCTTTCAAATGATGTATTACTTATGAAATCATTTTAATTAGTAGCTGAGATACAAAAGATAACAGATTCAGGAGACCTCAAAAGGTGTAAATCAGGTGAAATCTCGAATCCCACTTTCGATAATATAAAAGTACTTTAAAATATCTTTCGAATGATGTATTAAAAATAATTTAATTAGAATTTGAAATATTGAAATTTTAAAATATCTGGCGGTAGAAAATTCTGTAATCTACTATTCAATTCCAATAAACAAAGCTTTCAAATAATGTGTTGCTTATGAAATTATTTCAATTAGTAGCTGAGATGCAAAAGAAAACCTAATAAGGACATACTAAAACATGTAAATCACGTGAAATCTCTAACTCCATTATCTACGGTATCTCTAATTCCATTATCTACGGTATCTCTAATTCCATTATCTACGGTAGTCGTTTAATGAAAGTAAAAAAAAAATAAATATTTTTTAGGTCCCCAAAACCTATATATACCACGGTAGTCGGGTAATGGAAGTAAAAAGAAAAAGAAAAAGTATTTTTTAACCGACTTCAAAAAAGAAGGAAGGTTCTCAATTCAAACCGTATGTTTTTTTTTATGTTTGTTAGCTCATAACTTTTGAACAGATACTCCGATTTTATATTTTTTGTTTTGTTGAAAAGGTCTTGGTCTGAAATAGGTCCCATTGTAATATCTTTACGATCTAAAGAAAATACAGGGTGCCCAAAAAAATCAGTCCCAACTCTTTCAACTGCTAAACGGCTGCAGCTATAGTGATAAAAATGGTATGTAAGTATAGCAAAGTGGCCATGCAGTACAATGTTAAACCGCTTGCTGCGCCACCTGGTAGAAAATAGCGGAGTTTGTGCTCCTATCTCGAAAACGTTTCTAGCGAAAAAAGTGAATTGCAAAGTTAAAGGGTATGATCGATTTAGTACAAAAAGATAGTTTAGACATTCATGCTAGCGTTCCTATCTCGGAAACGGTTCAAGACAGGGGGAAAAAGTGAATTATAAAATTGCAGAGCATCATCGATTAAGTACGAAAAGATAGTTTAGACATTAACGCTAAAAACAGAACGCTTAAAACGTGCATTTGTTTGTTCATAATTTCCTATTTTGTGCACACTTCAACGACATTGCACATGTTGTAGCGTAGCGGGTGACATTTATGCTATGTAAAATTCAAAGTATGGTTATTGTAAGCGGTCACATCGATTAGCGCATAGACGTTTTAAATCGACTTCATAAAGGAAGAGGTTCTCAATAGAAACCATGTTCCCATTGTTGTTGATGATGAAATTTGTTAGCTTATAACTTCGTAAGAGATAATTTAATTTTAATATTTTTTTTCTTGTCGTAATGATCTTGGCCTGAAATAGGTTTCATTATGATTTCATTAAGATATAAACAAATTACAGGATGCTCAAAAAAGCCTGTTCTCAGTCTAATTGCTGATTGCATGCAGCTACACTGGTAAAAGCAGTAAGTAAGTATCGATGTTGAAACTTCTGTACCTCAGATGCAATGCATATTTTGCTCTTTGTTTGAACTTTACGCTGCGTAATTTCCAGCACAGCGGGTGACACGTATTCACTGAAAAGTTCAATATATATGCCTAACAAAATTTTTGGTTACGAATACATCGTATCCGTTCTTTACATTTCTAAAGACTTTTTAATTTAACGTAGGTTCGTTTAATAGATAGTTTTTTGCTCATATCCGATAAAGGCAAGAAAAGTGACACAACTTAAAAATGCTGCATTTGAGAAAAATCAACTTAAAAATAACTTGACTAAAATAATATTGGCACAACTGTCTCTCGAGTGGATAACTTTCTAGATGAAAATGTAACTTTTTTGTTCACATTGGGTGCATTTCATGTATTTTTCAGTGACATAAAGCATTTTTTGAGTTATGTGACTTTTCTTGGAAGTTGTGATTTGTGAAACTGCCGTCGAACGTCTTCTGATATTCTGCTATATGAATAAGTTTTCACTGAAAAGAGAAAAATAAAATCTTTTTGTAAAAAAAAAAAAGAACCGACTCCAAAAAGGAACTACTATCATCTAAAAAAAGAAAAAAAATTGTATGAAATGAAACTGTAAATTGCGCCTAAAAGTATAAAATAATTTTGTTCGCCAAACAACCTATAACACTACAATTAATCATAACTTTTGAAGTCGGCGCAAAATTAAATAAAAATTGATGCCTTTTTTCAATACAAAAATAAAAGCCTATTCAAAATACACATCTCATATTATCACCTGCAAAACGCAACCGAAAACTACTTTGTTCAAGAAAACAAATAAAATTTCGTGCGCAGCAAAAGTTGGCGAAGATGCTGGTATCTAACGTCCTTGGTGAAAAAAAATCGCAAAATTATCTGGCAAACATATTTAATTTCTTTGGAATATCATGAGTATTTTGATAAGGTATATTAAGAGAGTAATCAAGAATATGAAACAATACTTCGTACAATATATATTATGAAAATATACATCTTGCGTGTATAAATTTTGTATTACGTTTTGATCGCCAAATCCAAAAGGGACCAATGATAGTTATCAAAGTTATACCAAATTTGCAAAGGAAACTCAGCTATTACAAATATTAAACGGGATAAAACAGATAAATATTTGAAATTTTCTCTAATTTTATTTTAAATACGATTAGATGATAAAAATATATTCTCTATTTTTAAAACTGCATTCTTTGCAATATAATTATTTACTTAAATAAAAATAACTCATTTTGTCGACAACTATTTCTGTTTCAATGTTTTTCTTTTATAATATTTTATAATTATTTTTTATAGCGATGCCGTTTACGTGTTATAGTGCGTAAATTACGCGAAAAATCGAAGGCAGGGCGCGAAAAATTTATTGTGGCGGATAGCAGGGGACGCGTAATTTTCCTTCTCAAGAAAAAAATTCAAACTGGAAAAAAGAAAAAAAGCAAATTTTAAAATATATTTCTTGTTTAAAACTGATATTTTTCTTGTATTTTTAAAGCATTCTGCTCTAAAGGTAAAAAACGAAATACGCGAGAATAAAAAATAATACACAAGTAATATTTAAGCACGCGGACTCAGTTCAGTGATATAATAAAATAAAATAATGACGACATTTGTGATATTAGATCATTTTATAGAATAGCTTAATTTTCAAAGTTACATCTTTACAATACTTGCAAACATCATTTTAAACCCAGCTATGCTTTAAAGATGATTTTTTTTTCATAAAATAATTGAAAAATGCAATAATAAAAAGTATAATAAGAATAGGTACTAAGTGTTTTAAAGAAAAAATTATGCAAAAATAAATAACTAGTAGAATAAATTATGTATTTCTGTCTAAAAAAGGGCTTCAACTTTTTCGATACTGTCCGTTTCGATATTATAAATTTTCTTTTCTTTTTTAACCGACTTCAAAAAAAGAAGGAAGGTTCTCAATTCAAACCGTATGTTTTTTTTTATGTTTGTTAGCTCATGACTTCTGAACGGATGGTCCGATTTTGATAATTTTTGTTTTGTTGAAAAGGTCTTGGTCTGAAATATGTCCCATTGTAATATCTTTACGATCTAAAGAAAATACAGGGTGCCCAAAAAAATCAGTCCCAACTCTTTCAACTGCTAAACGGCTGCAGCTATAGTGATAAAAATGGTATGTAAGTATAGCAAAGTGGCCATGCAGTACAATGTTAAACCGCTTGCTGCGCCACCTGGTAGAAAATAGCGGAGTTTGTGCTCCTATCTCGAAAACGTTTCTAGCGAAAAAAGTGAATTGCAAAGTTAAAGGGTATGATCGATTTAGTACAAAAAGGTAGTTTAGACATTCATGCTAGCGTTCCTATCTCGAAAACGGTTCAAGACAGGGGGAAAAAAGTGAATTACAAAGTTGAAGAGTAGGATCGATTTAGTACAAAAAGATAGTTTAGACATTCATGCTAGCGTTCCTATCTCGGAAACGGTTCAAGACAGGGGGAAAAAGTGAATTATAAAATTGCAGAGCATCATCGATTAAGTACGAAAAGATAGTTTAGACATTAACGCTAAAAACAGAACGCTTAAAACGTGCATTTGTTTGTTCATAATTTCCTATTTTGTGCACACTTCAACGACATTGCACATGTTGTAGCGTAGCGGGTGACATTTATGCTATGTAAAATTCAAAGTATGGTTATTGTAAGCGGTCACATCGATTAGCGCATAGACGTTTTAAATCGACTTCATAAAGGAAGAGGTTCTCAATAGAAACCATGTTCCCATTGTTGTTGATGATGAAATTTGTTAGCTTATAACTTCGTAAGAGATAATTTAATTTTAATATTTTTTTTCTTGTCGTAATGATCTTGGCCTGAAATAGGTTTCATTATGATTTCATTAAGATATAAACAAATTACAGGATGCTCAAAAAAGCCTGTTCTCAGTCTAATTGCTGATTGCATGCAGCTACACTGGTAAAAGCAGTAAGTAAGTATCGATGTTGAAACTTCTGTACCTCAGATGCAATGCATATTTTGCTCTTTGTTTGAACTTTACGCTGCGTAATTTCCAGCACAGCGGGTGACACGTATTCACTGAAAAGTTCAATATATATGCCTAACAAAATTTTTGGTTACGAATACATCGTATCCGTTCTTTACATTTCTAAAGACTTTTTAATTTAACGTAGGTTCGTTTAATAGATAGTTTTTTGCTCATATCCGATAAAGGCAAGAAAAGTGACACAACTTAAAAATGCTGCATTTGAGAAAAATCAACTTAAAAATAACTTGACTAAAATAATATTGGCACAACTGTCTCTCGAGTGGATAACTTTCTAGATGAAAATGTAACTTTTTTGTTCACATTGGGTGCATTTCATGTATTTTTCAGTGACATAAAGCATTTTTTGAGTTATGTGACTTTTCTTGGAAGTTGTGATTTGTGAAACTGCCGTCGAACGTCTTCTGATATTCTGCTATATGAATAAGTTTTCACTGAAAAGAGAAAAATAAAATCTTTTTGTAAAAAAAAAATAGAACCGACTCCAAAAAGGAACTACTATCATCTAAAAAAAGAAAAAAAATTGTATGAAATGAAACTGTAAATTGCGCCTAAAAGTATAAAATAATTTTGTTCGCCAAACAACCTATAACACTACAATTAATCATAACTTTTGAAGTCGGCGCAAAATTAAATAAAAATTGATGCCTTTTTTCAATACAAAAATAAAAGCCTATTCAAAATACACATCTCATATTATCACCTGCAAAACGCAACCGAAAACTACTTTGTTCAAGAAAACAAATAAAATTTCGTGCGCAGCAAAAGTTGGCGAAGATGCTGGTATCTAACGTCCTTGGTGAAAAAAAATCGCAAAATTATCTGGCAAACATATTTAATTTCTTTGGAATATCATGAGTATTTTGATAAGGTATATTAAGAGAGTAATCAAGAATATGAAACAATACTTCGTACAATATATATTATGAAAATATACATCTTGCGTGTATAAATTTTGTATTACGTTTTGATCGCCAAATCCAAAAGGGACCAATGATAGTTATCAAAGTTATACCAAATTTGCAAAGGAAACTCAGCTATTACAAATATTAAACGGGATAAAACAGATAAATATTTGAAATTTTCTCTAATTTTATTTTAAATACGATTAGATGATAAAAATATATTCTCTATTTTTAAAACTGCATTCTTTGCAATATAATTATTTACTTAAATAAAAATAACTCATTTTGTCGACAACTATTTCTGTTTCAATGTTTTTCTTTTATAATATTTTATAATTATTTTTTATAGCGATGCCGTTTACGTGTTATAGTGCGTAAATTACGCGAAAAATCGAAGGCAGGGCGCGAAAAATTTATTGTGGCGGATAGCAGGGGACGCGTAATTTTCCTTCTCAAGAAAAAAATTCAAACTGGAAAAAAGAAAAAAAGCAAATTTTAAAATATATTTCTTGTTTAAAACTGATATTTTTCTTGTATTTTTAAAGCATTCTGCTCTAAAGGTAAAAAACGAAATACGCGAGAATAAAAAATAATACACAAGTAATATTTAAGCACGCGGACTCAGTTCAGTGATATAATAAAATAAAATAATGACGACATTTGTGATATTAGATCATTTTATAGAATAGCTTAATTTTCAAAGTTACATCTTTACAATACTTGCAAACATCATTTTAAACCCAGCTATGCTTTAAAGATGATTTTTTTTTCATAAAATAATTGAAAAATGCAATAATAAAAAGTATAATAAGAATAGGTACTAAGTGTTTTAAAGAAAAAATTATGCAAAAATAAATAACTAGTAGAATAAATTATGTATTTCTGTCTAAAAAAGGGCTTCAACTTTTTCGATACTGTCCGTTTCGATATTATAAATTTTCTTTTCTTTTTTAACCGACTTCAAAAAAAGAAGGAAGGTTCTCAATTCAAACCGTATGTTTTTTTTTATGTTTGTTAGCTCATGACTTCTGAACGGATGGTCCGATTTTGATAATTTTTGTTTTGTTGAAAAGGTCTTGGTCTGAAATATGTCCCATTGTAATATCTTTACGATCTAAAGAAAATACAGGGTGCCCAAAAAAATCAGTCCCAACTCTTTCAACTGCTAAACGGCTGCAGCTATAGTGATAAAAATGGTATGTAAGTATAGCAAAGTGGCCATGCAGTACAATGTTAAACCGCTTGCTGCGCCACCTGGTAGAAAATAGCGGAGTTTGTGCTCCTATCTCGAAAACGTTTCTAGCGAAAAAAGTGAATTGCAAAGTTAAAGGGTATGATCGATTTAGTACAAAAAGGTAGTTTAGACATTCATGCTAGCGTTCCTATCTCGAAAACGGTTCAAGACAGGGGGAAAAAAGTGAATTACAAAGTTGAAGAGTAGGATCGATTTAGTACAAAAAGATAGTTTAGACATTCATGCTAGCGTTCCTATCTCGGAAACGGTTCAAGACAGGGGGAAAAAGTGAATTATAAAATTGCAGAGCATCATCGATTAAGTACGAAAAGATAGTTTAGACATTAACGCTAAAAACAGAACGCTTAAAACGTGCATTTGTTTGTTCATAATTTCCTATTTTGTGCACACTTCAACGACATTGCACATGTTGTAGCGTAGCGGGTGACATTTATGCTATGTAAAATTCAAAGTATGGTTATTGTAAGCGGTCACATCGATTAGCGCATAGACGTTTTAAATCGACTTCATAAAGGAAGAGGTTCTCAATAGAAACCATGTTCCCATTGTTGTTGATGATGAAATTTGTTAGCTTATAACTTCGTAAGAGATAATTTAATTTTAATATTTTTTTTCTTGTCGTAATGATCTTGGCCTGAAATAGGTTTCATTATGATTTCATTAAAATATAAACAAATTACAGGATGCTCAAAAAAGCCTGTTCTCAGTCTAATTGCTGATTGCATGCAGCTACACTGGTAAAAGCAGTAAGTAAGTATCGATGTTGAAACTTCTGTACCTCAGATGCAATGCATATTTTGCTCTTTGTTTGAACTTTACGCTGCGTAATTTCCAGCACAGCGGGTGACACGTATTCACTGAAAAGTTCAATATATATGCCTAACAGAATTTTTGGTTACGAATACATCGTATCCGTTCTTTACATTTCTAAAGACTTTTTAATTTAACGTAGGTTCGTTTAATAGATAGTTTTTTGCTCATATCCGATAAAGGCAAGAAAAGTGACACAACTTAAAAATGCTGCATTTGAGAAAAATCAACTTAAAAATAACTTGACTAAAATAATATTGGCACAACTGTCTCTCGAGTGGATAACTTTCTAGATGAAAATGTAACTTTTTTGTTCACATTGGGTGCATTTCATGTATTTTTCAGTGACATAAAGCATTTTTTGAGTTATGTGACTTTTCTTGGAAGTTGTGATTTGTGAAACTGCCGTCGAACGTCTTCTGATATTCTGCTATATGAATAAGTTTTCACTGAAAAGAGAAAAATAAAATCTTTTTGTAAAAAAAAATAGAACCGACTCCAAAAAGGAACTACTATCATCTAAAAAAAGAAAAAAAATTGTATGAAATGAAACTGTAAATTGCGCCTAAAAGTATAAAATAATTTTGTTCGCCAAACAACCTATAACACTACAATTAATCATAACTTTTGAAATCGGCGCAAAATTAAATAAAAATTGATGCCTTTTTTCAATACAAAAATAAAAGCCTATTCAAAATACACATCTCATATTATCACCTGCAAAACGCAACCGAAAACTACTTTGTTCAAGAAAACAAATAAAATTTCGTGCGCAGCAAAAGTTGGCGAAGATGCTGGTATCTAACGTCCTTGGTGAAAAAAAATCGCAAAATTATCTGGCAAACATATTTAATTTCTTTGGAATATCATGAGTATTTTGATAAGGTATATTAAGAGAGTAATCAAGAATATGAAACAATACTTCGTACAATATATATTATGAAAATATACATCTTGCGTGTATAAATTTTGTATTACGTTTTGATCGCCAAATCCAAAAGGCACCAATGATAGTTATCAAAGTTATACCAAATTTGCAAAGGAAACTCAGCTATTACAAATATTAAACAGGATAAAACAGATAAATATTTGAAATTTTCTCTAATTTTATTTTAAATACGATTAGATGATAAAAATATATTCTCTATTTTTAAAACTGCATTCTTTGCAATATAATTATTTACTTAAATAAAAATAACTCATTTTGGCGACAACTATTTCTGTTTCAATGTTTTTCTTTTATAATATTTTATAATTATTTTTTATAGCGATGCCGTTTACGTGTTATAGTGCGTAAATTACGCGAAAAATCGAAAGCAGGGCGCGAAAAATTTATTGTGGCGGATAGCAGGGGACGCGTAATTTTCCTTCTCAAAAAAAAAATTCAAACTGGAAAAAAGAAAAAAAGCAAATTTTAAAATATATTTCTTGTTTAAAACTGATATTTTTCTTGTATTTTTAAAGCATTCTGCTCTAAAGGTAAAAAACGAAATACGCGAGAATAAAAAATAATACACAAGTAATATTTAAGCACGCGGACTCAGTTCAGTGATATAATAAAATAAAATAATGACGACATTTGTGATATTAGATCATTTTATAGAATAGCTTAATTTTCAAAGTTACATCTTTACAATACTTGCAAACATCATTTTAAACCCAGCTATGCTTTAAAGATGATTTTTTTTTCATAAAATAATTGAAAAATGCAATAATAAAAAGTATAATAAGAATAGGTACTAAGTGTTTTAAAGAAAAAATTATGCAAAAATAAATAACTAGTAGAATAAATTATGTATTTCTGTCTAAAAAAGGGCTTCAACTTTTTCGATACTGTCCGTTTCGATATTATTAATTTTCTTTTCTTTTTTAACCGACTTCAAAAAAAGAAGGAAGGTTCTCAATTCAAACCGTATGTTTTTTTTTATGTTTGTTAGCTCATGACTTCTGAACGGATGGTCCGATTTTGATAATTTTTGATTTGTTGAAAAGGTCTTGGTCTGAAATAGGTCCCATTGTAATATCTTTACGATCTAAAGAAAATACAGGGTGCCCAAAAAAATCAGTCCCAACTCTTTCAACTGCTAAACGGCTGCAGCTATAGTGATAAAAATGGTATGTAAGTATAGCAAAGTGGCCATGCAGTACAATGTTAAACCGCTTGCTGCGCCACCTGGTAGAAAATAGCGGAGTTTGTGCTCCTATCTCGAAAACGTTTCTAGCGAAAAAAGTGAATTGCAAAGTTAAAGGGTATGATCGATTTAGTACAAAAAGGTAGTTTAGACATTCATGCTAGCGTTCCTATCTCGAAAACGGTTCAAGACAGGGGGAAAAAAGTGAATTACAAAGTTGAAGAGTAGGATCGATTTAGTACAAAAAAATAGTTTAGACATTCATGCTAGCGTTCCTATCTCGGAAACGGTTCAAGACAGGGGGAAAAAGTGAATTATAAAATTGCAGAGCATCATCGATTAAGTACGAAAAGATAGTTTAGACATTAACGCTAAAAACAGAACGCTTAAAACGTGCATTTGTTTGTTCATAATTTCCTATTTTGTGCACACTTCAACGACATTGCACATGTTGTAGCGTAGCGGGTGACATTTATGCTATGTAAAATTCAAAGTATGGTTATTGTAAGCGGTCACATCGATTAGCGCATAGACGTTTTAAATCGACTTCATAAAGGAAGAGGTTCTCAATAGAAACCATGTTCCCATTGTTGTTGATGATGAAATTTGTTAGCTTATAACTTCGTAAGAGATAATTTAATTTTAATATTTTTTTTCTTGTCGTAATGATCTTGGCCTGAAATAGGTTTCATTATGATTTCATTAAGATATAAACAAATTACAGGATGCTCAAAAAAGCCTGTTCTCAGTCTAATTGCTGATTGCATGCAGCTACACTGGTAAAAGCAGTAAGTAAGTATCGATGTTGAAACTTCTGTACCTCAGATGCAATGCATATTTTGCTCTTTGTTTGAACTTTACGCTGCGTAATTTCCAGCACAGCGGGTGACACGTATTCACTGAAAAGTTCAATATATATGCCTAACAGAATTTTTGGTTACGAATACATCGTATCCGTTCTTTACATTTCTAAAGACTTTTTAATTTAACGTAGGTTCGTTTAATAGATAGTTTTTTGCTCATATCCGATAAAGGCAAGAAAAGTGACACAACTTAAAAATGCTGCATTTGAGAAAAATCAACTTAAAAATAACTTGACTAAAATAATATTGGCACAACTGTCTCTCGAGTGGATAACTTTCTAGATGAAAATGTAACTTTTTTGTTCACATTGGGTGCATTTCATGTATTTTTCAGTGACATAAAGCATTTTTTGAGTTATGTGACTTTTCTTGGAAGTTGTGATTTGTGAAACTGCCGTCGAACGTCTTCTGATATTCTGCTATATGAATAAGTTTTCACTGAAAAGAGAAAAATAAAATCTTTTTGTAAAAAAAAAATAGAACCGACTCCAAAAAGGAACTACTATCATCTAAAAAAAGAAAAAAAATTGTATGAAATGAAACTGTAAATTGCGCCTAAAAGTATAAAATAATTTTGTTCGCCAAACAACCTATAACACTACAATTAATCATAACTTTTGAAGTCGGCGCAAAATTAAATAAAAATTGATGCCTTTTTTCAATACAAAAATAAAAGCCTATTCAAAATACACATCTCATATTATCACCTGCAAAACGCAACCGAAAACTACTTTGTTCAAGAAAACAAATAAAATTTCGTGCGCAGCAAAAGTTGGCGAAGATGCTGGTATCTAACGTCCTTGGTGAAAAAAAATCGCAAAATTATCTGGCAAACATATTTAATTTCTTTGGAATATCATGAGTATTTTGATAAGGTATATTAAGAGAGTAATCAAGAATATGAAACAATACTTCGTACAATATATATTATGAAAATATACATCTTGCGTGTATAAATTTTGTATTACGTTTTGATCGCCAAATCCAAAAGGCACCAATGATAGTTATCAAAGTTATACCAAATTTGCAAAGGAAACTCAGCTATTACAAATATTAAACAGGATAAAACAGATAAATATTTGAAATTTTCTCTAATTTTATTTTAAATACGATTAGATGATAAAAATATATTCTCTATTTTTAAAACTGCATTCTTTGCAATATAATTATTTACTTAAATAAAAATAACTCATTTTGGCGACAACTATTTCTGTTTCAATGTTTTTCTTTTATAATATTTTATAATTATTTTTTATAGCGATGCCGTTTACGTGTTATAGTGCGTAAATTACGCGAAAAATCGAAGGCAGGGCGCGAAAAATTTATTGTGGCGGATAGCAGGAGACGCGTAATTTTCCTTCTCAAGAAAAAAATTCAAACTGGATGGTCCGATCGGATGGTCCGATTTTGATAATTTTTGTTTTGTTGAAAAGGTCTTGGTCTGAAATAGGTCCCATTGTAATATCTTTACGATCTAAAGAAAATACAGGGTGCCCAAAAAAATCAGTCCCAACTCTTTTAACTGCTAAACGGCTGCAGCTATAGTGATAAAAATGGTATGTAGGTATAGCAAAGTGGTCATGCAGTACAAGGTTAAACCGCTTGCAGCGCCACCTTGCGGAAAATAGCGGCGTTAGTGTTCCTATCTCGAAAATAGATCTAGAAAAAAAAGTGAATTACAAAGTTGAAGAGTATCATCAAGTATGTCATCAAAAACCATTGAACACATTTTGTGAAATCTAGAAGTTTCTATTCAGAAAAAAGTGACGTTATGTTTTGTGTTAGATCTAATATTTTCAGTTATTTTATGTAATGTTTCAATATTGCATATATTTAAAATATTGCAATTTCAATTTGAGATTTGCTTTTACATTACTTCAGATTACATTTACATATAATCTGGAGTACTTTAATGTCTGGAGTACTCGGCATGTGCATTTGTAGTCGGCAGCAAAATTATTCGAGCGCTAGCAATAATTCCTATATAAAAGTGTAAACTTAATACTGTTTTTTTTTTTTTTTAAATCCTTGTCGAATCATATTCTTAGACTAACTAAGAACATGACTCGACAAGGATTTATTTAACAAAGCGGTATTAAGTGTACATTTTTTACACAGTAATTATTTGAAGTCGGTTCTATTTTTTTTTACAAAAAGATTTTATTTAATTCCTTCAACTGAATTTTGTTGCTATGGAAGCTCCTATCGTCTATTGAAAGATAGATTACGTGTTGGAATAAAATTTAATTTGCAATTAAAATGTAACTGCTTTGTTTATTAATGAAAATTGATGAAATTTTAACTGCAGGTTGGTTTTGTGCTGAATAGGTTGTATATTAAGTGTTGTGTGGGAAAAAGAAAATTTGAAGCACTTTGAAATTTGCAATTTTTAACTCCAGTTCAAGATCATGTGACATTAATGACTTCCACATGTTTTGTTCCCGTTCGAGACAGCCGTTAAAATCGTCTGCGGATAGAATGCCTCTTTTTAAGCAATAATGATTTTTGGTCAGTTTTCGATCGACATGGGTCAACATTTTAATTAATATCTCCGCAACTAATTAAAATTTTTAAATTCTATTTTCACTATCCCCTCGGGAAGGCTTCTGAGCACCCGTATGTCAAATTTTATACTTCAGCGTTCAGTAGGGACTGAACGTATAGATGCTCAGACAGACAGACAGACATAGAGACAGACAGACAGACAGATAGACAGACAGACATCTTCCTTTATTATTATAGATAGATGATCGAAGCGAATATTTTTGTTTTCGACAAGAAGTCCGAGCACGTATTTCTAAATGATAAACAAATAATAGTATCCATAGCATGTTTGTAATTACTGATCCATGTATGCATAGATATTTCTTTTTTTTTTCCTCTCTGTTTTTAGTTTCTTCTATTTTTTTTTTCTTTTTAACACTTTCCAACAAAGTTGAAAAGGGTTTATGACTTTGGTTTGTCCGTCTGCCTGTAGGTCTGTAAGAGCTCTAATTCCCATAAAAATGCATGGAATTCCTTGAAACTATATGTCATTCAAAATCACTATCGGGTATTCCCTGTTAAAACTGGAGCAAATACCACTATTAAATTGTGTACAAACCAGAAAGCATTCCAAGAGTTACGCTTCTTAAGATATATTTCTTTAAATGATATTTTAATACTTCAACTTGCAAAAACCATTATCAAATTAAAATATATTATTGACGTTCACTATTAAATTTTCTCTTTTGAGAATAGAGTAAAAAACACAACTGGATTGCGTTCAGGGTCAGTCAAAATTATTCCAAAACATTGAAATTTATTCTACAAACCATATTTACTTGAGATAAATTTCAATGAAATTGAAATATGTTATTCATATCCACAAAAAAAAAAAAAAAAAAAAAAAAAAAAAATGACTAGAGTATACAGCACAATAATCATTAAGATTTATATGTCCACACAAAAATATTCCGATAAATTAAGATCTATATCAGGGAAAAACTGCATTTGAATTTGAATGAAGAATTTTAACATTTTCCAAAAATATTTAAAAGTGAATATGATCTGAATAGAAAAATAAGGTCTTTGTATTATTATTATTATAAAATCGTTTGACTGAGTCTGCGAGCTGAAATATTGCTAATGTTTTTTTTTTTTTTTTTTTTTTTTTATTATGTTCGCGCATTTGTTTGTCATTATCGTATAGTTTCTACAAAATATAATCGTAACTGGTCCACCTCAGATAAAGGTTATATAGATTTTACCATGTTCAGGAAAACTGCTCAGAAATTAAAATTAATTAATCATACTGATGCTGCAAATAAAGTATTTTCTTTAGCTAAATATTTATAGCTTATTTTTATACAGGGTTGGTGAAAAGTTCTGCAACAATATAAAAAAGTACATTTCCCCTTATATAATTTGTGGATTATTAAATAACTATGTGCAAATCATCGATAAATATATATTTTTACTAATAATATATATTTTTCACGTAGGTTATTAATTATTTCTAAAGGAAATACAAGAGAAGCGATAATAACATTGCATACGGCGGGCTGGAGGCAGATAGACATTGTTAAACAACTTAAAAAAACCCGTTTTATTGTATCACGAATGACATCACGGTTCTGTGAGGCAGGCACCACCAGTGATCGATCGCGTAGGGGAAGACCTAGAACCGTAAACATACCACAAATTCGTAAAATCATTCGTTAAAAGATATCCAGGAATCATTGAAGATCAATGAAGAAGATAGCCTCTGGGCTTAACTTTAGTACTTAAAGGATCCGCCACATTGTTAAAAATGAACTATGACTTCGACCTTATAAGCTGCAAAATGATCATTATCTAACTCAGAAAATTAAAGCATTTTGACTCAAAAGATGTCGCAAGCTGCTGACTCGAGTTGCTCGAAATTCTCACAGAACATTCCTTTTCGGAGATGAATCTCTTTTCACGACCAAACAAGTTGTGAACTATCAAAATGACAGAACACTTACCCCAGATGGTCTAACTGAAAATGAGAGAGGAAGAATTATTCCAAAGCAAGCCAACCATGAATCTGTGATGGTTTGGGGAGAAATTTCTCCCCAAGGGAAGATTCCTCTCGTTTCCATGCCTTAAAATGTAAAAATGAATGCTGACACATAACAAAAAGAAATTCTCGAACCTCTCCGAGATCACTGGGCTCCTGCACACTTCCAAGGGCAGTCCTAGACATTTCAGCAGTATTATGCACCCGAACATAAGAAATGAACAAATCTGAAATTTTGTGCAGACCATTTTTCTTCATTTATTGCAGCCACAGACTCTCCTTTGTATTCACCATATTTAAACCCTGTGAATTATTGTATCTGGTCAGTTTTAAAGATGGAAGCTTGCTAAAAACCATAAAGAAGTTTGGTATCGCTCAAACAGTCACTAAAGGCTGCGTGGTACAAATTAGATATAAATATGCTGCGACTTGCTCTTGATGAATTCCCAAAAAGATTAAGAGACTGCATTAAAGCCAATGGTGGTCATTTTGAAATTGCTTAATTTTATTTTGTTTATTTTACTACAAAAATGTAGGTTCAAAGGGTTTTTTCATTAATTTTTCATAAAATAACGTTAGCTAAATTGTGCTTGTCATTTATTATTATCATAAAATAACACTATTCCCGGACTAATTTTTGTTTTAAGACTAATTTAGAAAAATTTTAAGACTGAAATTTTTCTAATTTAAGACTACACACCGCGACAAAGAGATAGGAACTAAGTTTTTTTTTTTTTTTTTTTTTTAATATGTCAATTTTGAATATGAATATTTTTTAATATGATTCAAATATTTAATATGTGTTTGATATGATAATATTTTGTTATGATAATAAATTATCAGCACAATTTAGATAATTTTATTTTATGAAAAAATTAAAAAAAAAAAAAAAAAAAAAAACCCTTTGTTCCTATCTTTTTGTCACGAAGTGTAGTCGCAAATTAGAAAAATTTTATTCCTAAAACTTTTCTAAATTAGTCTTAAAACAAAATTTAGTCCGGAAATAGTGTTATTTTATGATAATAATAAATGATAAACACAATCTAGATAATGTTATTTTATGAAAAATCTAAGAAAAACCCCTTTGTACCTATCTTTTTGTCGCGGGGTGTATATATATATATATACTAGCTGACCCGACAAACGTTGTTTTGTCATATAAATTATTTCTAGAGAATATTTTGCTAGAAAAAAAATAACAAACTTATTGTAAGTGTGTAAGGATGTAAGGATGTGGTATATAAGTGGAAGACGTATGGAGCGCTGTGAACGGTGAAAGAATATAAACATAACAAAACACCAATCATTTATTTTTTTTATTTATTAATATTGATTCTTTAAAATTATATATATATCGCTACTTATAACAATATTACTAAAAAAATATATCAATCCCTTAATGCAACAGAGTGTACAACATTTTTTATTATCCCATCTTTCGCCAATACAAACAAACTGGATGGTTTGCCCACTCGAGAGCCACGTATAATTGTCCGTGTGAAAAACATGATGTGCTCAAATCTAAGCCACAGACAGACATCGTTTGGCCCTGAGACTTATTGATAGTCATTGCAAATGCCAATCTAATTGGAAATTGAGGGCGTTTAAATTGAATTGGCGCATCTGCGGGTATAATAGGGATTCGCAGTAGTAATATATTTTCACCTCGGAATTTGTCATTTAAAATGATGGCTTCAATAAAATTTTTCATTAATTTTTTTATGACTAATCGCGTGCCGTTGCACAATCGTTGTGTGTTCAAATTACGAAGCAAAATAACCGGAGATCCAACCTTCAGTTGTAAAATATGCGGTGGCATGCCTGGTAAATCCAATGAGTTTAAAAACTTTCTTGGATAAGTTACAGCTTCGGTGGCATCGCAAACTGTATCATTAGATTTGTATGACACGAAATCTCCTGGTAACAAATGTTGTATCTTGAGATTCAATTCGTTGACGTCCACATTTTTTGCTGCTAAAATTGCTCTTTCTGCCAGCCACTCATGATATGTGTAATGTCTGTGTATATCGGGAAATATCTGGTCAATAAGAGCATCTTGAGAATCAATGATTGTGCAGAAATCGGTCGGTAATTTTATGCATCCAGTTTCATCTGTAGTAATTTTTCCATCGCCGATATCTAACAATTGTTTTGAGAATGTTTCAGCGGATGGATCTTGAAGCTTTTGAACGCACAAATTTACTTTCAGTTGTACTTTTTCAACATTTCGCCACAATGACGATGATTTTAAGCACGCGTTGATCTCATCAGCGTATGTTGAACGCGGAATAACGGGAAGTGCTTGTCTGAAATCACCTGAAAAGAGTAACAGTGTGCCGCCAAATAGTTTGTCGTTGTTTTTTATATCTTTCAATGTCCTGTTCGATGCCTCAATCGAATGTTTGTGTGCCATAGTGCATTCATCCCAGATAAGAATTTTACACTATTTCAGCACTGTGGCCATGGACGATTGTTTTTTATGTTGCACACTGCGTCTGGGTTATTTTGAATATTTAGTGGCAGTTTAAATAATGAATGAGCTGTTCTGCCTCCATCCAATAAAGTTGCCGCGATGCCAGATGATGCAACAGCCAATGCGATGATCGTATTTCGGCGAGAATTAGCGAAATAAGAAATGTTTTGCCAGTTCCACCTGGTGCACCCCCCCCCCCCCAAAAAAAAAAAAAAAAAAAAAAAAAAAAAGAATCAACCTTGTCCTGCCAAAACTGCCAAAACTGCAAGCATGATGCGGTCGTAAATGGTTCTTTGTTCTTCATTCATTAGTAGGACATTGCGAGCAACAATAGCTGCCATTTCTACAGTATTGTATTGTAGTTCACGATTCAATTCAGTGCTTATTAAATCAGATGCATTTCGATTTGTTGAATGCTTACCGAAATGACTGAGTGGTAAGTTGGCAATGATAATGCAAAGATCTTCAATAGCAATCAATGCTTCATTGTACATAGCGTCACTGAACACTATCGTTAGATCGTTGCACCGTGAACGATGTTGATGCAATATATCATCAGTCATTGAATCTTTGTGATTATCCCATAATGTCTCTGCTCGGGCCTGGAAACATGTAGTCAACACTATAGCGAATAGTAGACGAATTTGTTTTGCTTGGTCCTACTTTTCCTCAGTCCTACTTCAGCAAGCATACACTCCCACTGGTTGTCGTCTTCCAGCAAGCCGAGTTCAAGGCATGCATCTTTATACGTTGGATACTGTTGTCCATTCACTTTACGTAAATCTTTAAATGACAAAGGGCCGATGACATTAACCAATAACAGTCGAAGATAAAAGCACTCAGTCTGCCTTGGATTGACTGTAAATACTCGTCCCAAGGTGTTTGATTTGAATAAACCCGGACATGCATCAATCGGCGTGCCTTGCTTGCAGGGCATCCATTTTTTTGTTGGAGCCCATGTGAAATAGCGTGGTACTTCTGAATAGAGTAATGTCCGTGCAAAGCGCTGGCCATTTTCAAAATGGACGGCTAAATGAAGAACTGCTGGATCCCGTTCATGAATTGGGAAACCAAAGATACGCCAAACAGCTTCATTGGAGCTGACGTACCGGCCAATTTGGTAAAGTGTTATTTCATCGTTGTTATTCACCGGAGAAGCATTCACATTGGTATTTTCAACTCGAAATACAGCCATATCACTGTCTTTATTCACATACTTGCAAATGTATTTGATGCTCTTCACTGAACTGCAAAACTGAACATTAATATGAGCACCAAAAATAAATTAAAAAAACTGGCGTACAGACAATAGCAAGAAATTCAAACTTCTTCACACACCATAAATTTTAAATCAGCACAACCGGTTTCGAAAGGACGTAGCCTTTCTTCATCAGGTGCAAACACGTGCAACTGCCTTGGAGGCAAAAGCAAGACTGAAAGCAGGACAAAATCCAGAGGGGGAGGAGCAACACAAACAACCAATAGGAAGCAACATGCAGGACAGGACCAATCAGAAGAACACACGTACACACATACCACAAAATGAGGAGGGAGGAAAGGAGTAAACAATTATTATTATTATTATTATTCAATAATATTAAACTAATAAGTAAATTTAATAAAATTTATCCATTAATTATTATTATTTTTATTTAAATTAGAACTTTTTTATTATAACTAATATGATGTTATAAACATAATGAAGGAAATTATTTAATTGAATTAAACAAATTTTTCCAGGCTGTAGACAACAAAGTGGAATCAGATTTTTCATTGACAATTTTATCACGATTAAGGTAAATAGCTAAATTTTCTAAAAAATCCAGTTCGGAAACGCGTTTGGCATGTTATAAATTCCAATTCCCTTCAACCAAATTCCCTGTTCCTGAGCTTCAAAAATGGGGTATCTATAATGTCCCTTGTAATAACTGTGATTTATCTTATATTGGTCAAACTAAAAGAAATCTTGAATGTCGTTTACATGAACATTCTCGGTATGTTGTTAATCAAGAAATTTCTAAATCTTCTATTGCGAAGCACAGTTGGGAATTTGATCATAGTTTTAATTTTAAGAGTGCCAAAATTATCTTTCATGCCAAACACGTTTCCGAACTGGATTTTTTTAGAAAATTTAGTTATTTACCTTAATCGTGATAAAATTGTCAATGAAAAATCTGATTCCACTTTGCTGTCTACAGCCTGGAAAAATTTGTTTTATTCAATTAAATAATTTCCTTCATTATGTTTTAACATCGTATTAGTTATAATAAAATAATTCTAATTTAAATAAAAATAATAATAATTAATGGATAAATTTTATTAAATTTACTTATTAGTTTAATATTATTGTAAAAAAAAATAATAATAATTGTTTACTCCTTTCCTCCCTCCTCATTTTGTGGTGTGTGTGTACCTCTCTGATTGGTCCTGTCCTGCATGTTGCTTCCTATTGGTTGTTTGTGTTGCTCCTCCCCCTCTGGATTTTGTCCTGCTTTCAGTCTTGCTTTTGCCTCCAAGGCAGTTGCACGTGTTTGCACCTGATGAAGAAAGGCTACGTCCTTTCGAAACCGGTTGTGCTGATTTAAAACTTATGGTGTGTGAAGAAGTTTGAATTTCTTGTTAATGATATGAACATTGAAAGTTTTGCTCATTAGAGGCGAATATGGGACCACCCAACGGTTATCAATGTCAATATCTATGTTGTTGACATAGATGACCGCCATAGATGATAAGATTGTCCGCCATTATCGGGATTTCTTCGACAATATATTGGATATCCGTCAACATTTGTGATCGTGAAATTTTTCGGAAAACTTTTAGTACATTTTCCCTCTGCACAAATAATAATGGCCTGAAAATTCATTTTTCATTTTAACATAAAATAACTCCGTCGGATATTGACGAATTTTTTAAAAGAATATACCATTTTAACTAATTTTAACATTTTAACAATATTAACATTGAAAAAATATTTTAAACACTTACGGTTAAAAATTCATTTTTCATTTCAACATTAAATAAATTCTGACATCGTGTTTACGATTCTAAAATATTAACTTTGAAAAAATATTTTAAACACTTCGTAAGATACGGTTAAAAATTCATTTTTCATTTCAACATTAAATAAATTTTGACATCGTGTTTACGACATCTCACGCCATCTAGGTGGAAAAGTTGTTGAAAGAGTTGGTTAAAAATTAATTAAGAAAGAACTAATTAAGTTACAACTTTCATTTGTAAATCTAAACCATTCTCGAATCCACCTGAAGACACACAAAAAATTTCATTAAACTCAGTCCAGCCGTTTAGGAGGAGTTCAGTGACATACACACGCACAAAAGAAATATATATATAAAGATATATATATATATATATATTCGTATATTTACACGTTTTGAGATTTCCTGAAGTCATTTTTTTAATATTTTATCTTTGTTGTTGTCTCGTATCAGAATAACTTAAAAACAAATTATTTAAGGCAATTCACACGTTGTATTTTTGAAGTTAGTATAAGCTCTTACTTGAAAGGTTTAGTCAGAACTGGAAAGTTTAAAGTAATGGTGCGTGTTAAAAATTGTCTGAATAATTTGGAATTAATTTTTGAATATAATAACAGCTTTGAGTTGTATATAAATGTAGGAAACATTTTCAAACAGGGGGTGAAGCTGCGCGGTAGTCCCCTCACTCAAAATTATTTGTCAAATAAAATAAAAAGCCTAATTTGAATTATTTTTAACGCATGTATAAATAACTTTATCCGTTATCTTGCCCTTAAATCTGCAATCTCTATTCATAGTTTTAAATTTAAGGGTAAAACAAAGTCGTGTGATTGGCATATAGTATATTCTAAATGCATTACAGTTATGTTAATCTAAAGCTATGTTATTTATCAATTAAATTTATAATCCCCATTTAAAGCTGAAATAGTTAAATAGTTACTTAAATCTATTTATGTTACATAGTTTTATTAATAATTTAAAGTAATTTTTTAATATATATATATATATGTATATAAACCCTAACAGCACAAAATGTTCCAGAAACGTAACAATCATATAACATTGAAACATTATAAACATTTCCGAAACGTTTAAAAACGTTCAGATTGCTTTCCGATTAGTTTAAAAAAAGTAGAAATGTCCACGATCGTAAGAAAAAATCAGATAACGTTACAATCACTTAACAGATAGAAAATCAAAAAGAGAGAATATTTCAGAAAGGTATCAGAGAGCATACTAAAGCGTGTTACATTTTTGAAAAATTGTAAGCTTTTGCAACATAACTGAAACTTTCTGTGCTGTGTGGGTATATATACATACTTGTATATACATTGTTAAAGATTATTTAGTTTTGATTTATTTTTTAAGGCTTAAAATTTTGTAAATCTAAATTTATTTTTACTCTTGTTTTTATTTATTTATCATACAAAATACAGAACTTCTTTTACTTTATATCAGAAGTGCAAAATGCCTTTGCTTTATAATTCAATATTGCATAAAATAAGTTAAATTTTTAACTGTATAATATATAGATTATTATAATATAACTGTATAACGTATAGGTTATTATAAAAATAAATTACGAGCAAAATATAACATTAAGCAAGTAAAAGTATATAAAAACAATAAGGATATAAAAGGTAAAACAACGTTAAGGCACCTTTTGTTTAAATGTAATAGATCAAAGAGAAATAGTAGAAGCAAATATCCCCTTAATCCTATTGTCTGCTCTAGTTAAACATCTATTCGAGAAAAGAAAAAGTCTATTGAATTTGAGTTTGTAAAGCAAATTTGCTTTAAAATCATAAATAACATATGTTAAAGGCCTTTTTATGCAATGGAAGAATGTATGAGTAGAAAAATCCTTAAAGTAAATATATAGTGCAAATAAATCTCTCTCAATTTTACAATTTAAGTGAAAAGATTATATTTCAATAGAATAATGTAAATACTCTGAATCTAAAAATCATTTTAACACGTTTTTAAATGAAAGAGATAACTCGAGTTTATTACTGTATAATATGAATATTTAGGTTTCTTAAATAAGTTATTGAGTGTTATACCTAAAAAAATTTAAAATCTATTATGTTCTTTAACAATTTGCGGACAACAGATTTGCCAATTTTCACGGTGAGTCCAGATTTTTGATGTTCTTGAAAAGCGTTACTGTGTTATATATATATATATATATATATATATATATATATATATATAACACAGTAACGCTTTTCAAGAACATACATATATATATATATTCCCCCCGATGGTGTTTTCACTTTGTCGTAGTTTTGGGGCTTGTGTGCACCAATGACCCGGAGAGCTATGCCGGCGGTAGCTTAGCTACTGGTAGGGCCTCCCAAGCCGGACAGGTCGGAAGATAGGTGCCAGACTAAGAGAGACAGCCTGGTCTTCCAGGTTGGGGGTTTTGCGTAAGGTTGGTACCCTTACCTTGTAAAAACATAACTACTCGTAAGCTTCAAAAATCAAATACACCGGACTGCTCAACTGGTAATCGACGTGGAAAGAAGAAGAACAAGAATTTCGGTTTTTCGGATATTTTAACTGTGGGAACCTGGAATGTTAGAGGCCTATCTACAAAGGAATCAGAGTTAGTGAGACTCTTGAAGAAGAGCTCTGTCAATATAACAGTAATTACAGAGACGAAAAAGAAACTAAAAGGAACCAAAGACATAGAAGATTTTGTAATGATCTACAGCGGCGTTCCAGCCACCAAAAGAGCATCTTGTTGAGTCGCAATAGTGGTAGACAATAAATGGAAAAATAAGATTGTAAATTACACATACGTCAATGAACGCATCGTCGTCTTGAGAATAAGAATAGAGAGAGGTTATCTATGTATTTTCGGAGTTTATGCCCCAGAAGAAGGCAGAAAGGAAGAAACTGAACTTTTTTATGAAGAACTTCAACGCAGATTGGATAGCTGTAATAAAAATGACTATGTGATCATAGCTGGTGACTTAAATGCCAGAGTAGGCAACCAACCTATTGACAACGTTGTTGGTACATTTGGAGAAACCCACCTAAATGAAAATGGTAAAGAACTGAGAGACTTTGCCTCTTTTAACAACTTAAAACTAACAAACACTTTCTTTAGGAAAAAAGACATAAATAAATACACATGGAGTGCAAGGGGCACTAGGTCACTTATAGACTACATCATTACCAACATAAAATTGTCCCCTTAAGTTATGCATACACATGTCTACAGAGGCTATGACATATACTCAGACCACTATCTAGTTATTTCCAAAATTAAGTTGTTGTCTAGATGGATAAAACGCAATAACAAGAAACCAGACAATGAGGTTTTCAAAGTATCCTTACTACAAGAAAACAGCATAAGAAGACTCTATCAAGTACGATTAAATCAACTATTGGAGGATTCGATCCCTGGAGACGACGTAAATGAAGAATGGAAAAATATAAAGAACATAATCCAAAAAGCGGCGCTGGAGGCCTTAGGCAAAAGGAAACAACACCGTAAGACAAGAGACATGAGAATCTGGAACGAGGATATCGCAAAGGCTGTTAAAGACAAACAAGCAGCATATTTAAATTTTCTGCAGAAAAAAACAGGGGAAGCTGAGAATCTGTATAAAACAAAAAGAAATCTCGCAAAGGACATCATTCGTAAAGCTCATCAAAACTCACGGGATAAATTTATCAGTGATATTGAATACGATGTACACGGCAGACAAACCATGGCCTACAAGTTCATAAGAAATTATATAATGATGAACGAGATCGAGCAAATATTGACACTATTGAAGTGAAGGAATGGATCAACCATTATAGGAACCTTTGGTTTAACCCAACCGCCCCCTTAACAACTGAGATGGGAACAATTGAAAGAGATATTGATTGTATTGATATGGTGGAATTGAAGAACATATTGAAAACATCTAAAAACAGCAAAGCTACAGGCCCAGACAATATTAATTCAGAACTTTTCAAATATGGTAGCGATTTACTACATGAAAAACTGTTACATCTTTTTAATATGTGTTGGAGAGAATGTGTGATCCCCACAGAATGGCAGACTGCAAAAGTTATCTCGATCTTTAAGAAAGGAGATAGGAATTCCTGCGGGAATTATAGGGGCATTAGCCTACTAAATACCGCCTATAAATTATATAGCAAACTAATTAATAACAGAGTAAGGAAATTGTCAGAATCAATGCTCTTAGAAAAACAGTCTGGCTTCAGACGAGGAAGATCTTGTATAGACGATGTATTCTCTTTAAAACAGATAATTGAAAAGCGTAGAGAATATAACCTGGAAACGCATACTATTTTTATAGACTTCGAAAAAGCCTTCGAGCGTGTGAAAAGAGAAAAGTTATGGTCTATCATGGAATGCAGGGGATTCCCCCGACACTTGATTCAGGCTTGTCAGTCCTTATATCAACATACAAAGATACTCATCGGCACACACAAAACCAACGAAATAGACACTAACCAAGGAGTCAGACAGGGATGTAGTCTATCCCCAACTCTGTTTAATCTCTACATAGACGACATCATCTGAACATGGAAAACTTCAGCAGCCCCAGGAATTAGGCTAAAAGTAGACATGTCCATCAACACGATACTGTTCGCGGATGACCAGGTTATCATTCAGGAATGTGAAGACGATCTACAGAGATCAACGTATAGCCTACACAAAATTTGTCAAGACTATGGAATGAAAATCTCGATAAAAAAAACAAATCTATGGCTTTCAAAGGGAAAGAACCTATTCGTACAAAAATTGTCATTGAAAATGAAGTCATAGAACAAGTATCACACTTTACCTATCTAGGTTGTGATCTCACTTATGACTACGAGAACGAGGTACAGCAGAAATTGCACAAATTCCAATACATCTGTGGAACTTTGAGAAAAACCCTCAGGAAGAAGACACGGAAAGAAACACAACTTAAATTCTATAGGGTCATGGCCACACCCGTCTTACTTTATGGCTCAGAGACATGGACCTTGGGGAGCCGGGATCTATCGAGAATCCAAGCAACAGAAATGCGACATTTGAGACCTATAAAAGGCTGCACAATTTTCGGCAAGATTCGGAATGAAGACATCAGGAAGGAGTTAAAGATCATCAACTTATGTGATAGAATACAAGAATATCGTACTAAATGGAAAGACTATGTACAGCGTATGCCGGAAACACGGTTCCCCAGAGCTGCCCTCGACTACTCCCAAAAGGGCAGGAGAGATCGAGGACGACCGAGAAAGCGGTGGACTGAACAATGAAACCGGAACAGGCACTATGCCTAATCCTTGAAGTTGATGTTGATGATGATATATATATTTATATAAGGGCTTTCTTGATCGCCCTTTTGTTATAAAGCAGTCATGGACCACATTTAACTGACTCAATAATTAATAGACTCAGTTTAATTAGTCATATATGTTATAATACAGCAGGGTTTCCCAGCATATGAGAGACCAGTTTTTTTTTTTTTTTTTTTTTTTTTTTTTTTTTTAAATAATAACATCGTGAACTTTAATATTACTTACAAACTTTGAATAAACACCATACAATGCAATAAACTCGCAACAATTGTTTCGGGTCGAAAAAACACACGACCCTTCATCAGGCGAATAAAGTAAGCACGAGTGCTGCAGTCAAAGCGGCAACGCACCCAGGAAACACTCGCAAAATTACTTACTCGATGCTAAAAGCCCAAAGAAGCAATAAAGTAAGCACGAGTGCTGCAGTCACGCTTTGACTGCAGCACTCGTGCTTACTTTATTCGCCTGATGAAGGGTCGTGTGTTTTTTCGACCCGAAACAATTGTTGCGAGTTTATTGCATTGTATGGTGTTTATTCAAAGTTTGTAAGTAATATTTTTACAACGCCAGTTTATTGATGCTTCTTTATTAAATCGTGAACTTTATTTAATAGGACTATGTATTGTTCACTTAGTACCGTCAAAAAGAAGAAAGGCCTTCGTCTAGGGATGCATACATTTTTATATTAGGGAAATAGAAATAAGAGTACATAACTTTTCACCTACGGCGTAATTAAAAAGGCGTAGCAGTGTAATTTTTAATTATTTAAGTGGTCTTTAATTTGAAGACAGTTTTGGCATTTTGTCTGTCAGGATTATTTCTGTCTGGAGAGAAAATAAGCAATTTGAAAGAAACACGTTAAAATAATAATAATAATAATAAAACATTAATTTTGCTAACGGTTTATTTTTTTAGAAAACGGAAACGGTATTTTCGATTTGAAAGAACAGATGGAAATTATTATTATAAAATATATAAATTAAATTATAACTGTAATGGGTAAAAAAAAACCTTCATTTACTGTTACAAAAAGGTCAGAAATATTGACCCTTCATAAAATTGGATTTTTTGAATCTCAAATAAGTTGAAGGGTAAATGAGGGCATGACAGAAGTAACTAACTACAGTAGTTCTATCTACTAGTAAATTTGAAATTTCTGAAAATTTGTGTATCTTATGAAAAATGAGTGAACGTGGTGATCATGTGATAAGAAGGATAGCCGTACGAGATACAAAAACCTCCTGCTATACGATTAGTCATTCTCTGGCTGCAAAATGCACCAACGTCAGTTTGAGTACTATTTGAAGACGTTTGGCCAAAGATATTGGTGTATTATCCCATAAACCTGCAAGGAAACCTCGACTTACTCCAAGTATGGAAAAGAAACTACCGACTTTCGCCCAACAGTATCTGAATTGGACAGTATAATGTAAGGTCTTATTTTCGGATGAATCAAGTCTGAAGCAATTTCATGCACGTGCTACAAGTGTTCTCCGCCCAATGGAAAAAAAATGATGAGGGATATACGATTCAAACTGTGAATCATCCTCCAAGTCAACTGATATGGGGTGCAATGTCTGTGTCCAGTACTGCTAGTCTGTATTTTGTACCGCCTAAAACCCCAATGAACGGAAAGCAGTACCTTAATTTGGCACTTGAGAATTTAAATCTTCACATACGTGTTCATAAATGTTCAATTTTCATCCATGGTGGAGCTTCGTGTCACAGCGCTAAGATTGTCAAGAAATAACTGAGGCACATAGAAAATCAAAGTGCTTGACCGTCGAGGTAACAGCCCATATTTGAATCCAAAAGAAAATCTGTGGTTTATTGCGAAAATAATGTCACCTAAAAACAACCATCCACTTTCTACGGCACTTGTTGAAGCAATAATGCATGTCTGGTGCACAGACATTTCTAAAGCTTTCTTTAACTCTCCTATTTATAGCATGCCTAAAAGGACTGCACAAGTTATTAAAAACAAAAGAGGTCCTACAAAATACTGACTTTAATTACAGTAAATAACCATGTATACTTTTATTGTTAGACGAATATATACAATGATGTTTAGTTGTGGATATATGTATGTGTCAGTAGCTGTTAAGTAAATTGGTGCAGTGCATGCAACGAAGCCATCATACTAATGATTTCAGCCATATTTTTTAGCGCATTCTATTGATAAATATGATGATAGGTTGTTCATTGTTATAAAAAACGATAATAAACTAATAATAATTAAAAAAATATATTTTTTATTAATAAAAGGATTATATAAGAGAAAACAGTAAAATTAAATAGAAATTATGGAAGCAAGATAAACTATTACTCACTTTTATTTAGACAATCATTTATTATACTTTTACAAAATGAAATACGAAATAATTGGACATTGTTCGTTAATTTGACGTACATTTATAAGTTTTTTTTTTTTTTTTTTTTTTTTTTATTCTGGCAAGGTCGGCATAGTCAATTGTTGTGGACGTAAATCACCAGTAAGACTTTCATCACCAAATAAATTGTAATCAATAGGATGAACATGAATGGTGTTTGATGAACATTTTTCCAAATATTTTTTTTTTCTTATAGTCCTTAACAAATGCCACTGCGAAATATTTTGCGTGTATATCCCTTTCATTATATTAAAACCGAAACCTTTATTTCGAGAAGTCAGTTTATGTCGTAGCTCATCAGTATTATTATTACTACTATTTTTTAAAAATAATATATGCAAATTATTTCAAAATGTTTTAATTTTTCAATATTTAATTCAAGTTTTCTCAAAGATAAAAATGTTTTTATTCAAAATTGTCAATTGCAGCTTTTAAACATTGTATTTTACTTAAAAATCTATTTGTGATATTGCAACTACTACAATCCCGTGATGGTATCAAAATATTACATATGCTTCCTCCAAGGAAATCAGTAGCTAAATGACACCCTAGAAGATATTTCTTTGTAAATGAAACTTTGAACTTTAGACCTAGAAAACCAATATTTCTATTTCTTTCCAGTTTTAAATTGCGAAGATGAATACATGCGTACCAGCGCTGAGGATAATAACATAGAGCCGACTAGAGTCTTACTGTTGGAAATGTATGACAAAACGTCCTCCAATCAGCTTCTAAGAGGTTTGATACTTTGTACCTTGTAACATATTTTGTTAGATCATAGAATTTTCTTCAAAGGTACACCTCCAAGTCGTCTTTTAATTGTACATATTTTGAAGCATTAGCACAAATATATGAAACAAATTCTAATTTATTTTAATTTCTTGAAAAGTATACTTTACAGTCATCATGAATTTTAATTGAATGGCTTATAAATATAATATTTTTAATAATTTGGTCTTTACTTCGAAAAATTTAATTATTATTATTTATTTTATTTTTTTGGAAAGGCCGCCACATCTATCAAATATATGTCCTCTTCACAGACATCCATTATCTTTCTGTCATGCTACTTAAAGAAATTGATGATATTTTTAAGAAATGGCTCAGCAAAATCTCCAAAAGTATTTTTAACGAAATTTGCTAAACAAGTAACATAACATCAACAATATAAATTTTTGGAGCATTTAAAGCTATTATGTGTTGCTGAGAGTTCAACATCTATAATTGTTTTGAGTTTCAAGAGAAAGTTGTGATTTTGGTGATTTCCTGTAAAAACTATCATTGTCAAAGTAATACTTGCAGTATTCTATTATTTCATACGGTGCTAATATTTTTTCCATCAAGTTCATGCTGAGAAGATATTCTGATTGATTTTTCGAAAGTTTTTTTATGCCTTTTGCGTCTTTTAGATTCTTGTTTGAAGTACATTTTGTTTGTTTTGGCAGAAGTACCTTCAAAGATGTTTTTTTTTTTTTTTTTTTTTTAATAGAATACGAAATTTTTTTTATTTTTATAAAAATCAGTCCTTTTTATGAGTACTTAATACAGTCTCTTTATTTATTTATTTATTTATTTATTTATATTAAGTAAATATTGGAAAGCAAATTCTTCAGCAAGTGTACCAGTGAAAATATTGCTGAGCAACAATCTCCACTTTAAAATAGATTACGAGTGTTCAAACAATGATATTTCCAATATTTCTTTATAATCAATATCTTTAAATATCAAGTACTCGTTCTCGATTGTGTGTATTCATTGCCGAAACGTCAGTGGAAGCCCTCGGTTGAGACTCAAAACGGTTTTGGGCTGTGTCTGTGTGTCTTTCTGTCTGTCTGTCTGTCGTGCGATAGCGGTCGCAAAAATAGCGCTATTGACTTGAAATTTGGTACACATGTTTATGAGCCCCACGAAATCAGCTGTATAGTTTTTGGTATGTATTCCATTTGCAGTTCGTATACAGGGACACGCCAAAGTTTTCTTTATCATTACGGCCTATGGGAGAAATTTGTATGTATCGCTATAGCGGCCAAAAAATCACGCTATTGACTTGCAATGTGGTACACATGTTCATGAGCCCCACGAAATCAGCTGTATAGTTTTTGGTATGTATTCCATTTGCAGTTCGTATACAGGGACACGCCAAAGTTTTTCTTATCATTACGGCCTATGGGAGGAATTTGTATGTACCGCGATAACGGCTACAAAAATCACACTATTGACTTGCAATTTGGTACACATGTTCATGAGCCAAACGGAATCAGCTGTATAGTTTTAGGTGTGTATTTCATTTGTAGTTCGTGTACAGGGGCACGCCAAAATTTTGTTTATCATTATGGTCTATGGGAAGATATTGTATGTACCGCGATAGCGGCCAGCAAAATAACGCTATTGACTTGCAATTTGGTACACATATTCATGAGCCTAACGGAATTAGCTGTATAGTGTTAGGTGTGTGTTCCATTTGTCGTTCGTGTACAGGGACACGCCAAAGTTTTTCTTATATTTACGGTCTATGGGAGGAATTTGTATGTACCGCAATAGCGGCCGCAAAAATCCTTCGATTGACTTGCAAATGGGCGCACACGTTCCAGCTTTGCATATAAGCAGCTGTATAATTTTTATTGCTATATTTTTTATAAACTGTGTACAGGGACACGCCAAAATTCTTAACATTACGGCGTATGGGGTGAATTTCGTTTAAACGCATTTTAATATCATTACTTTGCAATGAATAAAATGAAACTAGCGTACGTGAGTAAGATGCATAACTTTATGTTGTTGAAGAAAATATGTGCTCTTAAGCTTTCTAATTAATGTACAGGATCTTACAAAAGCGTTCTGACAATGTCACGTAGTCATCCAAACGATGGTACAATTGGAACAATTATTAATTTTAAACGCAAAATAAGCTGAATAGTTTTTACTGGTGTATACAATGTTTATGGTTCGTTTACAAAGACACACGAAAGAATTTCGTAACATTAGAGCGTATGGCCAAATTTTTAATTTAAGCGCGCACTTTAATGCTTTTATGCTGAATTGAACTTAATAAAGTTAACATACATTATAAAGATGCTTAAAATCATGTTTACTCTTAAAAAAGGTTATGTATAGACTAAATAATTTATAGGACCACACAAAATAATTCCGAGTATGTACACCATCCAAATGATGTCAAATTAGTTTGAAAAAATAATGAGTTATAATTAATTAGGTTAATTCCTATTATTGGTGTTTATAATGACTGTGGCTACTTTTCCGGAATACATAAAGGAATTTCGTACTATTACGGTCTATAGTCGGTATTTCTTAAAAGTGTAATTTAACATGGTTACATCCCCATCAAATATAATGAAATTTTATTAGAATTGTAAAAGCATGTTTTCCTGTTGAAAATTATGGGCAGAGAATTGATTAGTTTAAAGGTTACGCAAAATTTTTCCGAAATGCTATGTATTTTTTTTTTTTTTTTTTTTTTTTGTATGAAATTTGATAGTTATGAAATTTGGTATTTATGAATTTCAGGGAAATAATACAAGACCGTCGTTTATTAAGAATACATATTGTTTGGTGCTTGGGGGTTCGTAAGTTGTCCGAGAATGAAAGGCGAAACTTGCAAAAATTCAGTGATTTATTCACAGAAAGTTCCAGAAAAATACAGGTCTATAAACCAAGTATCAGCTTCAATTCAACCAGTAAAGATAGTTTAAACAACAGCCGTTAAGAGCAAAACAACATTACAAACTGTTTATCAATAACACATAAAGCAAGTCTCATTCAAAGAGACCCAAAGCAAAGCAAGCATTTGACAAAACTGACACAGATCTGAGATTGGCCGCCTTGGCTAAAAAAATGCTCCTTTTGTACTATTCTATCGAACACAGACTGTTCTGGAAAATTCTCGTATCTCATCAGCCAATGAGATTAGAGCTTCCATATTTGGTATATCCGTAAGAAAGATTTTCTCGCCAAGGTCACCAGAAAAATCGCCAAGGAGGGAAACAGTCACTAAATTTGGCGCCGAATCCATTTCTTCCCTTATTGGAGCTTTATAATGCGTTTTTAAAGGAAAATTAGACTATTTTAACGCTAAAACGGCTAGAAATGCACAAAATTAGCATTTTATCGACTTTCTAAGCCTCTTTGAAAGAATTTATACAAAAATAAATGCAATTATTTACAATTCCGTAACACTTTATAAGATATACAAATAGAGATACAGCGGAAAATTGAGGGGGGCGGCAGCCCCCCCTCAGGAATGTATTTGATTATGGTAATAAGTCGATCAAATCAATATATACTATTATATAATAAGGAATAAATAAAAATGACCTATTGGATAATGTCTGATGCAAATAGGACGTTGAGGCTCCTGATCTGCAGATCCACTAGTTATGAGTACTATTGTTATCTGTAGTGTAAGATTGTGTTTCGAGATATAAAGAAAGAATTGAGTGAATGCAAATCATCATTCTTTCAATTCTTCCTCATTTTTAATTATTAAGCCTCCGGTCACTTCCCCAGATCGGTTCTGAGACTGTTTAAGTGCTAAGTCCCAGCGTACTGCAAGAATATTCTCGCAGTATGCTTGACAGAATGCAGTCCCTTTTTATATTATGTTATGACCTCTGTAGATAATTTTAACTTGTCTTTTAAATAAAGTGTTACTCCACGAATGTATTTATAGTGTGATTCATAGAAGCAAATCAAGCTAAATTTTTTCTAGTATTTAATAAATGCAGGGATGGAACACGGGCGCAGAATTCATACCACTATCAATATAAGAAAATTTTCTACCTCTTGAATCAACGATATTATAGGTGGAGAAATTTCTTAAACAGATTCCGGTATGGATTCTGCGCCCGTGTTCCATCCCTATAAATGTAATTTATAAATATTTCTTCTGTCGACCATAATCGAATTCAAAGAAATCCTACCATTTCACTGCAATTGTAGCCATTTCGTGTTAGTTCTGTTTTTAATAATTCTCGACTCAGTGCTTTTGAACTCTCAATAATATAGTATTTTTAGCTAATGCTACGAAGATTTTCAATCACTTCTTCCGATGGTTTATTGCTCATTAACACTAATGAAGATTTATTCAGTTAGTCACATATGAAAAGAAAAAAAAAATCGCTAAATTTATCAATCAGTAGTGATTTTATTAAATGATTTTACTTCATTACATAATGTATACTAGTAATTAGAGCCATTTGCTGAAGCAAGACGCTAATTTCAAAAGTATAATTAAAAAAAAAAAAAAAAAAAAAAAAAATGTTTAATTCCGTCTGTCAGTTTTCCAAATAAGTATTCCTTGTGAGATTTGGTTACAAAATAAAACTTTGGGTTTTGTAGAATTCAGGGATAGAACACGGGCGCAGTATTCATACCACTATCAATGAAAGAAAATTTTCTACTTCTTAAATCAACGATATTATAGGTAGTAAAATTTCTTAAACAGATTCCGGTATGAATTCTGCGCCCGTGTTCCATCCCTGAGAATTTCTTGGCAATCCTTAAATCATCCCAATAACAATGTTTGTGATACTTCACTGCGATAACAATTAAATTTTCAGGTCGTTGACAAGTGTTCGGTAAAACATTTTTTTTTTTTTTTTTTTTTTTTTTTTTACGCGTACGTTTTAATTTTTTTTTTTCGCTGCTGAAATTACGTAGCGCAAGTAAAATTGCTTATTTTTTCTTCGTTAATTTTCAACTATTTATCCTTTACTATTCGTTCCATGTATGACAGACCAGAATTTTTCAAATGTCTGACACACTTGCTTCGAGATTTGAAGTTGACATTATTTATTTTTTTTGTAATCCTATTTCTCTTCGCTTTATTTTACCCTCATTTATATATTATATTATCATACCTCGTTATCTAAACATTCCTTGTGCCAATGAAACTCTTGTCTTGTAGAGTCTGGATTATACAGCTTTTCAAACTTCTCAATAATATTGTTCTTTCTTCTATCTGCTGTTTTTTCTATGTATGGAAAAAATACACTTAAATGCTTCGATTTTTCATATGTCTAAACAGATAAATAAGTAAAAACTTAACAATAAATAAAAAATAAATGTGTTTAAATATATCACACATTATATATATATACAATTGGCATGGATTTCATTCTGAAATGTTATATTTAAAAAGTTACTAATACAAATATGTTTCGAGTAAGAATAACACAGAAACTTACATATATTACGATAATTATATTTTAACAGATGAAAAAAAAATCTAAAATATATTTGAACGGTGGAATAACAAATTAATGTATGTAATAGAGAACAGTTAAATCATACGCACTCATTTCAAAGATAGAAATGCACCTTTTCACCTTCAAAGCACATTCATTAAAATTTAAAACTCATTTCGTTACTGGAGGCAGAAGATATATATATAAGATTGCTTTACAGAAACATTGTCGATTTACTTTTTTAATATTTAAAAATCAATATAACTTAATGAAAGACATCAAAGAGCATTAAAGTTCCGTTATTTGCACTACTACACGCGCATCTCTTGTAAATTAGAAGCAACGTCGTTCTAGCACTCTAGGACATTAAACATAAGAATTGTACTAATTAAATTTGTGTGTAAATATGTTTGTTAAAAGCTGATTTAAAATTTCGTGATATTTCCCTTAGCTACATTAAAAATAATTAAACAACTACATATATACGCACATAAATACATAAGTATACTTAAACAACTTTTTAAACATATATTTCATACAAGTTAAAAAAAAAAAAAAGTTAAATTGAATGTATTACTTAACTCTAAATCTGCCGCATTATGAAACGGTTAAAAAAAATAAAACATATATATATATATATATTAATTACTTTAGAATATTTTTTTATTGTTATATGCAACACAGGTCTACAAAAGTGGTGTTGACAAAATTTAATTTCATGATTTTAGCTGGTTTTTATGTTTTTTTGAAGTGTTGAAATCGAAATGCAGCCCGTTTTTCTCTATCACATATAGATTTTTGTGAATAGAGGGTGTTTACCAGCACAATTTCTTACATACATATACCATTATAACAATAGGTTTGTTGAGTGGTTGGTATGGCTTTATGTCGCACTAGTGCTGCGCAATTACAACAATAGGTATCCATGATTAATTAATCATGGAAACATCCCATGAAACTTACCATATTAATATATTGGTAGAAGAGTAATGAAAGAAATTGCATAGTTGGGCACCCTGTATTGGCCAAAAAAATATATATGATAGAGAAAAACTGGCTTTATTTTCGGATTCAGCACACCAAAAAACATAAAGATCAGCCAAAATTATAAAACTAAATTTTACATGTCGACCTGTGTAATTAAAATTATGCATATCAACTTACCATATTAATTAACGAGACTTTTATGCGGTGGTAGTTTAGTGTACCACTAGTGCATATTGTTCGACAAAATATTTGAACATCAAAGAAGTGTAAAACAGTATTTAAGTTTATGTTAATTATATATTTTCCAATATTAAAGTGATAGTTTTGAAATGATATAGGAATGAATTTTAACACGCGTTAAGATCGTGAAAAATGCCAAACAAAAACAGCGAGGACACTCAATAAAATATTTTCTGGAACTAAAATGACTACATGTAGCATCTAGTGCATTGCAGTAAGATACAAATAAGGTATATACGTCCTATTCTCATAAATATATTTCGTTCTTTAAAATAACGTCGGTAGAGAAATGATTTAAAGTCAAAAATAATTTATTGAAAATTTTAATTTAACTTTCAAAACATTATTATAAATAAAACTATCATAATGAACTGTGAAATACAAACCCATATTTCATTAATACAAATGCAAACTAACACAAATCAAATATAATATTTTAAATATATTAAACATTTTCTGCCCTCGAGTGTTAGGTGATATCTATATCTATATCTCATACATCACAGAATGATTCAGTAATCTTGCAAAATGCTTACAATTATTCAAAAATGTAACAATTTTAAGTATGCTGTTTGATACCTATCTGTAACATTTACACCTTATGATGTTCCTTCTGTTATGTAATTGAAACTTTTCTGATACGTATCTGATTTTTTGTTACGATCGCGGACATTTCTACGTTTTTGAAACTAATAGGAAAGCAAACTGAACGTTTCGAAACGTTTCTGAAATATTTCTAACGTTTCGATGTTATTTGACTGCCCCATGTCTGTAACATTTTGTGCTGTTAGAGATTTCTCTTTCCATCTCTCTCTCTGTAATATATACAATTATATATACAATTATATATACATTATTACATATATATATATATATAAGACGGCAGTGATGAATAGGTATACAAATGTGTATTATTTATGTTTTTGGAGGTATATATATTTGTATATAATATATATATATATATGTATATATATATATATACAGTCGGTAACAATCCTTGTCGAATCAGGTTCTTAGTCACTCTAAGAACAAGGATTTATTTAACAAAACAGTATTAAATCTACTTTTTTTATATAGGAATTTTTGCTAGTGTTCGGGTGTTTTTGTTACCGACAGTAGCATAGGGTCTTCAGAAATTTTCAACAAGACCCAAGTAATTTAGACTACGGTCTCTTCGGATTCTACTATACAAATTCTTCCGCCAATGTTACCGCCTTGACAACCTATCCAGTTTCCATATACAAACTCCTCTGGTCTCTTTTTCCGACCAGTTACGTCAATGGATCCAAACTTCAAGCACTGCACGTTGCTTCCTTGTGTCCTACAAAGTTTCTACCAAACTAATCGTTTGATACCTCCAGAATTGTCTTTTATGTGAACAATATTTACATTCAATCTTTTTTCCCCTGTAGGTCACGTTTAAATTCGTGTATAACTGTAATATATATACACTGCTCGACATTGAAAATGCAACACCAAGAAGGAATGATAATAACGGAATAAAATTTGTTGGACACGTACATTATAGTAGGAAGAACAATTGATTAAAATTTCGGGAAATTTGGAGTAATATGTACTGAGAAAATATGGACATGAATTTTGAGTAATATGTACATAAAGCAGCGACATCTGTGAGAAATAACAGCACATATCTGACTAAGTATTGAATCGAACATCGATTGGATGACATGTACGGTAGAGCACTTCATGAAGTTTCAACACGATGCCACAAATCATCGATCTAATTTGCTGGTGAGTGGTGGGGGCCAGTCGCTTTTCAATGATTAAACAGTTATTTTCATTGGTGCGAGATCAGGAGAACGCGCTGGCCAGAGCAACAGTCGAACACATTCTGTATCAAAGAAGATCCGGACAATACAAACAACTTGCTGTCTTACATTCTCTAAGATAAATTTTGCGCTACCGAGGCCTCGAATACAGGGCAGAGAGGAGGACCTTAACTCATCAGAAAGTTAATGGCCGCTGTTCAGAGTGCCAGGAATACGAACATGAAGTAATCGAGACGTGTATCCAATTGGAACCCATAACATCATTGCAAATGATGGACAGTATGATGATGTCGAATCCCAGCTGGCAATGTGCATTATTCATAATGCCGTTAAATACGAATAATGCAATCTTGATGCTGTAAACATGATTGTGATTTGTTTGAAAAGTGACTTCACGCCATTCCTGGGTCCAGGTTCATCGTTGATCACACATTAATGGTGTCCATATCAGTGATGCAGTTTTAAGGGTAATGAGAATTTTGGTAGCCTCATACTAAGGCACCACCTGGATTGATGGTATGTTGTACCATTGGATACACGTCCCGGTCACCTGTTTTTTTTCCCGTCACTCTGAATACCAGCCATTACATTTCTGACGAGTTAAGTCCCATAGCTCTGTCCTATGTCCAAGGCCTCCTAAGCGCAACGTTTAAGTAAGACAATGCTCGACCGGAAGTTGTCCATATTGTCTAGACCTTCATTGATGCCGAATGTGTTCGACTGTTGTTATTGCTTACGCGTTCTCCTGATCTCGCACGAATGAAAATGACCCCACCACTCACCTGTAACTTCGATAGATAAATTGTGGATTCGTGTTAAACCTTCATGAAGTGCTCTACCCGTACATGTCATCCAATCGCTATTCGATTCAATGCCTAGGCAGATATGTGCTGTTATTGCTCACAGGGGTCGCTGCTTTATGTACTGTTTTATCAGTACATATTACTCCAAATATCCTGAAATTTTAAACAATTGTTCTTCCTACTAAAATGTATGTGTCCAACAAATTTCATTCCGTTATTATAATTTCTTCTTGGTGTTGCATTTTCAATGTCGAGCAGTGTATTATAAGCACCAAAATGGAAGCTGGAAGCCCACGGGTAATGGAAGCCCACGGTAAATTCAAATTCTTAATAATAATTCATGAATGATACCGTAATGTTATGAGGATATCAAAGAATTGGGGCAAGAAGTAAAGTGTTATATAAAAGTAATTCTGTTCATACAAAGGTTATTAGAAAAGGAATGTCGATCAGCATTTAACAAATATCAGAAACGGAAAAATTGTGGCATCTGGAATATTTATCTCTAGTGGATGATGTAAACACATTTGATTTTCTCAGAATAAATAAAATTATTATTATTTATATTGAAGACGAAGATATTAAATGGAATCTCTGTTTAGCACTGTCTCATTCTCTGCATGTATCTATCCAAAAACACCTGTAGGGTAAAGCCAATCTACATAAAATTTGATGTCCCAGGCATAGCATCACTGTTCATACTGCTTTCTACTACTTATATGTTGTTATATTTGTCATTTAGTAGTAGGGTGGAGCGAATCTTCCTCTTTTTTTTTTTTTTTTTTTTTTTTTTTTTTTTGGTTCACCATAATGCCCAAATTTGTCTAAGAACGTAATGCGAAAGACAAAAAAAAAAAAAATATTTTTCAAATCGGATACTTTTTTTTTTTTTTTTTTTTTTTTTTTTTTTCTATTGCGAATATACCGTAAAATTTCACAAATGAAGCAGTTTTCGTTGATTTTTTTTTTTTTTTTTCCGTGTAAATGTATTATAGTTTTCTATTTTTATCCGTACTGTTTAATTTCGTTTACTACAGATTACGGAATTCAGTTTTATTGCGATTTTTTTTTTTACTTTCGAATTTTGAATCTGTCTATTAATTGTGAAAACTCTTCTTCAGTTATTAAACTAATGCCGTAAAGTACACTTGTAGCAATAATAAAAGTGTCTTTTAAATTATTAGCCGACCTAGGTAATTTATAGTCACAAAACGAGTAGGATTTAGTTGTATGGTCACATCTTCAGAAGAACCAGTTTCGATTTCCCGCTATTATTATTTCATCCATTTATGTTATGCACTTCGGGAATTACATTAATTACTCTTTCAGCAATTATAGATAGAAATAAGTGTGTTTAGAAAATATCTTATTAAATTACAATATTATACTATTTTATATTATATTATTAATGATTTGCGAGTTTCACGTACTTATTTGCTACTGTTTGGAAACTAGTGTGCTGTGGCCCACACAAGACTTTCTTTTATATTATCTTAAATTTACGCAATACAAATTAATTATTACATTGATATTAATTAAAATTGTTTTCCCATGATGGATGTAGAAAAGTTTTACGTGTAACACTAAGTGTTGAAAGGAAGTCAATTTGTAATAATACGTCGGAAAATGCGATTAAAAAAAAAAAAAAAAAAAAAAAAAAAGAGTGTTCATGAGTGTAATCAAAGAGTGTTCATGGCATCTCAAAACATGTGAATTTGTCAAAAACAGAAATTAAACTTTTCTGCGAATAAAATATTTTTAGTTCTCCATCGTACTATAGGTATGGGGAACTTAGGTATTCGTGAAAATTTTCGACCTCAGTTTTTTGACTTTCTTACATTTTTTCAGGTGTGAGGAATCTGAAAATTACAAAATTTGTATGGTGCCCGTCTGTAGGGTGTCTGTTAGTTTGTTAGCGTGTTAGTCCTTTAGTGTGTTAGTCTGTTAGTTTGTTAGTCTGTTTACTCGATATTTCACGAACATATGATCGGGGAGAGTTCAGACCAGATTTAAATTATTACTTTCGATACTGACAAAAACCCTATTCATTTACAACCTTCGAATTAAAAAACTTCGTAAGTTATTAGAAATTTACGATTTTCTTAACATGGGAGAATAGGACAAAATTTCACTTAAACGTGCATTAAATGGAAACTTTTTACTGTAAAAATGTCAGACCAGTTTTAAAATATCAGTTTTGATGCCGGAATAAACATTAGTAACTATAAATATGCTACTTGGAAAATTTCGCAAGTTATTGGAAATTTACGAATTTCTTAACATGGCAGTATAGGGCAACATTTCACGTAAACGTCAATTTTTAGAGATATTTTCATCATAAAGATGTCAGACAACATTTGAAATATTATTTAGGATACTTGCATGAATATCACTGACTATGAATTTTCCAATATAAAAACTTCGTAAGTTCTTAGAAATTTATGAATTTCTTAACATAGCAGGATAATGTAAAATTTTACACAAGCGTCAATCTTGAGAGATATTTTCATCGTAAAGGTCTCAGACCACTTTTAAAATATTATTTCGGATACTGACATGAATACCATAGAGTAGGAATTTTCTAATATAAAAAATTCGTAAGTTGTTTAGAATTTACGATCCTCTTAAAATGGCAGAATAATACAAAATTGAGCATAAACGGCCATTTTCAGGATCATAAATATATCAGACAACTCCAAAATGACATTTATGATTCTTGTATGAACATGACTGTTTACAAATATTCTAATAGGAAAATTTCATAAGCTGTTCGTTATTTAAGATTTTATTAACCTAACAAAATGGGAATTGTTTCATATAAATATGCATTTTGAGGATTGTTGCATTGGAAAAAGTAGCACGAAGACTAAACTACAATATTTACCCTAATAAAATAAATTAAATTATTAGAATAAGGGAAATATATCGAAGTGAACGGTGGATAGATTATTAGGCGGGGATTTCATTCTGTCACTGTGTCAATCTTTTTTAGGTTGATTTCTTTAGAAATCGACTTATTGAAATCACTTCGTTTATCTATCTATCTATCTATCTATCTATCTATATATATATATATATATATATATATATATATATATATATGTATAATGAAAAAAATTGTCGTCACGATAACTTCCGAAATAATACTCCAAATCGAACCAAATTTGGACAGTGAGCTGATCTTATAAATATCTTGGATGAGTTCGTTAACCAAGTTGCTCCGACGTTTTGTTTTCAAGTGGCAGTCACTTGAAAATTTCAAACTCAAAATGTAAAAAGCAGATTTAAATCAAGATTTGCTTGAATTTTGATGTAAATACAGGTCACATAAAGGTCTCAATGAAATTTATTAATGAAGTTTATTCTCCAAATCAAACCAAATTTGAACAGTATCTTAACTTATTTTGTAAATATCTTAGATGACTTTGTTAAGCAAGTTGCTTCGACATTTTGTTTTCAAGTGGATACCACTTGAAAATTACAAATTCAAATTGTAAAAAGCGTAATCCGATTTTTTTTTTTTTTTTTTTTTTTTTTTTTTTTGATGTATACATAGTTTATACAAGTGTCTTAAAGAACTTTATTAATGAACTTTATCGGCCATTTTTAATAAAGTGGCGTAAATCTTAAGTTAAGCGGGACCACTTGAAATCAGGCTACCACTTGAAAATGTAAAACCATGATAACTTCCGAAATAATACTTCAAATGGAACTTAATTTGAACAGTGTCTTAACTTATCTTATAAATATCTTAGAAGAGTTTGTTAACCAAATTGCTTCTCCATTTTGATTTCAAGTGGATACCACTTGAAAATTTAAATTGTAAAAACCGTATTCCGAATTTTTTTGAATTTTGATGTAAATACAGACCACATAAGGATCTCAATAAAGTTTATTAATGAACTATATCCGCCATTTTTTATAAAGATGCAGACATCTTAAGTTAACACATTCGCTGCCACTGACGCGCTGGCGCGTCAGCATGGCGCTACCTCCCATGCCGGTGACGCTCTGGGGCGTCAATCGAGTATGATAAGTAAACTGCTTTAGCTTTAGTTCGGATTTGGAGGTTGAACGATGAGGTTTTTGTGGCACGTTAGTGAAGCATTATTTTTATATTTTCAGTGCGGGGTTTTTAAATTTTGTGTTTAATTTTTTTTTTTTTTTTTTTTTTTTTTTTTGTGCAGCCAACGTTTTTAATCATTAAAACACTTTTTTTAAATTCGGCTTCTGAGGATGGATATATAAATTTTGGTGGCAGCGAATGTGTTAAGCGGTGGCACTTGAAATCAGGCTACCACTAAAAAATTTAAAACCATAATAACTTCTAAAATATTACTCCAAATCGAACCAAATTTGGACAGTATCTTAATTATCTTATAAATACCTTAGATGAGTTTTTTAACTAAGTTGCTTGGCCATTTTGATTTCAAGTGGAGACCACTTGAAAATTTCAAATTCAAATTGAAAAAAGCGTATTTAGAATTTGTTTGAATTTTGTTGTATACACATATTACATAAGTGTCTCAATGAACTTTATCCGCCATTTTTACTAAAGTGGCGGATATCTTAAGTTAGGCGAAACACTTGAAATCAGTCTACCACTTGAAAATTTAAAATCATAATAACTTCTGAAATAATACTCTAAATCGAACCAAATTTGGACTGTGAACTTATAAATATTTTGGATGAGTTTGCCAATCACGTTGCTCCGTCATTTTGTTTTCAAGTGGAGACCACTTGAAAATTTCAAATGCACATTGTAAAAAAAGCATATTCCGAATTTGTTTGAATTTTGATGTATACATAGACCATATAAGGGTCTCAACCAAGTTTATTTTAACAGCCACTTTTTGGAAAGTAATGGATATCTTATACTAAGCGGTCCACTTGAAATCAAGCTCCCACTTGAAAATTTAAAATCCTGATAACTTATGAAATAATACTCCAAATCGAACCAAATTTGGACAGTGATATTATCATATAATTGTCTTGAACGTGTTCACTGGGCAACTTGTCCCGACATCTTGTTTCTAAGTTGCAACCACTTGAAATCACAATGCCACTTGAAAATATGCCATCATGATAACTTTTAAAATACTAAACTGATTCAAGTAAATGTTGGATAGTGAACTTATGATTCAAATATCTAGGTGACTTGATCCGCAATTTTCTTTCCAAGGGGCGGCCACTTGAACATTTTTCATTGTGGTAACTTTAGAAATACTGAATCAATTCGCCTCAAATTTTGGTAGAGGATTTATCATTCAAATATCTCAGATAAGTTCGCTGGGCATCTCATTACGCTTTTTTTTTCAAGTGGTGCCACCTGAAAATTTCTTATGACAATAATTTTTGAAATACTGATTTAATTTAAACTAGAACTGGACAATGAACTGATACAAATATATTGGATGATGTCGCTGGGCAAGTTGTTTAGCCATTTTGTTTCCAAGTCGCAGCCACTTATACTGCCACATGAAAATTTGCCATAATGATAAATTTTGAAACACGGCACTGATTTGAACCACAGTTGGACAGTGAACCTATGCCTCAAATATCTTGGATGTGTTTGCTGGGCAACTTGTTCCACTGTATTGTTTCCAAGTGGTGGTGACTTGAAAACTTGTTATCACGGTAACTTTTGAAATAATTAATTCAAATCAAAGTTGAAAAATGGATTTATCATTCAAACAACAAAAATCTATAAATTCCACGTACTCGTGAACCAATCTAGTTATTACGTCCATCTTTGGTATATTGATAATAAGTATTTTCTCTCCAAACGTCGCCAAATTTGTCGCCAAACCCATTACCTGCCTTATTGGATCTTTTTAATGCGTTTTTAAGGAAAAATTATGCTATTTTAATGCTAAAACAAACTAGAAATGCGGAAAACTAACATTTTATCAACTTATTAAACCTCTTTGAAAGAATTTCTCCAAAAAATTAAAAATAAATAAAAATAAATAAATAAAAATAAAAATAAAATAAAATTTTTAAAAAATCAAATTTACAGCGATATCTTAGATGAGCAACTTTCTCTGTCATTTTGATCCAAGTAGCAGCCACTTAATTTTTCAACACGATGACTTTTGAAATTTTGATGTAATTCGAACTATAAGTGTACAGTAGACTTATCTCACAAACACATTTGATATATTTGTCAACCTAACCCACCATTTTGTTTCCAATTGCCGGCCACTTGAAAATTTAATATTCACATAAAAAGGTATTTATGAACCGATTTGCTTAAAATTCCATACGTGCATAGCCTACATCAATATTTTTACCAAGCCCATTAATAATTTGTAGCTGGCATTTTGCAACAAAAAGAAATCAACCTGCGCTTCCAAATAAGCCGGAAGAACTTATTTCAAATTCATTTCTCTCTCCAAAATCCCGGTTTTTAAAGGGTTGAAATAACAGTTGAAGACACGAGTTACTTTGTAATTCTGAATTCTTATGATGCGCCCCTTCTCTTAAAAGATTGTCGCTGTAATTCTGGGATATCTTGTATTTAAAAAAGTGTAATTTACCAATTTCCGTTCATTTAGATATACATACATCTCCGATGAACAACAAAATGTAAAACCTGCTTCATCGATTTGGAATTGTGATGCACTTTGAATGTGTTCTATATTTTGAAATAGGAATGCAAGGGTATCTAATTCATTTCATATGCAAGAATTGAAGGGGACATCAAAAAGAATCCTATAAAAGTGGTATAATCTAATTTGGCATTCTCGTAACTATTGTTCCAAAATGTAAAGCAGTGTAAGTATATTGCTATGCCAAACGTGACACCATTATTTCTGCCTCAAGATATGCACGTAGTTCAATAGAATATCGTGGAGCACGTGATGTGAATATAGTTTTAAAATTACTGATATAGTTTCGAATGATTTTCATCTTAATATTTATATTTTATGAGAAAGTAATAGATGATTATTCTAAAAGAAAGGTTAAAAAATGTTAATATTATTCAAAATATACAAAACGTCTTGTTGTATAATTAATTAAAGCAATCATGTTAAAATACTTTTAAATATTTAAATGCCTTATTCAAATTTCTGTTATAAATTGCTATATAATGCAATTATTATATTTTAAAATTTTCACATTGCCTAAATATTAAAATTTTAAGCTTAATTTTAAGCTAGTCTTTAAAAAAACATTTTATTGCATATCATAACTTTTAATGTTTATTTTTATCTATACATATAATAAAATAAGATGTTTGTGTGTGTGTGTCATTGTGTATGTATATCCAGAGCTTTTTAGGAAAACGGCTGATCTCACTGCTATACACACATTTCCATGGAGGTTCGTAATAACCTCTCCTGATGCAACTCGATTAGTTTTTTTCTTAATAAATAAAATGTAAAAACAATAACCTTTTAATTTCTGATAAATAAATCACTTAAATTTTATCCATAATTTAATTGTTGCCAATTTTTTTTCCGACAGAATTAAAAAAAAAAAAAAAAAAAAAATGGTACTTTTACTTAAAATGAGGAAAATAAATTAGAAAAAGTAGAAAATAAATTAGAAATATCAGTCGTACGTTACAAATAAGGTGCCAAATGAAAGGGACTATTTTTGTGAATCTGATGGATTAAACAGCTTATCGATCGGATAATTAGATTTTTTAAAATTAAATAAAGTATGGATTTTAGGTGGCAACGGCAGAAGATTGCATGGAAATCGTATGGAGAAAAAAAAATCTGCTTCACATTAAGTCACATGCTTTTGAAGTGGAATTACAAATTGCAGTTTTCATTTTTTTTTTCTCTCTCACGAACACAAACATTTAATATACAACCTGTGCAACACAAGAACAACTTGCAGTTCATATTTCATCAATTTTGGTTAATAAAATAACAAGTTACTTTTTTTTTTTTTTTTCAAATTAAAATTTGTTCTAACTTTCAAAAGATTTATGCGATTGATGCTGTCTGCGTGCCAATAGATCAAAGTTTGTTAACGAAACCATTTTTTAATTCATGAAATCAATGAAGATAGTGAATCAACGAAGACTTTTCTCGCTTCGCAGGTCACTATATTTAAAGGAAACTCTTTTCTATATCGCTTTACAAACAAAAATAAAATTTAAAGAAATCATGAAATTGCTTTAAAGCCCGCTTTGGTTTCCCGCTGATTTCGGCAGCAACCCATTCATTCGCAGACTCTCGGGTGTCTGTCCCTATTGCCTGTGACAATAGCTTACCAGTGGACTACCATTTGTGTGGTTATCAGATGATAGTTTCGAAACGGACAGTATCGAAAAAATTGAAGAAGCCATTTTATATTTGAATCCCAGTTACATATGAACAACACTGTACGTGGTGTACATAATGTTTTCTTTCACGTTGTTTTCTATATTTATGTGATTTATTCGATCAACCATAAAATGACAACAATTTCACATCAAGTATAATGTTACAATGTGCTATGATCGGCTACGTCTATCGCATGAGACAAATAATTTTCATGATTATAATAGTAGTTGAGTTAGTTGGTATATAGAAAAATAAATACTAAAATAAAGAAATATGGAAATCTGAAAATGGTGCAGTCTTAATGTAGCTCCACTTGGAGGCTTTTGAATTTTTATCGTCACTTTAGACAAAAATGCATAATTTATGTTATTTTTATTATTATTATTATTTTGTTTGTTTGCTTCTTTTCTTTTCGTTTTCCTTTCCTTTCACTTTCTTTATTTTCTGTTTTTCAATATTTTATAATTTATTTATATTTTTCATGCGCTACTCGGCTTAAAGTGACTCAAAACGTCCGATCTATTTCAGCATCAAAATTTTTTAAATTACCGAGGTTTATCAATAGGTAAAACTTCTTAATGTAATGCTGAATTAGCTTTCATGCCAAGAGCGATTTTTTTTTTTTTTTTTTTTTTTTTTTTAATGTGCAGGAGCAAATAATTTAATATTTATTTTTATTTTATTTTAATTAATTAATTAATTAATTAATTAATTAATTATTTTTTTTGTATGTTTGTGAAACATATTTTTTTTTTTTGCCACAATTAAAAATTTAAATGTCCCTTATTAAGACTTTTACCAGCTTATTTTTTTTCACATTTTATTTAATTTTAAAAAATTTAATCAAAATTTCGTTACATATAATGCACCAAACGAAAGGGACATTTTTCTCAATCCGTCGGTTTAATTAACATATCGATCGGACGATTAGATTTTTTAAAATTAACTAATGTATTAAAAGCTAGTGGCAACTTCCGTCAACACACAGACAAACAAAAGAAAATCTCTCTTAGCCAATAAACTTGCGTCAACACACAGACAAATTAATTATAAAAAATCTAATAAAAATTTCGTTACAAATAAGGTACCAAATGAAAGGGGCATTTTTCTCAATCTGTCGGTTTAATTAACTTATCGGACAATTAGATTCTTTTTAATTAACTAATTTGTTTTAATTAATTTAACTTTAATTAACTAAAAAACAGTTTAAAACCGTAAAATTCTTTCACTGACATATATTTTTCACAGGAAGCCTAAAAATGAAACAGGTTTTTTGTTAAAAGTACAGTTTTGTCCTGCATATTTGACGGACAAATACTGGCACTCCAGTTTTTTACACTGTAATAATACACTGTAATACACCCAAATACTGACACTCCAGACCGGCAGCTGCCAGATTTTTCCTGAACTTTTAAAAGTTTTTTTTTTCTTTTTTTACAGTGCAGCTTCCAAAACGTCACTGATTCTGAATTAAACAAAATATTTTTATTTCTATAAAATTTCAGATATTGAATTGAAAGAAAGCTCTCTCATAAATTTTAAACCTATATTACATGACTGGCCTTGAAATTATTGGGAGTACAAATTAATTCGGTCCGTTTTCAATAGATGGCTCTGGCTGATTTGTTTACTGAATAATGATAGATGTTTTTGGCATTGTTAGAAAGGTTTGACCTTTGTCAACCATATTCAGTCAACGAAGCTTCGAGTTTTATACAACAACATTGGTTTTTTGAGCATTCAATATGTCGAGTTTTGTGCTAAAGAAACAACATTTGCGGGAAGTTTTGATTTTCTTTTTTAATTGGAAGAAAAGTGCCGCTGAAGCGCATCGATCGCTTGTGGAAGTTTATGGTGAATCTGCGCCATCTGATAAATCATGTAGAGAGTGGTTTCGACGCTTCAAAAATGGTGATTTTAGTGTCGAAGACAATGAGCGCCGAAAAAGTTCGAAAAAGTTCGAAGACGCCGAATTGGAGGAATTGCTCGATCAAGATCCGCTAAAACCTGGCGAAACAATTACTGGCGAACGCTACCGACTGCAATTAATGCGTTTGAGCCGAGCATTGCGTGAAAAACGGCCAGAAACCATCGAAAGGCACGACAAGGTAATTTTGCTACATGACAGTGCTCGGCCCCATGTGGCAATTGTCGTTAAAAATTACTTGGAAACGTTGAAATGGGAGGTCCTACCCCACCCGCCGTATTCGCCAGACCTTGCTCCTTCTGATTATTGGTTGTTCCGACGGATGCATCACGATTTGGCTGGACACCGCTTCACTTCTTTCGAAGAAATTCAAGAATGGCTCGATTCATGGTTTGCGTCCAGAGAGGACTCATTTTTCAGAGATGGAATCCGAAAATTGCCAGAAAGGTGGACAAAAGTTGTGGCTACCGATGGACAATACTTTGAATAACATGTTTTTTCATTTTGATAATAAATAAAATGTTTTTTTAACGAAAAAAAACGGACCGAATTAATTTGTACTCCCAATAATTATATATGCACTTCTTAACTGAATTCAAAGATTTTCGTACTGTGTATTTATAATATATTTTTATAGCCAAATGTTTTCAGATTTCTTAAAATTAACTGAAAAGTTACAATTTATACATCCAGTTATGTCCATCTAAAAAGTACATGTCTTACTATGTAAGATATGTCGAAAATTAGAAGAATTACAAACTGCAAATTACATAAATTATTATCAAAACATGTCCTGGCTTAAATTTATTAATTTAAAGTTTTTCTAAGAAAACTGAAATTATCATACTAATTTATAGATTTTCGGAATGTGAACTGATAAACACTATTTATAACGATTTTGTTCCATCAAAATACGTTGAAAATTCAAGAGATAAAATATAAATAAATTATGCAGCACTTCAATACAAATGTCACGCGACTTATGATCTAATATGTATTAGAAGTTGGACAAATGACAGTTCTCGAAATTTATAATAGCAATGCAATATATCTTTAAAAAATCGCACTTATATATATATATATGTATATATATATATATATATATATATATGTGTGTGTGTGTGTGTGTGTGTGTGTACATATATATATTATTTTCAATGGCAAGGCAAATACAGAAGCAAAATGATTACAAAAAAAAAAAAAAAAAAAAGTGACAAAAAGTAGAAGTGACCGAAGTCATCGCCTTAAAAGTTCTCTGGCACGTCAGTAAAGCGCATTTTCAGAGTTGCTCCAAAGTGAAGCACATCGACGGAGGCAGACAACCAGGTTTTGAAAAGATTCCAATGCGATGGAGATGTTCTGCCAAACAATCATGTTTAGTCAAGAGGCGGAACTGGGCCACAGCCTGCCGTATATATATATATATTTAAGACCTGTATATTGTCTATAAACAATATGTACTATAAACAATATTGTGTTAAACTTAGTTTTATATAAAATTTATGTAATAAGAAATTAATTACAATTCCGGCAATTTCCAAGTCTAGACGCAATATAAACAAATTCTTTGAGTAGCCTTGTAAACGAATGATGAATGATTTACATAGTAAAATCTACACAATACATGCTTTTAAGCATATAAAACGCATATATTTATTTAATTTAGTTTAGGACAGCCTATAGATACTAAACTCTACTTAATTGCAATTTCTTCCACAGACAAAATGTATTTGAATTATCTTGGATGTCCATGCTAGAGGTCTGCACAGACCGAAATTTTCAGGCCCGGGCCCGGCCCGGCTCGTAAGAAAGGTTTGCTTACCCGGACAGGCCCGTTTACTTTTTACTAGTGTATGGCCCGACCCGGTCCGGACAAAAAAAGATAAAATCAGGCCCGGCCCGATTCAAAAATATGTAAAATTACAAAAAAATAAAAATAAAATAAATTCATGACTTTCTACGAAAAAGATTTTTAGTATGTGTTTTGCATAGGTTTTATATAGCTAAGCAATAGAATGTTCTTTAACAAAACTGCTGAACTTCTACAAAATATTTATATATAAAAAGTATTTTTTTATTACAGTCGGCCCAAAGAGAGACAGAATGTCAAATCGAAAATATTAGCATTCATCGAACAATATAAGATGTTTAAAATGGTTATTAGTATTAAAAATACACTTTCAACCACTTCTTGTTATATACCGTAATGTATCCGAACATTTTATGTGATCCGGTAAACAAAACTTTAATGTTAATCCAGCCATATTCAATAGAAAAGATGCTTTTGCACATGCTAAAAATGATGCTACTTCCATCCAGGGCCCCGGAGAAAAGAAAAAGAAGCCTTAGAGAAAAAGTTACAGCAGAAGGATTTTTATAGCCTTCATACCACCTAAACGCTACAATACAATTAGGTACGAACTGTGTATAAAGTTTTACAGACCATAGTTCACAAAACTTTATACACAGTAAGTATCTAATTTATTTTGTTTGTACATGTCCGCAAACTAGTAGTGACAAGCATACTATTTTGAATAGGAAACCATCTAATATTACTTTAAATAAAATATATTAATTTCGAGACATGTTTAAAATATTTTCGGAAAATCATATCGCGAACAGACAAGCTGATAAATAATTAAATTGCGGTTACAGACATTTTTTAACAAAGTAACATTTTATGTGACATACCAGACTGTAAAATTATGTAAAATAAATGATTGAAAAAGTATTTTATCATTTTCCTTTTTCATTGATTAACGAGGAATCTAGAAAAAGATTCGGGCCGACACGGCCCGGAGAAAATTTCCTCCAGGCCCGGCCCGAGTCCACACAAAAATATTGAGCACGAACCCGGCCCGGCCAAAGCCTACAAAGAAAATTTAAGCCCGGCTCGGCCCGAGAGCAAATTGAAAAATTCGGCCTGAACTCGGCCCGAGGACCGGGTCGGGCTCGGGCTCGGGATCCGGCCGAAAGCGTGGCCCGTGCAGACCTGTAGTTCATGTACACGAGCCGTTTGCTTGATCTCACCCAGGGCCTGATTATCCAAAAGGCTCAGGAAGCACAAGCTTCCCCTCGAAAATTTAAGAGGGTGTCCCATAAGAATTAAAAACATGGTTTTGAATCTTCCGTTTCCTATTTTCACACTGAGATTGAATTTTTTATGAGAAAGGTTACCTAAAACAAGACAAAGCACTCACTATTTTGGGAAAAATCTATTATTTAACCTCAATAATCTGAATGTTCTTAATTAAAAAGTTGTATGATTATAATGTTCTGTGTAGAAACGACACATGTATATGAAAAAAAAATATATATAATAATAATAACACACTATTTTTTGGTCTATTGCATTTTTATATTACAATATGTGACAGGAAAACAAGATTTTGTAAAATGAAAGGGGGGCCCGAAATGATGCTGAGCTTCCCATAGCTTCAAAGCTTAATCGAGCCCTGATCTCACCAAATAGTTTATTGTATTATCCGTTTATGATACATATTTAGTACACCAAGTTTGCATTTTCTGCTACTATTTGTTTAGATATGCTGATAACAGACTCAGACAGAAACATACACATAAACACATACATAGGCACACACACAGACAGAGAGACTAACCGCTAAAACCATGATTTTCAGATTCAGGGACCTCAAAATTTGTAAATTTAACAAACATGTAACTTCAAAAATTTGAGAAAAAACAATAATTTCTCTCCCATCTATATGGGTAAGAGAAAGTAAAAAAAATAAATAAATAAATAAATAAATAAATAAAAAATAAATAAATAAATAAGAATAATAAGAATAATAATAATAACAAGCGTAAATAAATGTACTTATTTCCATTCGTTATATTTTTCAAAATTTGCAATTTAGGACACATTGCAAACGAAAATTGTTTACAAAATCCTCTTGCATTTTTTCTGAACTAAAATATTGAAATAAAAGCTTTTTTCAAACATATGAATAAATCCTAGAAACTGGATATGGAAAGACTGCATATGTAACTAAGGCATATAGAAAAGCTTTTAAGTTAAATCATCTTTCTTTTAAGTACCTACTTTTAGGCATAAAGTGCTTACTACTGAAATGTATATTTCCAAATTATATTTTTAAGTTAATGTACTGTTTCAGAAATGTAGATTAAAGAATTTAAAATCACATAAAAAAAATAAATAAAATAAAATAAAAAAGAAGAAGAGAAAACAATGTGGTACGCATTAAATATTAACACTTTCAAATCTACGTAATTGTATCGTAATTGTCAATGCTCTTTGCCTACGTAATCACACAACGGACAGACAGTAGTTCTGAAAGGCGTACAGATAGACTAATTGAATTTCTAATCATTCCTAAACATTGTTAGAAAGTGTTAAAAATGCTTAGCACTAAAGAAAACGTAGCCCTTACATTCTAATTGCAGTCTATTTTGTATCTGAATATTAGTGTAGCCTTGTAAATCTGAAGGAAAACAATATCATATTCTTTACAATATGTATGTATGTTTGATTTATGGCATCGGGTGTTGCCTTCCGACAGAATCCACAAGTCTGTAGATTATTTTTGCATGAGAGTTTTTTTTTTTTTTTTTTTTTTTTTTTTTTACATGAAATAAGGTGCAGGCCTATTGTCACAAACCCCAACCTGGAGGACCAGGCTGTCCATTTGGTCTGGCACCTACCCTTCGACCAATCCGGCTTGGGAGGCCCTACCAGTAGCTACGCAACCGCCGGCATAGCTCTCCGGGTCACGGGTGCACACAAGCCCTCCCACCACGACAAGGTTGAGACACCATGGGGGGGGATTTTAGTATATTAAAAAACAATGCCAATTTCTTTATAATTTTTATAATAGAAATTTCTTTAAATATAATTTATAAAAAGGGCTGTCCTAAAATACAATGCATGGGCATTTTATTTTATTTTATTTTCTATTTTATTTTATTTTAATTAATTAATTAATTTATTTTTATTTTTATTTTATTTTATTTTATTTTATTTTTGGGGGGGGGGGATTGTAAACAAACTAGTTGCACAGGACCTATTAATGTTATTTAAAATAGCGAGCATTCCATAGTGAATTTGAATAACATGTATGATTTTGTCAAAATTCTTAAAAATTTACGGACGCTTGGACGGGCAGATAGACAGAGGGGCATAATGGCAGTCGTATAGATACATACTTGAATTGAAATCATATTCCCACTGAAAAAATTATAAAAGGCTTATTTCGCTTAATGTAAACATAAATGAAATTTCAGCAAATTTGCAATTAAAGCCTCGAATGTAACTGAATATTTTTGTGTAGACCTGTAAATCTAATTATGATCCAACTGCATTCTATAGAAAGCAATTTTTTGTGCATATGAATAACATATTTTAATTTCCTTAAGCTTTGTGCAAAGTAAATTTATTAAAACTTGCTTTATAGAAATACCTTTCATAGAACGAATGCTTCGGAATGTTTTTGGGTGTCTCTGTACACAAAACATTTACTAAATTTTCTGTAGCAAACATTCGATAGTGAATTTCAACACCATATTTCAATTTCTTTTGTGTAAAATAAAGGAATTAAAATATAGTTCATAAAAATAACTCTCACAGAACACACTGCTTTTGAATAATTTGGGTGTCTCTGAACACAAGCCATTAGAGATAACCACTATATTTTTAATAGGGAACAATCGATAGTGAACTTGAATATCATATATCAATTTCAAGAAATTATATGAATACTTACGTGAGTTAGCGCGCGAATAGACAGATAGATTGAAGGACGGACAGACAAACCGAAGACATTACAGCTTTGCTTTAGTCAAGATTCGAATTCATGTTCTTCATTTCTAAAATTCATCTTCCATATAACTACACTATCTTCCTGCCAAAGTCATTTTTTTTTCTTTTTGTTGAAACTAATAGATAAGCCAATTTCGAAATTAATTGAGTAATAAATCACGATATATCCTCCAAAACGCCTTTTGGATATTTACACCACCAATGTACAACAGAATGCAAAACATACTAAATTTTAGTCTCTTTTCTGGGACTAGTAGTAAAATGTTATAATTGTATTTACTGTTTTTATGCTTAGAACTAGTTATAATTTACACACATACACACATATTATGTTTCAATCTATCTATCACGAGGACTTAAGAGTACAGAATTCCCTTAATGAAGATTCGAGCTCATACTCTTCTCTTCCAGAATCCATCTTCAAGCGAACTAAACTATTTAGCTAGCAAACTCATCTCTTTCTTTGTGTTGAAATTGCTAGTCAAGCCAATATCGAAACTAATTGGTTAATAAGTCAATATGCAATAAATAAATAAATAAAAACAAAAGTAATAATAAAAATAAAAATAAATAAATAAACGACTTTTCAAAATTTTTATCACAAATGTACAACATTAATGGTTTTTCTTGGACTAGTAGTAAAAAGTCAAAATTACATTTACTGCGTTTATGCTTAGAAATAGTTACATTTTACGCACACACACACACATATATATATATTGCATTATAATCTATCTGTCTGTCTCTCTCTCTCTCGAAGCATATATATATATATATATATATATATATTGAAATACCAAGAATCACAGAAGAGTTCGGTTCAAGCCACGTGACGACTTCTGTAGGAATTTGGTTAGCCTCTAGTCTGCTAATTACTTATAATCGTAGTTCTTTGGGAAAATGTAGCCTGGAAGCTACTGCAAAGATTTTGTTATCTTTGACTTTTTTATAACGTTAATATATCGATATCACTGTAGATATTCTCTATAAAATGGCTTTCTGTATTTGTCAATACTAATTTCCGTATTTTCTTGGCCTTCAGCTGCATCTTTTTGAACACATATTGAAATTTATTAAAAATTGGCTTAATTCGCAAAAAAGTTTTCAATATTTTAAAGATTTATCCTTGAATTTTGGAAACCAATATACATCACATTAGAATTTCCACAAGTTCCAAAACATTTTTTATTTCTGTTTCGTGTCTGTTTTACGTCAGTTTTACAATAAAGTTAATTTAGTCGGTATTGGGTAGATGTTTATATAATTCCGATATAAATATATATAGGTATATATATTTTTTTTTCTGTTGACTACATAATTTGATTGTCCTATAAAAAATAAAGCTCTTAAGTATAGTGCAAGCGAAGCGGGCAAAGCCTGCTAGTAGGAAAAGTATTATCAGAATTGATTTTAAATTTCAATATACAGAAGTTGAACATACATTAAATAATAATAATAAAGATACAGTGGTATAACTCAAATAAGTGAAACAAAATATCTTCATTTACAAAAAATTATAAAGTCTTTTATATAAATTTCTAAAATTCTAAAATCTCAGATCATGTTAATAAAAGCGGTTGGTATGGTTCGTGATGATTAAGGCAAACTGACTGCATCGGGGTCCTAGACCTGACGGGAAAGCCCCCCACTCTGGTCTTTCTAAGGGGTCCTAGCCCATATTTGTCCAAGTTTCGGAGAAAACGACGGAAAACTCCGAATCGCTAGGCCAACGAACGCTACCGAGGACGAGCCCGGCATCTCACGTTTACCAGGTTTGAGCGCAGAACCTCTCGGTTGGTTGGCGTCAATAAAAGGGATATCATTTAAAAAATATATATTTTAATAATTTAAAATTTTGAGAAATCATGTGACCAAGTTATTATTTTAAGAATATTTTAACTTTAATAAAAATGTATTAATTTATATGTTACATTACATTTAAAAAACCTTATTATTATTACTATTATTATAATTATTATTATTTGCCTCTTAAGAAACATTTTTTAAAAGTATTAAAAAAAAAAAAACTGCAGAAATTTATATTCGATAAAAATATACAAATTTTATAGGAAAAAAAAAAAAAAAAAAAAAAAAATCTTTATTTTATTTTAAGGGTAAAGTAATAATTTTGATAAGATTTTAAGAAAACCTTCTACAAAAGTTTTCATCATAAAAAAAAACATTACATTTAATGTCAAGTAATAAAATAAAATAAAATAAATAATTATAGCCGTACGCAACAAAGTTCTTTTTCTTTATTTTCTTTTAAGAAATTCACTTATAAGTATACATTTAAAAAATGAAAAAAAAAAAAAAAATCTTAATAGTCTAATGGTTACGGAAAATATAATTATCTTTTTAATTGTATAACGCACAATTTTTACTATTTTGAAAATACTCCGTAAAACAGCATATCCATTTTGTACAATTAATTAAAACATAATCACATTTATTCGTAGATTTATATACCGATTTTTTTTTCTTTTTTAATTCAAGCATTATGGCAAAGAACGGAATGAAAAAAAAAAAAAAAAAAAAAAAAAAAAAAAATATATATATATATATATATATATATATATATATATATGTAATTACCTTGAAAATATATGTTTGAATTTAAAGCGTATAATTATTCAATTTACACTTTTTAAAAACGCAGTGTGGCGAAAATATAAAATTACTTCACATTAAATGTAATGTTTTCATCTATGTGAAAACATTTTGAAATTCTTAAATTAAAGAAATATAATTAAAATCAATATTGCATTCCTTATATCTTTTTTTAAAATGTTCAAACTATTATTTTTTTTCACACAAATATAGGAAAATATAATTAAAATAAAAAACATATATATAAAATATTTTTTTTTCTGTATAAAATGTGCGCTTAAAGTTTTCAAAATATTTAAATAAGTTCAAGAAAAACAGACAATGTCTTAAACAAAAATAAAATAAATAAAATAAAAAAATAAAAAATAGACAAATAATTATTTTTTATAATATATATATATAACTGTGGATTATTTTTCTTTTCATTTCTTTCATTCTCTTTCTCTTTTTCTACTTTTGCTGTTTTTAAACGCACTTATAAAAAAAAAAAAAAAAAAAAAAAAAAGAATAATAATGAACTATTCGAATTTAAAGAAATAATAATAATAATTGTAATAAAACGAAACAAATAAGTATACTATAAAATAAAACTACTTCTCTCTATACATTTTAATTTATGACTTTCTAAAGCATGAAATTATGAATTCAAAAGCATGAAAGCAAGCACAGTTTACGTAGCGTTAACAATTAGCTTATCTGTAAGCGCAGCTTATCTATATATATAAAAGAGTAAACTCACTGATTCACTCATTCACTGATTCACTGACTCAACACGGTTGTGGCGATCCTATGGAAGATAGAGTTGCAATTTTTGGTGAGCAGGTTGATTTTAGGATCCTGACACTCACTAAGACGGGATTTTGCGAAATACTCCCCCCCCCGTTCACCCCCGGGGGGCAAAAGGCAAAAATCACGTTTATAAGCATATCTCGGCTCCAAATTGCTTCACGGTGAAGAAATTGCAGATGGGGAGAGTAGACTTGAATACAAAAAAATCATTTTCTGCGATTTTGGAATTTTGGATTTTTAAGGGGAGTAGGGGTAAAAATGAGATTTTCGGGGGCGCATAAGGCAAAAACACTTTTATAAGAACACCTCGCCACCAAATTAATTCATAGGGAAGAAATTGCAGATGGGGAGACTAGGCTAGAATACGAAAAAATCAATTTCTGCGATTTTAGAATTTTTGATTTTTAAGGGGGGAAGGGGGTGAAAATGATTTTCGGAGTTGCTGAAGACAAAAACAACTTTATAAGCATAACTCGGCTCCAAATTGCTTCACGAGGAAGATATTGCAGATGGGGAGACTAGACTTGAATACAAAAAAATCATTTTCTGCGATTTTGGATTTTTGGATTTTTAAGGGGGAAAAGGGGTGAAAATGATTTTCGGAGGCGCAGGATGCAAAAACACCTTTATAAGCATAACTCGGCTTCAAATTACTTCACGATGAAAAAATTGCAGATGGGGATACTAGACTTAAGTGCAAAAAAATTATTTTCTGCGATTTTGGATTTTTGGATTTTTAAGAGGGAAAAGGGGTGAAAATGATTTTCGGAGGCGAAGGAGGCTATGGGCAAAAACAAATAGAAATACAGTTAGGCCGTTCAAAATTGGTACAGATAGGTTTTAAAGGCCTGCAAGTCGAATGGCGATATTTTCGAAAGTGTAAAGTTATTAGGAGGGGCGAGAAGGGGGAGGGGAGAGGGGGGGGAATAAAAATAGAGTTATATCGTTCAAAATTGGTATATAGAGGTTTTCGATACTTACAAATCGATTGCGGATATTTTCGAATTTGTAAAATTATTAGGAGGGGCGGGAAGGGGGGGGTATGGGCGAAAATAAATAGAAATACAGTTAGGCCGTTCAAAATTGGTACAGATAGGTTTTAAAGGCCAGCAAGTCGAATGGGGATATTTTCGAAAGTGTAAAGTTATTAGTTGGTATGTAGAGGTTTTCGATACCTACAAATCGATTGCGGATGTTTTCGAATTTTTAAAATTATTACTATAGACGGCAGGGGGGGGAAGGGGAAAAATAATAGCAATAAGAGTTAGAGCATTTTGGGAATTATTTTCCGAAGGCAGTGAGAACCCGGTGCGACATTTTTCCTAATAAGATTTTTTTCTGTTTTTTTTTTTTTTTTTTTTTTTTTTTTTTTTTTTTTTTTCACGTGATAAAAATTAATGCAATTTTGAGAATTCAGTAATTATAGCGATTCATTTAAAAATAGGGACCAGCGAAACGGGCGTTGCCTGCTAGTCTAATATAAATGCTGTATGTATTGTATATTAATGCGTACAAAATTGGCATCTCTAAAATGTAATATGTTCTTAGCTGAAGCACTTGCTTCGTCTTATTCAATTTGAATCTTACTAGACATGCGCTTAAAAGGGAATTATAGAATTATAATTAATAATTGAATCGTTTGAGTTGGGAGGATTAAGGCAAAAACAAGGCTGAACACACGCACATACACACACGCACACAGATACTTATATATATATACTAGCAGACCCGGCCACGCGTTGCTGTGACTAAGTTATACGTTGAATTATACGGCTGTAAACTATTTAGTACAGTTAAATTATTATTTACGAACAAAGACGAAAACGTTGTAGCCGATGTAAAAACCCACAGGGTTGAGATTTGAAACTTAGGTCAAAATTTGGAAGCGATTGATAAAAATTTTCGTAGTGTTGATATTAAGCACAAATTAATTTTATTGTAGGGTCCTATAAATTTTAATGGAGAAGTGATATATATTATTTCTAATGCTACTTTGGATAAAATTGCTAAAATGACTAATATATAAATTAAATTCTATTAAAATTCTATTAAAATAAAAGTATAAAAGAAACAGACGATTTTAAAATCAATTTTTATGGAGGAGTGAAATATAATATATGCTATAATGGATAATTTTACTATTAAATGACCTCATCATTTTAAATATTTTAAAGAGGGCAACAGCTGTAGTTATAAAAGGGAAAACAATAAGGCTAAACCAGAAAAATAAGTAAATTTGATAAATATATTAAAACTTTAAAATTGGAAATCTTATGAAATATTGGACATTTAAAGTAAATGCATGTATCATTTTAAATACAAAAAGATTTTGGAAAAGTTTAGTATATTTTAACGAAGTGATGAGAAGTTTTTGAGTATGTTAAAATTTTAATAGTAAATTCAAGTCAATAAAGATGGGAAACATTGAGGATTAAGATAAGAATAATTATAAGATTTAAAAAAAAAAAAAAAAAAAAAAAAAAAAAACTTTTTATATACCATGCTTTTAAATTTTAATATACTAATAATATACAAATTAAAAGGAAAATGATAAATATTCTATCATAGTTTGAAGTCAAATTTGTTTTCAAATGTCTAAATAAAATATCTGATGTAAGATACTAATATTTTGCAGCGGAATAGATTTCATTTCTGTCATCCTTGGCGAAAAAAAAAGAATATCGCCAAATTATCTGGCGAAAATATTTAATTCCTTTTAAAAATCATGGTTATTTTAACAACTTATATTAAAAGAGTAATGAATAATATGAAACAATATTTCGTACAATACATATTACATGTCATACATACGTACAATGAATAATACATATTACATTTCGTACAATGCATACATCTGGCATGTATATTTTCGTGTTACGCTTTTGATCGCCAAATAATAATAATAATAATAAAAAAAGCCAAGGGCGACAGAGTTTAAAAATTTAAAATTAAAATTTTGTCAATTTGACAGCAAAATAATTCAATCTAACACCCGCGATAACTAATACATATCTATACTCAAATATAAGGATTAAAATCGGGAAATAAATTTCCTCGATTTTTAATAATTTCTTACAAAAAATCCAGTGGGCAATTAACATAGGAAATCTTTTTCTTGGCTGCACAGACGGTCAGTGAGTCACACTTCGCTTGCGTATAGAACTCATAGCTATAGTATAGCATATATAGAATAGAGTGATCATTGGGGAGAAAAAAGTTATTCCTTTTCATTTGGGAAAAGACGACGTTTTTACCAAAATATGGCCGTCTTTCCCCGTGTGAATACACACGGGAATACATACTAATATTTTAGCAAATAAAATTTATGAATAATTTATTTGCTAAAGGGGAATGGAAGACTCCAGATACAGTTTCAAATTCATATTTCTTTCTTTCTTTTCTTTTTCTTTTTTTTTTTTTTTTTTTTTTTTTTTTTTTTCAATACCGCTTAATGGCTGTTTCCAAAGCTTTTATTTTTTATCTTTTTTCGGCATCAAAAATCTTTCTACGATAACATGGGGATGAGAGATCTATATATATTACTATATCTATGATAGAACTACATTAGCACTTTATCAATGTGTATAAAATCATTAAATTGATTATGACGTCAATTTTCGTGAGATGCATAATTTAACTTTTTATAATTTTTTAACGTTCACGTTTGATTAAATGTATTTATTTTTATGTCGAAAGAAAATGAACTCGTATTTTTTTTTTTTTTTTTTTTTTTTTTTTTTTTGGCAACAATTAAATTAATGGAACTCACAGATATTTTGGAGCAACTTTAATAAAGGTCTATAATTAACAAATAATTGCAATAAAACAATATTGTGACAATAAATTGAGATAAAAACTATCCTATCTCTCAAGTTGGATCAAACTGCACATAGTGTGCAAAATTTCATCAAAATCAGTTCCTTAGTTTAGGAGTTTACCCCGGACAAACATCGTGACACGTAATTTATATATATATACAGATTAAATTATAAAGTTTTGATCAATGAAGCACAAATAAGTAAAAAACAGGATTAATTTCACTGTATTATCTTCATTATAATATGAATTCAATTTACACTTCAGTATAAGTAACACGTGGCCGGCTATGCTAACACCAAAAATTTAAAAAGTGGAAATAATTGAATTATACGAAATTTATTAATAGGTTAAAAAGTAAAAAGTTGAAGATTCTTTGTGTAGATGGCAGCACCAAATATATTTCAGCTTTCATTTCAACCCAGTCGAAAGGTATCGACATCTGTTAGAATCATTTGGAGTTAACAGATAATTGTGACTGTCAAATAATAACAGACAAATAATTAGCAATAAATTAAAATTGCGACTATAATTTGAGATTTAAACTATCCTATCTCTCAAGTTGGATCGAACTGCACATGGTGTGCGAATTTTATTATAATCGGTTAAGTGGTTTAGGAGTCCATTGAGGACAAACATTGTGACACGAGATTTATATATATTAAGATGTGTATATGTGTGGAAACTTCTGGCTATCATATTTCCGAAACTAATAAAGATAAAACTACAAAACCTCAGAATTAAGACAGGTATGGTGTACAGATGAATTTTCCAAAATTTGGTGAAAACTGAAAAACCGGAAGTGGGATATCGGAGACCAGAAGTGGGACCGTATATCGGTATCTCAAAAACAGCTCTAACGCTTTTCTTCAAATTTGCTATATAAACACACTATTAGATGTCCTTTCGAATGATATAGTTGGTTAGTTCAGGAAAATTGATAGGCGTCCAGTATAAATAGCTCAATTTCAGGTCTTCCAAGCGCGTTCCTTCAAAAATGGCTGTACGGATTTTTTCAAACTCGCCATATTAACTCACTTTTAAATATCCTTTTGTATGTAATTATTGTTTTCCGGTCAATAATTGATTTTTTTTTTTTTAAGTTGCTATCTCAAAAACGGCTCTAACGATTTTCTTGAAAATTGTTATATAAATCCATTCCTTTCTCGTGTATTACATGGTTATTAGAGGAAAATTAACAGTCTACCTGCTTAGGTAGGTCATCTTCAAATCTCGGAAATTTGTGTTGCAAAAAATAACGCTACCATTTTTTCCCCTTATTTTTTACCTCGCTATATGTAAGCTTCGTTTTATATGTCTTTATAAGATTCTCTTACCGGAAAAATTTTAGGTTTCAACTTCTTTAGGTAACTTTTATGTTTTCTGATCCCATTATCTCTCAAAAATGCATATAATACGTGTAATAGTGGGTAATGGAAGTCGTGTGGTTGTTTCACACCAGATTTTTTTAGATAATGAATGAATTGCAGGGAAAGATTTTAAAGGAAAGTCTACTATCATTCATTTAATTCGTTCAAAGTTATGTGGCTTCTAATAACACTGTTCTGAATGCCCCAACACCATTTTTGCAAATTCTTATGTTAAATGACCTCCTGAATCCGAATTTGACGCTCATTTTGCCCTTTCACTCACCGTTTTCGGGGGACACTCCCATATTTTTATCCCTTTTCGGTAATTTTATGGCGATAAATTTGATTTGTAGGGGAGAAAATGATTATTTTAATTGTTAAATATTTTCTGAGCTGCTACAGAAGTGAAAAATTCTAAAATAAGAACATTTGCATCAAGAGGAAAATTTAGGGGGGATTTGCCACTGAAAATATAAATTACCTTTATTATATTTTATTAATCAATTAATATTATTATTTATTATACATTATATTTTCTCTGTTTTTAAGTGTTAAAATAATAGTTTTCCGTTCTCCAAACCAAATTAATAGCCATAAAAATTACCGAACAGTGATAAAAATTGGGGGAAGGGGTCCCGAAAAAATGGTGGATAATTGGCAAAATAGAGGTCAAATTCGGATTCAGAAGGTCATTTTACATAAAAATCAGCAGAAAAGGAATGAGAACTCGAAAAAAAAAAGTTTTTTTTTTTTCTTTTTTTTCTTTTTTTTTTCTTTTTTTTTTCTTTTTTTTTTTTTTTTTTAATGCAGCGTATTGTATTTGTATTGTCTCAGATAACTTATCGAATTTTGACCAAAAAAAAAAAAAAATAAATAAATAAAAATAATTATAGTAAAACATATATTTTCGAACGTGATTTATTGTTATATTTACATGTTCTGAGGTCCCCTGAATACGAAAAATCATGTTTTTAGCGAATGGTCTGTGTGTCTGTCTGTGTGTCTGTTATCAGCATATCTCAAGAACAAATAGTATCAGAAATTCCATACTCGGCATTCTAAATGTGTATTATTATGGGATGCTACAGTAAGCTTTTTGTTGAGATGAAGCAAATGGTTCGTGTACAGGGACACTCAAAAGTATTCAAATACATTACGTCTATGGGCGAAATTGCAGGTAAGTAGAGTTTAACATCTATAGACTGCACTAAACCAAATGAAACGAATATATATTTTTTGTAATAGAGATAGTCAACTGGGGGAAAAAATTGTGTATGTAGGAGCCTCGCCTCCCCCCCCCTGGGGGGGAATCGAGGGGAGAAAATTTCCATGGTGGATATCTTTCAAAAGAGCTCGTTAATACCTTTAAAACGAATGGCTGAACCATCGATTTGCGATAATTTAAAATAAAGTTATCAACTTTTTTAATTTTTAACAAAAAATAAAATAAAATATATAATATTGAGAATAAGTTCAACTTTTTTTTGGATATTTAGTGTTATACTTCTTCTCTAATATGGAAATCGTCTGCATTATCATAAAAGATAATTTTTTAAATAATAAATTTAATAAATTATTTTTTAAAAACAGATTTATTTTTAAATAACCGAATTAAATTCTATATAAATGTACACACATAATTAATTATCATATAAAACTCTTCCGAAGCCTAATTTGAATTATTTAACATAGGTTTATATAACAGTACTAGTTATCTTACCTCTTAATCTCAAACCTGTATTTAAAGTATTAAATTTCAGCGTAAGAAAAAGTCGTGTGAGTGATACTCCAGATTATTACTGTAGAATAAGATATAATTATCGTAACAGGTTTATTTACAAGATCTCACAAATTTGTTAATAAATTATGGGATACATTATGGGATAATGGAAATCACTTAATATAAATTTTTCAATGTTAGTTTTGATTTATTTATTTTTACTGCTTCATAATACTCTTACAGATACAAGTTAATGGTGACGTTTGTGTAGGGGTTAAGGCCAATTGGCTGCATATGATTCCTAGATCTGTATGGAATATTCTCCGTGGAAATCCTTGTAAGGGATCCTAATATGTATTTTTGCGAATTTTGGAGAAAAACACGGAAAACTCCGAACGGCTAGGCCAACGATTCTGACATGGGATCGAATCGGGCACTTCCCTTCTACCAAATTCGAGAGAAGAACCTCTCGGTCGCTAGTATGGATACAAGTTAAGATGAATAGGATCTAAATCTATCGAATTAAAAATATACAGTTACAGTTACTTTACAGTGTGCAAAGATATAGCAAATTTTGAAAATAATATCATTTTGGAGTTCCAGAAATAATATGTACGAACTTTTACAAAGTTTTAAAATTTATTTTTTCTTAGATTTCAAATGTTTCGAATAATTAAACACTCCTTCTGGTCATTGAGCGATGCTTTTTTATCTATTCCTTTTAAAATTTTGTATGAATGTTAATTCGTACCTTTAATAGTAAGTATTATACGATTTATATCCCTACAAGTAGCTATTTAAATTGTATTAAAAAATCTTCAGAACTCGCCTGTAGTAGTAATTATCTGTGAGTATTAAGAGGCACGTTGTTAATTGAGTTGAATTTATTAAATGATTTTTTTTTCAAGTGCGCCCAGTGGTCGAAACTCGACCATTTTTTTTGCAAAGCGAGGCAAAGCAAAGTTATTGCCTTGTCCTAAACGGAATGCAATTGCAACACAGCTGCGGCAATTGTTTGCCAATATTCACTCTAACTGAATCAGCAGAGTTTTACTTAATATAACTATTTCTCTCTGTAGATGTTAGCCTTTCCTGAAATGAGAGAAAATCGCAACGTGAAAACGCCCCTTGTTGTGTGATACAGCCCAGAAGCTAATAGGTACCATGTCAGACCAAGGTCCAACCAAGTATCAAATTCTGTTAAATTAATTCGATTGGTTCATAAAGTACAGTGTTTGAACAAAAAAAAAAAAAGATATTTTTCAAAAATGGTCGAATTGAGTTCGGAAAATTTCAAAACGTGTAACTTTATCGAAAACCGAAAATCTAAAACATTTCTGAATCTTATATTTTCTATTTATACATGCAGAGAAAAGAATAATAAATCCACTTTTTAAAAAATAAGAATAAGTAGTCAATTTCACTAATTTCACTTAATTAAAATGCAAGGAAATCTCAAAACGTGTAAATTCATCGAAAACTGGAAATCAAAAGTTTTTATGTATATTCTACTTGCTTCTTCTACCCACAAAAGCTAGCAATAAAGACACTTTTTTAAAAAATAAGTAGCCAATTTCAGTTAATTGAAACGTAAAGAAAGCTCGAAACATGTAAATTCAGCAGAAAACGGAAATCGGAATTTTTTCCGTATCGTCTACTTATACATGCAGCAGTTAGCAACAAACCCATTTTCCTTTTATTTAGTATATTAGTTGAATAATTATTGCTTAAATATCACCCTTTGAAATGAAATGTTTATGTTTACATTCGAAACTGGAAGTTTGCCATTTTTTCTTCTGGAGTTTTGTGATTTTAAATTAAAATTTTATAAATTTTACAAAAAAAAAAAAAAAAAAAAAAAAAAAAAAAAGATAACTCAATCAAACACATGTAGACAGTAACTTATATATAACTATACCCAAATATCGGAATTAAAATCGGCAGATAATTTCCGTTATTTTTTAATAATTTTTTACAAAAAATTCAATGGACAATTAACATAGAAAATCTTTTACATGGCTCCATGGACAGACAGTGACGTCATCACTTCGCTTGCGTATAGTGATGCTACATTATACAAATTACTGTGTCTATGGTTTTATTTGAGCTTTATGAAAATTGCCAGATTTAACAACTTTCTACTTCTAGGTATTTTTTAATATGAAGGAATACGTGCATAAAAGGGAAAAATGGGGGAAAATGCATAAAAAAAAAAAAAATGTATTTTTAAATACCTTCTTGACATCGTAAGAAAATAATATTTGTATTCGCACCTTCCGGCTAACCATACCTTTCGAATGATACCATTTTCAACCCTCTACTCCCATAATTAATATGTTAAAAAGGGACAAAAAATTTTATGCTTGCCTATTAATATATAGATAATAAATATTATAATAATAATAAACAAAATCTGAACTACAGTGGGGAGTATCTCGATGTATACTCGCTTCGCGAGCTTTAAAATTACGGATGAAATTTTGTCTATCACAGAATTTAATTTAGTACAATAGGACTACAATAATTTGTATTTTAACACCCTTTCAAAAAGAAATAAATATATAGTGTGAAACAACCACACGACTTCCATTACCCACTATTACACGTATTATATGCATTTTTGAGAGATAATGGGATCAGAAAACATAAAAGATACCTAAACAAGTAGAAACCTAAATTTTTTCCGGTGAGAGAAACTTATAAAGACATAAAAAACGAAGGTTATAAATAGCGAGGTAAAAAATAAGAGAAAAAAATGGTAGATTTATTATTTTAAACACAAATTTCCGATATTTGTAGATTACTTACCTAAGCAGCAAGACTGTTAATTTTCCTTTAATAGCCACATAATACACGAGAAAGAAATGGATTTATATAATAATTTTCAAGAAAATCAATAGAGCCGTTTTTGAGATGCCAACTTTTACAAAAAATCAATTATTGACCGGAAAACAATAACTACATACAAAAGGATATTTAAAAATGAGTTAATAGGGCGAATTTGAAAATAATCATTTTTAAAGGAACGCGCTTGCGAAACCTGAAATTCATATATTTATACAGGACGCCTATCAATTTTCCTGAACTAACCAACTATATCATTCGAAAGTACATCTAATAGAGTGTTTATACAGCAAATTTGAAGAAAATCGTTAGAGCCGTTTTTGAGATACAAACTTACCATATAGATGCAAACACACTTCCGGTCTCCAATGTCCCACTTCCGCTTTTTCAATTTTCACCAAAATTTGGAAAATTCATCTATACACCAGACCTGTCTTAATTCTGAGGTTTTGTAGTTTTATCTTTATTAGTTTCGGAGATATGATAGCCAGAAAATTCCACACAGACACACACACACTGACCAATTGCAAAAAAACACTTTTTTGGACCCAGGGGACCTTAAAACGTGTAAATAAGGTCAAATATCGATATTGAATTTTCGGACCAAATACAATAATTCCAGTACCTACGGTAGTAGGATAATGGAAGTAAAAATATATCTGAAAACACTAGTCTAAATAATCAGGAAAAATTCTGCCAAAATCAGTTGGCTTAGTGGTTAGAGTACACAACTACGAAATTGGAGGTTGTGAGTTCGATTCTGACCGATAGGAAATGTGGAAAAAATGTATATCTAAAAATTTTTACGAATTTCATAAATTATTTTAATATAGAGTAAGAAATTAAATGATAAAATTGGATATTGGCAGGCATTTTCGAAGTGGAACACTATAAATTGGTAACGACGCAAAATGCCAGATTGAAAAGAATAGTCCTGTCATACTAAAAAAAAAAAAAAAAAAAAAAAAAAAAAAAAATGTTGTAATCCGTTGAGTCTTTAAAGGAAGGTGGAATAACTCCTTCAAATTTTATATCATCACAGTTTAAATTAGCATCAAGCAATTTGTTTTCGATTAGTTCATCGTTTTAAATATTTTTTTTTTAAATAATTCTGAAATCATGTTAGTGGCATGACAGTCCACATACTTATTGAGATTAATATTAGACCTGAAAAACAATAACAAGTCAAGAAATTATGCGAATTTTGAAGAAAGTGGAAAAAACAGCGGCTTATAAATGAAGCACCTTTGCATTAAAATGAATAGGAATGAATCAGGACTAAAATAATATATAAATGTAAAAGACATATAAAGATGTTTTAGTATTATCTTCAGCTGGAAGCCCGAGCATAAGTTCATATATCATCGCAGTATGTTGATTAATATTTAACTAACTTGCAGACTCATAAACATTTGAAAAAGTTTCTCTTTCACTTTCTACGTCAGAATATTTTCCTGTGAAGGAAGTAAATATCTAATCTGCAATCTCTGCGTGTCTATAGTGAAATTTCGACAAATGAAAACCGGACACCGGAAAGTTCAACTTCTGGCAGTAGATAGTTAAAGTCATCTTCAAATACCGGTTTTCATACTGCATTGCTTAATGAAACACACACAAAATGGCGTTTACCTGGCTGCTTTTGAATGTTTTGTTTTCAAGTTCAGGCGCAAAAGAACTCGAATGTAAGTTAGTATATTTTATTACTTATGTATTTCATTATTTGCGATTGATTGATATCGATTATTTCCAACTTTCTAATTATATTAATGGAATATAAAGTGTGTTCTTTACCGAAGCAATAATAAATAAGAAATTAAAAAACTTTATTACATTGCCAGTAAAGTTGCTCAAAGTTTTCTTATTATTCTCTTCAACGAACTAACTCTTTAAGGCCATATTAACGCATGGGCAAGTCGTATATTTTTCCGGGGCCACTAAATTTGAGGGCCCCCCCTCCCAAATCTATCAGTTAAATTATTATTATTATTATTATTATTATTTATTATTTTGAATATCCATATATCGCACTCCAGCAGGAAAAGTGACACAAGTAAAAAAATCTGGCATGTCTCCACTCGACTTTCCGAACATTAAGTAATTAACGTTGTATAAATAAAGTAAGAGAAGTCGTTAAATAAACAAAAGATAAAATTACAATGGGGTTTTCGAGTAGTTTTCTCCATATAGTATGTCGTTTAAATAACGATATTTTCCATCAGATATTTAAGCCTATAAGTAATAATGATACAGAATGTTTCGTTGTGTCTCTGTAATAATAATAATAATAATAAATAAAGTATAAGAGCTAGATTCTCCGAAACTCATAGAGTATCTGTGATAGTGATCTATAACATGTATATAAATTTTTAACTCTATAACTTAATCAGATAAGGCGTTTAAGCGCTATTGCACTTTAAAATTTTTGGGACCTTAGGCCATACTGATAATGAATTTCTCTTTGTGTCCCTTGTAAAGAAAAGTATATGGGCTGGATTCACCAAAATCTATGCAACTGCCACCTGTAATATGCATACCAACTTTTAGCTGATTCAAGCAAAGCGTTTAGATGCTGTCGTGTTCACGCACATGCGCGCGCACACGCATACATAATCACTGTTAAAATAGCAAAAATGAACTCAGGGAACCTCAAAACGTGTAGAAACACCAAACTCTCAAAATCGCATTTTCGACATGATTACAATAGTTTCCTTACATGTGAATGCCCGGAAAGTAAAAATGGTATAATTATAATCTTAGGCAATTAAAAAATTGGTATGAAGTGCCTCAAAATATTCACGAAAAGCTACACTTGTCTTATATCAAAATTTATCCATCTGATAGGCAAGTTACATCACTTTTGTTGTTGACTATCCAGTGCTTATATACTGCATTTTTGAGTTTTTTTAGATTTTTCTAGCCAGGATGCGATGTAATGAAAATTTAGAAAAAGTATTTATTAATTCAATAGTATTTTTAAAATTTATAATTATTTTTTCTTGCTTTTTATCAGTTATTCTGATTAAATTTTCAATAAACTCTCAGTGTTTTTCTCTTTTCATTTAATTTCAGAACTTTTTGGAAGGTTGATATTACTAGTGTGTGTTATTGAAAGATGACATGCAACTGAAGCAATTCTAAAATGAATAATTTGGATCTTATTCTTTCAAAATAACATTACTTTTGTTTCTTGCCTGATTTATTTTAGAAGTTTAATGAAATGCTATGAATATTATGATAGAAAATATTTTTTATTTATTTATTTATTTTTTAAGGATATTCTCACTTTAAAGTCATTTTATTCATGAAAAAATCTGCCTATTGAAAATATCTAGACTAATAACTGCGATATTAATATTATTCATACTACTTATTTATACATCTAAAAACACAATATTTAAGTGTTGTGTTGAAACTTTGCCATGCTTTATTTTCCTCATAAGAAGTGCAATATTTTTTGTCATTTATTTCTATTGCAACAAAATTTATGGGGTGCAAATAACATTAGTAAAAATGTACTTTTTGTGGGACCAATGCGTAAGTTCAATTTTAATACTCGAATGATGTAGCTGATTATTAATGTAATACATCACCCGACACCCCTCCCCCCCACCCCACGGAAAAAAAGGTAACACACGTTAAAAAATGGTAATTTTATGTTTAACGGCCCTCTTCACTTGCCGTCGCTGGAAGTCCGAGTCAATGTTATTCTATGGGGAAATTTTCTTTACGGAAAACTTATTAACTAATAAATATTTTTAAATTCTGTTTTCCACATTCAGAAAATTTCCAACTATTAAATTGACGGACCTTTTGGGTTGATTTCTTTAGAAATCGACCTATTGCAATCACTTCGTTTATCTATATATTATATCTATCTATCTATAATGAAAATATTGTCATCACGAAATTATACTCCCGAAATAATACTCCAAATCGAACCAAATTTGGACAGTAAACTGATCTTATAAATATCTTGGATGAGTTGGTTAACCAAGTTGCTCCGACTTTTCGTTTTCAAGTGGCAGTCACTTGAAAATTTCAAACCGACATTGTAAAAAGCATATTTAAAGCAAGATTTGCTTGAATTTTTATGTTAATCTAGACTACATAAGGGTCTAAATGAACTTTATTAATGGAATTTATCTGCCATTTTTAATAAAGGGGCGGATATCTTAAGTTAAGTGGGACCACTTGAAATCAGGCTACCACTTGAAAATTTAAAATCACGATAACTTCCGAAATAATACTCCAAATCGAACCAAATTTGAACAGCGTCTTAACCTGTGTTATGAATATCTTGGAAGAGTTTCTTAACCAAGTTGCACCACCATTTTGTTTTCAAGTGGAGACCACTTGAAATTTTCAAATTCAAATTGTAAAATGCGTATTCCGAATTTGTTTGAATTTTGATGTATACATAGACTATATAACTGTCTCAATGAAGTTTATTTATGAACGTATCCGCCATTTTTAATAAAGTGGCGGATCACTTAAGTTAAGCAGGGCCACTTGAAATCAGGCTACCACTTGAAAATTTAAAATCCCGATAACTTCCGAAATAATACTCCAAATCCAACCAAATTTGGACAGCGTCTTAACTTGTGTTACAAATAACTTGGATGAGTTCATTATCCAATTTGCTCCGACGTTTTGTTTTCAAGTGGCAGCCACTTGAAAATTTCAAACCGACATTGTAAAAAGCATATTTAAAGCAAGATTTGCTTGAATTTTTATGTTAATCTAGACTACATAAGGGTCTAAATGAACTTTATTAATGGAATTTATCTGCCAATTTTAATAAAGGGGCGGATATCTTAAGTTAAGTGGGACCACTTGAAATCAGGCTACCACTTGAAAATTTAAAATCACGATAACTTCCGAAATAATACTCCAAATCGAACCAAATTTGAACAGCGTCTTAACCTGTGTTATGAATATCTTGGACGAGTTTCTTAACCAAGTTGCACCACCATTTTGTTTTCAAGTGGAGACCACTTGAAATTTTCAAATTCAAATTGTAAAATGCGTATTCCGAATTTGTTTGAATTTTGATGTATACATAGACTATATAACTGTCTCAATGAAGTTTATTTATGAACGTATCCGCCATTTTTAATAAAGTGGCGGATCACTTAAGTTAAGCAGGGCCACTTGAAATCAGGCTACCACTTGAAAATTTAAAATCCCGATAACTTCCGAAATAATACTCCAAATCGAACCAAATTTGGACAGCGTCTTAACTTGTGTTACAAATAACTTGGATGAGTTCATTAACCAAGTTGCTCCGACGTTTTGTTTCAAGTGGCAGCCACTTGAATATTTCTAACCCACATTGTAAAAAGCATATTTAAAGCAAGATTTGTTTCACTTTTTATGTAAGTCTAGACTACATAAGGGTCTATATCAACTTTATTAATGAAATTTATCTGCCACTTTTAATAAAGTGGCGGATATCTCAAGTGGGGCCACTTGAAATCAGGCTACCACTTGAAAATTTAAAATCACGATAACTTCCGAAATAATACTCCAAATCGAACCAAATTTGGACAGCGTCTTAACTTGTGTTATGGATATCTTGGATGAGTTTATTAGCCAAGTTGATCCACCATTTTGTTTTCGAGTGAAGATCACTTGATATTTTTAAATTCAAATTGTAAAAAGTGTATTCCGAATGTGTTTGAATTTTGATGTATACGTAGACTATATAAGTGTCTCAATGAAGGTTATTAATGAACAATGGATTTTCTCACCAAAAGTCGCCAAAAAAGTCGCCAAGTAGAAAAGTCGCCAAATTTGGCGCCAAATCCATTTCCTACCATATTGGAGCTTTTTAATGCGTTTTTAAGGGAAAATTAGTCTATTTTAACCTAAGAAAACAAACTAGAAATGCGGAAAATTAACATTTAATCAACTTACTTTTTATCAACTTACTTTTTATCAATTTAATCAACTTACATTTAATCAACAACTCTTTGAAAGAATTTCCACAAAAAAAAATATAATAATAATAATAATAATAATAATAATTTTCAAATTTGCATCAATGTTTTAGATTAATTAGTTCACTGAGCAACTTTCTCTGCCATTTTGATCAGAACAGTCACTTAATTTTTCAACACGATCATTTTTCAGATTCTGAATTCCAACTGTATTTGTACAGTCTTATCTCACAAATGCATTTGATATATTTGTCAACTTGGCCCACCATCTTGTTTCCAAGCGCCGGCCACTTGAAAATTTTAAATTCACATAAAAGGTATTTATGAACCGATTTGCTTAAAACTCCATATGTAGATAGCCCACATCAATATTTCTACTAATTCGTTAATAATTTGCAGCCGACATTTTGAAACAAAATGACGGCTAGATGATAAGGAAAAAGAAATCAACCTACCCTTCCGAATAAGCCGGAAAGGCTTGTTTTAAAAATGTATTTTTTTTTTAAATTTTTAATATTTAATTATGAAATTGCAAAATGAAAAAAAGTTTACATATGAAAAATTCGTATTTTGCAGCTTCAAAATAAAATATAAAAAAATTAAAAAATATTTTTTTTTGAAAAAGTCCGTCAATTTAACAGCTGGGAATTTCCATATAGTGAAAACAGAATATAAAAAATCCCTTTTCGGCAAGCTTAAAGGCAAAGGTACTTTACGTTAATGTTACAATTGTAAAGAAATTTTACATATGCATTAGTGCCTAGCCGATGGCTTTGTTCCCACACATTGCATTATTTACTTTGCTATTCTGTTTTCAAGAAATTTAATTTTTAACTACAAAAGGGTTTTATTCATTCTACTTAAAATTTTAGGCTAAATTTATTGGTTTGTAAATGTTTCATTTTTTTTTTTTAAATTCAAGTTCATAATCATTCAACAAATAAAAGCCTTAGAGATATACAATCCCAGCAATGGTGAATCCCGGAGGGCGCTATTGGGCTACATGCCCCCTCCCCCCCCCCCCCAAGCTTAATCAAAATTATATTTTTTATTTAAAATCCATATGTTGTTCAATATCTTTCTTTTAAAAGAAAAAGTAATAGAAACGTGAAAGTGCACTTGTGATCTTACTAGTTCTGGTAAGCCTGGCGTTGCTATGGTCAAGTCAAATACAGATAAGTGGTAACGGTTTTTGGATAGTTATTTCATTGTAATTTTTATTGAATCATTGAAAGTTTTGTGTTGTGTTTTTGTGATTTTTATTGTGTGATAAGTAAAAATTGTAAAGTGAAACTGTTTTGGTTCACATAAGCTGGAACATTAACATTAACATTAGTTAACATTTGGCACCGCTGAATTTCAATGTTAATTATTATGAATTTAGTAAATTGTATGATTTGGCGAGATTTTGGTGACAAAACGTGCGACTTAGCAATGAAATTTGTGATTTGGCGGCAAAAGTTGATAGTTGACGACGAAATTTTTGACTTGGCGACAAAATTTGGCGAGCTTGGAGATGGAGAAAGGCAGCTTTGGCGTCATTATATTTTCTTTCCACGCGAAAACCTCATATCTCTTCACAGACCAATATCTTGTTTCGACAAGATAAAAAGTCAAAGGAAGCTGTAACGTATTACTCTCAATCGTAAATTTTAAATTCTTGCCTAAACTGACATTCTAAACTATTCACCACAAACGATATTTGTATTAAGATTGACGTATTATTTTAATTTTATATTTTTAAATGATTAATTAAAGCGTTTAACAAGGTTTTTAATTAACACACTTCTATTAACTTGATAAAGATGCAACTATTAATGTATGTAACGGAATCTTACAATTCAATTTTCGGCAACTTCTTGTCGTCCAAGGGACCTGAAATTTTGCACACAACTTCATAATCAATGACAATACTAGATAAACAAGTGTTTCCAGGCACTTTTCCCATCAGGGGCAGGTTCCAGGGGCAAACAGAAAATCTATACTTATATAAAACTATCGTATGTGACACAGGATTTGGATGTATTTGTATAATGTCGAGTGGCAACAATTATTATTATTTTTTTTTTTTTTTTAAATAAAGATTTAAAAGTATGTAATAGTTTTCTAAAGCCTTTATTAGTTCATTTTTCAATAAAAGAGTGTTCTTTTTTTTTCTTTTTTTTTTTAAATGGTATAATTTTATTTATCAAAATAAGGGAATTCGAGTAATGAAATACTTTAATTTAAATTTAAATTTTCATGAAAATAAACTTCAACGGGAAATTCATTAAAATCGTCCCTAGTTCATTTGTTAAAGGGATACCTAAATGTCCCCAAATTTATTACCTTTTCTACCATGTCAGTTTAATTCGTTTAGCATCGATTTACAAGATTTTTTTTTTTTTTTTTTTTTTTTTTTTTTAACGATGACATTTATCTTTTACATTATAGTATCTATGTCATAAAGCTAAGTCTAAATCTGCTTAGCCCTAAGATATGTTGATTTTATTTATTTATTTATTTATTAACTTTTATTTTATTTGTTTAAAATCACGGATAAAATTTTATTTCATTTTTCTCAGTACATTGTTATAATTGTGACGTCATATTTTCTGTTCAATTAAACTTTTTTTTTTTTTTAATCACATTATTATATTGTTTAAAAACATGATTAAAATTTTATTATATTTTCAGTGATCTTTTTTATTATCATTTGCACGTGACATAAGCATCAGATTATAAATTTTTCCAATGAAAGCCATAGAAAATGTCGGTTTCATCACAAGAAAAATCACTTTTAAACTTGTAACCTTTAAGCAATTGAAGTTATCGAAAAAGTTTAAATACAAAAGTTGTTCTTTAGGGTAAGGCAGTAATTCGCCTGATTTGAAGTATTTTCCTATTTTCAATATTAAAGAAATTATTGGCAAATGAAAATTTCCACCCCCCACCATTTCCACCCCCTTTGAGCAGGATACCCTATCTACGAACTCGACCGAGATTTTTACTGTCCTGACAACATATCCCGAGCTGGTTAAATTTAAATAAAAATTACTCCAGTTATCGTGTTCACAACTTAACATGGGAAAAATTTTATACATATATATATATATATATATACATATATATATATATAAACTTTTAAACGGAGGGTGGTTTTGGGTTCTAGAGGTCATGATCGGTGAAGATATGAAGAAATTTTCTAAAAGTCGTGTCATGAGAACCATTGAAATAGGTAGATCTCCTATAAGGAATCTACCTAAAATATGTATTAGTTAATAAGTTATTTGTAAATAGTTTTTTCCCATAGAATTACATTAGCTTCAGCTTCTGACGGCGGTGAGTGAAGCGGGCCCTTAATATCATTAAAAATTGTGTATGAAGTATCCAAACGTACACGAAAAGCGTCACATCTGTATCTCGAAATTTATTCAACTGAGAAACTTTTACGTCAGTTTTATTACAAGCTAGTCAATGCTTTATCCTTATGTTTCACTTGATTTTTATCAAATACTGGATTTTAGAGTTGTGTCACATTTCTTGTAACACAGAAGAAATTTAGAAAGTGTATTTATTAATAATTAAACAGTATTTTTACTTTCCGAACACTATAGTGAAGAAAGTATTGTAATCATGTCAAAAATCCGAATTCGAGATTTTGATGTTACTATACGTTTTGAGGTCCCCTGAGTCCGTTTTCACTACTTTTACGATGATGTATGTATGTGTGTGTGTATGTGTGTATGTGTGTATGTCTGTGAGTGAACACGCTAGCGTCTGAACGCTTTGTTCAATTAACCTGAAAGTTGGTACGCATATTGTAAGTCACCATAGTACGAACCTTATAGATTTTGGTGAATCTAGCACTTATAGTTTTTTTTACAGGGACACAAAGAAAAATTCTTTATCATTATGGCCTATGGGAGCAAAATCTTAAAAGTGCGATAGCATCTAAACGACTTATTCAATTGAGCAAAAAATTTATACACATATTATAGGTCACAAATACTCAATCTGTATAGATTTTGGAGAATCTAGCACTTATAGTTTTTTTACAGGGACACAAAGAAAAATTCTTTATCATTATGCCTATGGGGCCAAATTTTTAAAAGTGTGATAGCGCCTAAACGCCTTATTAATCTGAGCAAAAAATTTGTACACATGTTATAGATCACAGTTGAACTAACTGTATAGACTTTGGTGAATCTAGCACTTACAGTTTTTTTACAGGGACACAGAGAAAAATTCTTTATCATTATGGCCTATGGGACTAAATTTTTAAAAGTACGATAGCATCTAAACGCCTTATTGAATTGAGCTGAAAATTTATATGAGTATTATAAATCACTGTTGCACTAACTATAAGCATTTTGGTGAATTTAGCATTTATAGGTTTTTCGGGGACACAAAGAAAAATTCTTTATCATTATGATCTATGGGCTCAAAGTTCAGTAGCGTTAAATAAAACATTGTGTAATAGATGGAGAAAAATACTCAAACACTCTATTATGGTTTTCTCTCCCAGGTAAAAAAATCAGCAAAAAACCTTTAAAAAAATCCTTCAGGAAAACTGCAGGTATTTCGGACTATAGCCTACATCTTTTTTACAGGTAAAAAACCTGCACTTTTCCTGAAGGTAAAAAACCTGCAGTTTTTCTGAAGGTAAAAAACCTTCACTTTCCCTTTTATTTGTCCGAAATAACTGCAGTTTTCCTGAAGGTAAAAAACCTGCAGTTTTTCTGAAGGTAAAAAGCCTTCACTTTCCCTTTTATTTGTCCGAAATAACTGCAGTTTTCCTGAAAGTAAAAAAGCCTCCACTTTCCCTTTTATTTTTCCGAAATAACTGCAGTTTTCCTGAAGGTAAAAAACCTGCAGTTTTCCTGAAAATAAAAAAACCTTCATTTTCTCTTTTATTTGTCTGAAATAACTGCAGTTTTCCTGCAGGTAAAAAACCTGCAGTGTTTCTGAAAGTAAAAAAAAAAAAAAAAAAACTTCATTTTTCCCCTTTAACCTGTCCTTATATATCTGCAGTTTTCCTTAAATTTGTTCCCGAAATAAATTTTCTTACATATAAAAAAGATCTATGCAGTTTTCCTTTAGGTATAAAGTTTTTGTACCTAATCTGGATTTGATTTTTAGTACCCATTATAATATATGAAGAACAAAATATTTGCAAAATTTTATTTTCTTTTATGTAAAAAAAAAAAAAAAGTTATAGAACCTTTAACCAACAATTTTATGTTTAATAATATCAATTATATTTCTTTAAATAAAGTATAGGCAGTCATATGAAATAATCATAGTACTAAAATAAATGGAAATTTTTTGTGAAAAGGTTACATAATTTTGTGTACGATAGCTAAAGCTTAATAAAAAGGTAACACCAGCATGAAATATGTACAAAACTTTGAATAAACATCATAAAGCAGAAGAATACTCACAGCAATTGCTTTGTATCGGAAGAAAACAAGACTTTTCGTCAGGGAACAAAAAGGGCACAACGGTGAGGTTCATTCTGCTTTGTTTGCAGCACTCATGTCTACTTTATTACCTTTTTTTCTTGGCTTAAAACATTTGTTGCAAGCTCTTGCATGTTATAGTGTCAGCGTTGGTGAGCTATAGCGCACCATTGATCTCAATTTTAATGAAAGAGATGCAGAATTTTTTTTTATTGTGGGTCACGAGGACCTGTATTTTTTTTTCCCAAAAAATATCCTTTATTCTAAAACAATAAATTTTCTTTTATTTAATTCTGTGTCATCAGTTCAAAGCAATTTATTTTCCTGGGCTATTTAGCTCTGAATTTAGAAAAATGGGAGAAAGATTCTTTTTACCTCCTTCAAAACCAAACGAATCGCTGGCTATATCCTTCTCTGTGGACTGCATCTGCTGTCTGATCCAGTCGAAAACAATGACGTCACTATTCTTCCATTCCTTGTGCATTCTGTCTGACGGAGCACATGCGAAATGACCCAAAACCAGCATCAGCATAAAGTGATAGACTGGAGATGAAATGCCTTTTTTTTGGGGGGAGGAGGGGATTTGTTTGTTTATTTAGTTAGCGGAATCAATCAGAATTTGCAAAATAAGCAAATGTTATTTCACGGGGGAAAAAGTGCTCTTTTGAATAAATTGCAAAATACTATATAGTACCATTTATCTGAAATTCCAAAATCCAGAATAATTTCAATTTTTTTCTTTTTCTTTCAGGATTTTAAAAACATTTAGTATTTAAAAACAAAACTTAAATAAAGAAGAATTTATTTTTTGCTGGAAATAGTTAAAAATGTTTATGGTCTGGAAAATCTTCTGCAATTGCAACCAACCACATAAAAAATTCTCCAATTTTATTTGATGGTCTATTTCAGGGTTTTTTAATTTCTTGTTAAGACAGTCTTACTTTCTAAAAGTAAAGAAAAATAAAAACTTTTCTTTTAGCAATTTGCTCTTATGATCCAGTCATCATTATATTTAGTGGTACCAATAACGCAGCAACTATGAACCACGGCGCTGACGGGAAAGCGGTGAGCAAACAAGCCATGCCGGCCGAGGCCAGTTTCTGAAGTGAAATCTGCATGAAAGCACATACAGCAACTGAAGATAATGCAAGAGAAGAGGAAAAAAGCTACAAACTTCTGAAGATGAGAAAGGGTGGAAATTTCATTTCAATATTAAGAGGGGGGGCGATTGAAGTGAAACAAACGGCCAGGGTGCGTATAGGAGGGGAGGGGGGTAAAGGAGAAGGCAGGACTGCAGAAGCAAATTTTGTTTGATAATCGCCGCTTCCAGTACTGTTCAAGGCCCAATTCGACTTATTTTTCAATACATTTTTCTTTCGTAAATAATATTTAGACAATACAATAGACAATTTTCAATTAAATGTGCATGTGTACATGTTAATATATGTGTATTATTGCAGTTATATCTTTTTTATTTTTGGCTCCAGATTCAAAAGAAATAAAAATATTGGATTCTGGAACTTTTCAGAATTATTCAGGAACTGTTTTAGAAACAAATACTACTACTACTAAAAAAAAAAAAAATCTTATGTATGAAAAATCATACAAATTATTCTTGCATAATTATAGTGTTAAAATGGATATTAAATAATGCATCTAAAATATTCACATTTATTTTTTTATTATTAAAAAAAAAACCAGAAAATTTAGATTTTTTGGCTAACATGTGCAAAAAGGTAAGTATTCTTTATATATATACTATTGTTAGTGAGTTCAGCAAGTTCAAGAAAACCAATTATGAAAAAAAAAAAAAAAAAAAAAATCTGGAAACTTCTAAAATCCTGAATATTTCCCACAAAGGATGGGATCCTATGATTTTTTTTTATTTTTATTTATTTATTTTTTTTTTTTTTTAAATCTTATTCCAAATCTATTGCTGTTGTTAAAATGATCATAATTTTTACTTTAAAACTTCTTTCAATTTCATTAAATAATTTTCTTTGCACTTTTTATTAATTTCACTATTTTAACTATATGATCAAACACAAGTTTAACAGAGGTAAGTGCTGATTTCCCATGACAAAAAATAATTAAGTTAGAAAGTTATTTTCTTTTTAATGCAATGTTTCGAAATGTAAAACGGAATTGTGAAAAACTTTTTTGTTTTTGTGGGAAATATGAGCAGTTACACACCCCCGCCCCATCCCAAAAAAATAAATCAATTTATACACATATGTTTTTTTTCAAAAATAAAGTAATAAATTGTGTATTAAGACATAAGAAATGGAGAATACTGAAACAACATAAAAATATATTCCACTAAAATATAAAAACATTTTAAAACTATGAATCATATATGTATATATATATAATTTATTTATTTAAATATTTGTATATATATTTTTTAAAGGGTGAAAAGTGAAACATAAATTTTTATTTAGTTTTATTTATTTAATTTAAATTAATCCTTTTTATCATCTTTTTTCTTCCACTTCTTCATAGACTAAAATTCTCTCATTCAGAATTCCGTCATTTTATTTTTCTCATACAGTATCTGAAAAACAAAAGCAATATCTTTATTAGCAGGATTTTGCTGTTGAAAACAAACACACTGAAAATCTTTGATTATACACATAAGAGTAAGCCAGCACAAAATGATATTTTGCTTAGTTCTTAACACTATACACTAAAAAAATTAAGTGTTTTCCCACCAAAAATTAATTGTATAAAAGACTGCCTTCTAAACAAATTTCGGGTTTTAACAAATAAAAATAAAGACATTCATTTGAAAATTATCATGAAAATTTATACTGTACATAAAGGCTTTTTTAGCTTTCAAATTTTACTGTAACATAAAAGGCAGCTTTCATAAAAATTTCATAAATCATCATTTTCTTTTTTTTCCTCAACAGTGTTAAATATTTACAAATAAAATTGAACTCTTATTATTTCTTAACGAGCTTCCTATAATTTTATCAAATTTAAGTAAAACAGCATTTTAAAAATAATAATAATTACTATTATTAACTGTTAGCATAAATTATAATGTGTGTGGAAATGACTAACATGCAGAAACAAAACAAGAGAGCAAGCAGATAAAAAATGTAAAAAGACTTGCTTCTGAACCCATTTTAAGTTTCACTATTTTAAAGTAACGTGTCTTTCATTCTACATGTGAGCATGATGACAATTTTTACTGTATAATATTGCAAAAGTATCTATAACACTCAAATTTACCAAAACGCAAATGAAAAGTTTCATGAAAAAATGATCTGGATTTTCTCATGAAGTGCTTAATGCTTACAACTAAAGTTGAACTTTTATAGTTTTTATAAAGCTTTTAATTATTTTTTATAAAATTTAAGCAAAACAATCTTTAAACAAAATAATTGTTTGGTGCAAGTTAAAATGGGCAAGGAATCTAATGTATACACAAAACGAGGGTGGGGGAACTTTTTTTTTTTAAATACCAGCCTCTATACACAATTTTAGTTTCACCATATAAAAATAACAGGCTATTATTTTATTATATATTTAACATGAAATATTTTATTGCATAATTATGTAATTAAACAGTAACAAAACTGAAATTTAAATGAAGCATAAATGGCAGTTTTCATGAAAATGTGTTTTGGATCTTTCTCACGAAGTCTTAAATAGTTGCAACTAAAACTGAACCCTTGTCATTGCTTAAAGATTTTTAGTATTTTTATTAAATTTGATTAAAACGGCATTTTAAAGAAAGTTATTTTTTAGTGCAAATTAAAATGTATGCAAAAATAACTAACATGCGAAAAGAAACTAGAGAGTAGAATAAAAATTTGTGAAATAATCGATTCTGAACATATTTTAAGTTTTATTATATAAAAAATAGCGTATCATGCATTTAATATATGTGCATGATGCCAATTTTTCCTTTATAATTATATAAAAATACCTATAACACTCAAATTTTACCAAAACCAGAAATGGAACAAGCTTACAGAAAAAAAAAGGCTGAACTTATCCCCCCCCCTCTCAAAAGTGGTATCAGGCAACTGACACAATATAAATTTTTCAATAATAAAAATAATGTTAAATCTGATTGCATACATGTACACACAATAAACAAAATCGGAACAATAAATCTTATATTGAATATCATATTAATTATAATTAAAATAGTTGTAAGTACTTAAAAAAAGGACAAACTTATTACATATACTTGAAAATAAGTTTATTCTATAGAAGCATTGTTTGCTGGGGCAATTGATTAACAAAAAAATGTAGTTCAAGTTCATTAGGAAAATGCAGTTGAAGTGTTATTTCTTCTTCATTTTCTCCAAGTTTGAATTTGACATTTCTTGAAGCCAATCACATAGAAATTGCTAATAATATACTGCACAAATTGAGGCTGACCCCCCCCCCCCCTACACATGTCCAAAAAGTTTTAATGTGGATTTGCATTGATCCCAAGAATAATAATTCTCAAGCTTAAAAAGGCTGAATTCAGCTTTAAGGCTGAAAAGTAACATGTCTGCAAAACGTAAAAGGTAGTTTTCATGAAAAAGCGATTTGGGTTTTTTCTGATAAAATGCTAGATATTTGAAACTAAAATTGAAATCTTGTAATTTATTATAAAGCTTTCAATTATTTTTATCAAATTTAAACAAAATCATTTTTTAACATAAATTAAAATGAGCGAGTGAGGAATCAAGAAAAAAAAAAAAAAAAAAAAAGCATGAACAAAACAAGACTACAGGAAAATTTTTTATATACATGCCTCTATATACACATTTTTAGTTCCACATATAAAAATAACAGGCCATCAACAAGACTGAACAAACATTATGAACAAGAAAACATCAACAAAATTGAAATTTAACTGTAGCATAAACGACAGTTTTCATGAAAATGCGTTTTGGATCTTTCTCACGAAGTATTAAATATTCATAAGTCATATCTAAAGTTGAACCCTTGTCATTGCTTATAAAGATTTTTAGTATTTTTATCAAATTTAATGAAAACAGCATTTTAAAGAAAGATATTTTTCAGCGTAAATTAAAATGTATGTGAAAACGACTAACATGCAAAAACAAAATAAGAGAGTAGAAAAAAATCTTATACATTTTAAAAGAATGGCCTGTTATTTTTATATGTGAGACTAAAATTGTGTGTATATGTATACAGGCAGGTGTTTAAAAAATTTTCCTCCACGCTTGTTTTGTTTACGCATTTTATTAGATACCTCGCCCATTTTAATTTATACCAAAAAATGATTTAGCTTAAATTTGATAAAAATAATTGAAGGCTGTATAAAAATTATAAGAATTCAATATTAGTTATAAATATTTTATAATTTATGAGAAAAAAACCCAAATTGATTTTTCATGAGAACTATCTTTTACGTTTTGGTAAAATTGGCATAATTCCTGTATGTTAAATGAATGACATGTTTCTTTTTATATAGTGAAACATAAAATGGGTTCAGAAGCAAGTCTTTTATGAATTTTTTTCTACTCTCTTGTTTAATTTTCACATGTTAGTCATTTTACACACATTTTAATTTATACACTAAAAATAACTTTCTTTAAAATGCCTGTTTCAAATAAATTTTATAAAAATACCAAAAGTCTTTATAAGCAATGACAAGGGGGTACAATTTTAGTTGTGAATATTAATTACTTTGTGAGAAAGATCCGAAACGTATTTTCATGAAAATTGATATTATATAATTATGCAATAAAATAGTTCATCTTACATAAACTAGCAGGCTACACTCACTTCGCTGGTCCATCTTTTTAAATGGATCACTATAATTAATGAACTCTTAAAATTGCATTAATTTTTATCATGTGAAAAAAAAAAGAGAAAAAAAAAATCTGATCAGAAAAAATGTCACACCGAATTTCCACTGCCTTTGGCAGCGCAGGCCACTGTGTGCATTTATGTTCAACACTCACTATATTATCGAAAGGGAAAAATATAAAATATAAAAATATTCTTCTCTCATTGGTAGGATAATTGGTCCGGTCCGGACCCCCACTGCCTGTGCCAGCATATACCTGCGCGCACAGCGATTGTTCCTGCACCCATAATTCCCTCCCCTTTTAATAGTTCTATACTTTCGAAAATATCCCCAATCGATTTATTGGACCTTAAAACTTAATATTACTAATTTTGAACACTCAAACTCTTATTTCTATTCTTTTCCGTCTTCGTCCCCCCCTCCCGTCTATCCTAATAATTTTTCAAATTCAAAAATATCCACAATCGATTTGTAGGTATCAAAAACCTCTATGCACGAATTTTGAACGATCTAACTCTATTTTTATTTTTTGCCCCTCCCCCCGTTCCCAGCACTCCTAATAACTTTACACTTTCGAAAATATCCCCATTCCACTTGCAGGCCTCTAAAACCAATCTGTACCAATTTTGAACAGCCTAACTGTATTTCAATTTATTTTTACCCATAGCTCGTCCCCTAATAATTTTACAAATTCGAAAATATCCGCAATCAATTTGTAGGTATTGAAAACCTCTATTTGCCAATTTTGAACGATCTAACTATATTTTATTTTTTTGCCCCTCCCCCCTTACCGCCCCTCCTAATAATTTTAGAAATTCGAAAATATCCGCAATCGATTTGTAGGTATCAAAAACCTCATGTACCAATTTTGAATGATGTAACTGTATTTTTATTTTTTTGCCCCTCCCCCAATAACTTTACACTTTCGAAAACATCCCAATTCGACTAGAAGGCCTTTAAAACCTATCTGTACCAATTTTCAACAACCTAACTGTTTTTGCCCCATAGCCCCACTCCCCCTTACCGCCCCACCTGGGGGCTGAATTTAAAAAATTCCAGAAATTAGTTTTTACATATTTGTATTAGCTATATTTTAGAACAAAAATTTCACATATATTTGTTTTTTTGTTTGAGCTATATAGGATTATGTGAAATTACGTTTTGCCCCCCCCCTTGGGGGCCGAATTTCTAAAATTCCAGAAATTGGTTTTTAGACATTTGAGTTAGCTATATCTTAAAGCAAAAATTTCACAGATATCTGTTTTTTGTTTGAGATATGAAGGATTTTGTGAAATCACGTTTTGCCCACCTATCCCTTTTGGGGAGCGAATTTTGTAAAATCGCTTCTTAGTGGATGCCTACGTCATAGAAAGAATATTATCACAAAATTTCATGCTTCTAGGTACAGGGGTTTGGTGTGGGCAATGATGAATCACCCACTCACTCAGTCAGGAAGAACAATTTTATAGATATAGATTATAAGAGTTCAATTTTAGTTGTAAATATTTAGCACTTTATAAGAAAAAACACAAATCGAGAAAAATGTGCTTTACAACATTGTTTGGTAATTTTTTTCCAAACTTATCAATTTGGCACAGTTTCTTGATTTTTTTAAAATGGCCAATTTTGCATGTTTTAAAGCAACTATCTAAAAATATGGCATAAAAAGTAGCCTTTAAAAAACTTCAACAAAGGAAAATAAAAACTTGCCAAATTTTCATAAAAAAAACTAAGAAATATTAAACATTACAAAAATAACATAAATGCTCAATAAACATAAAAAAAAAAGTATAATATATAAATAAAATAGAAGGTTTTTTTACTTACCTGTTTCCGAAAATTTGTATGTACAAAACAGGATAAAAGAAAGAATTAATCCAGTGCGAACCCAGTGGTGTTGCCAAAAAAAAAAAAAAAATTCAAGGGGGTGCACAACCTAAAAAAAAAATTCTTTTTAATAAAATTCTGATAACATAGTTTTAAATTTTAAGAAAAACATGCTTATTACATGTTACCAGGGGGGGGGGGGAACTGCCCTAAAGCTAGAAATTAGCGGTCGCCACTCGCCACATGGCGACTAGATTTTTAAAAGTGGCGACTAAAGAAATTGCCTTTGGTCGGCAATGCAGTGGCCACTTCTCTTCTACCCATTCTTTATAAAATATACCCCATTCCAAGGCAAACTTGGATCGTGCAGCGGCTTTTTTGCGGTAAACGCGCCGCGCAAAGAATTCAGGCTGTTCTAAAATCTAACCTCGCCACTTGCAAACATATTTCGGAAGCCGATTTTAATAGTAAACACTTAAAATTCTTCTACCCATTCTTCATAGAATACCCCATTCCAATGCAAACTTGGATCGCGCGGCGGCGTTTTCGCAGTAAACGCGCCGCGCGATCCAAGTTCGAATTCAGGCTTTCTCAAATCTAACATCGCCACTTACAGACATTTTCGGAAGTCAATTTTAACAGTAAACACTGGAAATTGGCAGGTAGTCTTATTCATACACTAAAAAAACGTATGGCTTTTTTCCATTTTTCTATAAAAGTATTAGATTTTGATTTAAAAAAAAATGTCAAAATGAGAGTTTCGGCCGACTTTCGGGAGAAAGAGACGAAAAGGAAGCTCGTGAGATAATCAATCGGCTGAAACTCCGATTGTATTACGTTCGCAGAAAAATTAAAAACATCATTCGACGCACTTTCACTTCAATAGCCCCGTCTCCAAATGTCCACAATTAATTCACATTCAAAGAGCATTTTAAACATATGAATTTTGTATTGAATAGAATTTTCTTACATTCATAGTATAAATTATGTAAATCTATTCCTATTTCATTTATTAACATTTTGTGGATGAGTTTCAAAAAGTTGACTACCTTAATTATTTTCTTAATGATTTGTCGAGACTGAACATTGAAAAAATTCAAGAAAAAATTTTTTATTTTACTTTTATCAGCGAGTGGCCAGTGGCCACTAAAAAAATGAAGGCTAGTGGCCAGTGGCCACCAACCAAATTTCTTAATTTCTACCTTTAGACTGCCCCCCCCCCCTTGCCCCATTGTGAAAACTTCAAAATAAGTATATACAGTAGCCAATTAACACCATTTCAAATCACTACTGCAAAGCTTTTTTTTTAATATATTATTCAACAGAAATACTGAATTATATTAAACCAATAAATCATGATTTTACATTAAAAAAAACAACCATAACAATTACAAACATATCTCCCACAGAAATTTTGTTGCCAAAATTAAAAAAGTAAAACCAAACGATATATATTAAATAAACTGCTACTGTAGCAATGTACATAGGTAGGTTGGATTTAACGTTGCACTAGTACTGTGCTACAGGTAATTGGCGACCATCTGGAATTTCGTTTTGCAGCAATCAGTGATACGAACAGTCGTCAGCAAAAGTATCCAAGCACTAGCAATAATCCCGTCACAAAAAAAGTACACTTAATACAGCTTTGTTAAATAAATCCTTGTGAAGTAATGTTCCTAGTCAACCTAAGAACAGGATTTGACAACGATTTATTTAACAAAATAATATTAACTATACTTTTTTGACACCTGAATCATTGGCAAGCGCTCGGATATTTTTACTGCCGAGTGTACATCTGTACACTCCGTGTACATGGAAACAAACAAACAAACAAAAAAATCACTGGATGGATACCTCACCCACATACTGCATGAATCTTTTAAACGGAAAAAATTTTGTGTTGCAGTGATCAGCAATATGCACGTCTGTACGCTCCGTGTACATGAAAACCAAGGAAAACCATAACTGCATACTTCACTCGCATACTACATGAATCTTTAAAATGCATGAAATTTTGCATTACAGCGATCAGGAATATGCACGTCTGCATGCTCCGGGACTATGAAAACAAAAACAAAAAACATCACTGGATACCTCATCCGCGTGAAATTTCGTTTTATAGCGATCAGTAATATGCACATCTGTAACACTCCGCGTACATGAAACCGAAAAAAAAAAAAATAACTGGATACCTCACCTGCATGAATTTTTAAACACATGAAATTTCGTTTTACAGCAATCAGTAATATGCATGTCTGTAACGCTCCACCTCAGTGTACATGAAAACAAAAGAAAAAAAATCACTGGATACCTCAATCGCATGAATTTTTAACACATGAAATTTCGTTTTACAGCAACCAGTAATATGCATATCTGTAACGCTCCGTGTACATGAAAAAAAAAAAAAAAAATCAATGGATACCTCAACCGCATGAAATTTCATTTTAAAGCAATCGGTAATATGCACGTCCATAAAATACAACTTGAACTCATAACTTAAACTTATAACCTGAGTTTATTACACACACATTTACTGTATACTTGTATATACATATTGAGAAGTAAAATTTAGTATAAGTTCCCAAAAGATCATTTTATTTTTTTCTACTTTTTTTAGTTAATTTTTCCCTCCTAATGCTAAATTCACTCTTTTAAAAATGGTCAAGGAATACTCTCACTTCTAGAAGAAAAACAAATCCTAGCAATATCTGTGCATTCAATAAATAATAATACATTCTGTTCATTTGAAAGTGAAGAAATAAATAAAATGCATTACATATTTAGTAAATAATTATATGAACAGCTTTAGTTGTTTTAAAATGAAGGTATTACAATATAGCATATAAAGAGTTTTTTTAAACATTTCTAGCTTTGAATCTAATGAAAACAACAGTGTCATTATTTTTATTATCTTCTACGTAAATATGTGCCACTAATGAGCATCCTTAAGGGATGATTTCTTTAAAATTATACATTATTTATTTATTTTATTATTATTATTAAACAAAATTCAACCAATTTTATATCGTCATATCACTCTTATAAATTCACCCTAATTCAAAAATTTGGCATTAAGTATTCCTAGATATTTACTACAATAATAAATTAAGTTGTAGTATAAATAATAACTAATTTCTAATTAGATTACACTGTGCTTTAATATTTGATCATACAAGTTCGGTTATTATAAACATAACTTTTAATATTCTGAATGGAATTGCAATACTGATGAAACACACTGAAGAAAAATACTTTATATTACAAATTTGCAATAAAAAAATAAATAAATAAATAAATGCCTGCTTTCCAGGTAGTTTTGACTAATAAAAAATAATAAATGTTGACTTAACTTGATAAATGAAAGCTAAAAGTAAATCCGTGTAGACACGCTATTTCTTCCTTCCATCACGCCGGGCGTCCATGTTGAATCTAAGTTGGATCTTGTAAATAATAGCGTTGTGTTGCCACATCTGCTTTTCAAGTGCTACAAACTATGCTACAGAAATTCTTTGATTTAAATGAGAAAACAATAGCTTGATAGATATTTGTAAAACACTGAACATTTAACCAATATTAATAATAATCATAAAAAATGAACTATATTTTAAAATAAAGATGATTAATATGCATATAATATTTTACATCCTCCTAGCTTAAAACAAATAATTAAAGGTAATACATGATTTTTTTTTTTTTTTTTTTTTTTTTTTTTTTGGGGGGGGGGGGTTTAAGGGGGTGCATTACGGATCGTCAAGGTCAGCCAAAGCCCATGTTATTTAATGGCGAAATTTGCTTATAGAATTACAATTACCTAATTGTTACTTTCAAATTCCGTTTTTATATTCTGAAAATACTTAACTGTTAAATAAGTTTTCCAAAAATTTATTTTTAAATTTTTTTTAATTTCTTATTTTTAAGCTGTAAAATGTAATTCAGTTTTTGGAAAACGGGTACTCATTTAACGATTGGGAATTTTCTGAATGTGTAAACGGAATTTATAAATACCTATTATGTAATGAGCAATTCTATAAACAACTTTTGCCATAGACTCATATGGGATTTGGTGACTTGAGACGGGGAAATCGTAAAAGGGAGTGAGCCTGAGCACCCTTAACATGATTTTGTGAAGAAAAAAAAAATTCCTTTGAAAAAAAAAAAAAAAAAAAAGGAATTTGTGTTACGTGGGGTCCCGAGGCCACTTGGGGTGTATTCAGATTTTTAAAACACACTGAATATATAATATAGTAAAAAGTAAAAAAATATTTTTTTTTTTATTTTTTTTTTTTTTTGGCAAAATTAGAATGTACAAACAATTTTGTGAATAAAAATGCACAAATTTTGCCAACAGAAAATAAGAATAAATTTTATACAAATTATGTTCACAGTTTTTACAACATAGAATATACACTTTTTTGCATGTATAAGAAATGCGAATAATTTGCACAAAAAGTGCATTTCTTTCTTTTCCCCAACGTATTTACAAATATTCTGTTTTAATGCACAAATTATGCATAATATACACTTTTTTACAAAAAAAGTGCAATTTCTAACTGGGTTCTTACATACACCAGGCATTATTTTCTCCCCACCCAATTTTCTTTACAATGTCACACTTCTTCTCTCTTTAATAAAGAGTTAACTTCTGTAAAAAGATCCGATCCTGTGAAAAAAAACAACCTTTTGTAAAAAGATCTTCAAAAGCCTTTAAGTTACCTGCATGTAAGGCAGTTTTCATTTCCCTTCAAAATACCTGATATAATCTAATTAAAATTGTCTAAGTCATTGAAGGTAATTTGAAGGTTATAAGCTTTCTAAAATAAGCCTGTATGAAACCTTTAAAAAACCTTTATATTTCCTGAAGGAAACCTGCAGTTTTTATTTATGTATGAAACCTTTAAAAAACCTGCATGAAACCTTTAAAAAATCTGAATATTTCCTGAAGGAAACCTGTATTTTTTATTTACCTTCAAAATACCTGTGCAAACCTTCAAAATACCTGCAAAGTATGTATTTTTTTAAAGGTTTTTTGCTGATTTTTTTACCTGGGCTCTTTTGTTTAACAACTCCTCTTTCTTTACTTTATCTACAAAACTGTTAATTACTCAATGTTCGGAAAGTCGAGTGGAGTCACTCCAGATTTTTTATATTTACAATTATTTTTATTTTATTTTATCAACTACATATTTAACGGCAGAATATATCACTATTGTAAGATTAGCAGACTGTGTTCGCTTTGCTGATCATATTATTTAAAATAAACTCTCAAAACTGAATCACTAATTTTTATATCCTTTTATAGGTAAAAACAAAAAAAAAATTCCACTGAAATCGCTCTGAACATAGGTTCGGTAATCGCTGCCTTCGGCAGCGTTCTTTTCTTTCGTGGTATGTAGAATCCGGTCTCTCAATGTTTGCGGCAATGTTTTTTTCCGGTTATTTCAGTTTAATTGTTTATTATACGACAGGCTATTATTTAATAACAGCGATTTTACAGTCTATATTTCAGCAGTGATTTTTTTTTTTTTTTTTTAGTTTTGGCACGAATTATTAGCGAGATCTAATCACTCGTAATTTTTAGCTCTCACTCTGAAATAATAAAATTATAAATCGAATAAATTTATGATTTTAGTACAATTAGTTACATTATAAAAAATACACATAAATACAACTGTGAAAGAATAAATTTTAAAAAGTGAAACAGAAAAGACGATGGATAAAAACGAAAAAAAAAAATAATAATAATAATAATTAAATAAAAAATAACAATAATAATAATTAAAAAGATTCAAATTCGAAAAATTTCAATGAAGTACATACCTATAGTGTCCCAAGTTTTGTAGCTCTGCAATCAGTAGTCTGAGCTGCAGAGTGCAGACAGAAACACAGAAACACAAACACTTCTTTTTATTTATATAGATAAGTGCTTATTTTGCATTGCTTTATTTTCAGAATAATAAATGCAATATTTTCAGTTGCATATTCCTATTACAAAATAAAAAAATAAAAATAAAAATATTGGGTGAAAACAAGATGAGTAAAAATATACCTTATTTGGGCCCAATGCATGAGTTCAATTTTTCAGTTCGTATTAGGTAGCTGACCGTAAATATAACATATCACATCCGGCAAGAAAAGCACCACAAGTAAAAAAAAAAAAAAAAAAAAAAAAAAAAATAGTAATGTTAATTTATGCTATTGAAAGATGTTTATGAAGTGCCTCAACGTGCACTGAGAGAAAAAAAAAATATATGTATATATATACATACCGCCTTCATCTAGAATGAATAAGTGGTTATTTTCTAAATCCCTTAACTAGAAATATAGATTTCCAAGTTATGCGTATAAAGCAAGCCAATAAACTAAATAGACGAAATGATCAAGAATTTCTAGTCTACACATTTCTAGAAGGCGAAACAATATTCTGAATCTTTTGTATTGCGATATATTCTCGCTTGATCTTCTAGAATTGTGTAATAAACCAAGATTATAGTTGCTGAAACCCGCCTCTTGTATTCTCATTTATTTGCAAAGATTTTTAAATAATTTTGCCCTCGAGAATATAGGCAAACGCTCTAGAATTGTAATAGGGGTTTTTAGAACTAGCTTTCAAGGGGGACTAGAATTCATAAGGATGACATGGAACTATTATTTCTAGAGTAAAAATTTAGATTCTAGATGTCAGTTACAGAACTTTTTCTCAGTGTGCGCGAAAAACGTCACATCTCTAGCTTGCAATTTATACACCTGAGAAACATTTGTATCAGTGTTATTGGATGCTAGTAAATGCTGTATCGTTATCTTTAAACTGTTTTTTTTTTTTTTTTTTTTTTTTTTTTTTTTTTTTTTTTTTGTCAAATGCTGCATTTTTGAGTAATGTCACTTTTCTTGCCAAATTACGATATGGCTGAATATCACATAAATGTGCATTTTAGTGTTTCAGGTCTTTATTATTAATTTTAAGCAAATAAATTGTAAAATTTTATTATTATTATTTAGAAGTGCCTTTTTAAAAAAGCATCAAATCATAAAATGTGAGTTTATAGCAATTTTAGTATTTTTTAGAAAATTTTAAACCTTATAACCGTCATTTTCGTGACTGTCTCCAAGACCAAATGTTTACATACAAAGTATGTTTTTTACTAAAAAAAATAAAATGATAATTATAATAATTGTTAATTCTTGTAAAAAAAACTATTTGTTTTCAAAGGAAATTTTTTTTTCTTTTTAATTACGTTAATTTTCATGCATGTGTAATTAAAATGCTTGTATGCAAGTCTTCACGTCATTTTCGTGACACATGAAAATAACTTCATATATCATCAAGGGATGGTGCCACCATTCACTTTTTTTAAAGTTTAAGATCAGAAATCAACATTGTCGATATGTGGGGAAAAAAAATCTCAAGAAAATTGAAAACAGGTAAGAGTTAACATTATTTTTATTGTTTACAAGCTGTGCGTACATTTATTGCTTGTCATTTTCGAGATGCATAAAAAATAAAAAAAATATTATTATAAAATTTAGAACAAAGTTTTATTTTAATATAGAATGACGACCAGAAGAAGAAAATGTGACGATATCGGCTTAGTGAAAGCATGTTTTTCAGTACAGAACGAATTATTGACGATTTGTCATTTTCGTGACGGTCATTTTTGTGACGTCACGAAAATGACATTTGTTGGAGATTTACTATTTTGTAAGCCCTGGATTTAAATAATTTTTTATTTTGAATTAAAAGATTTGTTGGTGTAGGATAAGCTTTATATTTAAATATTTAAAGTACTTTCCGGTATCCAGGTAAATATAAAAAAAATTACATACGACATTAATATTAAGATACAATTAAAAAAGCAAACTTTTATTTATTTATTTAATTTTATTTATTTATTTATTTATTTATTTATTTTTTTTTTTTTTTTTTTGCCCCCTTTAAGGTGTCATTGAGAATGTTACTCAAAATATTTTACTTGTGTTATTTATGGCAAGATGCAGAAAAAATAATTTGCATGGCTTGACAAAGAGGATGTCCATGAAATTCAAGTGCCACATATTCTGTGCAAAATTAGGAATTCTCCTGAACCTGCTTCAAATAGATATTTTAAACTTCAGGATGAAGATTTTAATAATGTTCAAAATGCTTTTTCTGAATTTAATTCAGTTAATCATTAAAATTGTATCTATAAGGATTTTAATACAATAAAATTGCTTGATATTCTCATTATTGCTCTTTCTTTTCCCTTCACAATCTTTTCTCTATTGTTCTAATATGTTCCATTTTTAATATTATATGGTCCTATTGCATTGACAAACAATGTTATTTCAGTGAAAAATAGTCATTTTGACAAATATTGTCATTTCAGTGACAGACAGTCGTTTCAGTGACAAACATTGTCATTTCAGCGACAAACCAGTCATTTCAGTGACATCATTTTTTGACATCTTTAAATGCTATAATTAAAAATTTAATGCAAGTAAACTAATTATTTCCAGTTTATAGTCAAGAGGTATGCAGTCTATGATATTTCCCATTGATATAATTTATGTTTATAAAAAAATAAATTTAAATTTATTTATTTATTTTTTTTTTTTTTTTTAATTTAAAATTTTTGGGTTTTTTATTTTATTTTATTTTTTAAAATGGGAAGAACTTTTTAGAAAAGCCTAAGTCTTGTATTTTTTAATGAATCTGAACCACAAAAAAAAAAAAATTAAATGGTAATTTTGATTTTATAAGATAATTAAAATTATAAATTTTTATTGAAAAATTTCAATGAAATTTTAAAAAATTATGTTCGATCTCTGTCAAACTCAGAATTTATTTAAGATGCACTTACGGACTTATTTTCAAAAATTCAAATTAAAATACAAATGTTTGAAAAAAAAGTTTTAAAAAATCCAAAATGCACACTTATGTGATATTCAGCCATATGATGCGTATGAGGATGAACCCCAAAAATGTTCCATGTCACGATGTCACACGATGTCATGACCAGAGACTGTATAAAATGAAGCTAATGTATTCAAATCTTATAAGAAAATCCATTAAACTGAAAAAAATGGAAATTATTTATGCTATTAAAATAAATAAATATTTATTTATTTTCTTGTTGAAAGTGTAATATAAAAATGGTTATTAAAATGGATAAATTCGAAGAACCCCTCCCCCTTTTCTTATGAGCATATTTTTACTTTCATTTTTTCCTTTCTTTGCGTGACATTGAAAATAATAGTAATAATAATAAATAGAGTTAATTTTAAAAATAAACTATTGAATAAAAGCTTTCGAAGAAACTCGACTTACAATGGAATAAAATTACAAAATTGCATTGAATTTTCCCATAGTCTCTATCTATTATTCTAAAGCAAACATGTTTTTCTACGTGTAAAAAGTAAATGTTAATTTCATTCTATTTACTGTTGTCTAAAGAAGTTAAAATGTGCTAACGAAAAAATTATCTCGTATGTATATATATATAATGTGTGTGTGTGTCTATTGTATAATTAAAAAAAAAAAAAAAAAAAAAAAAATTACACATACACACGCATTTATACATATTTGTTTTAAAAACTGAAAACTACGTGAAACAAGCTCAAAACCGATTTAGCAATATGAAGGAGCAGAGGCCACCATGGATTAAGACGGGGGGGGGGATTGCGATTAATTCAAGGGTTAAACATGTTTTACTGGCTCCAAACTTTCCCGCAAACCTCTGCAAGACCATATGGTAAAGAAAAATTTAAGATGAAAAATTTTTATAGTAATAGGTGAAAAAAAAAAAATATATATATATATATATATATATATATTTTATAATTAGTGATATTTATGAACCAACTTTACATGAACTAAATCTTACATATATATGATTGAAATTAAATATTGATATTTATAATTCAATTTTATTTAAACTAAATTAAATATTTATACTTTATTTTAAAATATTATCTACTCTGATTTATATGTATAGATATAGAAATAGAAAGAGAGACAGTTAAAAATAGATATAGGTAAATAGATTATTAACTTTCAACTGCCTAATAACTGAATCAAGAATTATCTTAAAGTTTCGTCAATTTTACAAATGCCATATTATTTTCAGTGTTGGAATGTGAACCACCTGATCTACCTGTGTGGGGCGGTTATGGTCCTCAACTAAGTTATTACTATCCAGGTGATGCGATTCATTATTTTTGCGACGTCGATACTTATATTGGTGGAAATTTCTACAGAAGGTGCTTGGATACAGGCGATTGGACAGGAGATACACCAGTATGTGGTAAGATTTGGGATTACCCAGGTAGCACAGCGGTATTGCTCAATATTGGCTCAATGTTGCCCAACCACGGCAAGCATTGGCGTCAGTCGGTTGTTTCTTTTCAATATTGGCCAATATTACCCAATGTTGGAATGACAGTATTGAAATTCGGAACTATTGATATTTAGCTTTTTTTAACCAAAATTTTTGTTATTTTTCAATACGTAATGGGCAGAAATATGTATAACAGTATTTTAAGTTCTATAAAATTATTAATAGAAGCATTTTATAATGTTGTAAAAACGGGAATATTGGTCAATATCGTCCAATCTCGGCAAAGAACGGTAAGAAAGATAAGGTCTGTTCTCGGAATTTCTTGCTCAATTTTACGATCAGCTCGTCATTGAAAATATTTAGCATTGTTAAGAAAAATTCTTGAAGGAGAAAAAGAAAAGAAAAAAAAAAAAAATCTGCTGGTTGATCTTGATCTAGATCGATATTGATGGATATCTACCAATGTTGTTGAGCATTGATACTACAACTTTCTGAAAACTCTAATAGCCAATCAGAGAGGAGAGAGAAGCAAAACAAACAAGCACCAGCACCAGCGTAAGAAGCGAGATGGCGGTGTATTTGCTTTTCTATATTTGTAAAAAGTAAGTAATTTTAAATATTGTTTCCGATATAGAATATAAGATAACTGAAATTTATAATATTTAAAATTATAGATGTATATTTATTAAAAGTCTTAGATAATATGTGATTCAAAATCACAACTTTAATCTTAGCGTACTCCGTGTAAACATGATATTAGTCTTAGCATTGTAAAATTTAATTATCCTTTTAGTTAAGAATTAAAATCTGTAAAATTTAAACAAATATTATTTCATAATTTACTACAGAAGAATAATTATGACCGAAGCGGAGATGACATATCATATTTTTGTAATAGTTAAAAGATTTATTTTCTCATTTTGCTGTTTGATGCTTGGTTTATTTTTTTATTCACTACTAAAATTTAAAGTCTTTTTCTTAGGAGGAAAAAAGAATTTTTTAGTGTGTATGCATTTACTTGAAAGTAAACAATGTCTGTAAATTATACAATGCTTTTTTAAAATGGGATTCTTGTCAGAATTGTTGTTTGATTTAATAGTTATTTTTCAAAATTGAAAAGTTAATAATATTAATATTTGTCATAACTTTATTGTTGTATGAAGAGTCTCATTATCATGTCGACACGTAAAACAATAACAAGAGCCTTCAAAATTCAAAGACTTTATTCGTGTCATTCACTAAAATAAAAATAAAAGCTTGCAGAATAAATTAGATTACATTTGATTACGGTTAGGTTTTTAGCATGTGGCACTTTTTTTTACAGTTTACATAGTCATTAAAACACAGTTTACATTTATATTCATAATTGATAAGTATTTGCTTGAATTTAATGAAAGATTGTTTTTAAGCACAAAAAAAAAAAAAAAAAAAAAAAAAAAAAAACTTTTTCTTTTATAAACATTGTCATTACATTTGTTTTTATACAAGAAATAAAATCTTTTATGAACCACAACTTCTTTTAAAAATTCATGTCTTACTTACTATGTAATGTATAATTGTTATATATGTATTTAAATTATGCATTGATATAAAAATTTTTCTAAGAAATTTATTGTACTATAAGTTTGTTATATTACATAATTTACTATAATCAAGTTTAATATAGTATATGTTTGTTATTTATTAAAAAGAAATTTATTTATAACCAAGCTAGTACATATGAGGCATTGCAAATATGAAGGGCAAACTCAACAAAAGGAGATTTTGAGAAAAACGCATTTGAAAATAATTTTTTCTGCGTCATATGCTGGAAATATGTATCGTCCATGCATGTTTTGCGACGGAAACAAGGGTGATCTGAACATGAAAGCTCTACCTGTAGATTCTCTGAAGGATCTAGAATCGGATGGTGAAAAAAAAAAAAAAAAAGACCTGATGTCGAGTTCGCCCTTCATATCCACAATGCCTCATATATATATTTTTTTGTTGAGATTTTTTTTTTTTTTTAAATAGGCCACACTCATGCTTTTTTTTTTTAATTCACTATTAACATAACAGCAAAAATTTAAATGCTTTCTGGTCATGCACCAATTATTTCATATTTATTCCTAGTATTCAGTCTAGTACTTTGCTTTTGAGCTTAATATTTAGTTTAATTGCACACAATATGTTGAATGTGTAAATATCCTAAAACGATGAATTACTAATTTTATTTTCTTTATCTAATGAAATTTTTTTTTCTAAATTTATTAGTTGATGTAACATATGAATATTTATAGTTTTATTAATGACAAAAAATTACAGATAAAACGATATAATAGTTAAAATTATTTTTGAATTCAGTTCAAATTAACATTATTTAATAACTTAATGCATATATAATAATGCATTACTAGCCTTATAAGTTTCTTATGCACATACCCAAATAAAATGTTAAACATTGGAAATGAGCTTTAATTTTTTTTTTAATTTAAAATAGACAAATAAAATAAAAGCCTGAAAAGTATGTGCATGCAGGCAATCAGTTAAGAGGACTTTCTACTTATTGTCGGCAGAAGCCAAAGCCAATGTTATTCTACGGAGAATTTTGCTCCATCATAACTCATTAACTAATGCATATTTTTAATTTCATTTTCACATTCAGAAACTTCACAATTGTTAATAAGGTTATCCCTTTCTAAAAATTATTATAATATATTTTTTAAAGTTATAAAATGTGAATTTTCACAATGTATAATTTTCATTTCTTTTACTTAAAAATGAAATATTAAAAATAAAAATTAAGGAAATCAGTGTCTAAAAATTTATTTATTTATTTTTCTACTAAGCATTTTATTTTAAAATATTGAAATACGAATTTTCACAGTGTGAAATTTTGTGTTTTGTCGTTTAAAAATAAAATATTAAAAAATAAGTAATCAATTTTTAGAAAGCGATAACCAATTTAACAGTTCTGAGATTTCTTATATTTTGCTTTAATGTTTATCTTTTTTATAAAGTTTTATTTATTTATTTTTTACACTTTTGTCGATTTCATCCTTGAATTAAAGAACTGTTATATGAAAGTGCATTAAATTTTATTGTAGCTAAAATCTTTTATATTCAGAACTTCTAAAAATATTCCATAATTGTAGTATTGAGTTTTCATTAAAATGATGTAAATGGTAATAACAGGATTACTGTGAGTTAACAATTTTTTTTTTTTTTTTTATAGTGAATGTTACCTAAAGCCTGCCGCACACCAAAGAGGAATTGGAGACGCGGCCCAAGCGACTCGAGTTTCACACACACCGAAGCGGCAGACACATCCTGCGAAGGAAGCGTTTTTGATCACGTGTGCTTGTTGACTTTTGAGATTTCAGGTATTATTTATTATAATATAAGGAGATTATAATTTCTAAATCTATTATAATTTCAAGTAAAACAGAAAGAAAAATAAGTGTAATTAAGGAGAAAATAATTATTAAATTTAAAAATAGTTTTTTTTTTTTTTTTTTTTTTTTTTTTTAATTAATCAAATATTATATTCTAACTAAAAACACTTAATAATTCTTTGTGATTTAAGGGAAAGTAATTTTCATATTTTTGTGGGGGAAAGGGGGGGGGGTTAATGTTTTATTTATAATTAACATTTGATCTTCTAATAGAAAAAGCTGATTGTTTGCTTTAATTGTGTTACTATTGTTGTGTAAAAATAAATAGTCTATTAAATTATTAAAAAAAATTATTTCAACCTGAAAAAAAAAAAAAAAAAAAAAAAAAAAAAACTTTATTATTAAATAAATAAATAATTTTTATATCACACTTTTTATTTATATTTTATTTATTTATTTATATCTTTTAATTTATATTCATTTAAATGAATGAATAAAATAAAAGAATAATTTAAGAGAAAATAATTATTAAATTTAAAAACTAATTTTTCGTTGTTGAATTATTAAAGTATTTTAACTTAAAAAAATTGTTATTTTACTTTATCATTTAAATAAATGAATAATTTAGGGGAAAATAATTTTTATATTTCATTTATTTATACCTTTATTTTGTTAATATTTTATTTAATGTTTTATATCCTGTTTCTAGCAGAAAACAAAGCTTGTCTGCTTTAATTAAGTTATTATTGATATGCAAACATTCTATAAAATTATTACTATTATTTTTTTTTTTCCAGCTAAAAGAAGCGTTTTTATTTATTTTATTTTTTTCTTTATAATTTAAATAAATGAATAATATAAGAAAAATAATTTTACATTGCACCTTATATATTTTTTTTCTTTATTGTTAAATTTAAATTAACAGTTTCCAGTTGAAAACATTGCTTTTAAATCTGAACAGTTTTTAATAAAAAATTGCAAAATGATGCAAAAACCCAATAATTTCCAAGATGTTATTAACATTGTACTAAATTCCTATATTTGATCTTCTTCCTTTTAAATGAATATTTTTTCTCTATTTTTCCTTTTCGTTGTTTTTCTATAGAATATATCTATTTAAAAAAAAAAAGAAAAGTAGTAGAATTTAATCATTATCCTTTATCTTAAATTATTTTTCTACTTAAAAAAAAAAAAAAAAAAAAAAAAAAAAAAGCCACGCATCCCTTGCTAGTAAACTTGTTCTGTTTCTTTTATCGGAAACGGTCAAACAGATGAAATTCAGGAGCGATAATGGGGGTTTTCGCATAAAATTGTTACCCTATAATTTGTTTTCATCCGTATTTTTTTTTATTTTAATGTTTTTCCTTTCTATCTGAACTTAAATTGATTGTTTACTGTATATTACACGGACTTGAATTTGATATTGTCATTGTAGGACTCAGCGTAGTCACTTTTGTTTAATACTATTATTTATACAAAGCAATCTTCGTAATATGCAATCGAAGAAAAATATTGCAAAGGATTTTACTAAATATTTCTATTAAAGTTATTAGTATTGAAAAAAGCGACTGCGTTGAGCCCAGTGTTATTTAAATTTACTCACAGTTGTCAAATCTCTATCGCCGCCATGTTGCAACATGAGCAACAAGTGCGAAAAGTTGTAGCATGCGCGATTCGAGCGACAAACGGGAGACACACGCTTGACTAATAAGACATGACGCTTGTTTCTCTGGTGTGCATATGCAGTAAAGTAAAAGTTAGCGGCAATGCTAGGGATTGTCTCTTATGTCGTCCAAGTCACGCTTGTTTCTTTGGTGTGCGGCCTGCCTAACATAACATGTCTTTCATACACTTTAATGATAACAAATTAACTAAATAACAAAAAAATTCTTAATTTAATGGATTAATGAAAAATTAAAAAAAAAAAATCTATACATTAAAAAAGTTATAGGAAAAGATTTCAGAAAAAATTTATACTTTTGGATTATGTACTGGGATATTGCAATCCATTTGAAAGTTCCATATTGAATTAGAATTTACAATTATTATTTTAAATAAAATTAGAAGTTTTATAGCTTTTATTGAAACTAAATTTTCTTTTTTGAGAAAACATTCTTCATTGGATGTAGAATCTTTTGTGATTAGAATTACTTCAACATTTTTCAATACTTTGATATTATAATTTTGAAAATATTGAATGGAGAAATATTTGCATGAAATTTTAAAATGAAAGTGCTTTTTTTTTTTTTTTTTTTTTTTTTTTTTTTTTTTAAACTGTTTGGACAAATTCTAATGCAGCTCCTTTTTTATTTGATAATTCAAAATCAGTACATCTTGCTTTTGGATTTAGTATAAAGATAAGAAAATGAGCTGTTATTAATTACCATATTATAACAAATACCATATTCATAAATTTTTTAAAGACCACTTTGTTCAGTTTTGAATAAAACAAAGTTGAGAGCAATTTTTTTATTTACACAATTTTCACTTTAAGCAAAACTTTTTGATAATTGGCAGTGAAATGGTCCCGTATTTCTGAATTAGGTCGCAAAATTGTGTATTTTGGGATTTAGCTTTGAAAAAAGAAAAAAAAAAAAAAAAAAATTCATTGATTAGTAGCAAAATAATTGAGTATTTAGAGATTCAACTTTGTACACAATGCGAATTTATCGATTAAGGCAAAATAATAGCAGATTTCAGAAATCGGCTACAAAAATATGGTGAATTTCTGGGACATTCGCCTTTGTATAAACATTGATTTGCATTATATTAACTTGGACACTAATTATATGAAAATGAAAACCATAAGCTTCCTAAAATAGCAGCAAATATTTTAAAACAATTTATTGGAAAAGAGAAAAAAGTGTTTTCTGAATTTTTCAGGTTTGTTGAATACTGGTTAACCAAGAGTTTACTGAATTTAATTATCATTAGAACTTAATATTTATATATATATGTATATATATATATATATATATATATATATATATATATATATATATATATATATATGCTTTGTTTTTAAATCATTTTTATGTTATGACACTTAATTTTAGTAAGAAAATACATGTCATTTTTTGTATTTTTCTTGTAAAACTGTTGTAGGTTCTGAAGTGGAGAGTAGGCACCACCGAGCAGTGGTTTAATATGGTCTGGCTTTTAAAGAAACTCAAACCAGCTGGTCACCGAAGGTAGCTTGTTACTAATAAATACTATTTTAATAACACTATTTTCACACTTTATTTATTTATTTTTCTTAACAAATTGTATAGTTTAATGTTTGTATTGTCATATAGCGTTAGTAATATCTCTTGTTTATTCACTACAACAGTGTATAAAATTTCTAATAATAATAATTCTTTACAAGTTTCTTATGAGGTATTGTCTAGTCATATTTTAATAGATACTAGTGAGCTTAAATGAATCACTATAATGAATGAATCCTCAAAATTCCATATTCTCACTCATAAAAAAAAAAAAAAAAAAAAAAATATTTTTGATCGAGTAAAAACTTACACCGGATCCCCACTGCCGTCGGCAGCGTAGACCCGTGTGCACTGCGTGCACACAGATTAAGGGATACCAGGGGTGAAACTACCTAGCATGCAAAAACCCTGAAAGCTGATATTTGCATGCAGATAGGGAAGATTTAATAATGAAATATCACATGGCTACCTGTATTAAATGATATTTGGAGAGTTCTTAATGCAATTATATAAGGCAAATTAAACATTCAAAATAAGAAATTTCTGTAAAAACAAAATAATTTACATGAAAATCAGAAACAGCAAAAATTTCAAAAACCCTGAATTCCGGGGTAGGCCCTGAAAAGTTTCACCTCTGGGATACGCATACTTATTCCCCACCTTTCATGCCTCTCCTAATTAACCTACATATACAGTAAAACCTCGATAAGTCGTCACTAAAGGGACCAAAGATTTTTTGACGACTTAGGTGGAGTGGCGAATTTCGAAAAAAAAAACTTTGAAATATACTATACTACATATTTTCATGAATTGCAGTAGGATTCGGTGACAAAAACAATATTTTCAGAAACCAATACATGTAAATGAATGAGCGAAAGATAAAAAAAAAAAAAATACAGTATAGTTACCATGTGCATTTTATTTTTTTGCTACATTAAAATAACCCAACAGTGTAGATTGATGAAGGTGCTGGCTACTGGAAATAACTTTCTTTTCTAATACAGTTAAGGCTTTAAATTCTTCGTCTGTTGTACCTTGAATGGATGTAAGGTACTCTCGAACTTTCTCCAGGGCTTCAGTTGCTTCTGTCTTGTTGGGTGGGGTTTTATCCCCATTCTCGACATCGCTATCCTCACTTGAACTGTTTTGTTTTTCTTTTAAAAATTCAGATGTCAAATCTTTTACAGTCGCTTGTGAGCAGATTGCAATGTTGTTATCAATGTTGACAAAAGCATTAACGTCATTGACCCTGCACACTTTTTCATTTGCGATTTGCAGCAAAGTCTCTAATGGTTCCACGTCGATGATGTCTTCATCGCTGAGGATTTCTTCTGATTCGGCATCTGCTATGAACCCTGTATGTCGGAAACAATTCAAAACAGTTTGTGAAGAAACGGAACTCCAACTTTTGTCTGCATAGTTAATTTCATCTAAAACTGAAACTTCCAGCTTTTCGTTTCTATCCAATGCTTTTATCAGGTCCTTTACAAGCATTTTTTTGTACTTTCGTTTAAAGTCACGAATTATCCCTTGATCTAAAGGTTGAAGAATTGATGTTACATTTGAAGGAATAAAAACCATCTGGATCGCTTTTAAATTTTCGGGTGTGGTGTGGGCGGTACAGTTATCAACAATGATGGCAACTTTTCTTTTCTAATGCGAAAACTGAGAATCCAGTTTACGAATATGTCGTTTTCAAATAGTTGTAGTCATCCATGCCTTTGAATTTGCTTCATAATAAACTGGAAGGGATTTAACATTTTTAAAGCAGCGTGGCTTTTTGCTTTTGCCTATCACAAGTAGTTTTAGTTTTTCAGTTCCATTTATATTTGCTCCAAGCAGAAGCGTCACGCGTTGTTTGCTTGATTTTCCAGAAGTGCACTTTTCACCCTTAAATGACAGAGTTTTATTGGGCAAATGACGGTAAAATAAGCCGGACTCATAAAGATGAAAAACATTTGATGCATCAAATCTAGATAAAATGTCCTTGAGAACACTGTCCTTCCAATCTTCTACAGCATCAACATCAACAGCTGCTGCTTCTCCGCAAATCGTTTTAAAAGAAAGGCAATGTCTGTCTTTGAAACGTTCTAGCGCCAAACATTGCTGCCGCCGAAATCTTCAATGTTCAACTTCTTAGCAATTTCCATGGCTTTTTCTTTTAGCACCGCGGAAGAAATTGGTACATTCTGGGCTCTGGCATGTTTTAGCCATCGAACTAAAACCTCCTCGATATCGTCAAACTTAGATTTCCTCATTTGCAGTCGGCTTCTTCAATGATTTGTTTCGATGAAAGAACATCGTTCAACGTAGTCCTGGGAATATGGTGTTCTTTGGCAAAAGCTGTTTTGGAAACATTTGATTTTTCAAAAAGTGCAATTAAGTCTTTTTTTTCTTTAAAAGATAACGAGGTAAGTTTTCGTTTCCCTGACATATTAAAAGGGTAATCGCACCACGAAATTACAAGAGAGAAAATAGCCCTTATAGCGGAACTTACTCACTATGAAATGAAGTCAAACTCAGGAGAAGTGAAAAAAACGCCTACACTCGACAAAGTTACAGCGAGAAGTGTGCTTTGAATGGTTAGCAGCGATAAGTACGATGCACGTGCATAGAATATTCCAAGAACTCAACTCCACAAAAGGGGTATTATATGGAAAGGAATGCTTAACCTATAGGTGTGTTGCTGAAGTGATAAGCAGGCTTGGCTTTCTTAAAGTGAAGTGGGGGAGGGGAGTGAAAAGGAATGCTTAACAACAATAGGGACCAACAGGTTTTGCTGATAAGACGCGCGTAATCGAAAATTCCCAGTAAAGGCTTGTTTTCTTAATTTGATGGGGCAGGGCTGGAAAGACAGCACGGTGGCATGCAAAATCAGTGTTGCCAATTTGTGGGAAAAGTCGCTAAGTTTGGGGGATTTTAAAAGCTTTTAGTGACAAAAAAAATGTAAGTTTAGGATTAGCGACTTTTTTAGGGGATTTTTGAATTAGCTTTCGGCCATTTTTGTGGGTGACGAGTTATCCGAGTAGAATGAAATTCGGTGACGGGTAAAAGAGGGTTGTTTAACATTATTGTGTATGAGACCTTGTCGGGACCAAAAGAAAACGACGACTTATCCCGGTGACGACTTATCGGGGTTATACTGTACCAATTGAACACTCTAACTCAATTTCTATTTTTTGTCCACCTAATCCCTCTTTCTGCCTCCCCTTAATAATGTAGCACTTTCGAAAATATCCTCATTCAATTGTAGGTCCCAAAACCTATATATACCAGTTTTGAATGGTCTAACTCAATTTCTATGCCCCCCCCCTGCTCCCTAATAATTACACTTTCTAAAATATCTTCATTCAACTCTTAGGCCCCCAAAAACTATACATACCAATTTTGAACGGTCTAACTCAATTTATAATTTTTTGCTCTTCCTGCCCCCCCCCCCTTCCCCAATAATTTTACACTTTCGAAAATATCCTCATTTGACTTTTAGGCTCCCAAAACCTATGTATACCAATTTTTCATTCCCCGCCCCCAATAATTAAAAATATCACTGGAAGGAGTTTTTTTTTTTATTATTATTAAATAACGAAGGATAAATATTAATTTTTTTCATTATGCTTTGAAAGAAAATCAGAATTTGCTTGTATGGTTCAGTTGGGACAATTTTGAATAGATTAATATTAAATTTAACAGATTATGTTTGCTTGCTACAGATATATGTTTTGCACTTATTGATATAGCATAAAAGTTTTTACATGATCCTTACATTAAAATGGTATGATAAAATTCATTCAAAGTATGAAAGTTTTTTTTTTTTTTTTTTGGCGGGGGGGGGGGGATAAAAATTTTTATTGTGTAATATGTTTTTATTTATATTGAGTAACTATAAATAAAAACATTTCGGCCTGGGCTGAATAATGGACTTGATATTCGGTTTTGGCTGAATAATCATTGCATCTCTAAAGGAAACATTTTTATTTTATTGCTGTCCAATGTAAGAGTTCTTGGCCAATGGTACTTGAAACCTTGCATCCTATCTAGAAAAAGAAAATTGACATGATTTTATGTTCATGTATATTTTATTTATAATTATTTTTCTTTCTTTTTAGGAAGTGTGAGAAGAAATTGTAAAAAAGTTCAAACTTTTGTCTTTAACAGAGTTTCCCCCAGACAGTTTTGGGAGGGTGCTGCCTCCTGCCTGCCCTTTGACTGGAAAAATTCTTCCCTTCTTACTATTTTAATCACTATTTTTATTGTATTAAAAAAAATAATAAAGAAGTTGTTCAAGTAGCAACTTAATATGAATCTCCAAATACTAAATTTGAATTTCCTGTAATCATTTGTTTTTAAATTATGCTGATAACAGATATAGAGATCAATGCATACTATACAAAAAACCAGAATTTAAAACAAAACTAAAAAAATACTTTGTTTATAGTTGGTATAAAAAATTAATTATCCTTGTTAATGTGGGGAAGAGGGAAGGGGGATCATAAAAAGTATATGAGTGGGAGATATTGAACAATTCTACTTCAATACATGTTTTAGAATCTAATATAGTAAATTGAAAGAGTTATGGATGGAGAAAAATTGGAAATCGCAATACTTCTGCGGAGCAATTGTTTGCTGTTCATTAGCAGGAGAGGGAGAAAATGGCGGGGGGGGGGGAGCAGCAAAAAAAAAAAAGAAAAAGTGAGAGATATTGGACAATTTTACTTCTTTATAAGTTCTGGAATCTAATTAAATAAGATTTTAAGAAAATATTGACTTTTATGTTGTGAATGAAAGCAGACGGAAAATCACAATGATTCCGTTAAATGTCTATCGCTGATTGTTAGCGAAGAGAAAGGGCGGTGCTAAATAATTATGTAAGTGAAAAATATTGAATAATTCTACCTCTTTGTAGCTTCTAGAATCTAATAAAGTGTGATTAAAATGAACGTTGCCATTTATGATGTGGATGCAGAAAGATTAGAAATTACAATATTTCCGATCAAAATCAGAAGACTTAAAATTTCTACACAATACTGTGTTGAAAATAATCTGCAGAATGAAAAAAAAGAATCTTCGATGTACGTCTCGCATTTTCTACTGTGAGGTCCCTCACCCCCCTAAAAGTAGTGATCAGCCATTAAACAACCTGACGAAGCTCTGCAATGTTCATTCTTTTCCTATTCATAACATAAGTGTCAGCGTTCATGATAAACTTGTTTTATTAGATTCCAGAATTTATAAAGAGGTAGAAAAATTTCCTTATGTGTAATTATTTTGTTTTAAATTATGATAAATTAATGTTATTGCTGATCTACAGACTATGGTTTATTTAGAAACTTCTAAAATATTTTTTTATTTGTGATAAAGCATCATTCTTTTATATTGCTTAAAATATAACCTTTTGACTGCAAAGTAACTTTTTAAATTATTATATTCAAATTATATTTTATGTATTATTTTGTTATATACTAATTTACAGAATTCGCCTATAAAATTACACAATAATTATCACAAATTTTACTTCAGGCGTGATTTCCTCTTTCTTCAAATTTTTAGAGTGGCATCCCTGATAAAACTACTGTGCATGATGATCAACATTTGTTCATACATTAGTAAATTTTTTCTCGTATCAAGTGTGTCCTTAAGGATCCAAAACTGACTTCAAAAATCTAAAATGTGATTTTTTTTACTAGCAGCATCCTTTCATTTTTAAACTTGGGAGAAACTCTGCATTAACAACTGTATTAGAAGTCTTTGCAAGAGCTCCAGATTGTGATAGCAAGTAGGTTAAAATAAAACGGAAATCAGATGTAAAAATATCTGAAAATCCAGAATTTTTGTAATTTTCAAAAACATAATGTAAAATCATGCAAATAAATTTAATAAATTGTTTTATGGAAAAAAAAAGTGTTTTATTTTAATTTTTAATGAATTTTTTTCTATACTCATTAAAGATATTTAAAAATAAACCTACTTGGAGTTTAAGTTAAGCATCAAATAGGTTTGTCTTAATTTTTATTTATTTTTCAGTTTTGAATAATGAAAATTTTTATATTAATTTATAAAATAATGCTATTAAATTTCAGGCATTTTAATAATATATAATTAAGGAATTTAATCATATATATTAGTGTTAATTAAAAATAAGCAAACAAATGAACACAAAATAGAGGAAATTAGTTGAAATGCATATGAAGTAAAAAGTTTAAATTATTTTCCTAATCAGTAAGCATTTTTATGCTTAAAAAAAAGATGCTTTCTGAATAAAATTTTTTGTTAAGGATATTCTGTATAAAAATAACCAACATTAGTAGCTGAAAGTGATTGTGAAATTTCCTTCTACATATTTATATTTATAAAATTCAAAGTTTTTTAGGTATAAAATAAAATGCTAAAAGATAAAATAATCAAATATTAATTTATAAACAGAAGTTTTAATTAGTGAATTTCTCAGTGTGGATCATTATTATTATTTTTAAATATGCATTTTTCATGTTTTAGCCAAAAATAAAGTGCATTTAAAGTAAAAATATTTAGCTTGAATTGAAAATCTGAAAATAAAATCAGATGTAATTTAAAGAATGGATTTTTAATAACTACGGTTAATTGGAAACAAAAAAAGCGTTCTTGGTTTTTGCTTGGCATGGGACAAACTTTTTCTTCAGCTAGGCTAAGATTTTTTAGTCATGCCAGTATAGGTTCTTATTTCATAAAATTCTATATGTAGATTACAGCTTTTTCTAAGGAGTTAATGGGTCTTTATCGTTCCGGATTGTTCTGGAAGATTTTTTGGTTAGTCTTTATCAGGGTAATACTGATGCCAATATCAAAGGCCATAGCCAAAAAGTTTGCAGTGTACAAGTATTAGTGCATAATATTGTGTTAAAAATGATGTATTACTCTAAAAATTTCCACAAATTTGCAACATTTTGAGGGGGAGTTGAAATTCCCCCCCCCCCCCCCCATCAATGGCTATAGCCTTGCTACATCAAAATTATACTACCAACCACATAACTGACGAAATCTTAACAGTTATATGCATGTAGAGATGTGATCCTGATGTGAAATCTGGACACAAGGTGATGTTTTGAAATTACAACAGAAGAGGAGAAGCAGTTAGTTCATTCGTGCATTTAATGAAAGCTGTGTGTAAACAATGTGGTAAACCATGTAGTTGAGTGTAAACTGTAAATTATGTAATAACATAGAACTAATGCGAAATGTGGTCTAAGGTGACATTCTGCAATTACAACAGCAAAGAAGAAACAATCAGATTGTCAGAAAAATTGATGAAAGCTGGGTACTCATCAAAAAAGTTTGTGAAAAGAACTCAAAGTATTTGGATTTGGTATTAAGAAAATTTTATATTGCAAAGAAAAACCCCTGACAATTCATTAACTTCTTCCAGGATGATTTATTTATAGTAAGAAAAAAATAATATAACCTTTTGTTTTATTACGATTCATTCATTTTATATTGATACAACTTAAAAAAAATAAATTACTCAAAAATCCATAACATCTAAATTTGTGAGTGATGAAAATTTTTCATACATTCTGAGTATATCAGTTTTTCACATATCTTAAAAATATAATGAGTTTGTCTTACACAATTTTTGTTGTGATATCTTGAAAGATTATTATTTTATTTGTTACGATAATGATACCTATATCACCAAGTTCTGATTTCAAGATCAACTTAAGTTCAGCTTTTGGATTTTTATTATTATTTAGTGCAGTTAAAACATAACATGTCAATATTATTTTTTTCTTTTTTTTTAAGGACTGAGGACTATTAGTCTCAATCTGTAGATTTTTACGATACCAGTTTTTGATAGTTGGACATTTATCGAAATATAATTGAATAATTTGGAAACAATGTTATAATTTGAAAAAAAAAAAAAAAAAAAAAAAAAACTAATAGTTCTTTGTCCGAAACTAAATTCTGCTTTTGCCAGAATTTCACCATTTTTTTTTTTTTTTTTTTTGAAAGGAAAGAAAATTAATAATAATCAGTATCGAAACAAACACTATCAAAAAAGCTTATTATTATTGTGAAAATATATTTTATTATACGTCGAAAAATAAATTAACTCGTAATTTTTTTTTGGCAACAATTATAAATTAAAATAAATAATTTAATAAAAGTTTAGAAGTCAGAATTTCTAATTTTATTTATTTATTTATTTATTTATTTATTTTTCAGTCGTCAGTTTGACCGAGCGATCAATAAAAAATTGATCTGTTAATTGAAACTGTATCATTCCATTTTTTGAATGGTTTTCCTTTCTTTTTTCTTTTCTTTTTCTTAATGCAGTTCATTTAAAAACCTACACTTCCCCCTCCTAAATGAAAGGTTTCTTGTAGGTTTGTTTGTATTATACAAAATCAGTATACTTTGACTTGATTCCGGACGCTGAAAAAATAAAAATAACGTATTAAGGTACATTTTAAAGTATTAGTTTGATAAATAAAATGCTAATCTATGTAATTCGATTGTTATTAAACCTTTTTGTCTATAACAATCTAGTATTTTTTTTTTTTTTAATCTATATGTAAATAAATACAATTCTTATCTGAAAGGAAAATGAATGTGCAAAATTTATTGGAATCAGCCTAATATGTGTTTAAAGGTAATATAAAAGTTTCTGTTTTCCCATAAAAAATAAAAAAAGAATCACATAAAACAAAAAATTTTTAAAAATCTAATACAAATATCAAAAGTTTAAAAGGATGTTGTAAAATTTCATGCATTCTTTTATCTGAAAAAAAAAAAAAAAAAAGAATTGTACATGGCATACAGTTGGTAGCAAAATTATTTGAGCGCTAGCAATAATTCCTATATTAAAAAAAAAAAAGTGCATTTAATACTATTTTGTTAAGTGTACTTTTTTTATATAGGAATTATTACTCACACTCAAATAATTTGGCTGCCATTTGTAGTTTTTTTTTTTTTTTTTTTTTGTTGTTTCTTGCAAATAGACAAGATTTGTAGTTAATATTGACCTGTATTGCATTACAATATTAGCCAATGTCAAATATCAATATTGCCCATTACTGTTGTGATTTGCAATTTTATATTGGCCAGTGTTGTACACAATATTGTCCAGTATGTGATACCAACATTGGCCTATATTGGCAAAATTTAGTGTTTTATATTGGCCAGTTCAACTTTAACCGATATTGGCCAGTATTACATGCAATATTGACCAATACAGATTACCGATATTGGCCAGTATTGTAAAAAACCTTGACATTTTTGCACTGGCCAGTCCAGCAGAGTGCGATGTTGGCCAATATTGAAATAGTCTTATTTCCGACTTTGGCCATTATTGTTGTGCTACTTGGGTAGCTTCATACTTTAATTAATTTTTAAAAGCAGTATTGTAATTTAGAAAATTTATTTTTTAAAAATTTATAATGTTGCCAGAATTACCAGCTGGTTTTATTTTATTACATACTTTTATTTAGCTTCCTATGTTGTTTATGTGTGTGTGCCGAATCTTAGAAATGAACTTTCCTCCTTTTTCTTATCGTCCGATTGGCTCGAAATTTTACATATATATGTAATTCCGATGGCAATATATGATAATGTATTAGATCAAGTTTAATGGTCCCAAACTCCAGTGCTAATGCAGAGTTTACACGCAATAGAACTGAAATTTTGCTTACATATATGATTCATACGACAATATATTTTCAAGCAGTAATAGCCTCGGGGAAGGGGGAGGGAGCTAAGGTCTCAGTCCCCCAAACTCCAGTTCAAAAAATTTTTTCAAACTTTATTCCATTTTCTATCATGCGATTCTGTTGAAATGTTGCCTATATGAACATTATCCACGTCACGCTGAATTAAAGTGGGCTTTGAAGCCAAAAGAAGAATATACGACTCATTTTCTATTTTATGAATTTCGATTTCGTTTCTATTCAATCTAGAATATCAGATAATAAGAGTTTCTTACGAATTTATTTTAGATACCACTTTAAATCGATTATTGAATCAAAATAGAATACATTAGAATAACCAAGGAATAAGTTTAAATTGACTTACCCTCTGCCAGCATCCCGGAGATTAAACGACTATGGCAACACATTGAGACTCTGAAATCTAATATATCCTTGATACATACATTTTATTGTTACATACATAACTTATGTTATGTAAATTTAATAAGGACAAATAAGTTTTATGATTTAGAATGAGTTTTTTTTTCTGGTTTTAAGATGCATCGCATCTCTCTCGATTCGAATGAACGACTGACACAATCTGCTCTGTACTGTCCCACATGAGTTCCGCTGTGCGCATCATTTCTTCTACCCCCCTACTCCCCGCCATCCTCCGGGGGGGGTCTGAGCATGGCAGACTTGCGATGCGATTGACCGGTCGTTTCATGATTCCAGCTGGCGTCTTCAGCGTTACGACTCTAATAATGCCATCCTCACCAGGATGGACGTTCAGAATTCGGGCAAGGTTTCATTGTGCTGGCTGAATCGAGGGTTCCAAGACGAGGACTAGCTGACCCGGTTGAAGTTGTGTGATACCCCCTTTCCACTTTGATCTTGATTGCAGAGAGGTAAGATATGATCTCTGCCATATACTCCAAAAGTTCCTCTTGATCTGCTGGAGGAGTTTCCATCTGGAAGACAAACTGGTACAAATTTTATTAGTTGGGTTATGAGATTGTTGAGGAAGCTGAAGAAGCGGAGCCCCAATCAGGAAGTGTCCTGGTGTAAGGACCAGGAAATTATTGGGCTCGGTGGAAAGTGGGACTAAGGGGCTTGAATTTAAACATGCCTCAATAGTTGTGAGGATAGTATCACATTCTTCGAACGATAGGCAACTGCCTTTACAAGTTTTAATTAAATGACGTTTAGCCAATTTAACGGAAGATTCCCATAGGTCGCCAAAGTTAGGCCCGTAAGTTGGCATAAAATGTACATGAATTTGTCTATTTGCTACATAATCTTGAATAGTGTTGTTTGTTGAAATTGTCACGAGTTTCCTTAAATGGGCATGGGCATCAATAAAGTTACGTCCGTTATCGGAGTATATGTCAGTAGGATAGCCGCGACGCCCGATGAGTCTTTGCAGGGCATATAAAAAATGTTCGGTGGATAAACTAGTGACCAATTCGAGATGAATTGCCTTAGTACACATACAAGTAAAAAGGCAAATATAAGACTTAAAGTTCATGCTTTTCCGTTTGTGGTCACATTTCGTTTGAATAGGGCCTGCATAATCAAGGCCAACGTGTTGAAATGGTCTACAAGGGTTGACTCTTGCACTGGGTAAGTCACCCATCATTTGTTGAATTGTGGTCGGTTGGACTTTGGCACACGTGACACATTTTCGAAGCTCTTTTTTCACAGTGGATCTACCATCAGGAATCCAGTAAGACTGGCGAATTAGGTTTAACACGAGGTCAATACTTCCATGCGAGGTCAATTCTTCCATGCATTCACATGAAAATGTGTGATTATAAGGGAGGTAAAAGGGTGATTTTTAGGCAACAATAACTTATGCCTAGCGTCATAGGAGAGGTTCTGGGCTTTGTCAATTCTACCTCCCACTCTCAATATATTTTCTGAATCAATAAACACATTGAGAGATTTTAATTTGCTGTTGTTTGCCACGGGTTGACCGCGCTACAAAAGGGTAATTTCTGAAGCAAAGGACCTTTGTTGGACGAATTTAATAACAATTTTTATAGTCTCTGAAATTTCTTCTACTGAGACTGGTCCCTTCAACTTTTTAGGATTTCGACTATTATTGATAAACCGCTTCATAAATGCAATTACACGAAAAAGTTTAGTACTTGAAGAAAATTTTGAAACTAAATCCTCTATCACGGATTCATTCATTGGATTTGACTCTATTAGTCCAGGAATTCCCACAACTGTACATGGGGCTTAGGTCGCCATCTTGGACTCGTGATCTGAGACTGGGATGTTTGGCTAACTAGGTCCAGACCACCACAAGTCAAAGTTTCTTAATTTATCTGGTAAAAGCCCACGGGTTGAACAGTCCGCGGGGTTATGTTTGCTTGGTAAGTGATTCCATGTAGTAGGGTCTGTCAGAGATTTGATTTTGTTGACACGGTGTAGGGCGTATATGTTGCCCTTTAAGGGTGGATTTAAGATCCAACTACGGGCAATTGTGGAGTCTGTCCATAGGATAATTTCCTCCACCTGAGAATCTAGCGAGTTATGGACGACTGACAAAAGTTCCGATAACAATACAGCTGCGCATAGCTCCAATCTGGCAAGGTTATGGGTTTCAAAGGTGCTACACGGGTTCTCGCTGCAATCAATTTTAAAGATGAGTTCTGACTTGGACGTATATAAATTACGGCAGCATATGCCTTTGTTGACGCATCACAAAATCCCTGTATCTGGTAAATAGATTTGGATTTCAAATCTAAAAATCTGGGGACTGACATGGCCTTAAAGGAGGCAATTTTTTCATAAAATTCATTCCACATTTTTTGAATGTCTGGTGGTAGAGGATCATCCCAACCAAGTTTTAGCTTCCAAACATCTTGTAGTAGCAATTTTAAAAGAATAGTGGCAGGGGATAACAGACACAAAGGGTCGAAGATACGTGCAATTACGGACAATAATTGTCTTTTTGTTGTGACGCTTTCTTCTGTGTTAACTCCAACCTTCAGTGTATCCGATGTTAAATTCCAGTTTAGTCCTAAAATACGTTGGGAATGATCGGGGTTTAAGGATAATTCCTGATTTGTTGATTTTAGAGGTTCTGGGACATGAATTAGAGCTTCCACATAATTTGAAGCCCATTTTCTCAGCTTGAAACCCCCAGCGTTAAACAAAGCCTGAAGGTCTGTTACCAAGGTTTGAGCGGCCTCAATTGTTTCAGCCCCTCCAAGGAGATCGTCCATATACAGGTTATTACGGGCAGCCTGCACTGCTACGGGAAAATTGGTTTCCTCATCTGTTAGTAATTGTTGTATGGTACGCAGGTCTAAAAATGGTGCACAGGCTGTGCCACAAGTAACCGTGTTTAACTTATACACTCGGAGTGGATCTGACACATTGGCCCTCCAAAATATTCTTTGAAAGACTGTATCAGGCTCTGCGACTAGAATTTGTCGAAACATCTTCTCGATATCACTCGAGAGGGCGACTTTATTTAATTTGAATCTAATTAGATTGCTAAAAATGTTGGTTTGAAGTTTTGGCCCTTTATGCAAATTGGAGTTCAATGATTTGCCATTTGTTGTTAAGGCCGAAGCATTGAACACTACCCGTAGTTTCGTAGTGCTACTATTTTCATTTATAACTCCATGATGAGGCATATAATAATTTGGTTTACGATTAAGTTCTTCAGCCCTTAGTAGAGTCATATGACCTAAATCAGAGTATTCGCACATAAACTTACAATACTCTTTTTTTAGATTAGGGTTCTGAACAAATCGAGATTCGAACCTTTTAAACATTTTTAGTGCACAGTTGGCACTTTCACCCAAATCTATCTCATCATGGAGGGGTAATTTCACAACATAGCGCCCTTTGGGGTTGCGCTTGCTGGACGATTTGAATAATTCCTCTGCCGGATCGGCTTCGGTTTCACCCTTAGAAGATATTATTGGCTTATTGTCAAAAAATCGTTTAAGTTCAAACAATGTACAAAGGAACTATATGTAGATTCTGGCTCCATTCCATCCCTTGAGAGGGGGCCACTCAAAAGGTAACCGAGTGAACTGGGAATAGCAGAGGGTTCGCTTGGCCTTCCATGTACTGATTTTCCACAAATTAAAGATTCTAAGATTCCAAAGCGGAAGGTGGCCGCTCACCACTATGCAGCTGTTTTGAGAGATTTTAACCTTTAGAGAGGGGCTCCGATGGCACTGTGGTAATTCAAAAGAGCCTGTGTCTAAAGGTTAAACCTCTTCCGTTGTTTCTTGCATAAACAAGAAAAAAAAAAAAAAAAAGGTTACAGAGGTCGCCAAAGCGGAGCTTTCACACGACAGAGGGCGACAAGGTAACAAGAATATAAAAAGAAGAACGGAGCCTTGCTCCCTCGCATGGAAAAGCTGGTGATGAAAAATTATATGGACTTCCAAGAGAAAAGTTGGTAACTGCCTTGGAAGATTGAAAAATTAGTTGGTCAAAATGTTGGAAAGATGCATTAAGAAGTTATAGATTCTGGTTAGTTTCTGACGTAGGGGAAGCCGGGTAACGATATTAAAAAGCCAGTCGTTAGGTTTTTTAGGTGGGTTAAGGATACGCCAATCATGAGTTAGTGGGCATGAGAAAGAGTAATGATTTGCATTACCCTCAGCGCCGCACTCACATTGTGGAGTGCGCGAGCAATGAAATTTGTAAAGATGTGATTTGAACGGGCCATGGACCGTTAAGAAGGCTGTTATGGCTGGGAAAGGGCAAAGTTATAATTTGACACTTTTGGGAGAAGGTTAAAAGTAAATCTACCTTTAGGAGATGTATCCCAGTATAGCAGCCATTCTTTCTTTAGTCGTGCTTTAAGATATCTTTTGATGTAAGAGGGGGGGGGGGAGGCCAGAACGTAATCCACTGCTTCCTTTTTAGTGGCACTTTTTGCTAAGAGATCTGCCATTTCATTACCCGACAAATTAAAGATGAAAAAATGTCTGCGCCTAATAGCACATCTATTTGTTGTGGCTTGGAAAAATTTATGTCGGCTAACTGAAGATTTTTAGTGTGTGGCCAAGACGTTGTTCTCACCCGGAAATTTGGCAAAGGGGAAGTAACCCTATTTAATACTAGCGCTTTCAAATTTCTATACTCGTTAGCGAAATATGGCGAGAATGAAAATTCCGTAAATTTTAAAACAGTTTCTGCGAACAGTTTGGTAGTGCTACTATTTTCATTTATAACTCCATGATGAGGCATGTAATAATTTGGTTTACTGTTAAGTTCTTCAGCTCTTAGTAGAGTCATATGACCTAGCTTGGAATATTCGCTCATAAACAGACAGTATTGCCTTTTTAGGTTAGGATTCTGCGTAAAACGAGCTTCGAGCCTTTTAAACATTTTTAGTGCACAGTTGGCACTTTCACCTAAATATATCTTATCATGGAGGGGTAATTTCACAACATAGCGACCTTCAGGGTTGCGCTTGGTGGAAGTTTTGTGCAGTTCCTCTGCCGGATCGGCTTCGTCATTACCACCCTTAGAAGCTAGTATTGGATCACTATTATAAAATTCGTTTAAATTCAAACACTGTAAAGAGGAACTATATGTAGATTCTGGCTCCACTCCATCCCTTGAGAGGGGGGCCACTAAAAAGGTAACCAAGTGAACTGGGAATAGCAGAGGGTTCTCCTGGCCTTCTATGTACTGGTTTGCCACAAATTAAAGATGAAAAAATGTCTGCGCCTAATAGCACATCTATTTGTTGTGGCTTGGAGAAATTCATATCGGCTAACTGAAGATTTTTAGTATGTGGCCAAGACCTCGTTCTCACCCGGAAATCTGGCAGAGGGGCAGTAACCCTATTTACTACTAGCGCTTTCAAATATTTATACTCGTTAGCGAAATATGGCGAGAATGAAAATTCCGTAAATATTAAAACAGTTTCTGCGGACAGACCGTTTATGCCTACAAGTCGATGAGAAGTGCCAAACAAAGGCAAATTTAGCTTCTCAACGCACTCCTTTGCTATGAGACTATTTTGTGAAGCACTATCAACTAACGCCCGACATTGAATAATTTTACCCTTAGGTGATCTAACCTTTATAAGGGCAGTAGACAGCAACACCCTTTGTTCATTAAAATTTGCATTAGATTGTGAACTATTGGCCACCGACGTAGTAACAAGGCCACCTCCCTGATCTGCAGAATTCTGTGTATAAATGTGCAGAAGAGTGTGATGTGAACCTGCACGTACCTTACATTTAATATTATTTCTACATTGTTGCACTTGATGATTAGTTCGCAAACAATTTTCACACAATCCTTTAGATTTAACTAAGTACCATAGCTCCTGAACAGTAATTCTATTGAATTTGGGACATTTAACCCTTTGCGGCGCAAGACAAACCGGATCATTTAAATTATACTGCCACCGGAATTCATGATCTAAATTAAGCTAAAAGAAATTTTAAATTTTATGGTTAAAAAAACCATTTTGATATATTATAAACGTAAATTTTTGCTAAAAATTTTCCGGGATGAATTTTTGCAGCTGGATCTTAAATTTTGTGTCCTCGCAGAGAGGACAGCGCGCGTTAAGGGGTTAAACAATTGATGTACTTGAGAACAGGCGACGCATTTATTTTCTTTGACTATTATTGAATTATTGACACAAGATTTTTTTACACGACTACCTTCTACTTGCTTCTTAAACATTCCTGGTTTATTTTCAAGTTTTGTTTGACTCGACGCTTCCCTTTTAATGAATGTACGAAACGAGTTTAAATCGGGAATAGTTTGCGTATTCTCTAGACTGAGCTCCCACCAATGCCTTACGGATGAATCCAATTTTGAAATCATGAAGTTTATAAGAATAAGATCGCTAAGAGGATTAGATTCCAATCCGAGGGTCGATAAATTTCGCACCGCTTCGTTACAAGTATCTATTAACCGCTTTGTTTACCTTTACCGAAAAGATTTTATTTATTTGAGTTATAGCTAATTGGCGTTTATTTTCATAGCGCTGAGTAAGGATTTCCTAACAGCGTTTAAGATTTTCCGATTGTAACGCAAATCCACGAATAAGTTTTGATGCACTACCTCTAACACGCGATTGGAGGTGCTGTAGCTTTTCAACCTCACTAAGGCTGTCATTATCCAGAATAGATGATTTAAATACATTTTTAAATGACAACCAATATTCATTATCCCCGTAAAAAAAGGAATTTCAAGTTTAAGGAGACTAATATGCGAACTAACAGAAGTCCCTGGTTTGGTACGTGCATCATTATTTACATTTGGAGTATTTGATTGCGATTTGCTTTCTAATACAACTGATAATTCTAACAGAATGTCCCGATTTTTTAACACTTCTTCAAAGTTTTCATCGTTTTCCTCTTCGGAAAAATTTGTAACTATTTCCTCGAATTTAACCTCCAGTGCATTTACCTTATCCCTTAGGATCTTTAATCTGGCTTGATCGCCTTTATCACAATCATTGACTTTCGATTTTATAAAATCTATCTCTTTAATCACATTTCCGAGTTTCATCACTTCATTAGATTTTGGGAACAACGCACTCTGTTCCGGGTCATTTGCCCTTGTTCTCCCTTTTCTACCCATCTTTTGAGCAAACTAATTACAAATAATTAAATTTAAATATGAATTAATCGATCGAATTAAATCATTACTCCGCAGATTAGGCAGTAAAATATGAAAACAAAAAACAAAAAAACAAGAACAAATAAAAAGAAACTACACATAAGAATAGATTTTTTTTTTCTTTACTAAAATAAACAATCTAATAAAATTTTAAATGCAATTTTTTCAATCTCATACACTTATTTATTCAACAATTATTTAATATGAATGGATATTTCTTAAATTCCCAAACTGAAATTGTTCCGGTTTGAAACCCAAAGTACTCTGACTTACGTTTTCTCTTAAACCGAAACTCCTAAGTATACATCAAAATTTCTGAAACCAAAACGACTTTGAATTACGTTTTACGTTTTACGTTTTATATCAAACAATTAAACTCCCTATTGATGATTTATTTTACCTAATCCATTTTAATTTCCTTTAAAGTTTTTAAACAGAGAGTTTAATACTACGTAAACAAAAGAAATTTTTCAATTTTCAAATTTTTTTTTTTTTTTTATTTATTTATTTATTTTTTTTTTTTTTTTAACGAATTACGATTAATTATCTAATTAATAGATAATTGAGGCTCCGTATCGACGGACCACTAATGGCTTTGAAGCCAAAAGAAGAATATACGACTCATTTTCTATTTTATGAATTTCGATTTCGTTTCTATTCAATCTAGATTCTAGACTTTAAATCGATTATTGAATCAAAATAGAATACATTAGAATAACTAAGGAATAAGTTTAAATTGACTTACCCTCTGCCAGCATCCCGGAGATTTAATGACTATGGCAACGCATTGAGACTCTGAAATCTCATATATCCTTGCTACATACATTTTATTGTCACATCCATAACTTATGTTATGTAAATTTAATAAGGACGAATAAGTCTTATGATTTAGAATGAGTTTCGTTTTCTGGTTTTAAGATGCATCGCATCTCTCTCGATTCGAATGAACGACTGACACAATCTGCTCTGTACCGTCCCACATGAGTTCCGATGTGAGCATCATTTCTTCTACTCCCTTTCTCACCGCCAAAAGTTTTTAGTGCATTTTGAAATAAAAGCAGGATTTAGAATTTATTATTTTATTTTACTTATTAATTCTTAATTTTTATTTATTTTTCATTATTATTATTATTATTATTATTATTAACATTATTAACTTACAAAATTTGCTATTTAAATGGAATTTACTAAATTTTGTATTCAAGAAATTGGACAGCTGCACGCAAATGGAGAATAGATGCCTTTTGGCGTAAAGGAGAGAAACTGAAGATCGATGATATTTAGAAAATATTAACGCAAAATTTGGAAATCACATTTTCTGATTATATTTGATTATGAATCGCTCGACAAGTGGCGCTGTCATTCTTTTTTTTTTTTTTTTTTTTTTTTTTTTTTACATAATTTTTATAATTTTTAATATGGCAGCACAGGACGGAATTTCGCATAGATGTACACAATGATAATTATTTTTACATTTTTAATGTAAAATTAATATATATATATATATGTACCGGGGTGTCCCATAAGTCTGTACACATTTTAAAAATTTATGAAAATTGAAGGATTTCATAGATTCGAGGGCGGTTTGTGAAAAAGTTATTATCATGAAAGGGAATTTTTTGGGTAAAGAAAAAATAATAGTTAAAGTTTTCGTCGATAAAGGGCGCTGTACGTGTGCAGTGCACAAATTTCTGTAAAAAAACTATATTTATTCTCATGCAAATCTTTACAGGCATATAAATTCTATTCTGTGTGTGCGCTATCACCACAAATTACAGTTTGGTAATGAAATACAACATCGCTATTTATAGCTTCAGTCGGCGAATCTTAGTTAAAAGCAAACATCTTCACAAAAAACATTTTGGGGTCAATTCTGGTCAAACGCCACAACATTACTAAAAACCAACTCACAAAGTGGTAGAGATTACAAGAGAAAGGGGGGAGGGACTGACGGTGTGATTCAATCCAAACAGAGCTGATTTATGCAACTGCTGACATCAGGAAAGTAAGAATGGGAAGATTCGAAGAAAATATTGGAATTTCATTCAGATATTGTTCGTTTTTAATATAACCAATGAGAATCCGTATACAGTTTTAAAGAGATCGATCATATGGTTAAGCTTCTATTTTTTTTTTTTTTTTTTTTTTTATCGTAGCTTATTTTTGTTTAATTCATTAACGATGTGTACATCAGATAAGCATGAAAGCCTTAATTAATCCCCGAAAAAATTATAATAGGAAGAATAATTAAATAATAATAATAGTAATAGGTTTTATTTATTTACTTTATTTTAAAAGGGAAAAAAGTAGAAAGGCATAATCAATAAATAAACATTTGTGTGTATGATATCCATAATTTTTCATTTTAGTACTTTACATAAAAGGGGGGGGGGCTATAAAAAAGCATAATCATTAAATAACCATTTATATGAACGATTTCTATAATTTTATGGCAAAATATGATGATATGTTATATTTATAACACAAGTTAATACTATAATAAACATACTATATTTTCAGGTGGAAGGCTGTGATTTTATTTAATTTTAGTAAATTAAAATTAGACCTTCCCTCTCCCCCCTTCCTCAACCTTTTCTGAATTACATACACCCTCCATTCCAAAAGAAACCGAACATTTTAAAAAAACAAAAAAACAATGTACATTTTGGAACAAATCATTTTTATTAATCAATGTATTCCCCTTCTGCATCGATACACAAATTTGCACGCTCCAACAAGTTGTCAAACGACTTCTCCATGTCCTTTATTCGAATGGTCTTTAGGACGTCGGTCGTCGCCTTCTCAATGGCTTCAATCGATGCGTGCCACTTTCCTTTCATCGCCAAATGCAGTTTAGGGAACAGATAGAAATCGCACGGAGCGAGATCTGGTGAATAGGGCGAATGATGCAAAGGAATAATGTGATTTTTGACCAAATATTCAGTTACAAGTCGCGAACGATATGATGGTGCATTATTGTGCAAAAGAGTCCAACTGCCGATTTGTCGATATTCTGGCCGAATACGACGAATTCTTGCCAGCAAACGCTTCATGACGCCCAAGTAAAACTCTCCAGTGACTGTCTGGCCGGGTTGAACAAATTCTTTGTGGATAATTCCTTTTGAATCGTAAAAACAAATCAGCATAACCTTAACTTTTGACTTCACCAAGCGACTTTTTTTGGGTGTTCCTTCATCCGGCGCTCTCCATTCAGCACTTTGCCGCTTTGTTTCGGGCTCATATTCAAAACACCACGTCTCGTCACCAGTTACAATCGATTTCAAGAAGTTTCGATCCTTCCGAGCACTTTTAACGATGTCTTTGCAATGCTCAATTCGATCAACATTTTGGTCTTCGGTGAGTTTGTGTGGTACAAACCGCGAATTAACCTTCTTAAGGCCCAAAACTTCGGTCAAAATGCGGTATGCGGTTGTTTGAGGAATGCCTAATTCCATTTCAATAACTTTCACCGACGATTTTTTATTATTTTTGATGAATTCACGCACTTTTTCGATGTTTTCTTCCGATAATCCGGTTCTATGACGGCCTGATCTTTCGTCATCATCCATCGTCTCTCTACCCGATTTGAATCGCCCGAACCACTCGTAAACTGGCGTACGAGATAGACAATCATCACCATATGCATTTTGTAGCATTTGGTGCGTTTCAGTAAAAGTTTTACCAAGTTTAACACAAAAATCAATTGCAGCTCTTTGTTTGAAACTCATTTTCCGACCGATGTACAAAACACACTGACATTTGAAACGCAATAACTTTTGTTGGCATGCATCCAAATGTCATGAAATTTATACCAGTTGTCAATGAGGGACTACGCCATCTACCGGTAAAATATTACAACAGATGGCACTAGTGGTACTATTTTTTTTTTTAAGTTCGGTTTCTTTTGGAATGGAGGGTGTAAATATCTAACGCTTAGTTTTTAACTAAAGAGAAATTTGCAAATTTAGTACAGAAATTTATTTTCAATATAATGAAATCATATTCACCATAATGTAAAATGATTTATAATTTTTCAGTTTGTGAGTATGTCTTTTCATTATTTCTTTGAACAAAAATAATCTGGTGTGTCACTCACACGACTTTCTCTTAACCTGAAATTTAATATTATAAATACAGGTTGGAGATTAAAAGATAAGATAACGAGTACTGTTATGTAAACCTATCTTAAACAATTCAAATTAGGCTTCGAAAGAGTTTTATATGATAATTAGTTTCAATAAAATAAAATTAAATAAACATAAAATTAAATTTTATAATAATGCAGACGATTTCCATATTAGAGAAGTTGTATATAACCAAATATCCAAAAAAAAGTTTTATTCTCAATATAAAAAAAAAAAAAAAAAGATTTTTTTTCTGTTTTTTTTTTGTTTTTTTTTTTTTTTTTGTTGTTGTTGTTGTTGTTTGTTTGTTTTGTTAAAAATAAAAAAAAATCGATAACTTTGTTTTTAATTATTGCAGATCGATGGTTCAACCATTCGTTTTAAAGGTATTGGTGAGATACCTTTGGAAAGATACCCATCATGAAAATTTACTCTCCTCGAGGGGGGGATCCGAGGCTCCTACATACACATTTTTTTCCCTGTTGGGTACCTCTATTACAAAAAATATATATTCGTTTCATTTGGTTTAGTTCAGTCTATAGATGTTAAACTCTACTTACCTGCAATTTCCCCCATAGACGTAATGTATTTGAATAGTTTGAATGACCCTGTACAAGAACCATTTGCTTGATCTTAACGAAAAGTTTAGTGTAGCATCCTTATATGCTACATATTTAGAATACCAAGATTGAACTTTCTGCCTTAATTTATTTTTGAGATATGCTGATAACGGGCAGACACACACACAGACCATTTGCTGAAATCATGATTTTCGTATTCAGTGGACCTCAGAACATGTAAATATGACAAAAACTCGCGTTCGAAAATTTGACCCAAAAACAATACTTTCTCAACCTTATGGGTAAGAGAAAGTAAAAAGAAAAGGAAAGAATAAACAAATTAATAAAATAAACAATTTTTTACGCAGAAAAATAGTATTTGTAGAGTTTCTATACTTTTTATTTTATTAATTACTTTCTCTTACCCTTACGGTAGAGAAAGTACTGTTTTAGGGTCAAATTTTCGAAAGTGAGATTTTGTAATATTTACATGTTCTGAGGTCCCCTTAATAAGAAAATCATGTTGTTAGCGAATGGTCTGTATGTGTGTCTGTTATCAGCATATCTCAAGAACAAATAGCAGCATAAATTCCAAACTCGGTATTCTAAGTGTGTATCATATAGGGATGCTACACTGAACTTTTCGTTGAGATGAAGCAAATGGTTCGTGTACAGGGACACTCAAAAGTATTCATATACATTACGTCTATGGGGGAAAATTGCAGGTAACTAGAGTTTAACATCTATAGACTGCACTAAACCAAATGAAACGAATATACATTTTTTGTAATAGAGGTAGTCAATTGAGAAAAAAAATTTTTGTATGTAGGAGCCTCACCTCCCACCCCCTGGGGGGAAGTCCCCCCTCGAGGGGAGTAAATTTTCATGATGGGTATCTTTCAAAAGAGCTCGCCAATACCTTTAAAACGAATAGTTGAACCATCGATCTGCGATAATTTAAAATAAAGTTATCAATTTTTTTCATAATATATATATATATATATATATATATATATATATATATATATATATATATGTCTTATTGAGAATAAATTTAACTTTGTTTTGGATATGTAGTGTTATACTACTTCTCTAATATGGAAATAGTCTGCATTATCATGGAAGAAAAAATTTTTAAATAATAATTTTTATAATTTTTTATTTACTGAGTGAATTTGTATATGAAAATATAGAAGAAAGTTGTGTGGTGGCCACAACACACTTGTTATTTGTTATTAGTAGATGTGCTTTACTAATAATATTTTACCATTTCCGGGAAAGCTGTTCGTGAGGTGAAATAAATGCCTCATAGAGATATGTTAAATAATGTATGGTTTAAAATAAATATTCATCGCTAGTTTTTTTTTTTTTTTTTTTTTTTTTTTTTTTTTTTTTGTATATTTACACGCATTGAGGCTTCTTGATTACCGTAGTTAAGTTTTTTAACGTTTGATCTTTGTCTGTGTTTCTTAGAGTAACTTAAACACGAATATTTTAGGAGATCCAAATGTTATATTTTGAAGTTAATATAAGTTTGTTGTTGGAAAAGTTTGATCAAGATTGATAATTTTCAATGAATGTTGCGTGTGAATATTGTTTGTATAATTTTAAATAAAATTTAATTTTAATAACAGAATTCAATTCTATATAAATGTAGGTGCATTAATGAAACGGGGTTTGAGGAGGCCATACCCACCCCCTCACACAGAACTAATTACCATATAAAACTCTTCCGAAGCCTGATTTGAATTGTTTAACACAGGTTTACATAACAGTACTCGTTATCTTATTTCTTAATCTCCAACCTGTATTTATAGTATTAAATTTCAGGGTAAGAGAAAGTCGTGTGAGTGACACACCAGATTATTACTATTTATGATAAGAAACATTAATATTTATTAATATGTTCTTGTGTTGACTTTTTTAAATTAAACTAATATTTTTTCTAGAGCATTAATCTGGGAAAAAATTAAATAAATAAAAATACATGTATTTGTCAAACATTACATGCCATATCGGTAACTCAGGCTTTATACTGAAAATCAGGTGGGATTTATTCCTCCAAATCCATTTATGCAAGGGATATATATAAAGTTAAATTTATGATCGGAATCGATCAGCAAACAAGTGTGATCATGTGAATGCGGCAAAATCAAATAAACAGGAGTAGAATTAAGTTACATACACAGCTACACTTACCTAAAACCTAAAATACAATGTATCAAAGTCCAAAAAAAATATTTAAAATAAAAAAAATTAAATACAATGAGAATTACAGAAAAAAAAAAAAAAAAAAAGGCTAACTTAAAAAATCCCTTTACGCCAAGATCCTTACGTCTGAGAACGCTATATAATCATCAAACCACATACTTAATAAGCGTAAGCGACAGATCGATTTCAAGATAGTATAGAGTCTACGGTATCTTGTGAGCTGTTTAAACTGTGGTAACTATAAATCTATATTCAAAACTTTCTTACACTTTTTTCTTGTATAAACGTTCATACTGGATACCAATGTAATTATATATATTTTAATATTTATTGGGCAGTGTTCTAGAAATGTGCTTTCGTTTAAATGTTTGTGTCAATAGCACCGCACTGCAAATTTTTGAAAAGCTCTCATGCGTTTAATTCATATAAAAAATAAAGAATCATCAACAGTTTGACTTCCTTATAAAGAAAATTACGTGCGATTGGTTTGTTAAATTATATTTCTCGTCTTATTGAAATATATATATATTACTTTCGTTTTTATTAATTTCATAAAGCTTTATATTATTATTTAGTTACAAAATATATATTATTATAATGGCTAACATCTATATATTAATTTGAAACATGTTTTTGCCTGTCTCCACTATACTGAGAGAACTACTCGGTGTAAAAATTTGGTTGAGGTGTCTAAAGAAAGGTCTTGGTCTGTAGATGTGCTATGAGAAGAGAAAAAAAATATAAAAAAATTATACAGACACGACATTATTTTATTATTTAAAACGTGAAAATCTGACATTGACAGATTTCAATTTAGTGCCAGAGGCCTACTGCTAAACTTGTTAATATCGACAAATTCTTCTTTAGTTAATACGTGACGATCTAAATTCCATGATAAAGTTTTCATTAAATCAAACCAATGTGTTTCAGCTGCAGATACCGTTTTTCTCTTTTTCCCAATGAGGAGGAGGTGTGCCTTGGGGGGACTCATGTCAAAGTTGGGCATTGGGAGGACTCATGTCAAAGTTGTGCCTGGGGGGGACTTCATTCAATAAATCCCCATTCAATAAACCGACTGAAATAGGCCCTTAGAACTATTAAGAGTGACGTATAAAAATTCGACAACGCTGTACCGACTGAAATAGGGGTACCTTGGGGGGACTCATGTCAAAGTTGTGCCTTGGGGGGACTTCATTCAATAAATCCCCATTCAATAAACCGACTGAAATGGCCCTTAGCTCTATTAAGAGTGACGTATAAAAATTCGACAACGCTGTACCGACTGAAATAGGGGTACCTTGGGGGGGACTCATGTCAAAGTTGTGCCTTGGGGGGACTTCATTCAATAAATCCCCATTTAACAAACCGACTGAAATAGGCCCTTAGCACTATTAAGAGTGACGTATAAAAATTCGACAACGCTGTACCGACTGAAATAGGGGTACCTTGGGGGAGACTCATGTCACAGTTGGGCCTGGGGGGGGACTCATGTCAAAGATGTGCCTTGAGGGGACTTCATTCAATATATCCCCATTCAATAAACCGACTGAAATAGGCCCTTAGCACTATTAAGAGTGACGTATAAAAATTCGACAACGCTGTACCGACTGAAATAGGGGTACCTTGGGGGGGACTCATGTCAAAGTTGTGCCTTGGGGGGACTTCATTCAATAAATTCCTATTCAATAAACCGACTGAAATAAGCCCTTAGCACTATTAAGAGTGACGTATAAAAATTCGAAACGCTGTACCGACTGAAATAGGGGTACATTGGGGAGGACTCGTGTCAAAGTTGGGCCTGGGGGGGGACTCATGTCAAAGTTGGGCCTTGGGGGGACTTCATTCAATAAATCCCCATTCAATAAACCGACAGAAATAGGCCCTTAGCACTATTAAGAGTGACGTATAAAAATTCGACAACGCTGTACCGACTGAAATAGGCCTCTAGCACTAAAAAAATTCGAACGGTTTCTCCCCCCGGGGTTTAAACCGTTTCTGCCCGACGGAAACGGTTGGGAAACCACCCGTTTCGGGTTAAAAACACGTTTACGAGCTTAACTAAGCTTCAAATTACTTCACGGTGAAGAAATTAAACATATGGGGACTAGAGTCGAATTCTAAAAAATCACTTTCTGCGGATTTGAAATTTTCGATTTTAAAGGGGGGGAAGGGGGAAAGTAGATTTGGAGGGGGGGGGGAGAGGGGAATTTAGTTTGAGAGGGAAATCCGTTTTAGACCCACACATGTAGCACCTCATTTTAAAGGTCGAAAATTCATGTTGATTGGAGATGTTTGTATACAATATAATGCGCCCCCTGGAGGTAAAAAATGGAACTAGGTGATTTTGCTGCAGACCCTATCATGTTACATCTTATTTGAAAGGTCTTGGTATTTCCTGACCGTTGGTGATGTTCGTACAGAACACAGTGCGCCCCTGGCGGTGGAAAGTGCAACTAAAGGATTTGGCAGTTCACAAAACCATGTGACACCTTATTTAAAAGATCTTGGAAATCCAAGGCGATTGGTGACAGAGGTCTTGAAATTTCATGTTCATTGGGAATGTTTGTATACAATATAGTGCGCCCTTTGGTGGTTAAAAATGGAACTAGGTGATTTTGCAGTAGACCCTATCACGTTATATCTTATTTTAAAGGCCTTGGTATTTCCTCACCGTTGGTGATGTTCGTAGAGAATAAACTGCGCCCCCTGGCGGTGAGAAGTACAACTAAAGGTTTTTGCAGTTGACACCACCATGTGACACCTTAGGCAGAGTTTCGTTCGGTTCCATGTAATTTTTTTTTTTTTTTTTTCTTACAGCTAATCATTTTTTTCGTGGTGTTATTTAAAAACAGAAATTCAAACAAAATCAAATTAAAGGTATAAAATTATACAAATTTAAGGTTCATTTAAGGTATCATGGGCCCGGGCAACAGCGAGCGTGTTCATTTGGTTCCAGATTAATTTTTGGGAATATTTTTATGTTATTAGCGACCGGCGTATGCGCTGCCGAAGGCCCCGGGGTCACAAGGCAGAGTTTCGTTCGATTCAAGGTAATTTTTTTGTTATAGCTGATTATTTTTTTGCGATGCATTTATTTAAAAATAGAAATTCAAACAAAATCGAATTAAAGATGTAAAACCATACAAATGTAAGGTCCATTTAAGGTTATTACCATAGGCCCGAACAACGTCGGTCGGTCAGCTAACATGTAGTATTTAACGGAATAAAAAAGAAAAGATAGCAACTGTTTATTTGGAATCAGTTTGACGTCACATTGACAGTACTTTGTTGAAAGTGATGTCATATATAGTATTTCTATTTATAAGTATTTTTCCGAATTTCTTTTTTTTTGAGCGAAATGTCGTAAATTATATTACATATTTTAACTTGAAATACATTTATAATGATACGATGATTTTTGAATCATTACAGTCAATAAAGTGATCGTCGAATTCGACGGGATTCAGCTAGTATGTATGGAAATTCGGAGTTTTCCATGTTTTTTCTCCAAACTTTGCTGAAATAAAAGGAAATCAAAAGAAAGTCGAACGGTTTCCCACCGCGGAAACGGGAGGGAAACCGTTTCCCACCCGTTTGGGTTTAAAACAAGTTTACGAGCTTAACTTAGCTTCAAATTACTTCACGGTGAAGAAATTGTACATATGGGGACTAGAGTCGAATACTAAAAAGTCATTTTCTGTTGCATAATATATAGTGCAAAGTCTGGTGGTGAAAAATGGAACTAGGTGATTTTGCTGCAGACCCTATCATGTTACATCTTATTTTAAAGGTCTTGGTATTTCGTGACCTTTGGTGATGTTCGTACAGAGCACACTGTGCCCCCTGGCGGTGGAAAGTTCAACTAAAGGATTTTGCAGCTGACACCACCCTGTGACACCTTATTTAAAAGGTCTTGGAAATCCAAGGCGATTGGTGATAGAGGTCTTGAAATCTATATATTAATATGAAACATGTTTTTGCCTGTCTTCACTATATTGAGAGAACTACTTGGTGTAAAAATTTGGTTGAGGTGTCTAAAAAAAGGTCTTGGTATGTAGATGTGCTATGAAAAGAGAAAAATACAAAAAAGTTGAACCCCCCCCCTTCCCCCGTGGAGGAAACGGGATAAAAACACGTTTACGAGCTTAACTAACCTCAAAATTACTTCACGGTGAAGAAATTGTACATATGGGGACTACAGTCGAATACTAAAAAATCAACATCTGCGAGTTTGGAATTTTCGATTTTAAAGGGGGGAAAAAAGGGAGAAAATTGATTTGGAGGGGAGGGGAAAGGGGGGGAATTTGTTTGAGAGAGCAATCCGTTCTAGACCCACACATGTAGCACCTCATTTTAAAGGTCTTGTCGATTTCATGTCGATTGGGGATGTTTGTATACAATATAGTGCGACCCCTGGTGGTGAAAAATGGAACTAGGTTATTTTGCTGTAGACCCTATCATGTTACATCTTCTTTTAGATGTCTTGGTATTTCCGGACCGTTGGTGATGTTCGTACAGAACACAGTGCGCCCCCTGGTGGTGGAAAGTGCAACTTAAGGATTTGGCAGTTGACACCACCATGTGACACCTGATTTAAAAGGTCTTGGAAATCCAAGGAGATTGGTGATAGAAGTCGTGAAATTTTATGTTGATTGGGGATGTTTGTACACAATATAATGCTCCCCCTGGAGGTAAAAAATGGAACTAGGTGATTTTGCTGTAGACCCTATCATGTTACATCTTACTTTAAAGGTTTTGGTATTTCCTCACCGTTGGTGATGTTCGTACAGAACAAATTGCGCTCCCTGGCGGTGGAAAGTGCAAATAAAGGATTTTGCAGTTGACGCCACCATGTGACACCTTATTTGAAAGGTCTTGGAAATCCAAGCCGATTGTTGATAGAGGTCTTGAAATTTCATGTTGATTGGGGATGTTCGTATCCAATATACTGCACCCCCTGGTGTTTAAAAATGGAACTAGGTGATTTTGCAGTCGACCCTATCATATTACACCTTATTTTAAAGGTCTTGGTGTTTCCCTACCGTTGGTGTTGTTCGTATAGAACACGCTGTGCCCCCGGGCGGTGGAAAGTGCAACTAAAGGATTTTACAGTTGACACCACCAGTGACACCTTATTTGAAAAGTCTTGGAAATTCAACGCGATTGGTTATGTTCGTAAACAACATACTGCACCCCCTGGTGGAGGAAAGTGGATTTTGCAGCGCGTGCGTAGCATGCCTGCTACACAGTGCAGCAACCACGGGCAGAGGTAGCACGAGTCAGAGGTTCGTTTGGTTAAAGGTTAATTTTTGAGAATTTTTTTCATTTTATTAGCATCCTGCATATACGCTGCCGCAGGCACCGGGTCACAAGCCCGAGTTCCGTTCTGTTTGAGGTATTTTTTTTTGTTACAGATGATTATTTTTTTGTGATGCTTTTATTTAAAAACAGAAATTCAAACAAAATCGAGTTAAAGGTATAAAATGATACAAATTTAAGGTTCATTCAAGGTTATTACCACGGGCCCGGGCATACCGGGCGGGTCAGCTAACATGTAGTCTTAGTATTAAACGAAATAGAAAATAAAAGATAGCAACTGTTTATTTGGTGTCAGTTTGATGTCCCATTGGCAGTACTTTGTAGAAAGTGATGTCATATATAGTATTTCTATTTACGACTTTCTTTTTTTTAGAGAAATGTCGTAAATTATATTAGATGTTTTAACTTGAAATACATTTAACTAATGATGTGACGATTTTTGAAACATTGCGGTCAATAAAGTGATCGACGAATTCGACGGGTTCCATCTAGTTTTAATTTATTCCGGAGCCGGAGCATTTTTAGCCTCGCCTTTTTTTCGTACCATTTTATTTTTTGAATATTTTTTTCCAATATATAACTACGATAAAATGAGAAAAATTAACACTTTAAGAAAAGTGATATGGAATAGAGGAAGGGCTATAAATATTTCGGAATAAGTTAAATTTTTGGCAATTGATTTTGAGTTAATTTCAAACCAACAAACAATGTTAAAAAATAAATTAAATGGGGAAATATTGAGTGATATTGCTATAAGAAGGCGTGTGCGAGAACCATTAATTTAACTTTAAGATTAAATAATATTCGGTTAAACATCATTAGTATTTATTATTTACTATCATTTGTGCATTTATTAATCGTTAACACAAAAGCTATTTGTATGTCATCATAATCATCATGGAAATTATTGAGTTCCACTAATGATCAGATTCGCTGTTTACCTTCAAGTGTATGAAATGTAGGAGTTTACTTGAGAAATCCACATGATCTTCGTAATTCAAGAGGGTGTGTCTTATGTAAACATAGACCTGGCGCATCAGGCATTTTGTTGCCTTAGGGTTGCCACATGTACCCACCGCGTTTCATTCATAAGTAAACTGCAGTCATTTCTTTTATCGATTTACTTTACTTTAAGTTACTCCTTCTATTATATTTCATAATTCTAACTAACAAGGAAACATTCAAAAGGCGTCATCTTTAAAAAGTATTGAAAAAAATATATGTGATTCTACTCTTCATAAAACACCAGAAAATGAAAACATTATCGGCTGAAATTAATTACAACGACCACAAAAAATTATCAAAATTAAGCATATTTGTCGATTTAGCGCTGTTAGGCGATACGTTTGCTAGCACTGAGATTGTCGTGTACGAACAGAACCGTGTTTTGCTTTTCCGCCAAGTACTCAAAATCAATCGCCTAGCAGTGTGAAATCGCCAAATATGCTTAATTTTGATAATTTTTTTGTGCTCGCTGTACATAATTTCAGCCAATAATTTTTTTTCATTTTCTGGTGTTTTATGAAGAGTAGAATCACGTATATTTTTTTCAATACTTTTTGAAGATGACACCTTTTGAATGTTTCTTTGTAAGTAAAGTATGATATGGGAATTTGTTTAACGATAAACTGCTATAATCACTCAAGAAAAGAACATAAAATGTTCAGGTTTTCATAAGATAATGTAAAAAGAAAAAAAAATATATTACTTATATTTTCTTTTATATTTCTGACACGTGTAATGTAAAAAATACAGAAAATTTGTGTTATTTTAATCATATTATTTATATTAATATTGATAAATCGATTTAAGGAGACATTTTATTATTGTGTATTTGCGTTTTGGCGACATTTTGGCTACGAAACAGAAACAGCCCTAATAGCACATCTTATTTTGAATACATCCATATGACATCCTGATAATATAATGTGAAAAAAATGTGTTGTTAGGAACATTATTGTTTCTTATTGCTTTTGTTGACCGATAATAGCTTCAGATCAAGGTTTCTTAAAATCACAGGAAAGCGATAAGAACGCCAAGCGGGAATACTGTCCTCTACTGAGGCAAAAAAATGGAGGCGATGCGGCAGCGTATATATTTTATTTAAGGGGCTCTACATAGACCAGATACGCTCTCTAACAATTTATTCTGGAGGATTGTTTGCCACGCCTTTTTTTTTTTTTTTTTTTTACACTACTGTATTACACTGCTCGGCATTAAAATCGGCCCCAACACCATTTTTGCAAATTCTTATGAAAAAATGTCTTCCTAAATCCTAATATGACGCTAATTTTTTCCTTTCACCCACCGTTTTTTTAAGGCCGCATTCCTATTTTTATCACTTTTTGGTAATTTTATGGCTATTAATTTGATTTCTAGAAGGGGGTGATTATTTCTTCTGAGGGGCTGCAGAAATGAAAAATTCTAAAACATGAATATTTGCGACAAGGGAAATATTTAGGGGGGGGGGGGTTGCCACTGAAATTGTGAATTGGATTTTATTATATTTTATTAATTAAATATTATAAACTACATATATATGTATATATATATATATTTGTTTAAAGGTTTAAAATATTTTTTTTTTCATTCTCCAAATGAAATTCATGGCCATAAAATTACCAAATAGTGATAAAAATTGGGGGAGAAGGGTGACGTCTCGAGAAAAAGGTGGATGATCTGGCAAAATGGGAGTCATAATCGAATTAAATGGGTCATTTTATATAAAAATCAGCAAAAATTATATTAAGACTCGATTTATTTATTTTATTATTATTATTATTATTATTATTATTATTATTTTATTTATTTTATTTTATTTATTTATTTATTTATTTTACAGTGAAGTGCAGTGCAGTGCAGTGTTATCTCCAACATGTTATTATAATTAAATAAAAAGAAAATTATTAAAACCAATAAAAATTACAACGTAGGAAAAGCCGAAGTGAAAAAGTATGGGAAGCATACAGCTGTTTCGGTAGCCTTAAGCGTACCGTCTTCAGTGCACTTTGTAATTTTTATTGGTTTTAATAATCCAGGTCCAAGTCTCTATTTAATAAAAAGAAAATTAATCTTCAAATATAAAATTATGTGTGTGTGTGGGGGGGGGGAATAAATAAATAAAAAAAGACGGGGCTCACAATGCTCTGGAATAAATGAGAAATATTAGTATATTTCATATTCAGAATTTCTTAAGTATTTCTGTATACAGTTAGCGCCCGACTATTATATATATATATATACATATATATATTATTTTGCTTGTAGAGCAACTATTTCCATATGCAATATATGTAAACATAATTATAACAAGAAAAATGATCTTTAAAAATAATGGTATAATAAATAGAGGGTTTTTAACAGAACTCCGGAATAAATTACAAATGTTACTACCACGTCTGCATATAGAAAGCTTATGTATAACGTAAATCTCATATATTCATTTCTCAAGATTACATCCTGATAATACAAAAATTCAGATTTTTACCACTCTCACATATCAGTATTATCTCTACTTTTGCATTTTTCCTTGAAATATTTTCAAGGTCTAAATTTATTATTTTCAAAAGTATTTTTATTTCTATTTGAATTGCCCTAATGCGTATATTTCTAGTGCGACATTAAGCCATATAGCCTCCTAAACTAGTTTAGAAGGCTATGGTTAAATAATAGATGTACAGTCACCCCAAAAAAAAAACGCCACCCCCCACCTAATTTTGCCGTAAATTATCGTAGAAACATGCGACTGGTACCAATCAGTTTGTAATAACGTCTAGTTTATAATGTTATAGTTAGATTTTACTTAGGGGGTCGTCTACATATTAAAACTGACATCAACTTCATTTTTTTCAATGGTAACCCCCATCTTTTATAATTTATTTGAATTCTTTGGATCAAATCATCACGGAAAATGGTATAGTTTATATATTTCGCTCAATTTTTCATAGAGTTATAAGCTGTCAAAATTTGGGGGTGCTAATGTTAAATGAATGTGACAAACATTAAATCATATCTTCCGAAATAATTATGATATTTAAATTCTGTTTTTTTTATTCGTTAGAATGAAGTAACCCAAACATACTCCATGCAAATTTTTGCTAAAAAAACATTTTTTGAATTATGAAAATTATTAATAAAATCATATTTGAAAAAATTATGAATTATGACCTATGTTAATTTTTGCACGAATAGAACGGGCATCATCAAAAACATGGGTTTCCAAATTTACAGCTCGTTCCTAAAATTATTTTTTGAGTTACAGTGATATTTCACTTTTTATTCCTGTTAGGGGGCCGTCACTTGTTATAATCTGTATCCTCTATAAGTAAATGCTTGTATATAATTTGACGGAAAACTATTTTAATTTACCTTTATGTTATTTTTATTGTTTCCTAAGCAATATTTCGATGTTTATTATACAAATTGGCATATTTTTGTAAAGTTATCACAATGTAGGCGAGGGATTGTGAAAGAATTTCAAAAGAAAAGAAGCCTCTGATTCGCTGAAACACTATTTTAAAAAAAAGACAAATTTGCATATTCCTATTTGAATCTATATGTGACGCTGGTATGCATAAATCACAATGGTATTTACTACATCGATTATTGAAGACAAAACTTAAATGATTTAATTACAAATATGCAAAATTATTTTGCTTTATATTATAAAGTTTTAGAAAATTTGTGAAAAGGCGTGGCTATTTACATTAAGCCTTGATATGGAAGCTATGTTGCTGTTTTTCGATGCTGCGAAATTTACAAAATATATTTGTGTTAATATACTATACAGATAGAAGAATAATTATATAATTTCAACAAATCTTCTTTAATCAATATGTTTATATACATTACTGTATGGAAATGTTTATATATGAATATTGTATTTATTTTTAATGAGAAATATAAACACAAAATACTAAAAAAAAAAGAAGAAAATGTGTTATAAATTTTTATAAATCAAGCAAAATATATATGCATACTTGTCAACCTAACCCGTAACATTGTTAGTTCCCGCCCCTGTGTGTACACAATTTAATATTTAGAGTAATTAACTTCAAATACATTTACGATTAACTCATTGAGCGCCACGCGAATTCTTATGGAAATCCCATTCAGGCCACACGTGCTGCTTAGAAGCGTGTTATGTTTATCGAGTTTCAATAAACCCCATTAGGCCTTAACGATATAATCCTATAAAAATCCTATTAAAAAAAAAAAAAAAAAAAAACATGAAGTAAATTTTAAATAAATTGTCAGTAATTACTTAAAACTATGTAAGTTCTGTAGTTTTATATCATATTTTACACTGCCGGCTGACTTAGCCTAAATGGAAAGATCAGTGTCAGCCACCGATGGCTGACACAGCTCTAAAAAGACTGATGTGAAAAAAATGTACGGAAAGGGGCGGGACCAGTAATCTTCCGGGATAGGTTGACAAGAATGTATATACATAGAGCAATGCCAGAAAATGTTCTTTATTTTTCATGAACCAGATGAATGGTATTTTTTTTCTGAATAGTCTATGTATTAAATATAATGCTGCTTTAAATACCCTTTAAATGAAAAGTTTTATTACATAAAATAATTTTCTGGCACTTTACAGCTCCCAAATGACACACAATACAAAACCCCGCCTTTTTCCAGTGTTTAAAGGGTATTAACGTTTAATATGCTTTATATTCGTTTTGATCTTTCCTTCTCCTCCTTATCTTCTTCTTTTTTCCTTAAAAAAAAAGAGAGTTATGTAACATTTTGACCTTTTCAAGTGAAGATTTAGATTAAGGGTAGCCAGCCTTTCTACACCCACCGTCCACTTCGGTATCTGTGTTAAAGTGTAGAATTTTAGAACATCCTATTAAGTAGTAGGATTTATTATTTTACATATTAATTTGTTACACATTATAAAATATAAAAGCAAAAGAATATCGTGGAGATGTATGTAAAAGTTTTTAATAATGTCATGAAAAAAAAAATAATAATAATTAATTAAAAAATAAATAAATAAAAATAAAAAAATATGTTTTAATATTTTAAAAAAGCCAATTTAAGAAAATGAAAGTACTGCAGTATCAGAACAAACTCCCATTGTCACTGTGAAACGGCCGTGGGAACCAGGTTGAGTGCCGCCGTGTCAGACAATTATACGGCAGCTTGAGTTAAAATAACTTTGAATTTTCAAACAAATTTAAAACCATTCATCTTTTTTTTTCTTTTTGATAGATATTTTAATATCTATTCAAGCTATTTAATTTTCTTCGCATGAAGTGAACTATCTGATGTTTAATTAATAGAAACCAATAAAGATCTTTTAATTCATGAACTAACTCAGAAAGTTCTGTGAATTAGTTATTTTTTTTTATTTTATAATTAACATTTCTGAAATTTTTTTCCGGTGTGAAACTTAATAAATAATGTATACTGGGTGGTAGATCGTGATTTATATTTTCTAAATGTATAGACGGACCCCTAATGCATTTTCACGTGTAACTCTATTTAAAATTGATTTAAGGTATATAAATAGGTATGTTTTTTGAACCGCCTTGATCTCAGAAATCTGAATATGAAGTCAAAAATAGGGGTTGCCATTGAAGAAAATGAAATTAATGCCAGTTTTAATATGTAGACGACCCCTTAGGCAAAATTTAACTATACCGTTATAAACTAGACGTTATTACAAATCGATCGGTACCAGTCAAATGTTTCTACGATAATTTACGGCGAAATTAGGTGGGGGGGGGGTGGCGTTTTTTTTTTTGGGTGACTGTACATTTGAAGCTGTAGCGGCGCCATTAACGACATTCTAATGTAGATAATCCAATAACTTGCCGATGGACACGGGGTGAACCTTTTGTCCAGAGGTAAAGCGCCGGATTACTACCTAGACGTCCTCAGTTCGAATACAACCTACCGCAACACGCATTTTCCTTCATTGGTGACCGCGGACGAAGCAACAAGCTTTCAACTCCGGTCTCTGACAATAGATGGCAGCACCACAAAAACCCTCCGAGCATCGAAAGCCTGTGAATCGCTGTTCTCACAGCACAAAGTCTGTCACGCCCGTCGCCTTTCAACTCGCCGCTGCTCCTTCAACTTGGCAAAACGGGACAACTGACAGCATAATCTGGTCATCGCTACCGTCTACAGCAATTATCGCTCGTACGATTGTGTACTCACTGGAGGGGGAGTACTGTAGCGGCGCCATTAACGACATTCTAATGTAGATAATCCAATAACTTGCCGATGGACACGGGGTGAACCTTTTGTCCAGAGGTAAAGCGCCGGATTACTACCTAGACGTCCTCAGTTCGAATACAACCTACCGCAACACGCATTTTCCTTCAAAGCAAACAGTACTGATTTAGTAATAAGAGTAATTTCTTTGAAATATATGAATGTAATACTTTAACATTTGTTTTATCTTGAAAATACGTTATGCAATCACTACAATAATAAAACATAAGATACAAAAAAATACTGAAAATATTTCACATACCTCTTTTTAACTACCATGCACTTATCCTTTCAAGCGAAAATAAATATTTCTCCTTTTACATGCATACTTGCCAACCATCTCATTAATCATAGCTGCCAATATTTTAATTTATTCCGGAGTATTTTTAGCCCCGCCTTTATTTCGTACCACTTATTTTTTTAAAGTAATTTCTTTTTATTTTATTGAAGTTATGTAATGGAGAACATTTTTCTATAAATAAAGTGATGCGAAATAAAGGCGGGACTAAAAGAACTCCGGAATAAATTAAAATATTGTCAGCTATGCATTAATAACCGTACAATTGTTAACACCCCCTAAAAAACGCCCCTTTTCTCACACCACTATATTTTTAGGGTTATTCCCTCCAAATGTTGTTACGATTAATTAACACTAAAATTACTTAAAAAAAATATTGGTGTAACAAAGTGGGTACAAAAAATTGTACGGTTCATAATGAAAAGGTTGGCAAGTATGTACATGCATCCTTTTCTCTCTCTCTCTCTCTCTCTTTTTTTTTTTTTTTTTTTTTTTAACCGGAAGAAATATTGAATGTTTTAAAAAGGATAAGATAAAGGATAATATATGCACCCTAGACTAGGAAAATTCGTTTTCGCCCGCAACTTTTCGGAAAAAATGCAGATGCGAGCCGTAAGTGTTTGGTTGGATTCTGGGCCTTTATCCACCAAGTTAGCATTAAAACTTCGTGTAAAACTTCAGCATTAAAACTTCGTGTATGCACATGTAAAAAGCAAAATAAGAAATAAGCTGTGTTAATTATAAAACCGTGCACTTTATAGGACTCTGATTTGCATATTTCTCATTACACGTTCTTGCAACTCAATCTATCGACGAAAAATCTAACTTTTAGGTTGATTTCTTTAGAAATCGACCTATTGCAATCACTTCGTTTATCTATCTATCTATCTATCTATCTATCTATCTATCTATAATGAAAATTTTGTCATCACGATAACTCCCGAAATAATACTCGAAATCGAACCAAATTTGGACAGTGAACTAATCTTATAAATATCTTGGATAAGTTCGTTAACCAAGTTGCTCCGACTTTTAGTTTTCAAGTGGCAGCCACTTGAAAATTTCAAACCGACATTGTAAAAAGTATATTTAAAGCAAGATTTGCTTGAATTTTGTTGTAAATACAGGTCACATGAGGGTCTCAATGATGTTCATTAATGAAGTTTATCCGCCATTTTCAATAAAGTGGCAGATATTTTAAGTTAAACGGGACCACTTGAAATCAGGCTACCACTTGAAAATTTAAAATCCCTATAACTTCCGAAATAATACTCCAAATCGAACCAAATTTGAACAGTGGCTTAACTTATCTTATAAATATCTTAGATGAGTTTGTTAACCAAGTTGCTCCGCCATTTTATTTTCAAGTGGAGACCACTTGAAAATTTCAAATTCAAATTGTAAAAAGCGTATTCCGAATTTTTTTTTTTAATTTTGATGTATACATAGATTACACAAGTGTCTCAAATAACTTTATTAATGAACTTTATCTGCCATTTTTAATAAAGTGGCGGATATCTTAAGTTAAGCGGGACCACTTGAAATCAGGCCACCACTTGAAAATTTAAAACCATGATAACTTCCGAAATAATACTCCAAATGGAACCAAATTTGAACAGTGTCTTAACTTATGTTATAAATATCTCAGATGAGTTTGTTAACCAAGTTGCTCCGCCATTTTGTTTTCAAGTGGAGACCACTTGAAAATTTCAAATTTAAATTGTAAAAAGCGTATTCCGAAATTGTTTGAATTTTGATGTAAATGCAGACCACATAAGGATCTCAATTAAGTTTATTAATAAATTATATCCGCCATTTTTAATAAAGTGGCAGATATCTTAAGTTAAGCGGGAACACTTGAAATCAGGCTACCACTTGAAAATTTAAAATCCCTATAACTTCCGAAATAATACTCCAAATCGAACCAAATTTGAATAGTGTCTTAACTTATCTTATAAATATCTTGGTTGAGTTTGTTAACCAAGTTGCTCCGCCATTTTGTTTTCAAGTGGAGACCACTTGAAAATTTCAAATTCAAATTGTAAAAAGCGTATTGCGAATTTCTTTTAATTTTGATGTATACATAGATTACACAAGTGTCTCAAATAACTTTATTAATGAACTTTATCCGCCATTTTTAATAAAGTGGTTGATATCTTAAGTTAAGCGGGACCACTTGAAATCAGGCCACCACTTGAAAATTTAAAACCATGATAACTTCCGAAATAATACTCCAAATGGAACCAAATTTGAACAGTGTCTTAACTTATCTTATAAATATCTTAGATGAGTTTGTTAACCAAGTTGCTCCGCCATTTTGTTTTCAAGTGGAGACAACTTGAAAATTTCAAATTTAAATTGTAAAAAACGTATTCCAAAATTGTTTGAATTGTGATGTAAATACAGACCACATAAGGATCTCAATGAAGTTTATTAATAAACTATATCCGCCACTTTTAATAAAGTGGCAGATATCTTAAGTTAAGCGCGGTCACTTGAAATCAGGCTCATACTTGAAAATTTAAAATCACGATAACTTTTGAAATAATATTTCAAATCGAACCAAATTTTGACAGTGATATTATCATATAATTATCTTGAATGTTTTCACTAGGCAACTTGTCCCGATATCTTGTGTCTAAGTTCCAGCTACTTGAAATCACACTGCCACTTGAAAATAAGCCATCACGATAACTTTTAAAATACTAAACTGATTCAAATAAAAGCTGGTTAGTGAACTTTTGGTTCAAATATCTAGGATAAGTTCTCTTGATGACTTGATCCGCAATTTTATTTTCAAGTGGCGGCCACTTGAAAATTTGTCATTATGGTAACTTTAGTAAGACAGAATCAATTCGCTTCAAGTTTGGGTAGTGGATTTATCATTCAAATATCTCAGATAAGTTCGCTAGGCATCTCACTCTACTTTTTTTTACAAGTGGTGCAACCTGAAAATTTCTTATGATTATAATTTTTGAAATTCTGATTTAATTTAAACTAGAACTGGACAATGAACTTATTGTACAAATGTACTGGATGATTTCGATGGGCAAGTTGTTTTGCCATTTTGTTTTACAAGTCGCAGCCACTTAGACTGCCACTTGAAAATTTGCCATAATAATAACTTTTGAAACACGGCACTGATTTAATCCACAGTTGGACAGTAACCTATGCTTCAAATATCTTCGATGTGTTTGCTGGAACTTTAGAAATACTTAATCAATTCAAATCAAAGTTGAAAAATGGATTTATCATTCAAACAACAAAAATTTAGAAAATTCACGTAACTCATGAAGCAATCACGTTATTGCGCCCATCTTTGATATATCGATAATAAGTATTTTCTCGCTAAAAGTCGCCAAAAAAGTCGACATGGGGGAAAAGTCGCCAAATTTGGCGCCAAATCCATTACATGCGTTACTGGATCTTTTTAATCCGTTTTTAAGGCAAAATTAGACTATTTTAATGCTAAAACAAACTAGAAATGCAGGAAACTAACATTTTATCAACTTACTAAGCCTCTTTGAAAGAATTTCTACAAAAAAAAAAAAAAAAAATATTTTCAAATTTGCAACGATATCTTAGATGAGCAACTTTCTCTGCCATTTTTATCGAAGTGGCAGCCACTTCATTTTTCAACACAATGACTTTTGAAATTTTGAATTAATTCGAACTATGTGTGTACAGTGGACTTATCTCACAAACGCATTTCATATATTTGTCAACTTAACCCACCATTTTTTTTCCTAGCGCCGGCCGCTTGAAAATTTTAAATTCACATAAAAGTGTATTTATGAACCGATTTGCTTAAAACTCCATATGTGCATAGCCTACATCAATATTTCTACCAAGTGCATTAATAATTTGTAGCCGCCATTTTGAAACAAAATGACGGCTACTTGATAAGGAAAAAGAAATCAACCTACCCTTCCGAAAAAGCCGGAAGGTCTTATTTTTATTTTCTTTACAAAAAAAAAAAAAAAAAAAAAACTTTATCTCCAAGAATAACCTTTTCGCAAACCGCGTTCAAGTTCACTAATTTCCTCAATTTTTATGAATTTTAAAATGTCTACAGACTTTTTGGACACCCAGTATATATATATACTACATATTTGTAATAAGATATAAATTTATAATAATCAACCAGGAAAAATTGTTTGTGTATGCAGAGGCAGAGTCATAGCTGCCAATATTTTAATTTATTCCGGAGTACTTTTAGCCCCGCCTTTATTTCGCACCACTTTATTCACAGAAACATTTTCTCTAATATATAACTTCAATTAAATAAAAATAAATTACTTTAAAAAAATAAGTGGTATGGAATAAAGGCGAGGCTAAAAATACACCGGAATAAATTAAAATATCGGCCGCTATGCAGAGGCATCACCCCCCCCCCCCCCGTCGTTCCTGCTGGAGTGTAAATTTTCCATATGGGTATCTTACAAAATAAATAAATAACTTGTCAATATATTTAAAACGAATGGTTGAACCTATCTGTTATAATTTAAAATAAATTTATCGATTTTTTTTTTTTAATTTTAACAAAAATAATCTGGGGGGGGGACATTCCTTTTGATACTGTTGAAAACCGACTTTCGTTCGAGTGTTATTATACTATCTGGCATGAAAATCGACTGCATTTATAAAGGAAAACAATTTTAATAAATAATTTCTACTGCGTGCATTTGTAAAGGAAAATACAGAAGAAAGTTTTGTAACTCGAGGAATTCAGTAAAAATTCAAACATGAAATGTGAGTTGTATGTTATTATTGTTTATCTTTAATTATTATTATAATAGAGAATGATGTGCGTTACCTTTAAATTCTCTGCAAGGAAAATAAAATGTATACTTTTTTTAAAACTATTTTTTTAGATGCGCCAACGACTTTTAAATCAGTTTTTCAAACAAGTGACATATATGATGATAGTCTTGCCGAAGCTGCTGTTGATGGGATACGTTCGTCCTGCTCAGAAACAATTGGAGGCGAGAGAGAAGAATGGCATGGCAACTTTACTCAAGCAGGACAGCTTATTCGAGTGATGCTGTTTCTTCCAAAAGGTTTGCTCGCTACTGAACTGATACTTAATTTCAGTGCAGTGGTTCAGTTACACAGGTCTGTTATCAAAAAACTGCATAAGATTCCTTTTTTTTTTTTTTTTACTACTATTTTTTATACACTTTTACATCGTGGTTGACAGAAATAGAAGTCATACTTGGACTCAACATTTTCGAAAATATAAAGTAGTTAGCCAAAATCATTTCATGCAGCTGAAAATAAGGTTATTATTTTTTTTCCAGACGTAAGCTAGTTATACAATTCTAAATATGGTGAAAATAAAGAATTATTATTATTATTATTAGTACTTATTTATGAATAGAGTTAACGTAGTAAAATCCATTCCCTCATCACAACGGAAACTCTGTAACTTTTTTTATACAGACATCTTTGAATAGTGGAACTTCATTGTAGAATGTGAACAGTTATTATATCACAAAATGGAAGTATAATTCTGCAGACAATTAGAATGGTGGCACATGTTTAAATAAAAAAAAAATCATATTTTTTTAAAGTCAATAAGTAGTAGTTTATACCTGAACATATTTAGCTGTGCAAGTAAACTAACAACTAAACAAAATGAGGTCGAAATCGAATTATGCCGAAAGGTTGCTACCCTTACCCCACTTCCTCCCAACTAAAACAAGATCATTTGTATTTAAGTTATTAATTTTATTTAAAATATTTCATCAGCCAATCCTACAATAAAAAGTTGTCTGTCTCAGAAAATAAGTGACCCAAATAAAACGATTTCATGCATATTCTACATAAATATACCTGTATGGATTATGTTTTTATCACTGTTAATATCAAAACTTACAGATAATTTAAAAACAGGTTTTTCAAAATGTATACTGTTACGAATTTGAAAATAATAGTAGTTATTCTTATGTAATTTCATGCAAAGAGACTTATTCAGGTTAGAAAATGTCAATTTTCTGCTTTTTTAGCTTGTTTTCGCTTTAAAATAGCGCATTTTTCTTTAAAAATCCGTTAAAAAGCCTCACCAGGGCAGGTAATGGCTTTGGCGACAAATTTGACAACTTTTTTGGCGACCTTGACTAGAAAATCTTTATTATCGAGATATCAATTATCTATTCTCTAAGTCGATTATTACGGAAGTTTCTGTAAAATTCTAAATTTATATAAGGCTATAAAAGAAATTGCGTTTCGACCAGTAAGTCAATTTCTCGCCAAGACATTGCAGAATAAAAAGCTTTGCTATTGGGTTGCAGCTTATTGCTGTGAGCTAATGCTACAGTCGGCAACAAAAGTATCCGAGCACTAGCACAATTTAAAGTACACTTAATAGTGTTTTGTTAATTAAATCCTTGTCGAATCGTGTTCTTAGACTGACTAAGAACAGGATTCGACAAGAATTTATTAATGAAAACTGTATTAAGTGTACTTTTTTTACATAGGAATGTTTGCTAGTGCTCAAATACTTTTGCTGCCGACTGTTCAGTTTACGCTGTGATTTTTACGTTTTCAGCTGTTCTTTAAGCTGTGTTTTCAGATTAAACTAAAGTTGATACTTGGTTTTCAGATCTGTAATCTACGGAATATTCTTTAAGTAAACTTTTAAGCCTATGCAAGATTCGTCTTTCAATCACATACAATTCACGAACCCAAAGTACGCAACAATATTTATTTAAGCGCGCTACATACAATTTTTCCTTCAGAGTTAATTTACCTAATCAATAATTTCACGTTCATTGAAACAACAAAACCCGTAATTGGTTAGCTCTCTTTTGAACTTAAAATAAGTATTTCTTTGAACGAGAATAGATAATTTGATTGGAACAAAATTTTGTCAGGAATAAAATTTGGATATTCAACTTATGTAACACTGAACACTCCTTCCCCCCCCCCCCCACCCAATGTAGTTGGTTGCATATTGTTTAAAGTACATCCAGATAAATTTGAAATCTTTAGATGCACTGCAATCTCTTCATCCTTCAGAGTGAAAACCTCTAATCCTTTGCTAAAAGAACTAACTTTATACATTTTAGCGTAGCACTTGTTTATGCAACAAAACGCATAAATTAGTCTATTCCAAGCAAACAAATACCTGAGGTTCAATGAATGTCTCTCAAATCTATAAAAAATAAATTCTAGATTTTTAAAATTGCATACACTAAACATAATAAAATTAATATATTTTCCGGACGCAAAAAGCATGCCTTCAAATGAAAAGTGATATGAACACTGTTGATACTATATGCGAAGATTACAGGACAACATAAAAAAAAATTAAATACATTACAGATTACTGTTGAATATGCTTAAAAATGCATATTCTGTTGTATTATGCTATGTTACTTATTGGCATGTGTGGTTGGGATTTTGGCTTCATGTTTTTCCAGGCATGTTACCTCCTTATATTATTTCTTCAAGAAACATAAAGACAGTTTACAAGGCTGTTTTTAAGCAGTCGAAATTACTGTTTCTATTGTAATTCATAGTAATGTTTTATTTTTAACATTAATATTATGTAACACGTATCAACATAAAAGTTTACAAATTACTTCGGTCGTAAAGTCTCAAGCACATATTTCGTTTTATTTTATTTTTATTTATTTATTTACTACTAGCAAACCCTTGCGAAATTTTTGCAGTTTCTTTCTCTTTTTTATTTATTTATTTATTTTATTTTATTTTTTTTTTCCTTTTAAATTTGAAACTTTTAAGTCTTATAATCAATTTCACCACCCAATATAAAATTTGACTCATCAAAAGCCAAATCATTATTAGTTTTTTTTTTTTTTTTTTTTTTTTTGTAAGGTGGGGATGGGGGTGGGGTGGGGGGATGAAACGCTAGTGATAGTTAACCCAAAATTCAAAGAAAAATTTCAAAGTAAAATTGATGTTAGACAATCCAGTTTTCATACTTCACCAGGAAGGACAGCTTTAGTATAGGTCCCCTATGACAACTTTTAAATTTGTACCGCCATGTTGGCGATGCCTTTTAATTTATTCATTTTGGCATTAATTTTTGTTAAAAAAAAAAAAAAAAAAAAAAAAAAAACTTAGTACCTATTTTGATTATATTTCTTATAGTTGCATTTTTTAGTCAATTTATGACCCAAAACTCGTATTTTGTTTATATCTTTAAAGCAGTGCTAGGTTTAAAACGACACTTGCAAAGATTGTAAAGATGCAAATTTTAAAAATAATTTTTTTTATAAAATTATCGCATCAGTCAAATGTCGTCTTTTTTTTTTTTTGTTAGATCACTGAACCGAGACCGCGTACTTAAATATTGCTTATGTTTTTTTTTTTTTTTTTTTTTTTTTTTAATTCTCGCGTGTTTTATTGTCACTGTCGTATCGTTTCTACAAAATATAATCGAAATTGGTCCACGTTAGAGAAATATTATATACATTATATATTTTTTTTGTTCTAAGACGCATTAACAATTCTTTGTAATTCAAATTTTTTTTAGGTCCAGCATCTTTTGAGGTAGTTCTCGTGAAAGAAAATGGAGACGAAGTCATATGTGGAAGTCATACAAAAAATTTTGGTAATTATTATTATTTTATTTATTTTAATTTGAATTAGCAGTAACTTTTCAAATTTATTTTTCATATGAGTAGTTAAAATCTAATAAATTATTCAAATGAAACTTGATTAACATTTACTCATGCTCAGTTAAAAATTATTTAATAAAAATATTCGTATTTCATCAGATATTTAACATTTTTATATACTGATTATAGTATATTTTTTCTGATTGCAGTATCTCAACTTTTCGAACAGTGGCATTGCATTAGTTTGTAAACCTTGCACATTTATAAACATGAAACATACGATAAAAATCTTCGATTTTAAGAAAAGACTTTATATCTTCATGAATACAAGTGCTATTCTCATAAAAAAAAAGAATAAGATAAAAAGAAGCATGATAATGACACCGATACAATGCATTTAAAACATTGCATTTTACAGGCATTTTGCATTTATTCAAATGTTCTGCTTTTTCTTTAATCTTTTACTGGTCCCTTTTCTTACTTTCCAGGCAAACCTTTTTCTCAAATATAGGATATATAACCTGTTCTTTACACTCCTGAAGTTTAAGGTGCCTGCCTACATTTAAAATGCAATTTTCGGCCAAATCTCTGATTTTCTGTTTTTGGTTTAGCCTGACATTTTAGCTTTCTAAATCAGTCTGAATTTTGTTTCTATCTTGCTTAGAACTTGAGTTACAGGCATTTTAACATTAGTCACTCGCAAGCTTTTGAAAGCGGAAGAGACTGGAAGTGACCGTAAATGTTTGTTTACATAAATGTTTTACTCAATATAAACATCAAAATTTGTTACTGCATATAAAATGAATTAAAAAATAAATAAATAAAATATAAAAAACTTTTAAATAAATCAGGAAACTTACTAAAATTATTTTTTATTTACAGTAAAATCTGGTTTTTAATTAAGTTTTCCGCTTTTTCTCAGAATGAGATTTTTAATATTTTGCTTTATCGCAAAACATCATAACTCCAAAAGTTATAATTGAAACCTTATGAAACTTTGACAAAATTCTCTAGAGGAGTTGTTTTAGAGATTGAACTACTACAATGAATCTAGCTAAGTTATTTTTTGTTTTTTGGTCGATAGAAGTTATGAACTGTCATGATTTTTTCAGAATGTAAAATGTTATCTTCTCTAAAATATTAAATAACATGGTTATAGTTTTTAGAATAGTTCACTCCCTTAAGGACCTATCAATAATCAAAATAAAATTTACAGAATAAAAGTACCCTTATTTAAATTTGACTTATGATGTTTTGAAAAAGTGCTTATTTTTTTGCAAATTTTGAGCCTAACTATCAAAATATTTTAAAATTTGCATTTTTTTCATGTTATTCACTGTATTCCATTATGTAATGCACATAAATAAGCAATTTTTCAATTATTAAAAAAAAATCACCTCCGACAGTAGGCAGGCACCTTAAAGATAATTCGTCTAATACTTTTTGAAATATTTAACTAAACGTCTGGAATCGAAAGTGACCTGTCTTTTCTGGAAAGGTAGTGTAAAATTGAAAAAAGTAAAAATATTGCTTGGATGAGAAAGAAAGAAAAAATATTAAATTGAAATAAATTTCAAAATTTAAATGCTGTTATAATAGAAAAAATATATAGAAAACAAGTCATCTCATTTTGAAATGAAATATTTATTTAAAGATATTTTTCATAATTTATATTTTTCTATCATTACAGATAACTATGAATGGACCATTCAGAACTGTCGGGAACCAGACAATGTAGGAGCAGCTGGTCTCAAAGTTCGGTCTCTAACTATTGATCCTTTAATAATTTGTGAGATACAAGCCTATGTGTTAACTTGTAAGTTCTCTTTAACAGATTTTACGAAAATTTTATATTCTTATAATTTTATCTACGTGAATTTTCCGCTAATTTAATTCTAGGAAATTTCTGAGGACAAATTTTTGTTCCTTATTACACAATGGATTCGTGGAAGTTTTGCCTCTCTACAATTCTCCAAATATTGCAAGGTTGAAAATGACGTTAAAAAAAATAATTATTAAAAAAAAAAAAAAAAAAAAAAAAAAAGTGTATAATTTTTTTATGGGGTACTAACCCGTAAATCATGGAAATCTTCGAACAGCTATAGTTTGACGAACGGGACTTGGGACCAAACCCGGAATCTCCTGTCTACCAGCTTTGAGAGCAAAACGCTGTATTTATATTAAGACATAGGGCACATTTTAATTAATCGATTATTATTTACTTTTTATAAGCTCAGTATAAAAATTTTAATTTTTTTTTTTTTTTTTTTTTTTTTTTTTTGTATCTCTTAAATCTTTAATCCATTTTATAAAATTATATTCCGTTTTTTAACATCTTTATAATTTTTTATTCATATCTATAATCAGTATTTACAGAATTAAATCCTTAATCCAGCTTTTTAAATCACTCTATATATCGAGTTATGAAAATAATTGTCATGTTGGATTATATAGAGTTCGGAATCGGGATAAATATCTCTGAAAGAGAGGAAGAATAAATGTTAAACATAGACTAATTATGTGTGTTTTGATCATGAGTGTATCTAAATTATAAACCAAAGGGAAAAATAATATTTGAATACTTCAGGAAACAGCGGCCTCAACATTAAGTTCGTATGAATAATTTAAATGGCTAAACTTGTGAAGTCCGCAGATAAACCCAAGAGTCTATAAATACTTTTAAAATTAGTAAAAACTGCAGGAATAGTAGGTATATTTTAACATCGTTTGAGTAATTTTGTTATTAACGAAAAAATAAGAGTTTAAATTTTGACGTTAGAAAACGCTATATTCAAGAAATCTCTGAAATTTCTGGAATATACGTTTATTTTCATGCAGATATACGAGACCATTTGGCAACTTCTTCCAAATATCCACCATTATCAGAAAAAGCCATTTCTCAAATTGACTTAAAGACTCAGTAATTTGTCACTGAAGTAAAATAATTTCACCAATGCTTTATCCCCTATGTTAACATCACGTTGATAAACTTTTGTAGGAAGGCAAAAGTAACAGTAAAAATTAAAAAATGAATCTTGTTCGAAAAATTCTCCATTGTATAATTCGGATTTTTATATTTATTGTCACTACTTATGTCTAGAGCCCTCTACCGATAACAATTTTAACTAATATTTTCTTCACCCAACAACCCCCACCACCATCGAGATGATTTTTCCACAAATCAAATATACGAATACCTTGAGTTTTTAGGAATTTTTAAAGTATTTACTGATGTAATCGTTCAAGTTATCAAATTTATTTACATTTTGCCTTTTAAACGAACGTTTCTAATATTTTACAAAGAGCGTTAGTTTTTTTTTTTTATTTTTTTTTTCCTTTAACAGCAGGACTAAGAACCTAATAATTTATATAAATTAAAGTTGTAAAATTTAAATGTAATATTGTTGGACTTTATTCTGTTGTTTTATTATTGTTTAGCTTATCCAACATTAAGGTTTAGCTTATCTAATATTATTGTTTAGCTTATCTAACATAATATTAAGGATGACCTGCTTCGAAAGAATTTAATTATTAATCACCATTTAATTTGTAAAACAATAGGCATTTTTATTTTTATTATTATTATTTTTTTTTTACTTAAACGATTTTAATTTTTTGAATAACTATGTAAAGTGAGAAAAAATTACTTTGTTACAATTTCTTGGTTACGGTTAGTTATTCCGTCAAATAATTAAATATTTAAAAAGTACAACTGAATTATACGCTTTAACGGCAACATATTGCCACGAAAATGTCAAGTCTCTTATCTGAAAAAGTAGTTGGTAAAGAATCAGGCAAGTCCTAGTCGATGAATGCGCGTTATTTAACGTAAATTCTCGAAATAGTTCAACAAAACTGTCAGTTTAAAGAATATTTTCGAAACAGTCCAATAAAACTGCCACTTCAACAAATATTCTCGAAGCAGCCCAAGAAAGCTCAGGGGTGAAACTTTCAGGGTCTATACCTGAATTCAGGATTTTTAAAAATTTTGCTCTCTCTGAATTTCAAAGAAAATTTATACTTTTTTACTTTAAATTATTTTGATTTTATAGAAGTGTCACAGTTGGAATGTATTAAAGTTAAAATGTATGTTGTAATGCACTGAAATGCATGTAAAATAAATGCATTAAAATTAAGAATGTATTAAAATGCTTCATAAAGTATTAAGACCTCTCCGAATACCACTTTTTACAGGTATAAATAAATATTTTCAATAATAGCCATATATAATATATCCCACCATTCATTCTCCATGCATGTTGAAATTTCCAGGCTGTAACCCGTATCACTAAATTCTCTCCTGAACGGAATGCGCTCCAATAAAACAGTCCAATAAAACAGTTACTTGCATAAAAAATGCGAAGTGAACAGCGGCAAATACGCTACAGAGCAGGAATTTCGCTGATTCAGAATCAATGATCAATGGCTTGAAGCGCAATCTCTGTAAGACAAACATTCAAAACAGTACTCTGAACACAATAAAATTGACTGGGAATAGTCTGTTTCTATATATGATCTTGGTGGCCTGAATATGCTGCAGATACTGGTTACTTTCTGTGCTAGAATCCAATGAAAAATTCCAGAGTTCGGCTCCTATTGAATATTCTTTGGTGAACTTCGAAACTTTGGAACCTCTAAACGATCCCATTTTTCCAAATTTCTCGTCAAGGCCTGTCTTAATAGTAGTGAATGGACTGCCCTTTCACTTCAGTTTGATGGTAAAACCACTTTTACTACAATGGCACGTTTGATACAGGAAAGTGTTGTAAACCATTATCACAATGCATTCTACTTTGCATTTAAACACTAAAACTTATATTTGTTCTCAATTAAAAATTCGGTGTAACAACTTTGTTTTAAAGGTTGAAATAAATATACTAAGCAACTAGCAATCCTTCTGTAGGTTATTTAGAAGCTGAACAAGGTGTAAAATTCTGTCTCTGGGAATGTGCCCCCTGGTTTTATCCACGTCCTTCCGTAAAATAGTGATAGGAGGCCAAACACCACCTAATAATTTCAATTAGTTAAAATCTCGAAAGTCATCCATCATTGGGTCGTGAATAGTATATCAGATAGACGCCAAAAACGTGTATTATAAACTGTTCTAATATGATTTCAGTACATAAAATTCGATATATAATATATAAAATTCGATATAAAAATATATAAGATTTCAATTTTCGTTTCTAATTCTTCTGATTTCAATTTACTTCCGGTTTTGTTGTAATTAATTTTAAAATATTTAATTTGATAAGTTCATATTTCACCAAAATACATTTGATTATTTAAAAAGTATCATTATATACCTAGTAGTGCTGCCTATAAGTTCTGATACAATTATAAAATGAAAAACTTTGTAATCAATTTTGAAACTAAATCTTCTTAAAGTTTTATTTTACCTTTAAATTTACATATTGCACCTTTTTATTCAAAATTATCATCTTTTTACTTCACACAGGCTTTAAGTTTCTTTGGCCAATAATCTATCGATGTACGCACTATTTCCATGAGAATTTCCATCATTGCTTTCCTTAAAGATTGTTCAAGACTTTTCAAATTGGGATGTTGTTTTTGGGACACCTTTCCTCCAACACTGACCAAAATTCATAGTCGAGCGGATTCAAATCCGGACTGCTGGAAGGCCAGCCTTTGGTTTCTATGAAGTCTGGCACATTCTCTTTCAACCACCGCTGGGTCGTCTTCGTTTTATGAGCACGAGCGTTGTCCTATTGAAAAGTCCAATAGTGTCCACTGAACGAGTTTATGTTCAGGGGCTTCACTATTGGTTCTAAGATAGTGTCTTGATATTCTTTTGCCGCGGTTCATCCTTTCTCGCAAAAATGAATCTCTGTGACGCAATTTTAACTGATACCTCACCAAACCATTACGTAAGCCGGATAATGAGTTCTCTGTACGCGTTTTTCTTCTCTTTAGCTTTTTGAGCATTCCTTGCATATACATTATCATTCTGACGGTTAAAAGATTCTTCAGTGTCAAAAAGTTTCTCGTCCGTAAACAGAATTCTTCTGTCGCTGTTATAATTCTACCGTCGAAACAGTAATTTTTCTTTAAGGTAATTCTGGAGCTTTAATTTAATTGTAAGAAAATGGCCAGTTATTCTTCGATAACCTCTTAGTCTAAGGTCTAATGTTAAAGACGATCTCTAACGATGAAATTTAAAATATTATTTTATCGTCTGCTGCATTTGTATCACAGCAGAAAATCTCCAATTTTTGTATCAGAACTTATGACATATATAATGTAAAGTTATGTATTTTTCTATTTATTTAAAACTACCTAGTGGATGTAAAACCTTTATTTTTTAATTCCCTTCAGCTCCAAAATGTGCGGATCCACATTATCGTATTGAAAGTGGACGTTTTCGACTTACTCGAAAAACAGCAACTTTGGTCTGCGATAGGGGATATACAAGGAGTCCAGATGCTAAACTTGAGTGTGTTAGAGATGGTGAATGGAACAGAAAATACCTTTCTTGCACTGGTGAGCATAATATACTCTATAACTATTATTTTAATATATGCCCCACTTTGGACGCCAAAATAATTAAACGTTAAATAAAACTTAAAAAAAAAAAAAAAAAAAAAAAAAAAAAAAAACATTTAATGATTCTAAAATAATATTCATATTAATACTTCAAGATTCAAGTATATTTATTCAGCGCTTCAGGAATTCTTTTAAATGAAAATTAGTCGAATATAATATGGCTGTCACTCTTCCAGAAATATATATATATAAAAAACATAAATTCAATTATATGCAAACAACGAATCTGCAAACAAATTATCATTTGGAAACAAAATATTTTTAACATGTACTAGTTGAAAATCTATCAAAGATAAATTTTGAAAAAAGTTTAATACTCTTGTATCTTTCTGAACGTGGCATTTTTAGCACTATGAATTCTGCATTGTTAATTGTAGAGACAATTTTATTTTTTTAATATTCATAAATAAAATTTGACTCTCATGTCCATCTACTTTATTTTATTTTACATATATTATGTGTTAAATAAAAGGTTGGTTTCAACTAAATTTACCCTGTAAAGTAGACACAGCTGCTATGACAAGGAGTGGACTGTTACAAAAATTTTTGCATGGAATTGAAATGTACTCAAGGAATAAAAATCAGTTCAAAACTGCCCACTAGCTTTGCGTAAAAATAATAATAATAATAATAACAATAATAATTAACATAAAAAAAGACCAAAATGTAATGTATGAACTTATTTATTTATTTATTTATTTTTATTTTTATTTTTTTTTTTTTTTTTTTTACGCGTAAGTCATCCCTTTTGTCAAATTTACCATTTACCCATGCAAAGCACTATCTAGTGTACACTTTTTTCATTAACGATATACAGTAGCCGCCGCTTATTAAATTCACTGATTAGTAAAATCAACCGCTTAATCTGATCAAGTTGCCAGGAACGGAATCAAATCTATGCAAACTACCTTTAAAACCGCCGCTTAATAAAATCGGTATTGCCGGTTAATAAACTCAAAAAAATTTCTTCAGATGAAAAAATGTGCGTTTATGCTTGCTAAAAATATTTTTATCTACAAAGTATTTTTATAAAAAAAACACAGCAATCCTCCCACTATCATTCTTTGTCGAAAATTTTACAGCCGTTTCATGACAAAAAATTTAAAAAAAAGCAATCACTTGTCTTGATAACTATTTCAAGGAATTTACTATATTCTTAGCGCGGTAATAAGATTCAAATTTAGCTTGATTCGCCAATGATATTTATTATTATTACTATTATTAGAAGAAGATAGTTATTTCAAATAAAGAACTAGAAACTAAGAAGCAAAAGATTTAAATAGAAAGATTTTAAATTATAAGAAAATCGTGAAATTTTGGCAAAATAATGAAAATAAAGATGATTTTCCTCAAATGAAACCACAAGAAAACATAAGAGAAGTTGGGATTCCTGAATTTGCTTTATGCAATTTGCTTGAACATGGAAAAAATATTAATGCTCAAATGTGTAGCACAACTGAAATCACACAGGAAAAGCAGAAGAAATTGAGACAGTAGATTAATTAAAGATTGCCAGGTCGAAGAAAATTCTACTCATTTGTAGAATATTGTTGAAAAAATCTTCTGTATAATACATGTATTAAATTTGATGACACTTTTAAATGTTTATTTCTTCTTTTAGTTGTAAGATGTTGTTTACTGCAGATGTTTAATTATAAACAACCTTGTCTAAGGTATCAATTAATACACTTGAAAATTAGTGGTACATCTTGATTCAAAATGTTCTTCCAAATTGGCAACACTACTTCAAAATATTTAAAACCTTTTTAAAGGCCTCTAGTAAAATCTTATAGAGAAGTGTGACAATTTTTGTCACAGTCAATGTTTAAAGATTAATGTGAATTGGAATTTTAGAAAAACTGTATTTACGAAAATTTAAAGCATACTAGATATAAAAATGCAGATGTATTTTATATTTGTATTTTTATGTCAATTTCTTTTATATTCTATAATTTTGATTCTGACAAGTATTTTCCGACACGACATTTGATATTTGGTAACTATTACAATATTTGGTGATGATTTATCCCACGCTAGCATTTTCCTTTAAATTTAAGTATTGCGTCAATATTTAAATATCCCCCCCCCCAAAAAAAAAAAAAAAAAAAAAAAAAATCTAAAATAAATTAAATATTAAACTTTATATAATATTATCAGTTGCGACGTTAAAATTTAAAATCATAACATTAAATCGGAAGTGTGTCCGACACTTATGATTCTGCTAACCACTATTACAACAGTAGAAATTTTATTATTTATTTATTTATTTATTTTTAATGTTAAAATATAGGCTTATTTCATTCTCAATTTAGTTTAAATCTTGCTTCTTGCTATTTAATTTTTGCTTAAACATTCTTTGAACGGAAATAAAAAAACAAAAAACAAATTTACACTTTAACTTGTGACTAATCCGCCAAGAACTTTATTTAAAAACAAAAGTTTCAGGCTGTTTATGGTACAAATCTGAAATTTTGTATATAACCTTATATTAGGGTATAAGACACATTTCGCTCGTTGAATTTATTTTATTTTATTTTTATATCGGGTAAAAATTTTAGAATTGTAATTTATGAAATTCAACCTTCTTAAATTTTCAATTGATTGTATAAAATTATGTACATTTTTTATTCATTTTTCACACATTTTTTTTTTTTTTTTTTAATTTTTTATGTATATATATATATATGTATATATATATAATAGATAACGTAATAAAATTTAATCTTAAAATTTAGCAATTAATAGAACTAAAACAATAACAGCACACTAAAATATAGAACTGAATTTAACATAGAGGAAAGAATGACACAAAAAGTTGCATATATATATAATCAATATCTGAGAAATTAAAGCTGAAGTCATTGTTGTTTGAACACCTTGTATACAATGAACTTTTTTTAAAAATCATGGGACAATCTTGGAGTGAAGATACAGCTGATTAAAGTGAACCTTTTAAGTACAAGAAAGTGCGGGCGCAAGTAACGATTAAAAGCAAAGAACATGAACAAAACAATCTGTTATGGCATCCAAACTAGTTCCTCTTATTCTAAATTACGACATATTATTACAGTTTGTGGTGTAGCATATAAATGAAGCATTGTATTTGAACATTTATAGAGTATGTTAAATATTAAATTAAAAATAGTTTTAGAAACAATTTTATTTGATTATTGGGTTGTAAAGTTACCCTTTTTAGGCCTACATATATACGTGTTATAGAAGACGACAAACTTCGTTGAAACTTAGTATATGCGTTATAGGGAATATGAGAAAAAGAAATCTGCTATAAAAATTAATAGTTCAAACTTCGAGCGACAGATGGCGCTTTTTATGCATTGTAGAAAAACTTATGCAAATTTGTAACTTTTAAAAATGACAGTAGTCAATATCGTAAAATTATTCTTTACCATGTCTTCAGAGGTGGAAGATCGGTCCTTATTAATCAAGTTGTTTTATTAGAACGATAATCATTTTTCAATTGCCTTACAAGAAAATGGATGCTTTGTACAGTTACGAAAAAGTCTTTTGTCGAGACAAGATTTGATAAAGAGGAATGTTGATTTGAAGAGACTGGAGCGTTGTTTTTGTTACAAGGAAGATAATGCAAATTAATTTTAAAACGAAACCGTAGTGAAAGAAAGTATATTTCCGTGGTATAGAAAGCGTCCGGATACACTGTTAGCGGCTATTTACCAAAAGAAAGAAAAAAAAATCAATGCTTTTTTAAGAATCCAGAACGTAGATCCTGTATGGTTACCAATTTACAATGGATTACAGAAAATTTCGTACTTTAGATAAAGGGAGATTCAAATCACGTGAGCGACGTGACTGACTTCGACTGAACTTGTCGAATATCATGTACATAGAATGCTCTTTCAACTGCGGTAATATGATTTCTTCCACAGTTTCATTTAAGCCCAGCCTCTGTCATCTTTCTGTCAGCATATCCAACCCACAAGTCTATTTAAATTTCATAATCAATTTTCTCAAACCCTGTCTATACAGAGGCTTTTTCCGGCCTATATATTAAACGTCAATATTCAAATAATTCAGTTGAAAAATTACTACCATTCTAATAAAACAACTTGATCAGTGAAAATCAATCTCTTCTGAAGGAATGGTGCAGGAACACTTTAAGACATTGACTATTGGATTCTTAAAATGTTCTATATTTGCATAGCATCTTTCTATATTACATACACTGCTAACAATAGTTTCTTAAAAATGAGTTAAATTGTCTCAAAATAGCTCCGAAACAATATATACTTAAATTTTAAAATCCATGTAATCCATTTTGAGTATATTGACATGTCAAACATGGGAATATTGGGATTCTTATTGGTCAACTCCATTTTCGAGCATATCAATATACTCAAAAATGAGTATATTGATATGCTTGTTATTGAGTTGACCAATATCGAGGTTGACCGATATTGGGTTTTCAAATTTAAGTGTATATATTGTTTCGGAGCTATTTTGAGACAATTTAGCTCATTTTTAAGAAACCATTTTTAACAGTGTAAAAAACGCCATTTATCGTTGAAAATTTTAACTAATGATTTTTATTGCAGAATTTTTTCTCTACTGTGCATATAGCATATATGCCAAGTTTTAACGGAATATTTCAACTAGAACGATATCTACATAGGTTTAAATAAAATAACTTTGATTATTACAACCCAGTATATATTTCAATCACATATGCTTATTAAGGCATAAGTGAAATAATGTCAACTAATTTGCAAGTCATCAATTCCATTTTTAAAATTTTAGTAATTAACGCTTCTTTAAATTTTAATTTCAATTGCTTTTACTCAAGCAATTCAAAACTTACATCTGTTTCTTTTATTGTTGTCGTTGCAAGTTTAAATGAAGAAGTGTAAGTGAGCCCCTGAAGATATGTCTGCCCTAGGCCACAATTAGGCAAATTCTGACCCTGCTATCCCATACTAGTGAACTGAATCACCACTTAAAGTTAATCCCTTGATTTTAAAATCAGGCTGTATATAATTTACCTAAATTAATTTCTAACGTATTTCTTTTCACTTGTTGCAGAACGACTGTGGGAAGTAGATGAGAGAGAATCTGCTGCTGGTGGTGAGGGATAAGAACATCTCCGTCCTGACACACAACCAAATCGGAATCCAGAAACAGAACTATTAGGATCAGCTTAATATTCACAATAAATATTTATTGTTCATTGCGAAATGAAAATTATTCACAAAGTATTGATAGTTATCGGCCGTATTCACTATTAAATTCAACTCCCGGTGGAATGTGAAAACTTGAAAAGCGTTTAAAGACAGGGGGCGCCTTTGCAGCAAAATTTGACGCATTGCTTCTGCTATCTAGTGACAAATATTTCAAACACTGTGAGATTTGTTACTCTCATATATAAATCTGAGAATAACAATTTTGCTAGATGGCAGAAGCAGTGCGATAAATTTTGTTGGGAAGTTTCAACCTAATTTTAGACGCTTTCATGAAGTTTTCGGAGTCGAAGTTAATGGAGAATGCGGTCAGAAGTCAAACTGCTGCTTATTATTATTATTATTATTATTTCCCAAGTAATAACTTAAAGAAAAAGAAAAAACAAATCTTCTTCGATATTTTGTGAAGGAAATTAAAAACATTTATTTCGATAGATTTTCGCAGTTTTGTGAAAACAAATTATTCAATCAAAAGACTTTATTTCTGTAAAAACATGGTGGAAAAAATATATAGTATACTGCGCCATGAAAGAATTCGTACCATGAAAATTTGCAGAATCATGTAATCACAAACTCTTTATAATCTATACATCTATAGTTCTAGTGTTCATTTCAGTCATAAAGTCAGATTGGGAGAGCATAAATACTTTATTTAGCGATTAAACACAAAAGAGAAATTATTTGCAGAATATTAAAGACTGACTCACAATTTATAATTATTCATTAATTATTCGGGTGGTAATATTGTTTCTCCATAAAGGAGCCAAGATCATAAACTTTTCATGTTCAAGAGAGAAAAGATGCTTCCTGTTTTAGACAGGCCGCGAAAACTAAACTAGAAAAAAGTAACATTCTCAAAGAGAGAAAAAAACACCTCTCATTTGGCAAAGAGCCAACTACGAGTCGGGGGGCTGGCGAAACGAAACCAAAAGCTACGTTCAAACACACGGGCTTCTGTTTTGTATAATTTTCATTTTCTAAAACAAAGAAAACCTAACTGTAATTTACTTTAAAGATTTACGAATCAATATATGTTGTTTTGTTTCCTGTTTCTTTCATGTAGAAGAAATGCATTGCTCATCAAAATTTGTCAGTAAAGAAAAGAAAAAAAATCACTTAAGACAATTTTTTCATTTTATTATTATTATTATTATTATTATTATTATTATTATTAAATCCTTGACATAATTGTGACAGTATATAAAAGATGGGTTTCTCTCCCCCCCCCCCCTCTCCCTGTCTTTTTGTAACAATTTCTTGTGCATTTAATTTCAAAAGCAAATATTTTTTTGTAATTAATAACAATTATTTACAAACATTTGTGCAAAGTTCAATTATTGTCCATGGATTTTATATGAAGATATTTATATGAATAAATACTGATTGATTTTATTGGTGTAAATGTTTCTCTTATTTCGGAATATCGAATTAATCTGAAATTTTCGGAGCTCAGTCTTGAATCCAGGGGTGATTAATACCGTTAAGAAAATTTGAAACTGCTTGTTCAAAAAAAAAAAAAAAAAAAATAATAATAATGACTTGGAAACCCGCAAGAAATTTTCGATTATTATAATTTATTTTCTTCTTATTTATATTTAAAACTCGAAACTCATAAATCGTATACCGACTTCCCCACGCAATTTGAATTGCAATTTACCATAAGTCAAATTATTATTAGAACGAAATTAATATTGCGTGATAAGGAAAACAAAATCATTCAAAGAAAGGTTTCAAAATAAAATTCATGTTTGACGTACCAATTTTCCTACTTGCGTAAGCAATACAGTATTAGTATAAGGCTCACATGGCGAATTTTGTTGCTATGTTGGTGATGCTTTTTTACTTATTTATTTATTTTTACATAACTTTTTGTTAAAAAAAAAAAAAAAAAAAAAAAAAAAAAAAAAAACTGGTACTTATTTTGATTATACTATTATTATTGCGGTTTTTAGTCAATGTTTGACAATATTTCATATTTTGTTTATAATATATAAAGTAATGCTAGCTTTAAAATGACGCTTACAAAGACTGTAGAGATCCAACTTTTAAAATGCATTTTCCTATAAAAAGGTCTCATCAGACAAATGTCGTCATTTTTTTAATTAAATCAATGAACTAAGTAAAGTACACGTGCTTAAATATTTCTGATAAATATTATTTTTTATCCTCGCATATTTTATTAAATTTGTCACTATCGTATCGCTTCAACAAATTTTAATCGTAACTGGACCACGTTAGAGAAATATTACGTAGATTTTCCTAATTTATTGAAAATATTTTTTTTTTCTAATATTTAATTTAATTTTTACTTATAAGTTCATATTTAAAATCAAGATATAACATATACACGTTATACATGTATGTATGTATAAAAGTATATAATATGTAGATGTAGGAAATATACATACATTACATACTAACTCTACTACATAGAATGCATTTACTACATCGAATGCTGAAGACAAAATTTAAATGATTTAATTGGAAATATGTAAAATAATTTTGTTTGATAATGTAAGGTTTTAGAAAAATTGTGTAAAGGCGTGGCTTCCGTTGCAATGAGGTGTATATTCGTTTCTGATATGCAGGGATGGAACACGGGCGCAGAATTCATACCACTATCAATGTAAGAAAATTTTCTACCTCTTAAATCGACGATATTATAGCGAGAGAAATTTCTTAAACACATTCCGGTATGAATTCTGCGCCCGTGTTCCATCCCTGGATATGTTAAGTCTTCGTTCCTAAATATTACATGACTTTTCCTAGTTTCTCACTGCTAAAATTCTATTTTATCCCTTTTGTCTTTTGTTTTTAACTTGAATATTCTAGGATTCGTGCACCTCAAGTTAAGTATTATGATTTAGAAAACGCGGTAAGACGAGGGTTATTATTTGAAAGAGAAATATGCTGTGAAAACTACTTTTGTTTTTGCTTTCTTTTAAATTAATATAATTAATTTTTTTCAGTTTTTTTAAAACGTATTCTCTGTTTTAACCGTTTTAATGCTAAAGCACTTTCTGAAACACAACCTTAACCCTCTGCGGCGCAAGACAATTCGGATCATTTAAATTATAATGCCACCGGAATTCATGAAGTAAATTAAACTAAAAGAAATTTTAAATTTTTGGTTAAAATAATTGGCATTTTCTGATATGTTATAAACGTAATTTTTTGCTAAACAATTTCCGGGATGAATTTTTGTAGCTGGATCTTTAATTCTGCGTCCTCGCAGCGAGGACAGCGCGTGTTAAGGGGTTAAATTGCTATCGGTTTTACAGGCCTCAATAAACGTTTTTCCGGTGTAAATATTTAATTTTAGCTTTGTAAAAAATTCACAACCCAATCAGGCCTAACTGGAAAACCACGCCGTGCAGTAAAAAAAAAAAAATCTAAGTAAGCAGCAGTCGAAATAGCATACGTAAATGTGTAATATTATGCATAAATCCTTTACCCTCGATAGCTCTTTCTACAGAAATAAAATATGAAACTTTCTAATGATCTACAAAAACACACCTAATTTATGAAAACCACGCCTTACTGTAGTGTGTGTAAAAGACAAATTTAAGTATCATTAAAGGATGAATAAAAACAAAAAACGTGTTTTACCATTTATAGTTGTTCATACATAATGTTTTACGAAAATTTAAGCGAAGCGAAAAAATCCAAATTTAATATAGTTTTCCAAATGTACAATTCAGCGTAGTGTGGGGTGTGTATTTTGATAAGATTTTATCGAGACTCCGCCCATTTTGTTTTGTTCTTTTTCCAACTTATTTAACAAATATAAGAACGTATATTTTTAAAATGATGGAACGTACATCGTAATAATTTATGCGTCGAAAGTCACGTTAGATATTTCTCTTTCGAAAGAACTACATTTAATTGATAGCAATGATCAGACTACTAACGTCGTCTTCTGTTGATATTTTTTGAGTATTAAAAAAAAAAAAAATGTTATTAAATAAAACACAATTACTCATACTATTATGAGTTAATTTATTAATTATTTTTGTGTTTTACAAAGATATAATGAAAGAAAAGAACTTTATAAAATAAGTATATATATATTTTTTTTTTACTTTCTGTAAAAAAAAAAAAAAATAGTATGAAAGAAAAATAATGAAAAGATGATTTTAACAGTTGTATTTTCCTGCACAAAGGCCATGTAGCCTTTTTTTTTTTTTACAGCGAGCGCAGATGGGGTTAGAACGTTTTTTCTCACTCTGCTTGTTACTGCAGACCACACATTGATGTAAATTTCGTCACTTTCTTCATTATTTGCTTCCAATGTCTCATCCTCCTTCGTACTATTATGCACCGAATCATCGTCCAAAATAATGTTGCGACGTAATATATGATAACCAACTGTTTCACATTATCTAGAAGTTCCGGTTGACTGATTGATTATTTGTAAGTAAAAATTAAATTAAAATTCCGGTGAAATCTGAATTGTATCTCTCGAAGCGCGATAGCGCTGCTTCGCAGTTTTCGAGACTAAACATTGCAGCGCTGTAGCGCTGCTTCGCAGTCAAACGGTTAATAGTGTGACATTTTTGCATTCGTTTACTCTACCGTTTATGCTCTTTAAATTTTATCGCATGACGTAACATAATAAAATATAAACTTTTTATTAAATGTTTTTTTTTTTTTTTTTTTTAATACCGAATAATATAGTGGATTTTTTTTTTTTTTTTTTAAGTTTTTAAAATCTATTATTGAAACAAAACGCAATATTATTTATTTTCGATTATTCTGATGACGGCGTAAAACTAGCGACACATTTATCACGGAAAAAGACATTAAAACTAAGTAATATGTCTTATAACTTTTAAAGATATAGATTTTACGCATTTAAAATTAAGATTTCAAGTACAGTAGACGACTGCAGAACGGGGAATATTCGTTCTATGCAATAGGAAACCGTTTTTTCTATATCCATATTTATTTTCATATGAATATACACAATAATTATACTCTTTCTAGTGAAAGTATTTGTTTCATACTATTTTGTTTATATAAATATGAATATAAGGAATATTCTTAAGAAATATCGTAACACACAAATTGTGAAAGAAACGCCCACTGGAGGAGTTACAGATTTCCAAATGACGTGAAACTACATCAGCAGTCGCGAAAATGTTAAAAATCCTTTCTCAGATTTTAGTGTAAATTTTGTTATTTATAATTTTGTATATTATCTATATCTATATCTATGCTTGGTTTATATATATATATATATATATATATATATATATATATAAATGATTTTTAGTAAAACATATAAAATTCATAGTAGAAAATATTATATATGTTCTAAATGATGTACATTGAAAATGTAATATATGTTTAATTTTTTTAAATAAAATTCACTGAAATAAAAATTTTATGAAAAATTGCAAAATTGTCAGTCTGTAATTAAGTAATCATGTTGAATACATAGTATCAAAGCCACGAAACAACACATTCATTGGTGCTTTTAGGCAATAAAAATATTGCATTCAAAGTCTTTTTTCAGGTCTGCGAAGAAAATCTCCTAAAATCTTTAAATTATAAAGTTTGTAAATTTCAGATTTTTTTTTCCTTCAAATTATGGCATTAAAAATGCTCCTTATTCTCAGATGTTTTATTAAAACTGTTTGGAACTATATTTTTATATTATTTTCAGTATTTCAAGAACAAATTGTATTACTATATTTATTTAAGCACAAAATTAGGATATATGTTTGTTAGAAAGTTGGCATTCGAGACTTGAAGTTACATAATAAGAGAATTACACGCACACACACGCACACACACACACACACACACACACACACACACACATACATATATATATATATATATATTGGAGAAGGAAAATGTAAAATGCGTAATATTTGTAAGAGATAATATTTAAAAATATATAAAACAAACAAGCATCCATAAGCATATAAATCATCTTTACGTAGTGTGTTGGTACTAACGGCTGCATAAAGATTTCTTTTATAATAAAAACCTTTTTATAAAAGTATATTTAGATAGTGTACTAAAATTTAATTTATCCGGCAGGACTTGCACCGGGTGTTTTGACACCTCATGACCAGAAATATTCATCTGTTGTCTCTCCCTATAAACAGAAGTTGTCGGGTCCTTCAGTACCTGACTCTATGGTCATACTACATGCGGATGGTATGAAAACGGTGAATTCAGACTTTTTTTTTCATTCTTATATAACACTCAGAAATTGAAGCTATATGTAAAAACTGCAAAAAATCTAAAGTTTCTGATCCATGTTACACCCTAATTATTATGAAAATCAATTTCTCAGTATTCTTATCCACCGTAATGAATAATGTTTTATTATAATAAATGGATAATAAAGAAAATAAAGAAAATAATTAAGTGCACCACATGGAAAAAATTATGTTTTTCGAACAAGGAGGAAAAAGGTGAGTGATTTTAATTTATTTTTTCTTAATTTTTAAAGTTATCGATAATTGAATATTTCAGTTATTTATTTTCCCGAGAAAGAGTATAATTATCATGATTTTAATTAACAGGTTGAATTCTAAAGATTTTGTTTTTCGTATTTATGTTACTTAATATGTTTGGGGTGAGCTGACACCTCATGCCCGTTCTCATGTTACGTTTCACCGCGCCCGTCCTGCCGGAGTAAGCTTTTTTTAAGAAGTATTATTGTGAATATGAACTGCATTATATGTGATGTGAAGAAAAGAAATATATATGCGGAATATAGTCACATTTAAGTACGCAATGTAGTCACATATAAGTACGCATTGTAGTCCCATATAAGTACGCATTGTAGCACTAAATTGAATTGATATATAGCTGACTAAGTTACTTGATTTCTTACTTGGAATAAATGATGTTAAATCTTTGATAATAGTAAAGCTTTACCTAACGTATGACATAACGTTAAGTAGAACCTTTCTATATCTATATATATAAAAATGAATTGATGTTCGTTAGTCTCACTAAAACTCGAGAACGGCTGAACGGATTTATCTTATCTTAGTCTTGAAATGTTCGTGGAGGTCTAGGGAAGGTTTAAAAGGCGAGAAAAAATCGAATAATTTCCGGGAAAATCCTAAAAACAGCCCATTTCTATTTCCCATACAAACGTTTTCTAGAGTCAATTTGAACTTTATTGCTATTCAATAAAGTTTAGGTGTGTTCCTAACGGCTGATGGCTGAGCTACAAAAATTTGCATGTTGATTCGTAATGACCTCCCCTGATGCACCTCGAAGCCGGATTTTCGAATTTTGTTTTAGTTTTCTTTTAATTAATTAAAATGTTAAAATAAAAACCTTCTAATAACTGATAAATTGGCCATTTAATTTTAATCCTTAATTTAATTGTTGCCAAAAAAAAATTATTCTTTTTTGGACAGAAAAAAAGAAAAAAAAAAACGTGAACAATAAAAATTACATTTATTTAAAATATTTAATTTTATTCCTTAATTTAATTTTTGCCAAAAAATTATCATTATTTTTTCGACGGAAAAAAAAAAAAAAAAACGTGAACAATAAAAATTACATGTATTTAAAATGAGGAAAGTAAATTAAAAATATTACAAATATCAGTCGTATCGTTACAAATAAGATACCAAATGAAAGATGCAATTTTTGTGAATCCAACGGATTAAACAGCTTATCGATCGGACAATTAGATTTTTTAAAATTAACTAATGTATGTATTTTATAAATTTTCTTTCACAAACACAAACGTGTAGTATACAGCCTGTACAACACTAGACCAAATTGAAGTTCAAATTTCATCAATATTTAAATAAATAAATGAAAATAAAAATATGCTTAATGGGAAATATATATAACCATTAAAAGTTTAGTTGTCTAAAATATGTCAGAAATAGCGCTCATAGCATATTGTTACAAGGTATTAAGTCTTATTTTTACAAGGGATAAAATCTAAAATGGTGACAAAAATTCAAAAGTCGCCAAAGAGAACTATATTAAGGCGGTACTATGATCATGCTTACAAACCATGAATACTAATAACCACAAAAAATTAATTGTCTCATGCAACAGACGTAGCCGGTCATAGCATATTATAATATTTAGCGTGAAATTGTTATCATTTTTATGGTTGATCGGGGATAAACAAAATAAACATAGGAAATAACGTAAAAGCAAATATTATGTGCACCACGTATAGTGTTGTTCATATGTAACTGGGATTCAAATATAAAGGGGATACTTCATTTTTTTTTTCGATACTATCTATTTCGAAACTGTTATCTAATAAGGACTTAATGAAAGCCTATTGGTAAACCATTGTCTCAGGTAATAGGGACAAGCGCCCGAGTTTTAGCGGATGACCAAATCGCTACCGAAGGCAGCAGGGATCCGAAGCGAGCTTTTGAGCAATTTTAGTATTTTATTTTATTTTTATAAAGCTATATAGAAAAGAGTTTCCTTTAAATTTAGTGACCAGCGAAGCGGGCAAAGCCTGCTAGTTTTAAATAAAACATTTATTCGCATTCTAGTATATCTAAATTTATAATATTCACAAGACCTACTACTTGAACCATCATATTATAGGTGTCCACTCTTTATCTATAGCAAATAGAGCAATTTATGTTTTCACTATAGTCTTATTTGCGATTTTATATAGTATAGGTATGCCACTATTAATGAGATTTAAAATAAAAGGTGTGCCGTACTGATTTTACCCCAAATAATTACATAAGGATAGTGTTAAGTCCGAATTTTAATATTAGGCACGTAGACCTGCAATCACTGTCTCATTGACGGTGTTTTTCTAAGAGATTTTTGTAAGTTGTCTCAGTAGTTTCGGAGTTAAACCACGGAAAAATCACATTAGCACACTAGGGAGAATAGCAAGACCTGGGTTTGAACACTACACAGTCTATCTCTTACTTATTTAATATTATTATTATTTATTTTAAATGTAATTTTAATTTTCTTTTTTTTTCTTTTTTTTTTTTTTGAAAAAAAAAAAAAAAAAAAAAAAAAAACTTGATTACTCGAGGGGCTATTATCATATCATTTCGAATCTGGCATTATGCAAGTGTAGCATGCAACGGTATTTAACAACTATTTAAAAAGAAAACTAGGAAATTAATTTAAAGATTAATCGAAGCTGAACAATAAAAATAATTTTATAATTGAGTACTTTGTACCAAGTGCGTAGTAGCGTCCTTTTCTAGTAATATATCTCACCAATATATCTAAATTTTAATTTCAAACTATCTGGTGTGACAAGTACACATATTTTCCTTTACCTTTCAACCAACTGTATGTTTGCCGTTGTGAGGTTGAAGGATTCATTCTACTATATTTGGCAATTCCGTATCAGCTAACCACACGACACACTGCGCCTTTTTATGGTACAGAAGATATGATTTCGGGTTAAATGAAAGATACACCCTTTTGTCATGCACCTGCACGTATTATTTACATTTCTGACGTCAAACTTAGATTTATGATTCATTTAGTGTATCAGCAAAAGGATTTAAATTCAGTACATTCACTAAAATGGATGAAAGTTTTATCATCAAGTAACCATTTGGGTCTACACTATAAAATCAAATATTATGAAACTTAAATATATCACAGCCCCGTAAAATAATTTAAAATGTAAAAGAGTCTAGTAATATATACAACCTGTCGCATGCATTTTTATGACTAAATAGCGGGTCTTGCCCGCTTTGCTGCACATTATTTTTAAATGAATTCTCAAAATTCCATATCATTATTAATAAAATTTCAAAAAATAAAAATAAAAATAAAGTCACTGAAATCATTCGAAACCTAAGTTAAAGTTACCGATGTGTCCGTAAATGATCTCCATCTCGCAATGTCAGTTGTCCTGGTCCCCACTGACCCCTTCAGCAGCAACTTACTTACCCTCTCTTTACTTTCCCTTCTCCAGCGGGAAATTTTAAAGTTTCGCAAAATTTCACTAAAGTGCATATAACGTACACTTAATCAACACCCAGACACCACAATGCGCCATTCTAAGATAATTTGAAGCAAACACAAACGTTATACGTGTTTTTCTCTCCACCCGCTCCAAAGACGAGGCTAATTTCTTATGCAGTCGACAGCAAAAGTATCGTTGCACTAGATAAAAATCTTTTGTAAAAAAAGTACACTTAATAAAGTTTTGCTTAATAAATATTTGTCGAATCATGTTCTTAGTCTGTCTAAGAACATGATTACCCTCATTACGTCCTTTCATTAATTCTTCTACATGACATCCCCTCATTACTTCTTCTAATTACAGTTTAAATTCTGCCTTTCAGTTCCTAGATGCTCTAAAAGTAATTCAAGTCCCCTCCAGTTGTATTATGATATTGTTTGACGTTGTATCTCTTTTTACTTCTATTCCTATATCATTTGCATGGTATATTATTCAAGATATTTTTCCAAATTTCAATGTTGACGCTAATTTAAATTTAAATACTGTACTTTATCTTTCCACTTTTTGTTTATCATCTACTTGTTTTTTTTTTTTTTTTTTTTAATGATTCTTACAATATTCAAATTAAAGGAACTGCTATGGTTGCCCCTATATCTGTCGTTACAGCTGAAATTGTAATGCAACACTTAGAAAACAAAATTAAATCCCAGCTACATGATTTTTTTCTGGAAAAGATATGTGGATGATATTTTTATAATTACTTAACAACATTATGTTAACGATATTTTAGATTTTTCTAACTCTTTATGTCATGATATTTAGTTTACCCTTGAAATTGAAATTAATAATGAACTACCTTTTCTAGATATCATGTAATGCATAAAGCAGTCGATGATTTTTTACATTTTTTAACTTCAGTTTATAGAAAACCCCCCTTCTCTGGTCAATATCATAACTTGAATTCTGCCAATCCTGTATCTCACAAACTTTCAGTCGATCGTATTTTTTTACATCGTGCAAAGCATTATTGTAGTAATTCTGAATTTTTAAATATTAAAGTATCCAAAAGTTTTTCTGATTTAAAAAATAATGGTTACCCCCTCGTTTTATTAAAATTATTTATAAAGAAGAGTTCTATTTTTCATCTAAATCAGTTTATTCTAAAGTTAAAAATTCTACTCACCGTACTACCATACCTTCCTTAACTAGGTGCCTGTCGCTTAGCTCAAAAACTAGGCAGCAGTTCAAGCGGTAGACAACATCACCTGGTACAGTTTGCACGACTTTTTTATTCAACAGCCACCAAAAGTTTTTAAATTGAGATATGATATACATAAAAGGCGAATAGAATTGAAGAAACATCGACTATATATATCATGTATCCCTTTTTTAAATTATTGGTGACAGTTGAATAAAAAGTCCTATAATCTGTACCAGGTGGCGCTATCTACCGCTTGTACTGTTGCCTAGTTTCCGAACTTCGCGACAAGCATCTAGTTAAGGAGGCTAGGAAACTACTATCGCTTATTATAATGGTATTTCCGAAAATATCTCTAAATTGCTTAGAACAGTTAATATGGCTACTAGCTTTAAAGCTCAACTCCGTATTAGAAACTTTCTCTCATATTTTAAACGCGCTGCCCCCCCCCCCCATCTCTTAAACGTCTACGTGTAATCTATTGTATCCTCTGTAAAAATTGTGATTCTACTACATATATCGGTGAAACTGGTAGAACAAGTGAAATTAGATTAAAGGAACATAAACGCTCATATAAAACAGGAGGTTTGAGATCAAAACTCATAATCCATTCTCTCAATAGTGATCCTATTCCTGATTTTGACAACTTTAAAATTTTAGCCTCTAATGTAAATATATATGATTCCCGTATTTTTCTAGAGGGCGCTTTTACTAAAATGTAACATTCTGCTTTGAATCAGGCTAAAGCTATTCCTCCTGAATATATAATACTGTAATGCTGTATTATGAATTTTTGTAAATATTGTGATTTTATGTTTGACACTGAGGAGGGCTAGTGTTCTAGCAGAAATGTCTGTCGTGCATTTTAATGTTTTTAATTAAAATATATTTTTAAAGTTTTAAAATTTTTGAATTCATTTTCTCATTTTAAATGTTACATTGGTTTTAATATATTAGCGACACGTATAAATTATGTTTATTTTTATTAAATCATCTATATACATAAATAATTCAAAATTACCGCAAAATATATATCTGTCGCAATAATATAAATAGAAATCATTAATTAGACTGGAAGCAATAATATATTGCGGCAATTCGATTCGTTACTCATAATTATATATATACGGAAGGACATATATTGATTATACCCTAATATAAGTACTGTATTTTTCGAGTCTTTTTATTTACAAAAAAAGAAACATATTTCTCAAAAATATGTAGTTTTAAATTTTTCATACGATTTCTATATATACATACCAATGTTGCAAGTATTTATTTTCATTACTTTTAAAATAGCATGGTGTTTAAAGCAAATCTGAAATACCAATTATTCTTTAAAAAATAAAAAAATGATATTAATTAATTAATATATATAATTCAGAGTAAGGCGCAAGTGGGGTAAAGACACAAGTTTGTTTCTAGCACTCTATGCGTTAACAGATGATGATACTGATCAGCATGTGTAAGAAGGGTTGTCCTCCTAATTTCACCCGTTCTGCCAGTTTCACCAATATATGTAGAATCATAATTTTTACAAGGAATACTAGAGATTACACCGAGACGTTTAAGAAGGGGGACAGCGGGATTAAAGTTTGAGAAAAAGTATTCCTTGTAAAAATTGTGATTCTACATATATTGGTGAAACTGGCAGAAAAGGTGAAATAAGATTAAAGGAACATAAACTGTCATATAAAACAGGAGGTTTAAGATCAAAACTCGTAATCCATTCTCTCAATAGTGATCATATTCCGGATTTTGAAAACTTTAAAATTTTAGCTTCTAATGTAAATATTTCTGAATCCCGTATTTTTCTAGAGGGCGCTTTTACTAAAATGCAACATACTGCCTTGAACGAGGCTAAAGCTACTCCTCCTGAATATTTAATCTTGCTATGATGTATTTAGAATTTTTGTAAATGTTGTGCTTGTATTTTTGACACTGAGAAGTTATAGTGTTCTAGCCGGAACGTCTGTCTTTTGTTTTAATGTTTTTTAATTTAAATTTATTTTTAAAGTTATAAATTTTTGTATTTTTTATCACATTTTGAATGTTACATTGATTTTAATATATTAATGAGACGTATAAATTATGTTTAATTTTATTAAATTTATAAAATTTGATTTCAGTTTACAAATTTGTTTATTTCTTCATAGATAATATTAAATCACAGATAATTTTCCAGTTTATTTATTTATTTTTTTCATTTTTTTTGTGGCGTTGCATCTTACCTCATAACTGGTGGCATATGGGGAAAGATGCCACAATTACCCGGGTTAATTTAATATTAAATTTATCAGTTGTGTACAGACTGTGAAAGGTATTAATAAGCATACATAATTAATTAAATATTGAAGAACATGGTGTATTATTTTCATTATCATATCATTTCAATTTTTGGCTGTACTAAGCAAAACATCTTTATATATGGCGACTTTTCCTAACCTTAAATAAAACCTTAAATATTAACCTTAAATAAAATAAAAGAAAAGAAATTAGTAAAAAATTGTCTTTATACCTACATGTAATGGCATATAAATGGTTAAATCTTAAAATATAAAATTTATATAAAGAATAATTCTTATTGAAAACTTTTCTCTATATATTAAAAAAAAGTAACTGTCCCGGGCGTCAATTTTTTTTGTCTGCGACAGCATCTCCTCGAGGAGGGCAAAGTGGCCTGCATCATGAGAGGTATCAGTGTATTCCGACTGCTTCAAGGAAGGCATTTCAGCTGCTTAGAAATTTCTATCATTTTAATTAACGAAGTTATTAAGAAAAACGTCGAGTTTATGAAGGTACTCTATTTGCCACCGGAGGGAAAAGTTTCTCTTATGACGTTTTTTTCTGTGTCTCTGACGTCACATTCCTCAGGAAAATTAAAATGTGATCAATGGTGTAAATAAGAAAATTGAAATATTAGCATCTTCGAGATGCTCGAGAGAAGAAAAAAATTATTTAGAATAGCAAAACATGAAAATAACAGATATTTTAAAAACATTAAGTAAAAATTTAATAAAAATGAAATGGAAATTGGTTTATATTTTTATTTTATTTTATATTATTAGTTAAGTTTATACAATTAGTTTAGTTTATATTATTAGTTTTTATTTTAACGTTAGGCGAAAAAGATTTAGTAATGAATATAATAATTATGTTAAACAACGATTGGTATGAAGGTACAACTATAGTATTTCCCCTCAGCTGAATTTGGCGATTTTTCTTTGGCGTCGATTTGAACGATAACGATGTCATTCTGGATTGTTTGCGATATAATATGACAGCCTACATGCTATTTATTTTGGATTTATGATTTATAATTTAGCTTACGATTTTATCATTTATGCTATATGATTTATGATTTTTAGATTTATGGGTACATACGTATTAACGCAACCAGGCCAAAATTCGCATAAATCGCCAAATTTGGCGACCCTACTTACGGCAACCCTACGTGTTATACGTGGTTTTTCGTAAAGAAAGTATTTTGCTTACTGGTTAGATTGAATGCCGTGAAATACTTTAACTAATATTAATAACTTAACTAATAATAATAATAACTAAATAATGATAATAATAATAATAATAACTAATAATAATAATAATAATATACTTATAATAATAATAATAATAACTAATAATAATAATAATAATATACTTATAATAATAATAATAATAATATACTTATTATAATAATAATAATAATAACTAATAATAATAATAACTTAATTAATACTAATAACTTAACTTTCTTACTCAAACTTACAAATCGCGCCAACCTGATTGCGATAATACGTAAGAACCGATTTATGATTTAGCCATAATCGCCAACGAAAAATCGCCAAATCTAGCTGAGGGGAAATACTATAGTTGTTCCGGTATGAATTTAGAAGTTAAGCCCAGAATTTTTTTTAATGAAATTTACGAGACAACAACAAAGATTACTTTATATAAAGATTTAGTTTTTTCACTCAAAATATATTTAAAATGATGGATCTTTACTATGACCAATTTAGCTATTTTTAAAAATTAGAAATGAAGAAACTCGTACGTTTTTCGCCAAGGAATTCATTTGCGCAACCACAATAGCCATTTTAACTCTAGCCATGCCTTAAATACAGAGAAAAAGGTACTTACGTATTAATGCCACCGCAGCTAGGTACAACTAGAGTATCTCCCACAACTGAATTTGGCGATTTTTCTTTGGCGCCGTTTTGAACGATAACGATGTCGTTCTGGACTCTTTGAGATATAATATGGCAGCCTGCAGGCTGCTTATTTTGGATTTATGATTATATGATTTAGCTTATGATTTACGATTTAGCTTATGATTTTATCATTTATGATTTTCAGATTTATGATTTAGTCATAATCGCCAAATATAAATCGCAAATTCAGTTGTGGGGAGATACTATAGATGTTCACTCTGACAAATAAGATTCCAAAAGATGTCTCGCTGTCCCCCTATGTCTCTTGTGTGAGAAAAACAAGATTGCTCTTTATTGGCGCATTAGCGCAACTTCTGCTGCGGTGGCGTTAATACGTAAGTACCGAGAAAAATTATAAAATAGTGCAATAATAATAATAATATAATTCACAACCTATTTTTGTGTTTTAAGCATTGATGTAAAACTTTGCAGAAAACAGAATTTAATTTAATACAACAGGACTTTTTTTTGTCTATTTTTCCATGTAATGGAATGAAGTAACTGCATTGCTAAAATATTTTAGTTACGCCTAATACAGGACCTCACTGCCAGATTTTAAATTTTTCATTTATTTTGACGATGACTTAAATTATCTATCTCAATTATGCATGTCAAAATTTTTGCGAGAAAAGTCTAAGCTACTTCGGTGCCAAATTTAAAATTTCGCCAAGAGGTTAAACTGTTCCATTGCTTTAGCGCATTTTTTTTTTTTTTTTTTAAATTTTATTTTAAATATTTTTTAACTTAATTCAAGAGTGAAAAAAAGAAGAACATTTTTTATTTGAGCTAAATATACAAAATATCTCCAGGTAAAATATTATCTGTACTATTAGAAAGAAAATGGTTAAAGTAGTTTTTCCTGTACCTTTGATGCCTCGATAAATTAAATTAAATTATATTATCCAATATCATTATGTTTCATTCTCCACACGCATTTTTTTATTTTCTAAATTCAATATTATATAATATATATGTAAAAAAATCAAGGTGTAACCAGTACACATCCAGAAGTTGTAGCCAACAAATATTTAGAAGCCAATCATTAACACAAGTTCAGGAGATATCGCCAACAACTATTAAGATGTCATGTTCAATATATACCAGTAGATATCGCCAACAATAATAATTATTCAGTATATATCGCCAACAAGTATTCAGGAGCCATCATGAATATTTATTCAGAAAATATTATCAACAAACATTCAGAAGCCATCCAATTTATGAATGGTGATGGTCTATGTTGAATACTCCAAATCGGCAATTCGTTTGGTACAACTATAGTATTTCCCCTCGGCTGAATTTGGCGATTTTTCTTTGGCGCCGATTTGAACGATAACGATGTCGTTCTGGATTGTTTGCGATATAATATGGCAGCCTACATGCTATTTATTTTGGATTTATGATTTTATGATTTATGATTTAGTTTACGATTTTATCATTTATGGTATATGATTTATGATTTTTAGATTTATGATTTAGCCATAATCGCGAACGAAAAATCGCCAAATCTAGCTGAGGGGAAATACTATAGTTGTTCCATTCGTTTTTACAATATAATCAAGGATGAATTTTTCGCTTATTAGTAGGTTTCGAAAAGTGTGATCCCCCCCCCCCCTCCCCCCGATTTAACTTAGTATTTAATATAGTTTAAGAAATGGTAAAATCAGATACTGACGGGCATCTTGGCACATTCATGGCGACAATACAAAATCGCTATCTGAAAGAAATTGTCCTGTCGTACTACTACTAAAGTACTAATGAAATGTTTAAAATAATCACATAAGATATTTAATTTCAATAGATCTGACTAAACCAAATTCTAGGAAAAATGCACTTTAAAAAGTTACATGTTTACTGTTGTAAGCACCATTTTAAACCTTGTTTTTTACATTTTAAACCTTGTACATTAGAAATAAATGCAGAGTGTTACATATTGCCCTAAATTAACTAAAAAATATTCAATAGTAATAAATATAGGCATTAGAAAAAATAAGTTCATAATTTCTTTAATCAAGCAATAATACCCGAAAAATTCATCGTCCAACAGTGACAAAAATTTAACAAGTGGATCGTATACCAAAGCTGTAGCGCTAAATCGTTTAGATAAGAATTTCTCTCTGTTCTAAACAGTTAGTGCTATCGTTGTTTATTTTGTGTGTCTAGCTGTTTACCATATGTTTTCTCTCAAAATAATGGCAAATTGTTATTAAACTGTCGAACGTTGAGACAGATTTTTCACATATTTTAAACGATATAATATTAAATATTGTGTATTTCAATGTGATACCATATATGGTGGATTTCTATTACTGTTCAACTTTTCTCTTGTGTTATGTATTATTAATATTCCAATTCAATGAAAGGCAAAGTTGCGAATAGTCGGGCAAAATCCAGCAGAAGTTAATGAGCGAAGCAAGTCGGGGTGAGGGAAAGCCTTCCTCGGGGGTTGGTGAGCGGAGCGAGCAGGGGGCAGAGCCCCCTTGTGTTAATAAAAAAAGACATGTTAATTATTTTATATTTATTAAATATAGACTTTAAATGTTTTTTTTTTATTTATTTAAATTAAGTTTGTTGAAATGAATTACTATTTAGTTTTAAAAATCTTTTTTAATTTAGATTTAGATAATATCGCATGACATTCTGTGTTCGTGAAGTACAAAGAAAAAAAAATCTTGAAGGATAATGAAAGGATAATTGTTTAATGAAATATAAATAAATAAATAAATATATGTATATATATATACTAACAGACCCGGCCACGCGTTGCTGTGACTAAGTTATACGTTGAATTATATTGCAGTAAACTATTTAATACAGTCAAATTATTATTTGCGAATAAAGACGAAAACGTTGTAGCTGATGTAAATACCCACAGGATTGAGATTTGAAACTTAGGTCAAAATTTGGAAGCGATTGATAAAATTTTTCGTAGAGTTGATATTAAGCACAAATTAATTTTACTGTAGGATCTTATAAATTTTAATGGAGAAGTGATATATATAATTCCTAATGCTACTTAGGATAAAAATTCTAAAATGATTAATACATAAATTAAATTATATTAAAATTGTATTAAAATAAAAGTATAAAAGAAGCAGACGATTTTAAAATCAATTTTTATGGAGGAGTGAAATATAATATATGCTATAATGGATAATTTTACTATAAAACGACCTCATCATTTTAAATATTTTAAAGATGGCAGCAGCTGTAGTTATAATAAGGAAAACAATATGGCTAAACCAGAAAAATAAGTAAATTTGATAAGTATGTTAAAATTTTAAAATAGGACATCTTATGAAATATTGGACACTTAAATTAAATACATATATCATTTTAAATAGAAAAAAAAAATCTGGAGTGACTCCACTCGACTTTCCGAACATTGAGTAATTAACACTTTTGTAGATAAAAGTAAAGAAAGAGTAGTTGTTAAACAAACAAAAGAGAGAAAACCATAATAGAGTGTGAGTATTTTTCTCCATCTATTACACGTTGTTTTATTTAACGCTACTGAACTTTGAGCCCATAGATCATAATGACAAAGAAATTTTCGTTGTGTCTCTGTAAAAACCTATAAATGTTAGCGTCACCAAAATGCTTATAGTTAGTGCAACAGTGATTTATAATACTCATATAAATTTTCAGCTGAATTCAATAAGGCGTTTAGATGCTATCGTACTTTTAAAAATTTAGTCCCATAGGCCATAATGATAAAGAATTTTTCTTTGTGTCCCTGTAAAAACACTGTAAGTGCTAGATTCACCAAAATCTATACAGTTAGTTCAACTGTGATCTATAACATGTGTACAATTTTTTTGCTCGGATTAATAAGGCGTTTAGACACTATCACATTTTTAAAAATTTGGCCCCATAGGCATAATGATAAAGAATTTTTCTTTGTGTCCCTGTAAAAAAACTATAAGTGCTAGATTCTCCAAAATCTATACAGATTGAGTATTTGTGATCTATAATATGTGTATAAAATTTTTGCTCAATTGAATAAGGCGTTTAGATGCTATCGCACTTTTAAGATTTTGCTCCCATAGGCCATAATGATAAAGAATTTTTCTTTGTGTCCCTGTAAAAAAACTATAAGTGCTAGATTCACCAAAATCTATAGGGTTTGTACTATGGTGACTTACAATATGCGTACCAACTTTCAGGTTAATCGAACGAAGCGTTTAGACGCTAGCGTGTTCACCCACAGACATACACACATACACACATACACACACACATACACACACACATACATAAATCATCGTAAAAATAGTGAAAACGGACTCAGGGGAACTCAAAACGTATAGAAACATCAAAATCTCGAATTCGGATTTTTGACATGATTACAATACTTTCCTCACTATAGTGTTCGGAAAGTAAAAATTGGAAAAGTTTAGTATATTTTAACGAAGTGATGAGAAGGTTTTGAGTATGTTAAAATTTTAATAGTAAATTCATGTGAAAAAAGTTGGGAAACATTGAGGATTAAGATAAGAATAATTATAAGATTAAAAAAAAAAAAAAAAAAAAAAAAAAAAAAAAAACTTTTTATATGCCATGCTTTTAAATTTTAATATACTAATAATATACTAATTAAAAGGAAAATGATAAATATTCTATCATAGATTAAAGTCAAATTTGTTTTCAAATGTCTAAATAAAATATCGGATATAAGAGAAAGCGGAATAGATTTCATTTCTGTCATCCTTGGCGAAAAAAAGAATATTGCCAAATTATCTGGCAAAAATATTTAATTCTTTTCAAAATCATGGTTATTTTAACAACTTATATTAAAAGAGTAATGAATAATATGAAACAATATTTCGTACAATACATATTACATGTCATACATACCTACAATGAATAATACATATTACATTTCGTACAATACATACATCTGGCATGTATATTTTCGTGTTATGCTTTTGATCGCCAAATACAAAAAGAAAAATAAATAAATAAATAAATAAAAAACGCCAAGGACGACAGAGTTTAGAAATTTAAAATTAAAATTTTGTCAATTTGACAGTAAAATCTAACTCAATCTAACGCATGTGATAACTAATACATATCTATATTCTATACCCAAATATAACGATTGAAATCGGGAAAAAAATTTCCTCGATTTTTAATAATTTTTTTACAAAAACTTCAATGGGTGATTAACATAGGAAATCTTTTTCTTGGCTGTACAGACGGTCAGTGAGTCACACTTCGCCTGCGTATAGAACTCATAGATATAGTATAGTATATATAGAGTGATCATTGGGGAGAAAAAAAGTGATTCCTTTTCACTTGGGAAAAGACGACGTTTTTACCAAAATATGGCCGTCTTTCCCCGAGTGAATACACACGGGAATGCATATGAATATTTTAGCAAATAAAATTTGTGAATAATTTATTTACTAAAGGTGAATGGAAAACTCCAGATACATTTTTTTTCGGCATCAAAAGTACGATAACATAGGGATGATAGATCTATATATATTACTTATCTATGATAGAACTACATTAGCACTTTATCAATGTGTATAAAATCTTTAAATTGATTATGACGTCAATTTTCGTAAGATGCATAATTTAACTCTTTATAATTTTTTAACGTTCATGTTTGATTAAATATATTTATTTTTATGTTGAAAGAAAATGAACTCGTAATATTTTATTTTTATTTTTTTTTTTGGCAACAATTAAACTTATGGAACTCACAGATATATTGGAGCAACTGTAACAAAGGTCTATAATTAACAAATAATTGCAATAAAAAAATATTGTGACAATAAATTGAGATAAAAACTATCCTAACTCTCAAGTTGGACCAAACTGCACACTGTGTGCAAAGTTTCATTAAAATCGGTTTCTTAGTTTAGGAGTTTATCGCGGACAAACATCGTGACACGTAATTTATATATATATACAGATATACTGAATTCAATGACTAGCTATAATGAACTTCTTAATACTTTCATTTTCCAAATTAATGTAGACAGCAGCTTTAAAACTGCTCATCGTATGTCAAATAAACACTTAATATTCTTTAATACGCACACACACACACACACACACACACACACACACACACACACACACACACACACATATATATATATATATATATATTGCATAAGATATTGTTATTTAATTATAATAACTCCTAAAAGATGAAACTAAATATTAAACTATTTAATTTCATCAGTAATCATAAAAATTCTTTTTTTTTTTCCTTACAGAAAATTAATGTACGTAAATTTAAATAAAAATTATGCATTATTACATTAACAATGGATAAATTTCATTTAATTCTTAAAGATTCTTAAATTTTATATTAAAATTATTAGACGATTATGCTTCCTATTTTATAATAAGACGATTCATGAAAATATTAATGTATCTATTTTTTTTTCTCTGTAAGGTATGTCACATAGCAAAAATTCAAGCACATCTAGGCTAATATATTAGAACAAACAAACATTTCTATATCGTAAGGACTATTGTTTATTTCAAATTACTTCTGTTGAAATCAAAAATTTACAAAAAAAGTTAATAATTTTCATTATTAACAATATGATATATATTGATTAAAACTCATTTTACTTCAGGATTTCAGCTAATGTACGGCTTCCATTTATGATAGTGTGCGAAGAAAAACAAAAATTAATGTGTCTTCACCACAGTAGTAATATTTAACATATACAGAAAACAGAAAGGAAGTTCAAATCAAAATTTAAATCTCATGACATCAAAAGAAATTTATAAGTTTTTCTTGTGATCCCCCCCCCCCCCAAAAAAAAAAAAAAATAAATAAATAAATAAATAAATAAAATAAATAATAATAATAATAATAAATAAATAAATAAATAAATAAATAAATAAATAAATGAATTCCAAATTCTATTGAAATTTAGAGAATAAAATGACACTATAAAAGAGTAAATTAAATTTTCTAAATCACAAGCCTATAATAAATATACTGATAAATAATACTGATAAATAATAAATATATCAGTAAATTTGCTGATCACAAGCTGTAGTTACAAGAAACGTTCTAATTTATATTATATTTAATACCTGGAAACTTACCACGCAGACATGCCAACATTTTAATTTCTTCCACAGCATTGGTTACACTCGTTCTTTTTCCATACTACTTTTGTTGAATGATATTTTTCTTCTTATTGTATCGTAATAACACATTGCAGAAAATTTCACCACAGATAAAATGGTGTAAAAAATCGACGGGTTCTGTCAGTACTCCGAAAATTAAAATACTGAAATGTCTACACCTATCACTCACAAAATAAATTTATTTTATGGAAATTTTACTACGGATAAAACCGATATCCAGATAATATCCCATATTCAAAATTCCAAAATACCGTAGGATATCTGAATCAAAACCACCAGATATCAGGCTCTATACTAAATGACTTTTTTTTATTTTTTATATTACAAATTCATGATCGAATATCTGAAAGGTCGAATCCGGTAAAATTCATATCCGGTTTATCTTCAGATTTTACTGCAAATATTTCCAAGAGAATTGAGGTATCGAATTTTGAATTCAGATTATGTACTTTCAGACACATTTAAAAGAAAATTCTTTGCATATAAAGCTCAACTGGTGAATTTTTTGTTACTTTGAAATTTTTATAATTTTAATTTGAAGAATGTATTCTACTTCAGCAATGTATATTTATATATGCAAAGAAAATTAGTTAATGGTTTTATCTAGATAATAATATTATTTTATTCACAAAATTTCATTCTATTCCCAGGTCTAAAAAATATTTTCAATAATCTAGATACAACACTAAAATACAAAAAGCATTAATATTTTAGAATTGGTGAAAGGAAAATCTAATTTATGAAAATACGGAAATTCTTAGCAATTCTCAGGAAATGAGGACAGAAAAATTTAAAATGGTGACAAATGTGGTCCTCATTAAAAATTTTCCAAACTGAGAAGAATGTCTAGAAATGACGACAGTCCTCAGAAAATGAGTACGGCTGGTCACCTTAATTTAATGGCTCTAAATGATACGTAGTAATCCAAGAAACCCAAAATAAGCATTTAAATAAAATTAGTTAAATTAAATATACATTATTCAGTTATTTCGAATTAAATAAAACTGTATTAATCAATGATATGCATAAATTCTTTTTTTCAAACTAACAATAATTATAATAATGAAATTTTATTGGTCATTTTTTTTTCAAAAGTTTCAAATTTATTTTTGTAAGTTTTACTATAAATACTTGTTTTTATGCCTAAATTTAACTCTAATTAGACATTAAAGTAACTTTTAAAATACGAATTTATTAAATAATTATATTGTTCTTATTTCTCTCTCTCTCTTTTTTTTTTTTTTTTTTTTTTTAATCTAAAATAGCTATTTCAGATAAATGCTAGAAAGACAGAAATTAATTGACACCAACGGTAATCTTTTGGGAGAATCAATTAGTGTGGATTCCTATCTTAACTTAATTCACTTAAGCAAAACATTTATCCTCTATTTGAAAGGTTTTATTTCCAAATTAAGACCTTTTAAAAGATCTTAAGTAGGAATAAAATTGTTTTCGCTAAACTTTAAGAAAGTTTTAGTAAGCATTAAGTGTGTTTAAAGTTGGTTGTCCACAACGATTTAATTTAGTTACAAAAAAAAAAAAAAAAAAAAAAAAAAAAAAATCGAAATAATGTTTTATAAGAAAAATGAGAATTTTGCTTTAAAAAAGATCAAAGTATCTTACGTTAAAAATAAAATAAAATAAAATAAAATAAAATAAATAAATAAAATACTTTCTATTAGTTATTTCCCTGAAGCATTATTCAAATGGATCCCTTTATATTTAATTAAAAAAAAAATACTTAATAGAAATAAATATTTTTTAATGATTATGTACGATGGATGACACACACACTCCTACGCATATACACGTGGTGGTCCAATATGCCATGCTCAAACGGCACGTGTGGGTGCATCAGGTGTGGGTGTATCAGTAATGATCACAGAAGATCTGGTGATTGGAAGCTGTATGACAGTGCACTTGCAACGTGATAGTCAAAAAAAAAAAAAGAATAGAAAACAAACTGTGTGAAAGAAAAAAAAACTTATTTAATATATATATATATATATATATATATATATATATATATATATATATATATATATATATATATATATTCGAAGTACCTTCAAACAAACCTGAATTTTCTTTTAAATCATTTATATTCTGTCATCTACTACCAAAACTTTTAAAGAACGTTTCAATTTTTAAGTAAAACAAAAGTCTTATTTAATTTAATTTTATTTTTTATGGATCTATTTTTTTTTTTTTTTCTGTATATTTCAAAGAATCTGAATCGTTTATATTGTATTTCAAAAAGATTAAAACTCTGTTTACACAATAAATTGAGCTCTTTTAAATGAATACATTAATTTTCACGAGTCCCGATAACCATATAAACTTATAGTGTGTATACCTTTTATTAATATAAATAAAATAAAATTATCTTAGCATTCATATTCAAATATAATTGAATTTTTTTCTTATATTTTGAAAATATTAAGGATAGTAAATGTTTTCCTTTAATTTTTCAATAAAAATTACAGGTTTTTTAAAACAGGGGATACTTTCGTACAATATGGTAATTTTCATATTATATTTATTTGGAACTAATAGGCTTTACCCGTATCGCGGAGCAGTATAATTAAATGAATTACAGAAAAAAAATTACCACTTTTTTGTAGATTTATATATATATATATATATATATATATATATATATATATGAAAAGAAAATTGCATTGAAATTGCATAAAATCTCTCTTCTTGTCTCATCTGCCTTCGCGGCGTCTTTTTTGTCCTCGAAGTCCATATCTCTATTGTCTGGGACAGCGCCTTGGCATACCCAGGAACTTCAAATTGGGTGCTTACTGGATACCAATTTTGAAACGAACAGCATCGAAAAAACGAAGTAGAACTTTTATATTTGTATCATAATTCAAAAGAAACATCATTATACCAACTATTCATAAATTTTGCTTTACATTATTTCCTACATTTTATTTGATTTATCCTGTGGACCATAGAATGGAAGCAATTTCCCCCAAAATTTTGTATTACATTATGCTATCAGCGTTATTTCAACAGCATGAGACACCTAATACTTTTGTAGTTATATATAATTCCCATTTTAACATATATATATACAGGGTGACAAGAAATGACTTGGACGAAGTTTCAAACGAAATATCTATAACTACCGCTAAAGTTATAAATTTATTTCATTAAGTATTGATCCTAGAATTCAACTAAACAGGTGTAAGTAAGTTTGTTGTGATAACCATTATGGTTAACAAACGATCTGCCATACTTGAATTACATAATAAAGGAAAAAACAATGTGAAATTGTTCCACTATTGAAAGTGCCTAAGCAGACGGTTTCATACACAATTAAAAGGTTTAAAGAACTCGGACATGATGATGACAGGCCAGGAAGAGTAAGAAAGTGCACAGTTAACACATCACAAAACCGGAAAGTTATCAAAAACCGAGTTCAACGATATCCTAGGATTTCAGTGAGAAAGGTTGCTAGAGAGATGAAGATCAACAGAGAAACCGCACTTTTGATGACAAGAATATAGCTTGGTCTTCGCCCTTACAAAATGAAAGAGGCTCAAAAGCTAATAACAGAGAACAAACGCACAAGACTTCAAAGGTGTAAAGAACTGTTAAAGCGGGCCGCAGATGATCGATGACAAACATTTGTCTTCACAGTTGAGAAACTGTTCTCGATTCAACAAACTCACAATAGCCATAATGATACAGTTTGGTCCGCCGAAGCACCTAAACCTTCTTGCAATGTTGAACGGCCTCAACGACCAAAATCTGTAATGAATTGGGGTGGGATATGTGCTAGTGGGAAAAGACCACTTGTTTTTGTTGATCAAGGGATAAAGATTAATCAACAAACATATCGCAAACTCATTTTGAAAGATGTTGTCTTACCTTGGTCCCAAAAGTTCTTTGGTAATAAAAGATGGACTTTCCAACAGGATTCCGCACCTACACACAGAGCCCATTTATTTTTATGTTAAATTATCGTAATAGTCAGCAAATCAAAATAATAATAATAATAATAATAATTAATTAAATCTGATCATGATACAGCTTTCTTCTTGCTCTCCACTGGATACTTTTGAATTTTTTGTCATTTTGGTAATGGATATTTTTGTGAATTTTTTTGTATTGAAAAGTGGGGAATTTTTCAGTACTTATTTTACTAATATTTTTATCGGTTGTATCTTTTCGTTATTTTATAAGAATGCTTCATATTCTGTTTTTATTTTTAATGTATGGCTATCTTTAATATTACGTTCGAAGAGATAAATTTTCCATTTTGAAAAGTTTTTTTTTTTTTTTTTTTTTTTTTTTTTTATAAAACGATCTACTAACGAATAAACTCTTTCAAGTGCTATTCGCTGATTTTCTATAAAAAATTACTGACATAAACTTTAATCATGAATAGAATTTTTGTGAAATATTAGCTGCTAAGTTCTTATAAGAAAGTTACAAAGCATTACTAAACAGGAGAATATGTCAGCAATAGCTACAAATAAGTGGCTGTTTGGCGATTCTTGTTTGTTATTTTCATGTTAAAAAGATTAGTTACTTTTAAAGGTACTAACGCTCTTACAGACCAACAAACTCCTCATAAAGTCGAATATAGGATAGTGCAGAAGAGACTTATGAGGGTACAACGCCTAGAAAAAACAGTGTCGCAAGAGCTTAAAAACGAGGTTGACGAAATTTTTAAATGCATGAATGGGGGCAAATGTCGAAGTGTTTCTACTTTGTACATTAAAAATGGGGACATTATGCCTTTAATAAATTAATTTACATTCTGCATAGAGATAACGCAATTTCACACTTGAAGTAGAAATGTAATACATTAAAATATATTCATCAATGTTTCTTGTAATAGATTGGTAAAATACCTTTGCAATAAGGCGTTCATATTTATGTATGGTTGTGTGTTCATTAATCCACGTCTGCTTTCGTGTTGTCTGATCACTGTAATCGAGAAATATTATATATATGTATTAGTATTGTATATACGTATATCGAGAAGTATTATATATACGTATAGTATTATTATACGTATAGCCATTTTAGGTATTCTTTTTTATAAAATACGGTACAAAAAAAAAAAAAAAAAAAAAAAAAAAAAAACTTTTACTCTTATTATTTAAGGTAATGAAATAGAGTGTAGATGAGGAAAGTATGTATAAGAAATAATAACAAAATTTAAAAACATTTTAATGCATTTAAGTTTTTTTTTTTTTTTTTTTTTTTTTTTACATTATGTTATTTAATATTAAGTCTAAATCAAAAATTTAGACTTAATGTTACATTTAAAATTGAACTTAAATTAAATTTAATGTTATTTTTAAAAAATACAAAATGTAATTTCTAAATAAAAATATAAATATCAGTGATAGAAATTATTTAATTTATAAATATTAAGAGGCAATTTTAGAGTTCTAAATAGGTTTAAGAATACGAATTTTAATTAGTTTTTACGTGTATATTTACACTAAAGAGAACTCAGAATACAGAATTTAATTTTGACTTTAAACGAAATATTTATTTCTCAAACATATATCATATATATATTTTTTTTTCTATCGGATATGTGATAAATTAATTCTGAATTACATAATATTTAAAAAAATAATTATAAGTAAGTTTATGAATAATTAAAATAAAATAAATTAATTTTTAAGTAGGGTCTATTTTGTTACTTCTTTGTGATGTTAATTATCTATCTGAACAGACATGGAGTTCTTGAGATTATTAAATGATTTTTCTATTTCAATAATTATGTTTCTCTTTAAAATTAATTTTCATTTTGTGAGAAATTAATGTTAGATTTACATATATATTTATCTATGGATTGCAAATTTTCAAAAAGATAGGTTTTAAATATATATATATATATTATTTAGTTAATAAAAAGTAGTTCATTTTTCAAACTAAAACAAAATTTAAATATAATTTAATTTTTACACTGTTATCCTAAATGATTCATTAGGTTTCAAAGCACTGTTTGTTTATAAATATACGGCGTATAAACATAGGCGATACATTAAAAGGTAGAGACACTCACAAAGCTTTAAAAGCCTGCCTCGGAATTTGCGTATTCTTTGGAGGGTGGACCTTCCTCTAGACTGAATTGTCCCAGCGCTTCATAGGGCGCGATGATCTGCTTGATGTATACCCCCCGCCCCCCAAATAGCCAGATTTCACTCTTTTTTCCCTTTCGATTTATCTTAAGGTTAAATTTTATGTATCCCTGATGCCAGTGACGCTGCATAAATTTCAGCAATGCATCACTGCTGCTGTGCCGGTGATTAAAAAGGACGGATTTATATATACGTATTTCTGACTTAAATAAAACTTTTTATGTGGTTTTCTTCTTTAATCTTCTGACTGCAAAATGTGTTGTACATTTGTTATATCTTTATATTGAACTGTTGTTAATCTTTTTGCAATAAAATCACAATTAAAAATTTAATCATAAAAACTAATCAGTAATCACTTATTGCTTAGCAGTGAAGGCCATACATAAATGACAAAATTTTAAAACTTATATGCAATATTTGGTTATAACATAAAAACGTATAGTGTAAATAATATTTGAGTTTAGCGTACATTATACGACTTGTAGGTTTAAGAAAATTAAATTTCGCCATGGACAATTGTTATTTTTTTAGGACAATATCATAAATTTAGATCAGGGCATTTATCCTACGTATGCATATATATATATATATATATATAACGTCAACGTCAATGAAGTTCGCTCCCATAAGAATCAGCTTGTAATAAGGAAACTGGGAACCATTACGGAAGGTATATGCAAAAGAACATTTTATTAATCTTTGATAATTTAAATACAACACCGTAACAGCATTTGTGTTACTTTGCAGCAAAACAAATAGTTATAATAAGCAATGAAAGCATATTCTATTGCACAACAAAAGTCAAAAATATTCGTTCGACATCATTACCAAAATGTGACGTCACCTTTTCGCTGGATAACTGCAGCAAGACGATTAGGCATGGACGACACAAAATGGCTTGAAGTGCCTGTGGGATTTTTTCCCCATTCCTGCCTCAGATAATCCTTCAGTTATTGTATATTACGAGGACGATTCTGGGCCACCTTACTCTTAAGAATTTTCCAAATACTCTCTATAGGCGAGAAATCGGGACTTGCTGCTGGCCACTCTAAAGTAGGGACACGTTTCGACCATAGTCACGTTTGTGGTAACCTCGCTATATGTGGCCGAACATTGTCTTGTTGAAATAACTATCGTTTTCTATGAAACAGTCGCTTAACTGATGGCCGTAGATTCATGTCAAGAATTTGTATATAGTCCTGAGCCTTTAACGTACCCGTACAAAAATGCAAATTGCCAACCACATTTGCTGTTATGCAACCTCACACCATCACAGAGCGTGTTTTAGAAACCACGCGATAGTAACAGTATGGATCGTTTGCTTCAACCTTCTTTCTAACAACTTTTCGACCATTTCCATATGACACCTGAAAAATGGATTCATCTGTCCACAATACCTTTCCCCACCGCGATGAAGCCAGCTGAGGTGGGATGTGTCCAACGCAACACGCCGATGTTAATTCACTGTAGTGAGGAATGGCTTACGCCTCGATTTGTAGAATGTGTAACCACATCTTTTGACATATCGACGCATAGATGTTTCGGAAATAGTTTTTATAAAGTTTTGTCTTGTCCGTCTAATTAGATCTGCGACTGACAAGAGCATAATTTTAGAAATATATTCACGAATAAGGCTCACTTCCTAATCCTTCAACTTTAGATTCCAACGGGGAGCTTTTCCAGGGCAGATTCAGTTGAAGTGAAACGTTTTATAATTTGGCGCTGTGAAATACAATTTGGCTCTGTGAAATACAATTTTGGTGATGTTGTACAATTTGATTTCGTACCACAAGATCCGTAGCTCGTCCCCTTGCCATGCGTCGGCTTAGCACGGTTAACGACCGTACATTGCTCGACCATTTTTGGTGTTTGCTCCCTATGACGTTACTGACTCAGATTTGTGTTCGAAACGGCTGGAATATTCTCGTACTTTCTACTGAACAAACTTTATTTCAAAGCGTTGGGATTCACAAAGACTTCAGACCAACTTTTAATTTTTTTTTCTTTGTAACATATATTTTGTTTGAACACAGTCTACACCTACATATAACTTTTTAAAATGTTTCGACGATCCCATATATATTTATTCACGAAAATCTTAGTGAACGAACTTTATTTACGTTAGCGTTGTATATATATAATTCTTTAGTGACATGGAATTTCCTTAGATAATATCTCATGGTAAATTTATTCTACTCCCTTTTCTTTGATATTTTAATTTTCCATTTCTGAAAATCACGACAGATAAAACTTTAAAATTCTAATTGGTATTAATAAAATTAGTAATATTTGGTCATAACTAAAATGAAATAGCAATAATAAAGAAACTTGTGTGAAAATGAAATAGATTTGGTCACAATAAGTTCTAAGAAACATTTTCATCATTGCCTTTACTGCTGGAAAAATATTCGAACTGACGAAGAAATTTGTTCTTTAGTAATGCATCTCTAATATGCTTGTAAAATATCAATGACACTAGAGCAATACGGTGTACACAAAAACTGCAAGAATATTGCTTCGATATAAGCATACAGGCACTTATATCAAATCCTATTCTTCCATTCATACATTTTTTTTTTTCAAATATTGACACATAAGCATTGTGTTGATAATGAAATGAATTATGATATGTACAATCGGTAACAAAAGTCTCTGAAAACTACCAAAAATTTCTATATAAAAAAATTACAATTAATGCAGTTTTGTTAAATAAATCCTTGTCGAATCATGTTCTTAGACTGACTAAGAACATGATTCAACAAGGATTTATTTAGGAAAACTATATTAAGTGTACTTTTTTTTTTATATAGGAATTTTTGCTAGTGTTTGGAGACTTTTGTTACCGAGTGTAGTAAAATTACTATTAATACGGTCGGGTCGATGGCTAAAGAGTCTTGATAGAGTCTTGATCTCTGTAACAGCAGAACAACATGTTACATATATCAAACCTGACATAAAAAAAAAAAAAAAAAAAAAAAAAAAAGTTTTATTTATTTGCGGTTAATATTAATAAAGTAAAAAAAAAAAAATAATAACTATAATAATAATAATAATGGTAATATTGAGTTTTAATAAATTTTAAAGATATAAAATTCATCATACTGACGCCAATCAAAATATAGTATTTAATTTTTCAGTTTTAATTATTTCATATAAGTGAGAAAATATAGCAAAGATGTTTTATAAAATATTCAGAAAAGTTCTTTCGAAAACATCTTGAAAATTTAGGAATATGAAGAGAATGTCATACCTTTTATATACCAGCAAAAGTATTGTTCTGAAAAGGAAAAAGGAACAAGTAAAAATTAAACAAAAATCAAAATATTTTCGATCTCCCTGTAAAATGTAATATTTGAAACGAGGTTTGCCTGTTACATGTGCTTTTGAGAATTATTTTAATTATCTGTAAAGAAAAAAAAAATGTTAGGCGTTACTACATATATTCGTGGAGATAAAACAGTTTCATTGAAAAAAAAAAATAAATAAAAAAAAATAAAATAAATAAATAAATTATAACACGTAGCTTATAAGACCCAGTAAAAAAAAAAAAAAAAAAAAAAAAAAAAAAATCATATTTAGGAAACTCTGCATACTATATTACACATAACTTACTGTAATCAAAATACAAAAACTTTTAAATATCTTGTGAAATATGTGCAGTTTTACTAAATATTAGGTCGTTGCAAAAGTTCGTGCGGACGCTGATCATTTTATTGCCTCCAAAGACGTGAGCTTCTATCGCCGTGGTATACATTTGTTACTCGAAAAATGCGCAAAGGTTGTAGAAAGTAATGGAGAGTAATTTGATTAAAAATTGTCATTTCATTTGATGTATTTTTATGAAATGAAGCAATAAAAAACCGCACGAATTTATGCAAAGACCTAACAGTTTTTAGCTACACATGCGCAATATTTAGCGAAATTTCATTTGCATAATATAATAGGCAATAGCATTGAGCTACTTACATGAAAAAAACCCCAAAAATATCTAGTAAGTTCAAAATATTATTAGAGATGGAGTAAACAAAATTTCAGTTCCTCTCCAAAAAACTAAATAAATAAATAAAAAATAAGGGGTTTTATCAATATTTATTTACATTAACCTTGCTCTTTTTTTACCACTGGATGTTGATTAGTCACAATAACAATGTGAGTAAAACCCCTTGATGTTTAGCTTTAACTTTGAGAAGAACTGTTTATTCTATATATATATATATATATATATATATATATCTTTGCACGATGTTTGTTTGGGGTTTTCACATAAGTAACTCAATGCTTTTGCTGTTAAATTATGCAAATGACATTTCACTAAACAATGCGCACGCATAGTTGAAAATTATTTAGCAAAAATGTTCATATTTTGATATTTATTTATTTATTTTTTACATTGTAATTACAGTAGGGTGTGCCTTGTATAGTGTGTTAAGTTTAATAAAAAAATCTTTTCTCTGAGTCTATCTTTATAAATTTAAAAGTTTTTTTTTTTTTTTTTTTTTTTTTTTTTTCAGGTGTTTTTTTTTTTTTTTTTTTTTTTTTTTTCAGGTGTTTTTTTTTTTTTTCAGGTTTTTTTTTTTTTTTTTTTTAAGAAATCGGTATATCTCCATGAATATATGTGGTAGTCTCATAACAAATTATACAGATAATTAGAAGAATCCTCATAATAACATGCTACAGCCAAAATATATTACAAGCATTACTTTTTACAGGATGATCCAAAACATCTTGACTGTTGTTTAATTTTTAATTGTCCCCTTTCCTATTTAGGACGAAAGCTTTGCTCAAATGTGTGAGGTATAACCTTTTCTTCAAACACCTAAAGTTTCAAGATGATTCCTAAATGGTAGATAGTGTATTAAATTAGGATTACTAAGCATATTTTGGATTATTGGCTAATTACCCAAAAATGCATATATTTAACATTAATAAAATGATAACCAAGAAGGCGCAAATATACATAGTAACAGAGATCGAATAGCCTTGGAACGAGTTTATTTTATCTTAGCTACTGTTATTTCAATTTAAAAAAACTTAAGGTCAAAGTCATATTAAGTGTTAACATTAAATGAATCTTTAGATTGTAACTACAATTATTAACTTTAAACATAAACAAACCTTTAGCTACTACCTTGATTTCAGAAAACAAAATTATTCGTATAATGTTTAATCATGACTAACATCTAATATATGTTTTTTTTGTTTAAAATTAGAGTAACTAAACAATATTTAAACACACATGGTAATGGAGAGTAGCATGTAATCAAATATGAAACAAAATACAGTTTTTCTTAAAAACACACAATTTGTTAATGTACAGGGAAATAAATATATAAATAAATAAATAAATATATATATATATATATATATTATGAATCACGTGTAATCTTTGATAAAATAAAGTGAGGATCCGTTAGCGACAACCAGTTTGAGTGTTGCTGCATATAAGGCTTTTTTTTTTTTTTTTTTTAACATTGAATCCAGTGCTTAAAGCGTACAGGATACTACAGCTGGAAAAACTGGAAAAACCCGTAACTTTTGCCGGCTGATCGGCTGCTGGAAATATTCCATCCTATGATGATTAAGCTGTTTAAATATTTATAACTACTGGAGTTTGAATACTGGTAATACTGAAACATCCTCTGGCAATATGATGGTTGGTTGATTGAGTTTAACATTGCACTAGTACTGTGCTGTGGATAGTTGTCGACTGTGTGAGACGTGCACATGAGGATCGTCCAGAGACTTCCATAACAATTTTGATCCTCCACGGATTGGCTGGCTCCCCCCTTCCGTAACCTTAAGATGTATAATTTGGTGTTTATGGTGAATAAACCTCTGCTGATTCAGGAACAGCAAAATCCTTAATGACTTGCTGTTTGCATTTACAACTAGACCTATTGTATCATCTGGCAGTTTTCTCGGATTTTATATTCTAGAAGTAGCACTGACGACTCCTAAAAGCTCTAGTGAGTGATCCGTTTCGTAAAGCTGATTTTTTCGATGTAAGATTGATTGTAAGAAGAAATTATTCAGTTTTAAATTTTCTCACACGGACTATGCTAATGTATAATTCATTTTTCAAAAAGAATTGCCTCAAATTATGTGGTAAGGGGAAAGGAAATATATATGAAGGATTTTGACGTAATGCTGATTTCGACTTTCCACGCATAAATAGAAATATTATAAAATTTGTATGCGCTAACTACTTGCATTTGAAATAACTATTAAAAAAACAGTGGAACACAAATATCAAGCTGTTTTCAAATTTGTTTGTTTTTGCAAATTAATTAATGGTTTCAGTCAAGATTTCATTAAAATCTGAAACTTAAGAAAAAACAATAAAAAATAAATAATGTCCTGCGTACAAGTTGAAGATTGCTAGATTTATAAATTCTTTTATTTCTTAATTATTATTATTATTTTTTTAATTAAAATATATTTTCAGTTTACATATTATTTAACTTTAATTTTATATTCATTAAGTTAGTGAAATTTGTCAACATTAAAATATTTGATTATGGAGTGAATTTCATTAATTCTCAATAACAGATAAATAACTCTTTCAAAATTTATTACTATTATGCATATTTTAAAAGCGGTTATTTAAATTCAGATAACGATTAGATTAAGTTATGAATATTTACTCACATTAAAATATCTTTCCATAGAATCAGTCGTTGAAAAATTGTTTACGATACGATTTATTTCTCCGCAGATAAGTTATTTATGTATCAGTAAACATGAACACATGTGTAAACAAATTAATGTACCACAAACTGCTTTATACATTTATTTACTTTCGCATAAATAATTATTTCCAATATAAGTCTGGTTGTACACAAGAAAAGAAAGTTTTTATTTTACGACGTGGGAGATTAATTTCTAATTTGCGACGCCTTAAATATCAGAAATGTTATTAAAATGCAAATGTACTGATTAAAATATAGTCGATTGCTATAATTACCAATCAATGATATAAATAATATACACTGAGGGAAAAAAATATCCCAACACCAGGAAGGAGCTGTGCCAGATAAACGGAATTTGGTAGGCGTGTTTATACATCTGAAAGATGACGTCGATTCAAATTTCGAGCTACGCGCATAAGTGTGGCGCTAGTACGACACTATGAACATGCAAATGAGGTTTGCTTTAAATAAGCGCTGTAAGGTTCGTGATCGTTATTTACTGTTGAGATTTGACGTAGTGGGTTAATGTTAGTCAAGGATGCCTCTAAGAAGACGAAGAAGCCATAATCAACAGCTCACTGAGTTTGAACGAGGTCGTGTAGTAGGGCTACGGGAAGGTGGGTTTTCTTTCCGCGATATTGCAGAAAGACTTGGCAGGAATGTATCCACTGTGCATGAGTGTTGGCAGCAGTGGTCAAGGGAAAGTACTGCCTCAGGAAGACCGGGTCGCGGCGGCCACGTGGCACTACTGAGAGGGAAGACCGCCGTGTTCGGCGTATGGCTCTGGCTAATCGTACTGCGTCTGCAGCTGAAATTCGAGTTACAGTTGGCACCACAGTGACACAACGAACTTTTACAAATCGGTTACTTCAAGGACAGCTCCGAGCCAGACGCCCTGTAGCGTGCATTCAACTGACTCCAAACCACTGCCGTTTGCGACGTGAGAGGTGTCAAGCTAGAGCTCATTGGAGGACGGAGTGGAGAACTGTTGTGTTCTCTGATGAAAGCCGGTTCTGACTTGGTCGCAGTGATAACCGTGTGTTGGTTAGAAGGAGGCCAGGTGAACGCCTGCTAGCGACCTGTCTGCCGCCTAGACACACAGGGCCTACTCCCAGAGTTATGGTTTGGGGAGCAATTTCGTATGACAGCAGGAGCACTCTCGTGGTTATCCCACGCACTCTGACTGCAAATTTGTACGTCAGTCTAGTGATACAACCTGTTGTGCTGCCATTCATGAACAGCATCCAAAGGGGTGTTTTCCAACAGGATAACGCTCGCCCTCATACCGCTGTTGTAATGCTCTACAGAGTGTCGACATGTTGCCTTGGCCTGCTAGATCACCAGATCTTTCACCAATCGAGCACATATGGGACATCATTGGACGACAACTCCAGCGTCATCCACAACCAGCATTAACCGTCCCTGCATTGACCGCCCAAGTGCAACAGGCATGGAACTCCATCCCACAAACTGATATCCGACACCTGTCCAACACAATGCATGCACGTTTGCATGCTCGCATTCAAAATTCTGGCGGTTACACCGGTTACTAATGTACCAACATTTCACATTTGAAATGGCTCTTCTCGCCAATGGCTCTACCTGTGTTCTTGAAACTTTAATCAATTAAATATGTTACCTAGGCAAATGTATTGCTGAAATTTCATTACTGTACAATAATTGTTTCTTGGTGTTGGGATTTTTTTTTTCATCAGTGTATATACATTAATGTTGAAAGATTCTTTTTGAAACAAATAGTTTCATATACATAAAATTATAATATATGATTTTATTTATTATTATTTTTTTTTATCATAACTCTCTCTTGAAATTTGGTTTATAATTAGGCTTAAATATTTAATGATATTATATAAATTATAAAAGTGATTGAAATATTTATTATACTTCCTAATTTGAGCTTTTAAAATAATTTAATTAAAGTTTGAGAAAACTTCATAGTTTGTTAAATGGAAATCTGTTATTTCGTATCAGAAATAAATAAATAAATAATTAAACCGGTAATAATAAAGAAAAGTGTTAAAAACTTTTTATTAGTAATAAAAGTTGCTAGAAACTGGTGTTTGTACTATAAACAAACTTAAATAAACGGCATAATTAGAAAAAAATAAAAAATGAAAATATTACTTGTTCCGAGATGCCCCGCAAAAAACACATACTGCCTTCATCTAGAACGTATAAAAAGTCATTTTCAGAATCCTTTAACTAGAAATATTGATTCCTCAGTTCTGCGTATAAGGTAAAAAATAACTCCTACCGGATAGGCGAAATAACCAAGAAGTTCTAATCTATGTTTCTTTTTTTTTTCTTTTAGATGGTCAAACAATATGCTGTATATTAAAGATCCTTTGTATTGCGAAAAAATATCCCTTAATTTCCTGGAATAAGGTCATAAAGGGAAAGTATAGATACTAAACTTCACCTCTTGAGTTCCCATATTTTCACAGAGATTTTTAAATATTTTTCATTACGACAATACAGAAAAACGTTCTAGAATTGCAAGAACAGTCTACAAACAAAAAAAAACGCTTTTATACCCTTTTAATCAACTGCATGATAACCTGTTTCTGACTAGTTAGGGCTCTTTTTCAGAAAATGTAACAAGAGTAACATGTATCGCACGAGTAGCCAGAAGACATATTACAAAAACAAGGCGTTCTTGAACACGAAACAATCATCTCCAAGCTCTAAATAAATGATAACAGGAGATCAACTGTAAACATTGCTTTTGAAAAATGAATCCAGCAACAATTATAAAGTCTTCTTTATAATATATTTTTTCCTTAGTTTCCACCAATATGAATTTATTTTATTATTAAATATTTATTTCATTACATTTCTTTACAAAAGCTTGTAAAAAATAAATAAACGAATAAATAAATAAAATACATTTTTTTTTCTTTTCAGTTATTATTTTCGTATTCAGTAACTTCGAAATCGGTACAGATTTACTACTTTTACTTAATATATAATTTTGTTGACCATCAGTTTAATAAGGTAGCGTGAATACACATAACAGAAAGCAATTATTAAGTTCTTCATTCTTCAATAAGTATGATGTGCAAATTATAGAATATCAAACAGCCATAGTATGATTCATAGGTTAAAATCAGCATTTTTTACAGTTGTGTAAATTAAAACAAAAAGTTAAATACATCATAATTTTAACTTTTTCGTAGAAATTTACATTCACGTTTAGTATGAATTGAATTCCCAAACAAACAATAATAGTTTATTTCAACATCATTTTATTTCAAATTTAGATATATTTTTTTGAAAAATAAAACTACTAAAATAAACTTCTTTTAAGATTTAAAACGAATGAAACATGATGTGATTAGTACAGAATTTAAAATACTTTCTAACTTTAGTTATTCTACTCAGTTTTATATTCTTTTACTTCAATATAGTGATATATATGAAAATATTAATTAAAGAATATATGACAATATAATATTTATATGAAACTATTAAAAATATAAAGCAGAAATTTGTATTTTTTTACATTTCTACTGGATCGTCGTGTTTCATTAGAAATAAATTCAAATTTAATATGCCAAATTACATTGGTACGTTAGTCTCTCTGTGTGGGTCCTAAATCGTGTGGTTACAAGGATTCTACAGGAAAAAAAATCTGTCTACGGTCTTGTTAAGCCATGCCGGAGACAGGCCCGAAAACTAAGGCTGAAGACCGTAGTTTCATTTAAAAACAAGAAATACATGTAAAATTTAACATAAGATTGTTTGTAAAAAACACACATTTAAAAAAAATAATAATAATTAAATAAATAAATGGATAAATTAATTTAGACAAATTATATTTTCCTAACAGAGAAAAAAATAAGTCAAACGGATATAGTACTATTATAATTTATATTCAATAATATGAGTAACGTTCGTGCAAGATATTATAAATCTGTTTTAGTTTATTATAATTATCTAGATTTAATAATAATGCTTTAAGACTTGACTTATTGTTTTATTATTTTTTATGTAAATTTAGAGTAATTGTAGTCTAGAGTAATATTTTAAATTCTATAGCTAAGTATAAACTTAATGTTCATCGAATCTGAGTTACTGAGATTGCCATTAAAATTTAATGTAAAAGATATAGAATTCTCAATGACTGAAGCGAATTAGAAAATGATTTTAATGAGTCTTAGTTCGCTGTTATTTTGCTCTGATATAATCTGTATCAAAACAAGTTCCAATGATGTATATATAAATTACGTAGACATTTAATGGCTTAATAGATTACAAAATATTAAACTTTTGCGGCATTTTGCAAAATTATACCGTTTCTAAAGCAGTTACCTTAATAATTTAAATCTGCTTTAAATTAATTCTAGTAAATGCATGTAATTCTCTGTAATTTGTAAATATCTTTAGTTAAAATATGAGGCATAAAATTTCCGGGAGAAAAAATAGTATATATATATATATATATATATATATACATATGTATTAATTATGAGCAACTCAAACCTTTTTAAATTAACCTTTAAAAATTTACTTTTACTAAAATATATATAAAGTTGAAGATTGTAAATAATGGAAATATAAAAATATAAAATAATATTTTAATGAGATTATTATTATTATTTTAATTTTTTAATTTTTAATTTTAATTTTAATTTTAATTTTTTTTTTCTTTTTTTTTTTTTTTGGGGGGGGGGGGGAGGGTTAAAAAAACTCATATTTGGTAATTTTGCAATTTTCATTCAGAAAGTCTTATTTCCATTATTTTGCTTTTTTTTTTTAATCCTTCCTCTTATATGTGTTAAAATAACTTTTTTTTTTTTTTAAGCATACTTTTATGCTTTAATTTGTTATCATATAACTGTAAAACGCATTACATAAATGCCTTTTGTTAATTATTTTTATTTTGAAATTTTGAAATTCTTATTCTTATTTTTTTTTTTTTGGGGGGGGGGGGGGAGAGGGTTAACAAAACTCATATTTGGTAATTTTACAATTTTCATTCAGAAAGTCTTATTCCCATTATTTTGCTTTTTTTTTTTTTAAGCCTTCCTCTTATATGTGTTAAAATAACTTTTTTTTTTTTTTTTTTTTTTTTTTTTTTAAGCATAATTTTATGTTTTAATTTGTTATCATATAACTGTAAAACGCATTACATAAATGCCTTTTGTTAATTATTTTTATTTTGAAATTTTGAAATTCTTTCTTTCTTTCAAAATCACTGATAACATTAAATAGTAATCTAACCATTTCATTTTTATATTGTGTATGCCTTTGAATTAATCTATTTTAGGAAACTTGTATGAATGAATATTCGCTTTTACTTTAAATATTTGAATATATATATATATATATATATATATATATATATATATATATATGTAACGTGCATAAAATATACATAAATCACTGATAATAAAATATACGTAATTATAAATAAAAAGATTGAAAATGATAAAATAACAGTTTATACCACCAGAAAAATATCTTTTCTCAATATTATTCTTTTTTTTTTTTTTTTATCTTAAAAACATTACATATAAGTGTAGTTGATAGCAATCATACTTTTTTTTTTACAAATGAAGTAATAAATAATTGTTATTGGTAGTATAAATATTAAGCAGGGATTCTGATTTTGTTCATAAATAATGTTACAGCCCAATGGCAGGAAAAAAACTCATACAAAAGAAAATAACGTTATTTATCATCACTATTATTTAAAAAAAATTCATGTTCAAAATAAGTTTCATTATGTTTTACGATTTCAAAATAAACGAAATATTATTTAACGTATGTTCATTTGCGAATTTTTGAAAAAAAAAAAAAAAATATGTCAACGCACGTCATTTTAAAAATGTATAAATAGAGTAAATAAGGACAGAGCATAATTTTTAAAATACTTGTTATCTAATCCGGAGAGTTTAATTTCCTTAAATTTTCCCTTTTTGCTTAGATTTTTTGCTTATCATAGTATTATTTTTTCTTCTCCTAAAGGAAACCAAAAATTATTTATTTCCTGCTTCCATGCATTTTTCCTTAAATAACAGTGTAATCACACTTACCACTGTTTTACAGAGTAAAGCAATTTAGTTTTCATTAATAATAAGTCATTTTTTACTTTCCTCTATATGTAATATAGAGAAAGTATTGGATTCGCGAAAATTTTCGACCTCCGTTTTTTGACGGATCTACACGTTTTGGGATGTCCTGAACATGAATTGATAGTTTTTAAAAAATGTCTGTCTGTGTGTCTGTGGTTTAGTGTTTTCACCGTATCTCACGAACCAATGAATGAAATTCAACCAAACTTGGTATATAGTTGGACCCTGGCGGGGCATTGTGCTGATTAGATTTGGGGATCAATAGCCCATCAGGTGGCGCTGTGATCGCATTTTATGTAAATTTTTAACATGGCTGTATAGGACAAATTTTCGTATTTTTCGCCGCATCTCACGAACCAATGAATGAAATTCAATCAAACTTGGTATATATTTGGAACCTGACGGGGCATGGTGCTGATTAGATTTGGGGATTAATCGTCTAGCAGATGACGCTGTGATCACAAAATTTCGTATTTTTCACCGTATCTCACGAACCGATGAATGAAATTGAACCAAACTTGGTGTATAGCTGGACCCTGACATGGAAAGGGTCTGAGTAGATTTTGGGATCAATCGCCCTGCAGATGGCGCTGTGATCGCATTTTATGTAAACTTTTAACATGGCAGTATAGGACAAATTTTCGTATAAATGTACATAATCTGTGACAATTTCAAACAAAGTTATAGATTTTTTTACTTTTAACGAAAAAAACTTTTTTTTTTTTTTTTTTTTTTTTTTTTTTTTTAAACGAAACTTAACCAAACTTGGTATTTAGTTGGTCCCCGACATAAACTGGTGCTGATTACATTTGGGGATCAATAGCTCAACAGGTGGCGCTGTGATCGCATTTTTTCTAAATTTTTAACATGGCAGTATAGGACAAAATTTTGTATAAATGTTCATAATGAGAGTTATTTTTAACTTGTGATTGTAAAATTAATATGAGTTATTGATAATAGTAATAGTTAACTAGGAAAAAATTTCTGTGCATGTGGGGGCATCGCTTCCCCCCCTGGGGGGGGGTAAATATTCAAGATGGGCATCTTTCGAAAGGTTTCGTCAATACCTTTAAAACAATTGGTTGAACTATAAGTCTGTGATAATTTAAAACAAAGTTATCGATTTTTTTTTTTTTACTTTTAACAAAAAATAAAATAAAATAAAATAAATAAAATAAATAAATAAATAAAAAACGTATTTTTTTTTTTTTTAATATTGTTACTGATTGAATATGTATATAGGAAAGAATAGAAGAAAGTCTTGTGGTGGCCACAACAAATCTAATAGTCTCTATTATTAATTCTTTATAATTCTGTCATTAATTGTTAATATTTTCTTTCTTTTTTTTTTTTATTATGTTTCCTTGACAATGCATTGTATATGACTCATATATTATTCTAAGTATCTAACTTAAGAGAATTTTAGTTGAAACAAAAACATTTTTTTTTTTTTTTTTTGGAGCGAAGATATGCTAATAATTAATTTGATATATTCTAATATTTTGGGCTCTATTGTAAAGCAGCAATAGCGCAGGCCTAGATTTAAGAATTTTATTTGATAATTACGGTTGAACCTTTTGATTTTTGGTGTGCTGAACCCGAATCTGAAGCCAGTTTTTCTCTATAAAGTATATTTTTTTAACCGACTTCAAAAAAAGAAGGAAGGTTCTCAATTCAAACCGTATGTTTTTTTTATGTTTGTTAGCTCATAACTTCTGAACGGATGCTCCGATTTTGATACTTTTTGTTTTGTTGAAAAGGTCTTGGTCTACAATAGGTCCCATTGTAATATCTTTACGATCTAAAGAAAACACAGGATGCCCAAAAAAATCAGTCCCATTCTTTTAACTGCTCAACGGCTGCAGCTATAGTGATAAAAATGGTATGTAAGTATAGCAAAGTGGCCATGCTGTACAAGGTTAAACCGCTTACAACGCCACCTGGTGGAAAATAGCGGAGTTATTGTTCCTATCTCGAAAACCGTTCTAAAGAAAAAGTAAATTACAAAGCTGAAGAGTATCACCGATTTAGTACAAAAAGATAGTTTAGACATTTATGCTAACGTTCCTATCTCGGAAACGGTTCAAGACAGGGGGAAAAGGGGAATTATAAAATTGCAAAGCATCATTAGTACGAAAAGATAGTTTTGACATTGATGCTAAAAATGCAAGGCTGAAAACGTGCATTTTTTTTTTTTTCGCAATTTCTTACACTATACATACTTGAGCCACATTGCTCACGTTGTAGCGTAGCTGGTGAGACATATGCTATATAGTTCAAAATACGGTTACTTGATACTTTTTGTTTTGTTGTAGAGATCTTGATCTGAAGTAGGTCCCATTATAACTTATTTACAATCTAAAGAAAATAAAGCGCCATTTGGTGAAAAACAGCGGAATTAGCGCTCCTATCTAAAAAACGGTTCAAGATGGGAGAAAAGTTAATTACGAAGTTGTAGAGCATCTTCGATTTACTACGAAAAGACAGTTTTTAGACATTATTGCTAAAAATAGAACGCTTAAAACGTGCAGTTGTTTGTTCGCAATTTCCTACATTGTGCATACTTGAACTACGTTGCACACTTTGTAGCGTAGCGGATGACACGTATACTCTGTGGTTCAAAGTGCTGTTACTGTAAGCGGTCACATCGATTAGCACAAAGTCGTTTTCAACCAAGAAGTGTTCTTAATCCAAGGAGAGTGTTCTTAAAGGAGGAGAGTGTTCTTAAAAGGAGAGTGTTCTTAATCCAAGCTATGTGTTGTTTTTGGTGTTTATAAGCTTATAACTTCGTAAGATATACTCTAATTAACCGACTTCAAAAAGGAGCAGGTTCTCAATTCAAAGCGTATGTTTTTTGTTTTTGTTTTTGTTTGTTAGCTCATAACTTCTGAACAGATGATCCGATTTTGATACTTTTTGTTTTATTCTAATGATCTTTGTCTGAAATAAATCCCATTTTAAGATCTTTACGATCAAAAGAAAATACAGGGTGCCCAAAAAAGTCAGCCCCGACTCTTTTAACTGCTGAACAGCTGCAGCTATAGTTATGAAAGTGGTATGTAGGTATAGTTAAGTGGACATGTGCTACGCGATTCAACCGCCTAAAGCGCCATCTGGTGGAAAAGAGTGGATTTAGCGATTCTATCCCGGAAACGTTTCAAGACAGGGGAAAAAGTGAATTATAAAATTGCAGAGCATCATAGATGTAGTACGCAAAGATAGTTTAGACATTAATCATAAAAACAGAACGCTTAAAACGTGCATTTGTTTGTTCACAATTTCCTATTTTCTGCACACTTGAACGACATTGCATATGTTGTATCGAAGCGGGTGACATTTATGCTACGTAAAATTCAAAGTATGGTTATTTTAAACGGTCACATCGAGTAACGCATAGACATTTTAAACCGACTTCATAAAGGAAGGGGTTCTCAATGCAAACCATGTTTCTCGTTGTTGTTGAAATTTGTCAGTTTATAACTTCGTAAGAGACGATTTAATTTTAATACTTTTTTTGTTGTCGTAATGATCTTAGCCTGAAATAGGTTTCATTATGATTTCATTAAAATATAAACAACTTACAGGATACTCACAAAACTCTGTTCTCACTCTAACTGCTGAACGCATGCAGCTGCACTGGTAAAAGCAGTATGTAAGTATCGATGTTGAAACTTCTGTCCGTCAGCTGCAATGCATATTTTTCTCTTTGTTTGAACTTTACGCTGCGCAATTTCCAGCGCAGCGGGTGACACATATTCACTGTAAAGTTCAATATAAAAGCCTAACAGAGTTTTCGATTACGAATACAGCGTATCCGTCCTTTACATTTCTAAAGACTTTTTAATTTAACGTATGTTCGTTCAATAGATAGTTTTTTACTCATATCCGATAAAGGCAAGAAAAGTAGCACAATTTAAAAGTGCAGCATTTGAGAAAAATCAACTTAAAAATAACTTGACTAGAATAAAACTGGCACAACTGTCTCTCGAGTGGATAACTTTCTAGATGGAGATGTAACTTTTTTGTTCACATTGGGTGCATTTCATGTATTTTTCAGTGACATAAACCATTTTTTGAGTAATGTCACTTTTCTTGGAACTTGTGATTTGTGAAATTTCCATCGAACGCCTTCTGATGCTCTGCTATATAAATAAGTTTTCACTGAAAAGAGAAAAATAAAATCATTTTGTAAAAAAATAGAACCGACTCCAAAAAGGAACTACTATTCAAACAATTAAAAATGAAAGAAAATTGGCAGAAAATGGAACTGTAAATTGCGCCTAAAAGTATAAAATAATTTCCTTCGCCAAACAACCTATAACACTACAATTAATCATAACTTTTGAAGTCGGCGCAAAATTAAATAAAAATTGATACCTTTATTCAATACAAAAATCAAATCCTATTCAAAATACACATCTCACATTGTTACCTGCAAAACTCAACGAAGAACTAATTTGATTCAAGAAAACGAATAAGATTTCCTATGCAACAAAAGTTGGCGAAGTTGCTAGTATCTGACGTCCTTGGTGAAAGAAAAATCGCAAAATTATCTGGCAAACATATTTAATTTCTTTGGGATATCATGATTATTTTGATAAGGTACATCAAGGGAGAAATCAAGAATATGAAACAACACATCGTACAATATATATTATGAAAATATACATCTTGCGTGTATATTTTTGCAATACGTTTTGAACGCCAAATCCAAATGCCACCAAGGATAATAGTTATAAAAGTTATACCAAATTTGCAAAGGAAGCTCTAACTTCGTAGAAACATAAATACCGCATTGTGAAGAATGTTCACTGTTCTATGTAGATGCTACTAATGGACCAATTGTATACAGTGATAAAATAATAAAGGAAACATGAAAATGGATCATTCGAGACAACAGCATTTGTTGCTACCGATCTGAAGACAAACCTTTAAAAACTAATTAAATTTTATTTAATTTTGCGCCGACTTCAAAAGTTATAATTAATTGTAGTGTTATAGGTTGTTTGGCGAAGGAAATTATTTTATACTTTTAGGCGCAATTTACAGTTCCATTTTCTGCCAATTTTCTTTCATTTTTAATTGTTTGAATAGTAGTTCATTTTTGGAGTCGGTTCTATTTTTTTACAAAAAGATTTTATTGTTATTATAGCGTGCACACTAACATAATTTCTTTCATAATTCATCCGCAAATAAACTTATATGGTAAGTTTTAAACACATTACAAACTACCGAAAATATAAAAATTGTGCCACTAAACACCCTGTATTGACAAAAGTCTACACGCTATACAGGAAAACTGGCTTTTTCTTTTGTTTCTGTACACACACACACAAATATATATATATATATGCATATATATCAATTAAAATTTGCAAGTCAAATTTTGCCAATATTATTTTTGTAGACTTGTGAAGTTAATCTGGCTTAATATGAATTAATTGTCAGTACTAATTATAAAATTGCTTAAAAAGAAATTGTCTACTTAAAAAAAAAAAATCTGCTTTATTTATTTATTTATTTTATAATTTATATTATTGTCATTAACAGATTCTGCAGCTTCATTTAAATCTTCTAGCACAAAGAAATACCAAGTAACGACTATAAGATACACATTTTTAATGGTTTCAATTACAGTTTACGACTGAATGTTTAAAAGCCAGCTTTTTTTTTAAGAATTAGGCTTTCTTGGACAGTTAATTTCAGTTATAATGTTGAAAATTTCATAATATTTTCTTTATCTAAAGTGTTTACACTCGTAATTTTTTAACTGATTACACGCGCGTAATCCTTATGGCTCAGTAGGAATTATAGATTACTTACTTTCTTCTCAACAAGTTGCCGCAATTTTGTAAAAGAAAAAAAAAGGGGGAATTAAATTTATTAATGAATTTGCAGGATACATTAGTCTGAGATATGCATATATGGGGATTTAAATAAATTGATTCATAAACACATTTTTATACGAAGTTAAAATTTTTAAGTGTCTTGCTCATGGGTGCAAAATAGCTCATCAAGTTGGTCATCGAACAATTTAAATGTATTTCTACGAAGATTCTATTGCACAAATTTCTTTCGAATGAAATCAGTAATTCGAAAGTTACCGTAATGTCAAATTTTCAATTTGCCGGAGTAAGGAGCTCAGTGAATTTATTCAAGATATTTGAATGGTACGTTCAATGTCAAGCTTTTTTTCGAATTAGTTAAGTTTTTCCAATCTTACCTTAATGACAAATTTTCAAGTGGCGACCACTTGGAAACAAAATGACAGATAGAGTCGGCTAACGAATTGGTCAAAGACGTTTGTAAGATAAGCCTATTGTCCAATTTTCATTATGGATAATACTGTATTTAAAAAGTTTTCGTGGTGGCAAATTTTTAGGGGGCCCCCATTTGTAAACAAAATGGCGAATCATGTTGTCCAGCAAACTAATCCATGGAATTTTTAATATAAGTCCAATGTTTTTCGAATTAGTTCAACATTTGAAAAATTATCGTGATGACAAATTTTTATTGCAAGTGGTCTCCACATTAAAATAGAATGACAGAGCAAGTTACCAGACTATTTTATCCAAGACATTTGACAAATAAGTCGACAGCACAAATTTCGTTCGAAGTAATAGGGTATTTCAAAACTTATCGTGATGATAAATTTTTAGATGTCTGCCGCATGGTAAAAAAACGCTGATATATATGTCTAGCGAACTATCCAAGGTACAGTCGGCAGCAAAATTACTGAAGCACTAGCAATAATCCCTACTTAAAAGATGGGAACCTAATCCTGTTTTATTAAGTAACTATTTGTCGAGTCATGATCTTACACTGTAAACGTAAACGTCTTAAATTCAGTTAAAAAAGTGTCTTAAACGTATGGTCATTTTTTAAGCGAAAAAAAAAATGCCTTACTTTTTAAAACACTTTTTTGCAACTGAAATTAAGACATTAAAATGTCTTAAAACACCGCCATGTTTTTTAGGCTTAGAAATACCGCCATGTTAGGCTTAAAAACACTTCTATTGTTAAGGCTTTTTAATAAATAAATAAATAAAGGTGGCCTGCGATTCTTTTTTTTCTGTTAAAAATAGTTTTAGAATTCTCTAGAGCATTAAAAAAAAAAAAAAAAAAAAAAAAAAAAAAAAACATTTTTCAAAAAATGCCTTTCACCCAGCACTAGAATCGAACTCAAATCAGTCGCGGAAAACGAAACCAAGCATCGGAAGTCGCAGTTAATGCCATGTACCTTGCCAATCAAGCCACCATTTCACACAGGAGAGGTCCTTTTTATAATTATATGCAAGTCAGTATTAGCAAAATGCAGGTAATTACAAGTTATAATTCGTATTTATTGTTATAAAACTATTAGTAATATACTATCTAACAGTTAATATGCATTATTATATTAAATTTTGTATCTAGAGGTTTAGAATTTTTAAAAAATGCATATAAAATATGTGAAAAACTATCCTTATTTCTCCCTCAATATTTTTGGATAACGATATCTTCCTTTAAACTGTTTTTTAAAAGAAAACAAATTATGAACATGAATACCTGAAAATTCGTTGTTTTACGCTTAAGAACATGTAAATATGTGGAAGAAAACAGATTTTAAATCAAAATTAAGAATAATAAATAAAAAACAGTGATGCACAAATTATTCAAGATTCGCTTTCTTAGCTCTAAGTTACTTGCTTTCATGTTAATACTTTTTCTTTAAATATCAAATATTAGCTTTAAATACGTAGTTCTTTTTTATTTTTATTTTTTTTACCGAATAATTTTTGCGTTATAATGTATTGCTTTATGAGTTATAATAAATATAATTTCATGCAAATATACACATATCTAGAGTAATATTAATTTAAAATTTAATTTCATAAATTAATATTGTTTAAATTGCTTACGCTTTACAACTTAATATGTAAAATTTATTATATTTATTGAATGAGGAAAGAAATTTAAATAGGCCAAGTATGTTGCTTAAAGTAGATTTCATATATGAAAAATGCCAAGAAATGCAAGTGTCTGAATTTCCAAAATGGACGAAAATTTAGACGCATTTGCTGTCTGAAATTTCTCATAGTTATGCATTTTAGATATTTTTTGTGTCTGAATTGGTATTTTAGACACATTTCTGTCTTAAATTAAGATATCTATAATGTCTTAGGTGTATATTAAGGCACTTACGTATCTTAAATGATTTTTCAGTTGTTTTTATGTCTTAAATTAAGACACCTTTATTTGCAGTTTAGTCTTCTACTGTTTATAAAAAAGTAAGTTGATGTTAAAAATAAGTGATCAATCTAAAAAAAAAAAAAAAATATATGAAAACTGTGGATGTATATATCACAGTACCACTGTACAGCCTTCGTTCGAATAAATTCAGTACTCTCGCATGTTATCGAGATGATAATTTTCAAGTGGTAGCCCTTTGGAAACAACATAACAGAATAAGCGGCCGTCGAAGTCACCGAGGATATTTATTACATAAGTCCATTATTTAAAAAATATTAAGCGCCAAATATGCCATTTTGAGAACATTTTATTATTTTTTTTTTCTCCACAGATAATTAAGATACAAATATTTTATATATTTTTAATTAAATATTGAAGTACTTAGTTTCTTTGCACTTTTTTTTTTTTTTTTTTCAAAAATTTTGCAATATAAATTATAGTTTTTAAAATTGTTCAAATTTATGAAAAATTGCATCTTTTTTCTGCATAAGAAAATAAATTCACTAAAAACAATTAATTCGAGTGCGGGAGTTCAGGAACCTTGTATATGAAGAACAATGGTTCTTATTTTAAGTCATAACAAACAGGGTTAAAAAAAAATAATTTAAAAGGAATTTTCAGGTGTGTATTTAGAAAGGTCCCAAAATGGGAGACTTGGCGTGTTCTGACTAGCAGAATAAAGAACTTTTGCGTGAATAAATCTGTCAATACCTTTGTCACTTTTGTCGTTAATGAGAGACACATATTCAGGCAGGTGTTGAATTAGTTATACTGCCCATTTCTATATGTTCGGAAGAATGATCTATATAAATGAGTCATAAATTCTTGGTCAGCATTCTAAACTAAGCATTCTTTAAGTGAATTTTAATTTCAATAGAGAAGTTCTTTAATTTCATTTTTAAAGTAAAAATGCCGTAAAAGATTTTAACTGTGCAACAAGCCTTAGACTATATGGAAACTTTGGGTTCAAACGACTTCTCAGCAGATGAGTGCAGTATGTTTGCCACCAGATCCTGGTCATATAACTGATGAAGAAAATTTTATTAAAAATAATTTAGATGAAGTTGTGCCAGTGGATGTATGCAGGGAAGACGAACTTAATTTAAACGGTGTGAAACACTAGATATTTCAAGAAAGAAAATAACACCAACAAAGAGGTATAGATGTCTAAAAGAAAGTTCTTTTTCGAGTGATGAAGATGACTTAAATAAAAGTCAAAACCAACAAACAAAACCTTAAAATATCGACAGAAAAAAGGAAAAAAAAAAAACTTGTCAAATTAAATAATGCTCCTAGGGAGCCAAACAAGGAATATGTTTGGAAAAAAGCCGAAGATTTAGCACAGATTTAGTCTCGAAATCACCAAATTTAGAGTTCATCCACCCTCAATTAGCAGATGCAACTTCTTACAAACTATTGAAAATGTATTTTGATTCTGATATCATTGACTTTGTAAAAATAATACTCGCCTATGGTGAGAGAAGTGTAAGGTCATGCTATACAAAAATTGCTTATTTCCGTTTCATACAAAAATGTAAAAGAAAAAAAAAAATAAACAGGTAAGAAATTTTACGAGTTCTTTTTTTATAGTTTGAATATAATTAACATGCATGTAAGGATCAATATTTATCTTTATTAATCATATAAAAATAATTTGGAGAATTTCTAACTCGATTTAACAAGATATTAAAATTAAACATTCAACTCTCGATATTATGGCGGAGGTATCTATGTTACTCCCATTAGCCGCCAAGTCTCCCAGTTTCGGACCCTATCATATTATCTAACCAAATAAATATATTAAAAAAATAAATAAATAAACCACATATGCTTAGAGACGTAAATTAAACCTCAAAGCATTCAAAACTTCAAATATTTTCGATGCGGTACGTATAGCGGCGTTTAACCCGGGAGCCGGCGCGCTGGGTCTTACAGGCCCGTTCGTTCCAAAAACCCCTCGTAAAAACACCCCTTTTTCTTGGAACTGATCCAGATCTTTGCTAGCCGTATTCAACGTCATCCACTTTCTGAGGGTTGGAATTTCCACATTCCTGAATTTCTGTTTTGTAGATATATTGGATTTTCGGGTCTTTCAGGCCCGACACGCGTGTTCGTTTTTTCCGATCTCAGCCTAATTTTTTTAGTGAGGTGGCGATATTTTTAGAATAAAATGAAGCGATATAGAACATGTGGCCAGAGGAAAAGATGCCATATTTGTCCGAGTAAAAAAGGCAGAAAATCTGCAAATTGTTGCGCTAAGTGTGATAAAAATATCTGTAGTGAACACACTACTTACATATGTAAAGAATGTGAATAAATTGTAAGTATATTTTTAATTATTCATTTTTTTTCTGTATTCCTACAGTCAGTTCTTTCTTAGAAAATGCATTTGATGAGATAAAAGCTATTCTCAGTAGTATTATTTAACGGAAAAAGCTAGCCGGGTCTGAGAGACCCACCCGCGTCCCCGCGTAAGAAAATATGCGCGTGTTCCCCCGGGTTAATGGGTTAATATTCGCTCGAATTAATTCAATGTTTGGTTTAAATTTTAATTTGGTTCGAATTAAATCAGGGTTTTTAAAAGTTCTCGTGATGACAAATTTTCATGTGACAGCGAAATTCCATGTGGAATTAACGTATCCACCATTCGGGGGGGGGGGGGGGAAATGGCGGACCAAGTTCAATAATAATCTTTAAAAAGACATTTATATTGTTAGAGAATCTGGCTTTAAATATGCTTTTTTAAAATGTGAATTCGATATTTTCATAATGGCCGCCATTTGGGAAAAAAAATACAAAGCAACATACATAAAAATCTCATCCAGTGTATTTGTAAGATAAGTTAGCTCTTCAGCCTTGGTTTGATTTGATTCATTATTTCCGAAACTATCGCGATGACCAATTTTCACAGACGGATAGAAAAATAAATAGATAGGTAGATAGGTAGGTAGATAAGTAGGCAGGTATGTAGTTAGACATATAAATAGATAAGTAAGTAGACAAATAAACTAAGTGGTTGCAATACGTTTACATCTGTAGAATTCAACATAAAAAAAAGTACTTAGGTTTTTGGGGTTCGAAGATGAAGGTCTTCTGTTATTTTACGAGAAACATATCAATTTGCGTAAAATCAAAATTTCACAAAAAAAAAAAAAAAAAAAAAAAAAAAAAATCATTTTTTTTTTTCTTTTATTTGTTGTTTTTGGATTATTTTGACCTTTCCGTCAAGAGGTGTTTAGGTTCTAACATTGTAAAATAATAGACAGCAACACGTAACTGATCTATTTACGTAAAGAACATATTCTGAAATATTCAACTAAATTAAAAATGTGAACTATCCAAACCCGCCTGACATTCCTCATAATTAAAATAAATAAATAAATAAATAAATAAATAAATAAACTGCCTTTAGAAAAATGATTTTTAAAGGTACTTTTACTAGGCGTGTTGAAAAGAGTAATTCAATACACTTTCCGTGAAATATTTAATTTTATCATTCATTCATTAATATTTTTTCTGATTATTTTAATGTTTATGAGTAAAATATTATTTGTATAAAAATGAATTGAAAAAGGAATATATTGTTAGCTTTAACACTGCAGTGATGATATTTATTTTAATTTTAAAATTATTAAGATTTTTAGCATGAAAGTAATTACTACCTATCATACCTTCACTTTTTACCTCCGCCCTCGCCCTCCCCCCCCCCCCCCCAAAAAAAAAAAAAAAAAAAAAAAAAAAAAACTGTCCATATGAACACTTTTGGGTTTTTGATCATGTATGTTCCGAAATGAAAACTAGTATCCAATACACAAATTTTCATTATATCATTTAATGTATAAATTTGTCAGAAAACTATCTTAATCAACTTTAATACGGTTCGCATAAAATTCAGTTATAAGCGATTTACATAAAAGCCATATTGCGAATAAATTTGGTGAGCTTAACTTAAGTACTAACTTCCTGTAATTTGAGGAAATTTGAGCACAGAATTGCAAGCTTTTGTGCGATATCTTCCAATTTCATCCTGTGTAGTTTCTCATCTTATTCATTTTAATTATCAAGTTTGGTACGTTTACGCACATTAGGGATTTGGATTAGTATTCCTATGAATGAGAGTCACTGTATCAGAACGGCATTACTTACCTACTGGTAAGCAGCATAATTCTATCCGCCTAATTTTTCATAATAAACCTCCAACGGAAAGAGTTTAGCACGCTTATACTTCAAAGAATATGAGATATATCTTTTTAAAAAAGACCAAAAACCGTCGTGTATACTAATGGTGTCTGGTGCACTTAAAATCAATCGTAGCTGCAATTCTATACATATTACCACTAAAATTGTAAATTCCAGACCGTCATGAATTGCCAATCTCGCAAACGAAGTACGACATTAAACCCAAGCAACCAAATAGTATTTCAAAATAGGACGTAAATTGCAGTATAACAACGTCTTTTAGGCAACATTAACTAAAATCTAATCACCAACAATTTATATCAAGTCTATCCAAACATAAAGATCTGTTGAATTCCATGCAATTTTGTTCGTGAGATAACCAAATTTTATTAAATCATACATACCCTAACAGGCAGTTAAATATATACATATATATATATAAATGCTAAAAATATGTTTTATTTAACTAAAACCATCTAAATCCTTCAAGAACCTGAGTAGAAAATTTTTTCCAATTACATTCTTACTTACATATTTGTTTAATATATATTTTAACTATTTTTTATTATACATAGTAAACTATTAAAATTAATAGCATTTTTATATTTGTAACTTTAGGAAAACTAGGCAATATTTGTTTACTTGCTTTTCGAAGATATATGTTTTACTCATAATAGCAGGTTTATAATGTATTTTAAAAGTTGGATTTACTTTACACTATTTCAAAGCCGAGATTCAAATTTACATAGAGATTGATTTAAGCTATGTATATTTACGCACATTAAAATACCTTATAAAAGAAGTTTTAATTGGAAATTTGTTTACTCGAAGTTTTCTCTCTAAACAAACGTTAAATTGATATAGCTTAAAATGTAATCACGTGTAAACAAATCAGTAAAACCAACGTAACTTATTAATTTATTTTATAATTGTAATTTGCATGAATATTTATCTAAGCATGCATGAAATTTTATCCAGTATTGATTTATCTAGGTTTAAAGGAATGTAATATAGTGAAATTTTTATTGTAAAGATACAAAATAATATATATATATATATATTTACGCGTTATTAATAATGGGTGATATATTGTAATGCCTAAAATTTTTATACGTTAACAAAGAAATGGAATAAAAATTTAAATTGATACTACAAATTTTTAAAACAATTATTTACAGACATTATTTTATACATAATTCAAATTTCAAATTAAAATTCATTGTCATCATATATAGCATAAGTTTTTTTTTTTCTTTTTCTCTAGTGATCACACCGTATATATAAGACATATTGTAAAATTTTATATGCACACACTCATTCGCGTATTCGCATAAAGAGAAGAATTTCCCAGGTACCGCATAACGTTGTTATAGCGTTGCAAATAAGTCTGAAAAGTAAAAAATTAGTTATAACAACACTGAAACAACGTTATGTGCTACTGTTGTTAAGAACGTTATAAAATGTAGTAATTAATAGATACATGATAATACAAACAACAGTCAAATAAACGTTATTTTAATTCAATTTAAGTGTTAGCACTAATTTTTTCTATAACTTTCATTTATAGTATAACGTTTAACAGATAAATTCCTTTTAAATTACTTACGCTAATGTTTGCAGATAGGACTACAACACTAAGGCCAACAAAGTGTGATTTTTATCATGCGAAATTCATATCTCTATAATAATATCAGACTTCTGTCTGTAAATTTGTTAGAATCCAAAAATTTTACGATATCTTCATGTTTCACACGCCATGAAAGTCAAAAATGACTTCAGAAAATTGTGTGTGTCATCGTGTCTGTATGTTTGTAATGCTATTTTTGTCCGTATATCACGTGAGAACGGCTGGACAGAATTCCATAGTGCTTGCTAGGAATTTAGATCTTTACCAAACTTAAAATTATACACTAAGCGACAAAAAAAAAAAACAAAAAAAAAAAAAATGCACTGCAGAAAAAATGACTTATTATACCTTTTTTATTTGTAATAACTTTAAAATTAATGGTTGTAACAAATAAAAATGCTATGTTTGCATAATACCATAGGGAAGAAATGATACCTATGTACATTTTCGATTTAATAATTCGAATTATTACACTCTACGAGGTACTTTATAAAAATCTACATAAAACTTCCTTTTTAAACATTATGCAATGGCCATACAATTTGTATTATATTATGATTTATTATATGAAATAAACAAGTTATATATTAATATATGTAATAAAACTATTTATTTATTAGATCTAAACAATTTTTTAATAAAAATATGTATCCTGCGTTGGGTTAAATTCCAACTTTATATGGAATTACTGCTGTAATGCATCGTGGCATAGCATTACACCGTTTTTTTTAATATAAATCTAAAAAACGTCAGTGTGCATAATATTGCAAATAATTTTTCTAGTTCTTGCAAAGTTGTAGGCTGCAAATTTCGAATCCTCCTCTCTCTCCCCGCGCCTTTTTATGACTAAACATTTTCGAGCGAATTGAGATTAGGACTGTTTCCAAGTCTAATAAAGAATAAATTCTACGATATTCTTTGGGGGATTTAACTTAGAGTGAATAAAGATATTATTACTTGCAGAATTATAGGTTCTAAAGGAATGGATAGGTAATTTTAACAATTTGATTCAAATTGACGTACCATAGACGCCGTACAGCAAGGTACATTATAATATTGAAATGTTGCTTGAAGAAAAGTCTGAAATACCTCCAAAATAGTCGGTCAGGAGCCACTTTTACAATAAGAGTCTTTTCTTTTGAGTTAATTGGTCCATTTAGCATGAAAATTTGCCCGATTCCTTGAAAAATTGTACATTTCCGTACTATAATGTACGGAGAAATTGTCACTGTTTTAAGAGTGCGATTTTCATTAAGTCAGTCACATGTTCGTCCTCATTCTAGCTTTTTTTCAACTGCTTGAAATAAAGTAAACTTGATTCACCAGGGAAAACCAGTTCAGCCTAAAAATTAGCTGATAATGTTTTTAAATTTTCGGTCGACTAAAATATTGTTTTTTTCTAATTCTTTTCCTTAATAATGGCTTTTTTCGCAGATCTTCTGTTCTTTTACATGCTGTGTTTAATTGTTCCTGCATTGTTTTTGAAGAAACTAATTTACTATACACCTTTTTTTAATCTTTTTTTAGTTCTGAACACGATATAAATCTAACCTTTAAACATTTGCTTTTTAATTTGCTATTATCTTGCTTGGAGGAGCAACGTCGCCGCCTAAAGCCAAATTTTCAGTTTAAATGCCCAAAATATTTTATAATTTGCTAAAAACCACTTTACCAATATTTTGTTAACATTTAATTATTTGCCATATCAAGTATTAAGTACCTTTTGAATTTCTTCAATACTATTTCTGGCATAACTAACTGCCTTATTCTTACCATTTTTGAAATAATTTTTAAAATTAGAGTTTTTCTGACAATTGCTTTTTGTTTTTAACACTTGACTCAATGCTAAAGTGTATGTGGAAGACAACATAATAAAATCTAAAATATTTAAAAATCATTACGTCTCGTAGTTAAGTTAAATTTTAATCACATTAATGACTGATGATTTTTTACTGATGAGGAGCCTGTAAAAAGCTCGAAACGTTTAAATTTATGTTTTTGTGTTTTTAATATTTTAAAATGTATATTCTTAATGTATATTATCTGTCTCAGATTTTCATGTGATTAAAATTTAATAATAAAATATGTTCGAATATTTGCTTTTTAAACGATGAAATTGGCGATTGTAGAAGGTGAAAAGGAAAATATACAAGCGCGTTTTTTTTTTTTTTTTTTTTTTTTTTTTTGGCGCTTAGTGTATATATCAACTTTTTATGTATATATCAATTCCCCTCAATATCAATAGTTCAGATATCAATTCCTCTCCTCCCTCCCTGGGGAGGCAAAAGTCGAAAACACGTTTGTAAGCATAAATCAGCACCAAAATAGTTCACAGCAAAGAAATTGCATACGGGGAGATTAGACATGAGTATAAATTATCAGCATTATCAGTGATTTAGGATTTTTCAATTTATAAGGCGGAGGAGGGGGGGGAATCGATTTTAGGCGTGAAATTTCGCAAATTCTGGATTTTTGATATATAAGTCTACCAAAAACAGAACAATGGTGTTGAAAAAAGCTATGCGATTTCCTTAAGATATTCTCAAAAACAAGTTCTTTTTCGGTGAGGGGGAGGGTGTTGGGAAGGTTTACGAGGGATCAAAATCGAGACACTCTATTTAGCCCCTTATTTGTCTTGAGAAATCTATCGAAGCTACGGTCACAAATTTTAGTCTTGGATTGTTTATATGCATCCGACACATGAAGTAACGGGGCAAATCGAAATCACCCCCTTTGGGGAGGACATAAGGTAAGAACCCCTTTGTAAGCATAACTCGGCTCCAGATTACTCCACAATGAGAAAATTGCACATGGGGTACAACACATGAGTACAAATAAAACAATATCTGCGATTTAGGAAATTTCAGTTTTCAAAGGGGGGGGGGAATCGATTTTTGTCGGGAAATTTTGCAAATTCCGGATTTTTGAGTAGACATCTACCAAAAATGGAACAAAGGTGTTGAAAACAGCCATACGTCTTCTTTAGTATTTTTCCAAAACAGGATTTTGATTTTTGTGATCTGCTATTTTTTGGGGTGTGTGAGAGAGGGGTGTGTTACGAGGGGAAATTCAAGACACCCTTTTTAGCGCTAAATATGTCCTGGGATATTTATGAGAGCTTTGGTCACAAAGTTTGATATTTGGATTGTTTATATGTATCCGACCCCTAAATTAAAGGGATTTATCGAAATTCCCCCCTTTTGCCCTGGGGGGGGGGGGCAGGAAGCAAAAAAAAACGTTTGTAGGCATAACTCGGACCCAATTTCTTCACGGTGAAGAAGTTTCACATGAAGAGACTAGGTTTGAGTATAAATAAAGCATTATGTAGCATTATGTAAGCATTATGTATAAACCGTTTTTCCGGGGGGGGGGAATTTCAGTAGTTCTGGATTTTTGAGTAGAGCTCTACTAAGAATAGAACAAATGTACTGAAAACAGACATGTGTCTCCTTTAGGATATTTCCAAAATTATATTTACGGTTTTTTTTCTTTTGGTGGTGGTGGTGGTGGTGGGCGGGTGGGTGATTGATTAGTTTATATATCACAAAAAAAAAAAAAAAAAAAAAAATAAGTAGTATTTATTTTATATACTGGGTCTCTCACCCCATCGTTATTTATATATATATAACATATATATAACTGTAATAATATATGTGTTATATTGTTGTAGGTTTTAAAACTTTGGTCAAACTAAAATTTTAAAGCCAGAAAAACAATCATAATGATACATTTACAAGCTTTATATTTTAAAAAGAAGCTATCAATAAATCTGACGTGTGTTCATTCTACAATATCTTTAACATTTTCATTATCTGGTGTTACATTAAAAAAAAAAAAAAAAAAAAAAAAAAAAAATTGTATATACAATACAGATAAAGTACATAAATTCTTACTTTTAATGGTTAAAGGCGTAATGAATATAGCATTTCTTTTCTTTAATTCTTCCTTCTTTTTCTTTTTTTAGGTTGATTTCTTTAGAAAGCTACCTATTGCAATTACTTCATTTATCTGCCATCTATCAATCAATCTATATATATATATTATATATATATATATATATATACATGCACAATAAAAAATTTTTCATCACGATAACTCCCGAAATAAGACTCCAAATCGGACCAAATTAGGCCAACGAACATTTCTTATAAATATATTAAAAAAAAATTGATTAAACAAGTTGCTCCGCCATATTCTTTTCAAGTGGCAGCCTGTTGAAACTTTCAAATTTACTTTGTAAGATGTGTATATCCCAGACCAAATTTCCTTGAACTTTTATTTATATATAGACCATATAAGGCCCTCAACCCTGTTTATTTAAACTTTATCCGCCATTTTTAACAAGTTGGCGGGTATCTTAAATTAAGCGGGGCCACTAAAATCAGGTTACACCTTGAAAATTTACCATCACGATAACTTCCGAAATAATACTCCAAATCGAATCCAATTTCGACACAGTGAAGTTCTCTTAAAAATATTTTGGATGGGTTTGTTAACAACTTGCTCAGCAATTTATTTTTTAAGTGGAAGACACCTGAGTCAGTTCGAACCAAAGCTGGACAGTGAATTTATCATACAAATATCTCTTATGATTTTGCTGTGCAAATTGCTCCGCCATTTGTTTTTCCATTTTGCTTCCACATGATATCTGACTGTCACATGAAAATTTATTTTTACGATAACTTTTGAAATATTGAATTCATTTGAACCAAATTTGGACGGTGAACTTATCATGCAAATATCTTGGATGATTTTGCTGGGCAAGTTTCTCCGTAATTTTGTTTCAAGTGTTTTGTACATAAAATCTGATTAACACTTGAAAATTTGACATAACAATATACTTTCAAACATTGCACTGATTCGATACAAAGTTTGACAGTGAAGTAAAGCTTGAAATGCCTTGGATTACTTTCCTGGGTAACTTTCTCCTCCACACTATATCCAAGTGGCAGCCACTTGAAATATTGTTATCACGATAACTTTTGAAAAACTTAATCATTTCGAACCAATGTTGAACAATGGATTTATCATTTATGAAATTTCGACTTGAATGGTGCTGAAGTTACACATTTTCTTGTTTATTAACACTGTCAAAAGAATTTGTTTTGATTGTTAATACATTCCACTTTCATATTCACTTATCATAATTTAAATGAGAAATGTTCCACAGATTGTAGTCTAGTGGATTCAAATTTGAGCTTCCCGATGGCCACTGACCAGCTCGAATTAACTCTGGTAAGATGTTCTCACACTATCACCTGGGTTGTTCTCGCCTCATGCACTGGGGCTGAATCCTGCTGGAATATTCAGTGCTTTTCAGTGAACAAAGTATCACATAAACAGTGTTGCCAGACTTTGCGACTTTTTATTTAAAAGTCACCGAAATTTCAAAATTAATATGTTCATTGAAATTACTTTCCTTTCGAGTTATTTAGAGATTTCTATATGGATTAAACACATTACATAACAGATAAAAGCCAAAACCTAAACTTGGAGGAATCCTCAGAAGTAAAACGTTAAATATCTCAGGAACTATAGTTGGGATCTTCGTGAAAATTTGCATTTAGTTTATTTTGTTGCTCTAGATTAGTTTTCTGTTGGCAAATTAGTGGGTTAACATCCGCATTTTTAATGTTGGACCCATTTTTAATATTTAGACGACCCCTATGTGACCTTTTTTCTACATACAATAAAAGTAGACACAAATTCATGTCTATCGGTGCCTACTGCATAATGCGATAGGTAGGGTGTTTGGTCTGTCAAAAGAATTTGTTTTGATTGTTAATACATTCCACATTCATATTCACTTATCATAATTTAAATGAGAAATGTTCCACAGATTGTAGTCTAGTGGATTCAAATTTGAGCTTCCCGATGGCCACTGACCAGCTCGAATAACTCTGGTAAGATGTTCTCACACTATCACCTGGGTTGTTCTCGCCTTATGCACTGGGGCTGAATCCTGCTGGAATATTCAGTGCTTTTCAGTGAACAAAGTATCACATGAGCAGTGTTGCCTGACTTTGCGACTTTTTATTTAAAGTCACCGAAATTTCAAAATTAATATTTTCATTGAAATTACTTTCTTTTCGAGTTATTTAGAGATTTCTATATGGATTAAACACATTACATAATAGAGAAAAGCTAAAACCTAAATATCGAGGAATCCTCAGAAGTAAAACGTTAAATATCTCAGGAACTATAGTTGGAATCTTAATTTGCATTTAGTTTTATTTGTTGCTCTAGATTCGTTTTCTGTTGTCAAAATAGTGGGTTAAAAATCGCATTTTTAATGTTGGACCCATTTTTAATATTTAGACGACCCCTATGTGACCTTTTTTCTACATACAATAAAAGTAGACATAAATTCATGTCTATCGGTGCCTACTGCATAATGCGGTAGGTAGGGTGTTTTTTTTTTTTTGGGGGGGGGGGGGCTGTATATGTGTTTTTTGTGCGTGTCTTCAAAATACCATATGGTGTAGCAAATAATTATTGAAAAGTATGCTCGAAAAGAAAATGCTTTGAAAATATTTTGATATCAGTTAATTTATTAATTTATTATTTATATTTGTGCCTATCAATACTATAAACAAACCATGTATACATGTATACTTTTTAAAAGAAATTACTTAAATGAGGGAAAATTCCATACAATACATTTCTAATTAATAATATTTTTTTACAATAAAGAAATCATTGATTGATAACATAATAACGATACTCAAAAAGCACAAAGTGTTTCAGAAACGTAACAATCATATAACAAGGAAACATTGTAAATATTACAGAAAAGTTCAGTTAGCTTTCCGACTACTTTCATAAACGTAGAAATGTCCGAGATCGTAACAAAAAAATCAGATACGTAACAGAAGCGTTTCAATCTCATAACAGAGATAACATAGAAAAGGGCGAATGTTTCAGAAATGTTTGAGAGATCATATTAAAATGTGTTACGTTTTTAAAAGTATGTAAGCATTTTGCAAGCTAACTGAAACAGTTTGTGTTTTATGATTATGTTGACTAAAAGAGTCGAATATCGTTAACGAAATGTTATTATTGAGTAACTACATTTATTTTTATATCTGGACTCATATATTCTACAGTAACAAAAGATGTACTGAAAAATCTAGTGCTCAATAGTTTGCCCTAGTAAACCGTTTTTGAACCACTGCCTAAAAGTCTGCTGACCTTGGTGTTTGGGTTATAAGAATATATTTATGAATTTTATCGTTAGAATTTCAACTTTTTAAAGTGAATATAAATCCATCAGAAATAAAACTGCAGTTTTCGCTGATACTGACAAACACGTACACTCATGCACTCACGTACATAGACAATATATAATCGTACATGTAACATCCATGGGTTTATTCCATCACATATGCAAGAATAATAAAATACCAGCAGGCGTATACATGCTCTTACATGCAGGAGCCCACAAGCAGGAACGCCTAAATATGTGAATGAGTGTGACAGTGTATGTTCGAAATTATTATTTGTTATTTTAATTTGTATACTACTATATGCCATATAAAATGGCAAATTTAATGTAATAATCAAATTTAATACGAAAACTGTGCATTTAAGTTAAAAATACTCTGTGTTTATTCATTAAAGACTAATACGAAATTTATTAATATATATATATAACATATTAAGCAGAATTTTCAACGGTTGAGAGCATGATTTATATTATGATGGATAATATTCTAGATATCAGATAAACTTGCTTAAATTCTTTTAAATAAATTTATATTTTATGCTGAAAGAAACTTAAAATAAATATTTATAGGAATAAAGATGAACTTTTATTTTAATCAATTACATTCAACAGGTAGCATTTAAAACCTCAAGTGGCTTAAGTAATCTAAACTTCGACATACAAGCGACTTAAATTAAATACAAACAAAGCAAAGGATAATAGTTTGAGAAAAATACTTTATATTATTATTATTGTAAAGTTTAATTTCTATTTGTAAGGCAAATGCATTTCATTATTATCATGAAAACCCTAGGAGATCACAATTCTAAATGAAAAAGTGTATCACAGTTTGTATATAGAACGACTCAAATTTTCTGCTCCCAATGGAAAAGCGTTTTCAATCAACAAGTTAGTTTGACCCTTATGTAAGCTATCGTATCTGAAAAAAAATGTCTTCAAACGAAATTAAATTTGCATTATTTCAATTGACATAAAGTAACAAAACTTTTATTATAAATTTAAACATAGATTTTTTTTTTCTTTTTACTATAATTAAATCTTGAAACAAAAAAGGAAAATTTATAAAATTTTAATTAATTTTAACTAGATTTAACTCAAAAAAAAAAAAAAAAAGAAAAGAAAAGAAAAGGATTTCTCTTTAAATATTAATTATTTAGATCTCTACCAAAAAATCTACATATAATATTTTTACTGTTTTCTGTAAATTTGTATTCAATAAAACAAATATATATATATATATATATATATTTAATAATTGATTTTGATAATACTGTTACGAAATTGTAAATAATTGTGTTTATTTTTGTATAAATTCTTTCAAAGAGGCTTAGTAAGTTCATAAAGTGCTAATTTTGTGCATTTCTAATCGTTTTAGCGTTGAAATAGCCTTATTTTCCCTTAAAAACGCATTAAAAAGCCCCAGTAATGCAGGTAATGGATTTGGCGCCAAATTTGGCGACTTTTCCCACCTTGGCGATTTTTTTGGCGACCTTGGCGAGAAAATCCTTATATGGGATATACCAAATATGGAAGCTGTAAGTTGATTGGTTGACCACTTTCTAGAGTTTTCTCGAAAAATCTGGGTTCCATGGAACAGCATATAAGGAGCGCTTCCTCGCCAAGGCAGTCAGTTCAGTTCAGATCTCAGCCAGCTTCGCTAGTGCTTGCATTGCTCTTGAGCCTCTTTGAGAGAGACTTGCTTCAAGTGTTATTGCTATACAGTTTGTACTGTGGATTTGCTATTGACAGCTGTTGTTTAAGCTGTGATTACTGCTTGAATTGAAGCTGATAATTGGTTTATTGACCTGTATTTTTCTGGAACTTTCTGTGAATAAATTACTGAATTTTTGTAAGTTTGGCCTTTCATTCCCGGACAACTCACGAACCCTCAAGTACGCAACATTTCTGGTGTCAGGAGCGGGGTTGTCTGTGAATGGTTATAACTAGAGCTATGGGGGAACAGATGAAGAAACTTCTAGAAAGCTTAGCTACCCAGATGAATGAAATGAAAGAAGGGCAAGGAGAAATGAAGGAAGGACAAAGAGAGATGAAAGAAAGTATGGAAGCCTCGCAAAGAGAGATGAAAGATAGCCTGAGTCAAGAGATGAAAGAAATGAAAGCCGGACAGGAAAAGATGGAAACCGGATTGATAGAGAAAATAGAAACCGGACAAAAAGAATTAAGAGATGGCTTGACCGAAGAAATTAAATCTAATCAAGATGAGATGAAGAGAGAGAATCAATCGAAAGAATCAATCGAGGGTAAATTAACGGTGATGGAAAATAGAATGGATGGAATAGAAGCGAAAGTTATAAAGATTGAAGAAAATTTTGAAGAGAAAGTTATAAAGATAGAAGAAAATTTTGAAGAGAAAGTTTTGAAAATAGAAGAAAGTTTTGAAGAGAAAACTATTAAGTTAGAAGGAAATGTTATGAAGGTTGAAGAGAAAGCTATGAAGATAGAAGAAATTGTTATGAAGGTTGAAGACAGTGTTACGAGGATAGAACGGAGTTTCGAGGAGAAAGTTAAAGAAAATTTTGATCAGGAACTGAAAGGAAGGTTTTCAGAGATAGAAGGTAAACTGAAGAGAATAGAAGAAGATCTGGAGAGAAAAGTGGAAGAAAAGTTAGAATCCATGCCCCAGGAAACTGAAAAGAAAGAGAGAAGAATCCAGAATCAGGAATTTATTAAGCTATCTACCTACGATGGCAGTTCCTCCTGGCATGTATATAAGACGCAGTTTTCCATCGTAGCTGAAGCTAACGGCTGGGACTCTACCGCCAAGTCAGTCCACTTAGCAGCAGCATTACGGGGAGATGCAGCTGAGATACTGAGAAATGTTTCTAAAGAAGAAAGGAACGACTTCGAGGCGTTGACTAGAGCACTGGAGCTACGGTTCGGAGATGTTAGGTTTAGGAATCTAAAATATTGGCGTGTTCTTGACACTCAATGTTTTATTCAGTTTCACTCCCTCTTTAGTTTAACTATTTTTCCTTTTTTATTAAAACCGATGGTTATTAAAATCTAAGTAATTTATTTTCCATTTACTTTTATAATTTTAAGTTAATAAATATTTAAAAACTTATAGTTGATTTAAAATTCATTTTAGCATAAAATATTAATACGATAGCCGAAGCTATCCGTATGCAAATGACATAAGTCTACGTCATCTGCTTGAATTGAATAAGTAGCGTAGCAGAAAAGCAATCGTGTGGCTTTTTCCGTGTTGATGCCGATGTGAATCCCGGTAATAAAGAAGCTGGCATGAAACGTAGTTTGTATATTTCAGTTTAAATTTTTCCTTGATAACCTCGACAATATTAGCTTGTGTAGAAAGCTGTTGTTTTTCAGATGAGGTTTAAGTAAATATTTTTAGATTAATTCGAGGATGATAGTTATTTTAAAACTGCAAACTTTTAAGCTTCTTTCAGTAATAGTATAGGCTTCAGTAACTACTCTGTACTATTATATCTGCCCTGAAGAATATTAAACGAATCGTCTAAATGTATTATAATTTTTTATTTTCGTTTGCCATATTTTTATTTCACTAGATAAATCAATCTAGTTTTTAAATAAATGATTTTATCTAAAAGAAAAACTTGTCATATTTCTTTTTACCTGCTCAATACAGTTTCCATTGGGCTCTATTATTTCAACTCTGCTTAACTTTGAAGCTTTAAGATAATCATGTCAGGGTTATAAACCTGACATATTTGGTTATGGGCTATTGCCCAGTATTGAGCAGTTTAAGTGAAAGTTTTAAACTGACAAAGTTTAATGAAGTAAAGTTTTCTTCCGGCGTATTGGTCCCAAAGTTTTCTAAGAATCTTTAAGAAGGGGGGGCCAATACAGTTAACGAAAATGGCAATGATACAGCATAGTATAGAAAAACTCAATGCTACGAATTATTGTAACTGGGCAGTTGATGTGAAGTTTTTATTATTTGAAAAGAATGCCTGGGATATCGTAATCGGAACTGAGGAAAAGCCGAGACCATCAGCTGATCCGAAAGAATTAAAAGATTATAATACGAGGTCAAAACTTGCTTTATCTATTTTATACCTCAATACTGAGAAGGACTTTCGTCGGATTATAGAGAAATTAACGGATCCAGCTGAGATATGGAAAAAATTAAAACAACATTTTTATCCTGATAACAGAGCACGCCATATGCAGTTGTGCAGCGAACTGTTTTCATGTAAAATAAAAAGTGGCGAGAAAATTGATATGTATGCTGCTAGACTCATGAGAATAGCTGAACTTTTAGAAGCAATTGATCAGCCAATGAAGGAAGTTTATCTATCATTCCAGTTGCTTCGTTATCTCCCAGAGAAATTCGATAGTATAGTTCAGAGCATACTTAGGTGGACTGATGATAAATTTTTGTTCAAAGATATTTTAGTTGAATTAGTTAGTGAAGAATCAAGGATTGAATTGCGTGATCAAGATAAGTGTGATGAACTTTTCATTGAGAGTTACAGCACACAGTACTCAAGATCTAATGTGATTTGTTTCCGCTGTGGAGTTCCGGGACATATCAGTCGTTTTTGTCAAAATTCAAGGAAAAACTTCGAGCCCAACATCGAAAGTGTATCAACGCCGAAAGTCTCCATTTTTCCAGAGACAAAGTGCTCAATCCCCTCACAGACCATGGCGAGCTAAACCTCCAAAGGCAACTGTATCCACTACCAGTGATTCCAGTCCTGAGAGATCTAACCAGAAAGAACCTGACCATTCCCAGAGAAGAGGCCGTTCCAGACTCCCGAGACGAACCAGAAAGGACTCTAACCAGGTTTTTTTTACTTTTGCTAATTTAAGTAAAAATGTGTGTGACAAAAGCAATTGGCTTTTTGATTCGGCTGCGAGTAATCACTTTTGTGGTGATAAAAATTTGTTTTCTAATTTTAAACCATTGTATAATGAAAGATTAGCTGTTGCAATAGATAATATAGATTTTCCTATTGAAGGAACTGGTGATGTTAAATTACGATTTGGTCAACAAAATATAACATTTACCAATGTAATGTATTGCTCTAAATTGAGAAAAAATTTAATATCTGCTCCAAAGATGGATATTTCAGGAGCTAAATTTAAGGGGGGGAATGGTAAAATTAAAGTAACTAACAAATATGATCAATTTTTATTTACTGCTAAATTGCATGATGGTATTTATTATTTATTTCCAAAAATTCCATCCAAAGAAATGAAAAATGTTAAATTTGAAGTTTCTAAAACTTCAAGTAAAAGAAACTCTCATGATACAAAAACTAAAGTTTTACATACTCAAAAGGACAGTTTTAATATGTGGCACAGACGTTTTGCTCATGCTAGTCCTAAACTAATTGACAGAACTTGTAAATATGATAGTGTGAGGGGGCTTCCTAAACTAAAAGTCAATGAAACCTCTTGTGAAACTTGTAAACTTAATAAACAAAGACGAATTTCCTTTAAACCCCATGGTCAAATAAGGTCTAGACATCCTCTTGAGTTATTACATATGGATGTATGGGGACCATGCAAAATAACTGGCCGAAACGGTCAAAGGTATTTCTTATCAATTATTGATGATTTTTCTCGTAAAGTAACAATATTTCCTATGAAAGCAAAAACTGAGGTATTTAAAAACTTTAGAAATTATGTAACAAGAGCGGAGAGATTTTTAAACTGTCAGGTAAAAGCTATTAGATCAGATAACGGGAAAGAGTTTCAAAATAATAATTTTAAATCTTTTTGTGAGCTGAAAGGCATAAAACATGAATTTACTAACATTTATTCACCGGAACAAAATTCTGTTGCAGAAAGATTTAACCAAACTATTGTTGACGGTATGAGGACAGTTTTAGACGAAAGTGGATTAAATAAAAGTTTTTGGCCAGACGCAGCTTTATACTTTGCGTATACCTGGAACAGAATTTGTCATACTGATTTAGAGAAAACACCGTTTGAGTTGTATGGTGGTTATAAACCTTCAGTAAAGCACTTAAAATCTTTTGGCTCAACAGCATACGTAGGGGTACCCAAACAACTTAGAAACAAACTCGACCGTAAAGCAGAAAAAGGAATTATGATAGGTTACGCCCTTAGTACAAAAGGTTACAGGATATGGCTCCCAGTTGAAAATAAAATAATAGAAACAATTAATGTTAAAATTGAAGAACCGATAAATATTGGGGAGCACAGTGGAGCAGTGATGGGCCGTGAAAATGAAAGTTGGTTATGTTCAGATGAGGGGTCAGATTCAGAAGGCGTGAATAATGCTCATTCAGATGCTATTAATATATATCAGACTTACCCTGATCATTCTGAATCTTCCTCTGACGAGGAAATTAAATCAAGTCGAGATATAATTAAACGAGTCCCCCTCAGAGAGGCTGTATGGTTTAGAACTCTAGTACCCCGTAAAACTAGTGACAGAATCGACGTTTATTATTGTGAATTTGGAAAAACTGAACGTTTAAAATGTCATAAAGATGTTAAAAAATATTGTAAGAAAAATTGTATAATTTATGAACCAAACCTTTTTAATTTCAGTCCTAGAGAAAAATATGTAGGTAAAATTAATGAAAAATCTTGTTCTAGTGCAGAACAAACTTTAAATTCTGATGAAATTAATTCCGATAGTGAACTTGATTCAGATAATGAACTTAATTTTACTGAACCTGATTTAACTAAGAAAAACGATTGACTAGACGTAGATCAAATCCCAACGAGTTTTAAACAGGTCTTAAAATCTCCTTATAAAAATCAGTGGTTGCAGGCTATGAAAGAAGAAATGGATGTTATTCGGGAACGTAATGTATGGCACCTTACTAAATCACCTCCAAATACTAATATTTTAGGATGTAGATGGGTCTTCACTCTTAAACGTAATGAAAGGGGGGGAAATAGCTCGTTTTAAAGCTAGACTGGTGGCGCAGGGATATAAAGAGATAAAAGGAGAAAGTTATGACGATACTTTTAGCCCTGTCGTTAACTTTGGAGTAATACGCTTCTTCTTTTCATTGCTAGTTTCATGTAAAGGATGGACTCATTTACAACTGGATATTAAAGGTGCATATCTTTACGCACCACTCGATGAACATATATATATGTCTCAACCACCGGGTTTCATCGAGATTGGAAAAGAAAAATTCGTTTGTAAATTAAATCGCGCTTTATACGGCCTTCACCAAAGTAGTAGAGCCTGGTTTTTCGAAATGAATAGAATTTTGATCAATATAGGTTTTAACAAATTTTCATGGTGTAACTGTGTTTATATTTTTAACAAGAAATTAATTTTATTATTGTATGTCGATGACATTGTATTGTTTGCAAAATTTAAAAATCATATAGATGAAGTAGTGGACTTATTGAGTAAAATTTTGATTTAAAAATCTTAGGAAAAACCCGTAAACTATTGGGTGTAGAATTCGAGGAAAATAATGGAAATTTAACTATTCATCAACATTCATATATTAGAGAAATATGTAACAGATTTAAAAATTTCAATTTTCCTATATCATCTCTCCCCATTAGTAAAGGGATAATTTACTCAAAATCTCAGTGTCCTCAAACTAACGCTGAAACAATAGAAATGTCAAAATATCCTTATAGAAGCATTTTAGGTTGCTTATCGTTTCTCTCTAATAGAACTAGACCTGACATATCGTACGCGGTTAATATTTTTGCCCAATTCCAAAGTAATCCTGGCATAATGCATTGGAATAGCCTGTTAAAACTCTTAGGTTATGTTTGTTATACCAAAAATTTAATGTTAAAACTTGATTGCAGGAAACCACATATTACTGTTTATTCAGACGCTGATTTTGCGGCCAACAGAGACGATAGGACTTCAATGGGGGGACAGCTGATTTTACTCGATAATTCACCCGTAGCTTGGAGAACGTTTAAGGAAAAATGTATCAGTTTAAGTACTATGGAATCTGAATTCGTAGCCATGACCGAAGCTACAAAAGAACTATTATGGTTCGATAGAATTTTAGAAGAATGCTTTAATAAAAAACTAATACAGGGTACTAAAGAAAAATCTTTACTTTTAGTCGATAACATGGCTGCTATAGATTTCGTGAAGTCTCCCATTGAAAACTATCGTACAAAACACATCGACGTAAAATTATTTTTTATAAGGGATTTGATTTATAAAAACATATTTAATATTAAACATGTTAAAAGTGTAAATAATTGGTCAGATATTTTCACGAAACCGTTAACAAAATACGGGTTATCTCTTTTCATAAGTAGCCTATTTTCATCTACTGAGTAACATGTATATTTTAAGGAGTAAATTTTGAAGAGAAGAATTAAGGAAATAAGTTTCAATTTTTTAAAAGTTATTTATTTCTAAAGAGAACAGAATGTTTTTCTCTTTAATATGAAAATGCAAATGTATTTCTCAAAGTGTTTATTATATTGCAAAATGTATATACTTGTTTTATATCATATATTAGTTAATTTATGTACATGTCAATGCTTAATTATTTATATTATATCTTCATAGCAAGAAGAATTTTCTGTATAACTTCAAAATGAAGCATTGCAAAAATTGGACTGCTTTGCTCTTGAAATACACTAAAGAAAGACGATTAGTAGCAAGTCGTTGTTGAATCTGTCAATTTATGTTTTTTTTTACATACAAGTTTTTTTTGTTACTCAAATAATATGATGTGAACTTGTAAATTCAGGGCAGATATATGTATATATATATATATTCATGGTCTCGGTTGAGTGTCAAGAGGGGGGGCTTATTGTTAGGTTTAGGAATCTAAAATATTGGCGTGTTCTTGACACTCAATGTTTTATTCAGTTTCACTCCCTCTTTAGTTTAACTATTTTTCCTTTTTTATTAAAACCGATGGTTATTAAAATCTAAGTTATTTATTTTCCATTTACTTTTATAATTTTAAGTTAATAAATATTTAAAAACTTATAGTTGATTTAAAATTCATTTTAGCATAAAATATTAATACGATAGCCGAAGCTATCCGTATGCAAATGACATAAGTCTACGTCATCTGCTTGAATTGAATAAGTAGCGTAGCAGAAAAGCAATCGTGTGGCTTTTTCCGTGTTGATGCCGATGTGAATCCCGGTAATAAAGAAGCTGGCATGAAACGTAGTTTGTATATTTCAGTTTAAATTTTTCCTTGATAACCTCGACAATATTAGCTTGTGTAGAAAGCTGTTGTTTTTCAGATGAGGTTTAAGTAAATATTTTTAGATTAATTCGAGGATGATAGTTATTTTAAAACTGCAAACTTTTAAGCTTCTTTCAGTAATAGTATAGGCTTCAGTAACTACTCTGTACTATTATATCTGCCCTGAAGAATATTAAACGAATCGTCTAAATGTATTATAATTTTTTATTTTCGTTTGCCATATTTTTATTTCACTAGATAAATCAATCTAGTTTTTAAATAAATGATTTTATCTAAAAGAAAAACTTGTCATATTTCTTTTTACCTGCTCAATACAGTTTCCACTGGGCCCTTTTATTTCAACTCTGCTTAACTTTGAAGCTTTAAGATAATCATGTCAGGGTTATAAACCTGACAGGAGAGAAGTGTTCTAAGGACTATAGTCACCTCCAGCTAAAGTCCCGTTACCAGAAAACGGGCGAAAGTTTGCAAGAGCTGGCAGCGGACATTCAGAGATTGTCACACCTAGCATTCTCAGACTGACAAGCTGACACTCGAAACGACTTAGCTCTTCAGTACTTTATCGATGCTGTTCTGGATCCAGAAATTCAAAAAGCGCTGAGACTCTCTAACATCCGAGACGTAGAATCAGCTTTAGGCTATGCACTTAGGATAGAGGCAGCCCAATAAGCCTCCCGTAAAGACCGCCATACCATAAGAGCAGTCTCATTAAACGATACGCCTGCTGGTGAAAATGAAGTGAAGAGAAGTATCGAAGAGATCTTAAAGAGATTGCGCAGCCTGGAAAAAAATAAGGAGATAAAGGATCGGAAGATAAAGTGCTGGGGCTGTGGAGGGGATGGTCATGTGAAGCGGAACTGCCCTGTACGACCAACTATAGGAAATCACCCGGCTTCACCATCACTGCAGGGAAACTAAGAGGAGGCCATCTCGCGGGCAGGAGGTGGCCTAAAATTAAAGAGCCCCAATTTACTGTATTTCATGTTTCATCGATGAGTGGCGGCGATAATGGACATCACGTCTATGGCCAAGTCAACAACGCCACCTGCCGGATGATTCTGGACACGGGAGCCAACGTGACCATCATTAGAACGGATTTGGCTCAAGAACTAAAAGAGAAGATCATCTGGACTCCGCCCTGCGTTAAACTCCAGACTGTGACCGGAGACGAAATCAAAATATATGGAAAAATGAACTTGGCCATCACTTTTGGGAATGCCAGTTACCATCATATGGCATATGTGGCCGATATAAGAGATCCTTTAATCATTGGAATTGATTTCCTAAGAAAATTTAATTTCAAATTGGACTTCAAGAATAATGAACTGCATTCGAGTTCGGAAGACATAGCTGTGTTCAATACTGAAAATCAGGACATTCAGCAGATTTGCCAGATAACAGCCAAGTCTGAAATTTCCATCCCTCCACACACAGAGACAATAGTTTCAGGAACACCACCTACAAAGCAATACTTCCGCTATGGACTGATTGAATACCCGAATACAGACAATAGCCCAAGAGGAGTTCTGGTAGCTTCATCTCTAGTTGATCTCTCAAAGAGTACTATTCCTGTGAGAGTCGCAAACATCAGCGATAAGGTCCGAACAGTGAAGAAGGATGAGGTGTTAGCAGCCTGCACTCCTGTAACATGCATAAACCGCCCCACGCAATCAACTGAATCCAAGTCTTCTGAACAATTAATAACGGAATTACTCAAGAATGCAGAGTTAGGAAAGGAACAGAGATGTGCTGCGGACAAGCTACTCCAAGAATTTAAAGACCTTTTTTCTCGAACACCTGAAAACGTCGGGAGAACGAACATCACCCAGCACAGAATTGATACAGGAAATCATCCTCCAATCAAACAACATCCAAGAAGACTTCCCTTTGCTAAACAGGAAGAGGTCACTGAACTTCTAAGTGAAATGCAGCACAATGATGTCATCGAGCCATCAACGAGTCCTTGGGCCTCTCCCATAGTACTGGTGCTGAAAAAGGATGGTTCAACAAGATTTTGTGTGGATTATTGTCATTTGAATGACATCACGAAGAAAGACAGTTACCCTCTTCCCAGAATTGACGACACATTAGACACACTTGCTGGCAATAAATGGTTCTCGACGTTGGATCTGAAGAGCGGTTACTGGCAAGTAGAATTACATCCTGATGATGGTGAGAAGACTGCATTCACCACGGGACAAGGACTGTGGCAATTTAAAGTTATGCCGTTTGGATTATGTAATGCTCCTGCCACCTTTGAACGCCTGATGGAGACAGTGCTAAAAGGACTTTCCTATGAAGCCTGTCTGTTGTATTTGGATGATATTATCATTGTGGGGCGCACCTTTGAAGACCATCTACGAAACATCCGAAAGGTGCTGGAGAAACTCAGAATGGCTAACCTCAAATTGAATCCAGGCAAGTGTAACTTGTTCCGTCGTGAAGTGAGCTACCTCGGCCATATCATCTCTGCCGAAGGTGTGAGAACTGATCCTGAGAAGATCTCTGCAGTCGAGAACTGGAGTCGCCCTGAAAATGTACACCAACTACGGAGTTTCCTGGGGTTATGCATTTACTACAGGAAGTTTGTCAAGGGTTTCTCAAATATTGCCAGACCACTGCACAAGCTGACGGAAGCCAAACAGAAGTTCCTGTGGACAGATGAATGTGAAAAAGCGTTCAAGCGACTTAAAGAGGCCTTAACATCATCGCCTATCTTGACATATCCACAGCCCGACAGCCAGTTCATACTTGATACAGATGCCAGCCATGAAAGTGTCGGTGCTGTTTTGTCGCAGGAAATTGATGGTCAAGAACATGTCATTGCCTATTGGAGTAAATGCCTGTCTAAACCAGAGCGGAATTACTGTACCACCAGGAAAGAGCTACTCGCCATCGTAAAAGCCATAGAACATTTCCATCATTACCTCTATGGCAGAAGATTCCTGCTACGGACTGACTATGCATCTTTAACGTGGTTGCTCCAGTTCAAGAACCCAGAAGGACAGATTGCCAGTTGGATACAACGCCTGCAGGAATATGACTTCGAGATACGTCATCGTAAAGGGACTCTACATGGTAATGCAGATGCCTTGTCACGGAAGCCCTGTTCGGAAAGCTGCAAGTATTGCTCTAGAGCCGAACAGAAATACCTGCCGATAAATCCGGTTGCCTGCCAAGTTACTGTCTCAACACTATCAGATCAAGATCCCGATCCATGGAGTGACGAAGAACTTAGAAAATCCCAGTTGTAAGATCCTGACATAAAGCCAATATTACAGCTGAAGAAGACAACCAGCAACAGACCTATCTGTCTGGATATTTCCAGATTTAGTCCCATTACGAAAAGTTATTGGGCACTTTGGGACTCTCTTCGTATCAGAAACGGCGTATTATACAGAAAGTGGGAATCTGATGATGGGAAAAGCTTCAGATGGCAGATTTTATTACCAAGATTAAAAATTCCAGCTGTTTTAGAACAACTGCATAGTAGCTCTACCGGAGGCCATTTTGGGGTAATGAAGACTCTGCAGAAAGTTCGGGAACGCTTCTACTGGTGCAAGGCAAAGGAGGATGTGGAGAAATGGTGTAAATCCTGTGATGCTTGTGCGGCACGTAAAGGCCCGCAGAAACGAAGTCGAGGAAGACTGCAACGGTATAACGTGGGAGCACCATTTGAACGGGTTGCAATCGACATCTTGGGTCCTTTGCCACGGACCTCCAGTGGAAATAAATACATTCTCGTCGTGATGGACTATTTCACCAAGTGGCCTGAGGCATATCCCATTCCCAATCAAGAGGCATGCACAGTCGCAGAAGTCCTAGTGCAGCAATGGGTGTCAAGGTACGGCACGCCCCTACAACTTCATACCGACCAAGGTAGGAACTTTACCTCTGATGTTTTCAAAGGACTGTGTGAACTACTCGGCATAGACAAAACCCGGACAACACCCTTACATCCCCAGTCGGACGGCATGGTCGAGAGGTTCAATCGTACCATCCTGAATAACCTCTCCCTTCTAGTGTCAAGGAACCAGCAGGATTGGGACTTGAAGTTGCCATTTTTCCTGCTGGCTTATCGAAGTGCTGTCCATGAAACCACCGGCTATACTCCAGCCCAGATGCTGTTTGGACGTGAACTTCGTCTCCCTTGTGATCTCCTGTTTTGTTGTCCACCCGATGCGCCTTCATCGCCCGAGGAGTACATTCAACATCTCCAGGCACGTTTTGAGGACGTTCACAACTTTGCTCGGGAGCGAATTCACATTGCATTGGAGAAAATGAAGACAAGGTACGATCTAAAGGCTACGCAACATGAGTTTCAGGAAGGAGAGAAGGTCTGGTTGTGGAATCCTGTTCGACGCAAAGGACTCTCTCCCAAGTTACAGTGCAACTGGGACGGACCATACACAGTCTTAAAAAGGCTGAATGATGTAGTGGTGCGGATCACTAAAACACCTTCATCAAAACCGTAGGTGGTGCACTATAATAGGCTAGCCAAGTACCACAAGTAACGGTAATATTAAAAATTAAAAATGTAAATACTGGTAAAATTTGCGCATGCGTAATGTAAATATTTGTATATAAATATTTGTACATATTTGTGAATTTTGTAAATATTTGTATATAAATATTTGAACATATTTGTGAATTTTGTAAATATTTCTCACTTGATTTGTATTTCTATTTTATCGTTATATGCAACTTAGTTTTTGTGTTTTAGATTGTGTAAATTTGTTTAGTTTCGCCTCTTGACCAAGGGTTGCACTGCCCGGGACGTGCAGTCCTTGGGAGGAGGGCAGTGTTACGAAATTGTAAATAATTGTGTTTATTTTTGTATCAATTTTTTCAAAGAGGCTAATTGTGTGCATTTCTAGTCGTTTTAGCGTTGAAATAGCCTTATTTTCCCTTAAAAACGCATTAAAAAGCCCCAGTAATGCAGGTAATGGATTTGGCGACTTTTTCCCACCTTGGCGATATTTTTGGCGACCTTGGCGAGAAAATCCTTATATGGGATATACCAAATATGGAAGCTGTAAGTTGATTGGTTGACCACTTTCTAGAGTTTTCTCGAAAAATCTGGGTTCCATGGAACAACATATAAGGAGCGCTTCCTCGCCAAGGCAGTCAGTTCAGTTCAGATCTCAGCCAGCTTCGCTAGTGCTTGCATTGCTCTTGAGCCTCTTTGAGAGAGACTTGCTTCAAGTGTTATTGCTATACAGTTTGTACTGTGGATTTGCTATTGACAGCTGTTGTTTAAGCTGTGATTACTGCTTGAATTGAAGCTGATAATTGGTTTATTGACCTGTATTTTTCTGGAACTTTCTGTGAATAAATTACTGATTTTTTGTAAGTTTGGCCTTTCATTCCCGGACAACTCACGAACCCTCAAGTACGCAACATTTCTACATTAAAAATAAATATATATATATTGTTGAATTTTGCATGAAAATATATCCTATTTCACTGTTATATAAAAATACCATATAAAATTCATATTTCTCAATTTAAATCAATATCTTTATGAGTAAGTCTAATATAATAATAATAATATATAACAAATAAAAAATGGGAAATTTCGAATTTGGGAAAAGGAAGTGAAGGATAAAATGAATGAAAGCAAAATTCTGTTCAGAAGGCATAAGAAGAATTATGATATTTTGCGTCATAATTTCATAAAAATATTTGTCTAATTATGAGAAACATTATGACTCGTTCAATGGAAAACAATCAATGATTTTATTTTTAAGCAATATGGTTTTGAAAAAATAAAACAGGCAGGTTATTGGTAGATTATTTTGGTGATTTATTGAAATAGTTTGACGGCAGATCATTTTTATGTTTTGTACACGAAATCATAAAGTTATTACAAATTAAATCAGCAAAACTAAACATAAGTGTTACGAATGTTGAGAAATCGCAGTTCGATTATGATCTGGTATCTCTAAAATTTACATGCGTCCAATTAATATAAAATATTCAAAGGAATCATTGTGTCCCACTTGATAAAAAACCAACGCAAGTAAACTGTACGCAAGTAAACCAACGCTGTAGTTTTTTTATGCATCATGTGTAATTAAAACAACTTAAATATACGAGTGAAAATGTTTTAACTCAGTTAATTTCTTATGATTCACTGGTTTTACACTAAATTTCTTAACTAGTCATTAGAAAATGTTGAGTTTTGGTAATTTCAAATACAAAAAATTACTCAAATAAAGCAAATATTGATATAATGTTACTGTTGTTAAACAAATTGTGTTAAGTATTTATTTATTTTGAGTGTTAGAAATCCAACTTGGAGTATATTTTTCTGTTTTCTAGTTTTCTATAAAAAATCACATTAATTGTGATAAGTCCAGAGCTGAAAAAAGAAAAATAAATAAATGTAACAATATATGAGGGCAGAAAAAAATTAATTTAAATATCTTGTAAGTTTTTCAATGATTTTATGATTTTATTATACACCTAGTATATACTTATTTAAAAAAAAATAAAGAAATATCCCCATAATTAATTTTACTTGATAAAACAAAAGTTACAGCAAGAATTAAATTAAAATATACTACAGTGTGCAATACAAGATAAGCTGTAAAATAAAGTGAAATTAAAATGCCCTTCAGCAATGGTGTTTTAGAAATTAACAAATTTATAAAGTTAACAATAAATTGTCAGCTTAATTTAGAAAAAAGTGCTTTTAACATGCAATATGATCTCAAGTGTATTGGATTTCAGGTTGTACGGCCTGTTACAGCAAAAAGTTAAAATAATTCTTTTGATGCAATATATTACATACATTGAAGTGTGATAGGATCATTTCGGTGATAAGTTCGTTAGAAAGTATGAGCCATTCCACATACCCACTTACATCCATGAAACAGCAATAAAAGTTTTAAAATGATAAATATCATACAGATATATATATCAGCACGACAAATGTCATTCTTTTTGTCTGTTACACACCAAATAAACCTTTAAATATCGAATAATTGGACTTGTTAAATCTAATAGCTATTGAACATATCTAACTATTATTTATACCATCCTCCCTATTCTCCTGATTTGGCACCAACTGGTTATCGCTTATTTCGTGCGTTAAAAAATTCCTTCAGTCAGAAAAATGTTTGATGATCTTGATGCTCTGAAAACTTCCATCCAAGATATTTTTGACTCGAAACCGCCGCAATTTCACCGTCGTGGTATTCGTCTCATACCAGAAAGCTGGCAAGAAATCATAGATATCAATGGGGATTATGCACAATAATAGGTTCTGTTCATTTTGCTTTTATTTTCACTTCTTTATGGGTAATAAAAACAGGTAGAAATTTTGTACTCACCCAATAGATGATTTTTCTTTGATATGATTAGCCAAACATTACAATTAAACATTTGTTATAAATATTGAATAATAAAGTCCGTAAAATTGGTAACAGCGACAGAAAATGACGGAATACCAATTTTTTATTTATTTCACTTTATTCATATAACATTTATATCTGAAATATCGTAAAAATACTACATTCATGGAAATGCAAGTATATTTGTTAAAAAATAAAATATTTACACTCTATTACAAGTATATATTTACATTTTAACGCCAAATTATTGCTACAAATTTCTCGTTTAATTATTTTAAAATCCTAAAATGATGAATTAAAATAATAAATTCCGTGATAATTTAACATTACAAACTTTCTTATGAACGAACAAAATCTCCAGTATACTGCATTATCAGTAATAATGCAATGATAATATAATTCCATAATATTATATTTAACTTTTGCATTCTATAAACACAATTATACGTGTCCATTTGAATCATGTACTAGCATACAACTTCATATATCTTCATAGCAGGATGTTAGCTATAGACTCATCTTAAATACAATCTCCGTTTTGCAAATTAGTGTCCTTGTTTGATATAAACGTTACCAGATACTCATTGGTTAAGAGAGATCGTACGCAATTTAATGCTAATAGACATCTATCATCATTTTATCAGCCTTTACGTCTTGTTTGAGAGTATATACGAATAAGGAATCATGATTAGTTTCTTTGTTGAACAGTTTATTAGAACTTTTGAACACAATTGGAAATTATGTACATCAAAATATCTATATTCTGTTTGAAAATTATTATAATGACAATTAAAAACTCGGTAACATAATATTTTATCTTACAATAAATTCAATATTTAGTAAATTTAAAATTAAATTTAAGATCATGGGTAATAATTTAAAATGTAATTATCGAATATTTAAAAATGTAAAATGTAATTGCAATTATTGAATTATAAAATTTAATTGTTGAATGTAATTACTGAATGCAGTTAAAATACATATAGTTTGTTGAATTAAAGATTTCTAATTATTTAAAATTGAGCTTTAATAAATTAACCTGCCAAAAAGTAAAAATTGATTTACATTTTCGGTAATAAATTTAATATATTTAATTCAAAGAACTTTGCAGAAAGGTAGTTTTAATATAATTATCAATATTTATTTTTAAAAACAATTTTATTGATTTAATTAATATCACGTTTAGTAATAGGGAGGGGGGGATATTTTATGATTTTAAACATTAAAAGTGTGTATTTTTAAACTTCAAAACTTCTTTACACACCATTAAATAAACGTCTGTGCAACCTTTTTCAAATACACTTAAAGTTTCTATCTCAGATGCAAAAGCACGTGCTACTAATTGGGATGCAAACGCAAGATTAAAGCAGGTAAACACAAGAGAGAAGGAGCAGCAACAATAAACAAGAAGACACATCAAAGAAACAAGAGGCAAGAGAAACAACGGCAAAGACACAAGAAAATTAAAATAAAAGAATAAAGAAAGAAATGATAGGAAAAAAGAATATTATTTTTTATTACTATTTTATTATTAAGGTAGAACATCATTAATTTAGTATTATTATATCTTAATATTATTTTAATTTTGTAAAGTGCTTCAAGAAAAAAAAAAAAATAATAATAATAAATAAAAATAAAAAAATAAAACTGCATAATCAGATTAATATGATCCATGAAGAAGTTTCAAAGTTTAACTACACAGACCTGTTAAATTGAAGTTTTTGAAAAATACAAGAAACGATTATGCTGATTTTTCCATGTTTTTATTAACTTCGATTCTTGTTTTTTTTTTTTTTTTGTCTGTTTGCAAAGTACAAATCCTCCAATCGATTTTCTGACTAGCGAGACATGCAAAACCTACAGGACAGCTCAGAACACGGCAGCTTTTATATGATTCGGCAGAAAATTTATTTAACTAACTTCCCTACTAGATAGAAATTTGAAACTTTCAGAGTAGATCATTACACGGTGAAAATGCTATATTTTTTATATTTTCAGCAAACTGTTTCGGGTACCTGCTGCCTTCAGCAGCGTTACAAGTAGAAAGCTTGCAATCGATTTTTCACTAACTTATCGACAAACTAGACATTTAAAAATTTCAGGATAGCTCAGAACACGGTGACAATACATTTTTTTTTTAAATACATGTAGTCAACTGTTTCACGTACACAGTGCCTTCGGCAGCGTTTATATGATTCAACAGAAAAATTATTTAACTACCTTTCTGACTAGCTAGACATTTAAAACTTTCAAAGTAGTTCAGAACTGCATAGTTGAAAATGCATTTTCAAATTATTTTAAACCAACTGCTTCGCGACCTTGCTGTCTTCTGCAGCTTTACCAGTACAAAACTTGCAATCGATTTTTAACTAACTTCTCGGCTGTTTGAAACATTTATAATAGCTCCAAACACTATAGAAATGAATTTTTTTAATACTTTTAGCTAATTGTTTCGGGATCTCGCGATTTCAGTACCGTTTATATGATTCAACAGGAAATTTAAAGCATGGTATATAAAAACTATTTTTATATTGTAATTATTATGTTATTTGGTGTGTTGATTTCTAAAATGACATCCATAGTTTTCCATCACGTCAGAAGTTTTTGTAAGATCCATATCGATATTTTAGCTAAAGTCCTAGTTGTAAAAGAATTCTCTCGAATATTTTTGCATGTACACCAGTAGTTTTTATCCATTCTTGATGAGCCAAATCGATTTTTCAGCAATCAATTTATTTTTTATAGATTTAAATGGATGAAATCCTCTGTGATAGAAATTTTGCATTATATATTTTTTAAATCCGCACCCAAAATACAGAAATCACAGTTACTAATTTCCTTGTGCTTATTTATTTATTTATTTTTTTTTTATGTTTTTCATCGCGGGCTTGCGTTATTTATTGTACAACATATTTTTAATTTATATTTTAAAATGTGGTTTCACTGTTACAAGAAAAATTTCGTTACTAACAGACATACAAAAGTTTTCAGTAAGTATAAAATATTGACTACCCTACCCTAAACTATATTTTCTCAACTCAGCCGATCTACCCAGTTAGCGCTCGAGCTTTCTGTGGGAGTACATTCCAACAACACAATTTGGGTAACAGGAAATTATATATATATATATATATATATATATATATATATTTCGGTAGCCAAATGGTGTTAAGTTGGCAGCTATGTTTATTGTGGTGTGTTGGTAGATTATTATAGTTCATGTAATTTTTAAAGAAAACAATTGATATAATCTCAAAAACAATTTGAAAAAACTATCTGACTAATTATCAGACAAGTTCAGATCACGTTCGAGTCACCAGATGCAGTATCCGACCATTGGCTATGTCGTTCAAATGCTAAATTGGTGATCTTTCTGAATAAGACTGTGAGGAAATAAATTCCGAAGATATTAGAATCCAACATTTAATAAAAACTTAAACTAATTACATAACAAAGCAAAAACATTGATCCTCTCGCTATAACGAAGATATAAAGAAAATTTATACACAAGTGAAAAAGAAAATGAATGAGAATTAGAACAGGTCATCAGATTATTTGACATTTAAAACCAGTAGCAGTTGGTTTAAATTCAAAATAGATAATTAATTTCAGCTGCATTGAGGAGTCAGTGGTTGATTATAAAAGATCTGGTAATCTAGTTAGAGGGATAATGCTGAATAATTGTGGGAAAAGGAGGCATTGGTTTTTTTTTTTTTTTTTTTACCCTAGAAAAATGATTGGTGGTCCAAGAAAGGCAAGAACTTATACTTTAAAAATTACTAGAAAAAAAAATAATTATTAATAAAAAACAAATAAATTTTGCAGTTATTTTTAATAAAACATAAAAATAAAATAAAACAATTATTTTGCAGTTAAATTCGATAAATAATATTTCTTATCCGTTTAATATTGAATAAGAAATATTCTTTACACAATATCTTTATTAATAGTTTTATTATCTAAGTGCTTAATCGTGTTCCGCTGTTCTTTTATTTTTACAAGTGCTCTAATTAATTGCTTCTAGCTAAATGAAAGAGAAAAAGATAATCTTTAGGCAACCGGAGACGGATGAACTTGGATTAATCAAGGAGCTTAATATTTAAAGGAATTAGTTCAGGAAAACAAGTAAAAGAATTCACGGATGCCGTAATCAAGAAGAACTGGAAGCAATTTAATATTTTTCGTATGCTTAATTTTATGATTTTATATGCAGGGGAAAAAAAAATCTTTAGAAATTTAATTAATTTATAAAATTAGAATTTTATTTTTTTTTAAACAATAATTGAAAAACGTTTTAAAAAATTATTTTGTTTCTAAAATATGTGTGATATAGGTTAAATTACTTGAAACTATTAAAGGGAAAAAAAAATACTTGTTACTAAAAATTTTCAATACATAAACATTTATAAATCTTTAAATTTAAATATTATTAATATTGGATAAAAATAATAATAATAATAATAAACTGTTGATTGGTATAAGTAGTTCATTGAATTCAATATTCATTTCAAAATTCAAATAAATAAATGTCTATTAGACAATTATTTTATATACGCAGCATTATTTTAAGTCATAAAACATATGTGATATGAAAATGGACATGCATAAGCTGCGAAATTCTATTTTTTTTTTTTTTTTTTCCTACCAGAAAATTTTAAAAGAATTTCTTATAATCTTTTTTTTCTTCAGCTTATTGCATTCAAACATGATCTATTTTTCCCCAAATAAATAGTGTTTTAAAATACCGTGCAATTAAAATACTACCTGTGGACATGCTTTTGCAACAGGAAGTTTAAGCTATTTTCGAATGCAATTAAATGATCAGAACTTACCCAATTATATCAATTATAAGAAAAAATAATCTAGTGTGTTACTCTGGATTCCCTTAATTATGCGTATACATTTTTATGACACTACCACATATATTCATGGAAATATACCGAAAAAAAAAATAAAAATAAATAAAACACTATTTGGATTACAGCACGAAGGGTATTTATTAGACGCAGTTTAAAGACATTTTAAGAAAAATTGGCATAGTATATTAGTGACAGCATACTACATCAGAATGCAAAAATACTGTATATCTTGCAAAATGTGAGCATTTATATTAAATTAGTATTGGCTGCGCATGCGCAAGCTTTAAAGATATCCATTTGCATAATTTAATAGCCAAATATATTGAGCAACGTTTATTAAAATCCTAAACAATTATCGTTTAAATAAAAAAAAAGTTATGAGAGATATAATGCACATAATTTAAGTTATTTCATGATAAATGCCAATCTATAAGGTGGTTTTACTCACATTTTTAATTCGATTTAATCGATGCCCTATGCCTATGGTAATGGTAGCCGCTGATTGTAAATAAATATTAATAACCCACCCCCTTTTTTTTCTTTTTTTTTTTTTAGTAGAAAAAAAGAACAGAAAAATTGTTCACTCTTTCTCTAACTTTTTGAATTTTGCTGATATTTATTTGGGTTTTTCATATAAATAGCCCAATACTTTTAACTATTAGATTATGCAAATAAAATTTCTTAAAAGGTTGCTCATGCATCGTTAAAAATTACTCAGTAAAATTACTCATATTTTGTAGAATATTTAACATTCTTCCATTTTGATTGCAGTATACTCTGTCTAATGTAATATGCCAAGATTTCTAAAATAGGTTTTGTACTGGGTCTAACACCCTACTTGTAATAATCCAAAAAAGTGGCATTTTTTACTGCAATGTTTTAAAGAAAGTGTAATATCTTTATAAATATATGCACTAGTCTCATAGAAATTCATACCAACAATTAGAAAAAAAAAAAAAAAAAAAAAAAAAAAAAAAAAAAAAAAACCTCAAAATCACATGCTACAGCAAAAACGCATTTCAAGCATTAATTTTTAAAGAATGATACTAAACATTTTGACTTTCCTTTAATTTTTTATTGGTTCAATTTCCATTTTCTGAACAAAGATTTTTGCTGAAAAATATTAGGTTTAATATGTTCTTTATGCTCCCAAAGTTTCAAGAAAATTTCCCAAGAACAATTCTAGATATTTAACAATACGCCTGAATTTGAAAATATCCGAATACTTATTGGTAGATGGTGTGTGTGTGCGTGTATATATATATATATTTTATGATTTAATCTTATTACGATATCTATTATTTATATATATATATATATATATATATATATGTAGTATATGAGCTGGGCGTCTAGGGGTGGGGCAATGAAGAGGTGCGATTAAGATAACTAAAAACATTTATTACGTTCACAACACAGTTTACACAAAGATAAAATGATAATAATAGCAGGGTTTCCATCAATAACATTTGCTGGTTTCGAGGCCTAATACACATAACAAGCTCTCTTCATTACTAGGACTAACAGAAAGTATCATATATGAGCACTGACTCGCTCTACAATTCACATTAGTACCTACGCGTACTATTTCTAATAAGTGAGATTATGGTATAGAGCTCTCCATGGCTCTACACACTTATACAGAGCACAACAAGCTCTAATTAGCAGAAAAATGAGCCTGTCAGCCTACGCGCTGAAGGTCTCAACCGATCTCCACTGCAGCCAGATCTCAACTCCTCCGTTTGTCATCTCGTTCAATGATAAGCATCAGAGACAGCGCCATCTGTTGGCTCTGCAAGGAACTTCCCACAACGCTCTGCCATTCTGATGTTGCGGTGACCTCACCGTAAACCAACCTGGGATACTAAAAGATATCTGCAAAATACAATTAAAAGAAAAAAAAACAAAAAAGAGAAACAGACATTAAAAAAATTATGTACATAAAAATTCACAGTTAACTTTTTCTGTAATGTTTATCAGTCCATTTAGTTCAGTCTATTTAGTTTGTGGACCATAATTTCATATGGTCTGCAGAAGTACTAGTATGTATAGGTCCTTCGTGATCGCCTATCTTCTCGACTTCATATCTGTCTTTGTTCTTTACTCGCACAACTTTATAAGGACCTAAGAATTTTGGTCTTAGTTTCATGCCGGTTCCAAACTGAGTTCGCTGGATGGCAACTAGATCATTAATTTTATATACATGGGCTTTCTTTCTCTTCTTGTTGTAACATCGGCGATTTTCTTCTTGAATCTTAAGAATATTTTTTCTTGCTTCTTCACGAATGGTGTGAAGATTATCAAGCATGGAATTTATCCTTTCCTCTTCGAGAAGTTCTAGTATTCTCTTATCTTCTTTCTTTCTCATTGTTACTCCAGTGAGTAGTTCAAAAGGAGTTCTTTTGGTACTTCTCGATGTGGTGGAATTAATAGTTCTCTGAACAGCCTCAACAAACTTGTACCACTTGTTAGGGTCATTTATACATAACTTGGATAATACAGGAATGATTGTTCGATGAAGTCTCTCAATTTGACCATTCCCTCTTGGGATTCCGGTTGTGATGGTGTCATGTTCGATTCCCTCTGATTTACAGTAATCTGCAAACTCCTTAGATATGAACGCAGGTCCACGATCGGATATTATTCTTGCGGGGTTACCAAAAATAGCAGCTTGCTGTTTTAATTTTTGCAAGGCGTCTGCTGAAGAAGTTGATTTGACTGGATATAGCCACGAAAATTTACTAAATCCATCGATGACGGTAAAAATGTGATTGTAGTTTTTGTTGGTGGTTGGTAATGGACCCACAAAATCGATGTGATACGTGGATAATGGTATATCCCCTTTAGGGATAGGGTTCAAAAAACCTTCTCCTTTTCCCTGTTTCTTATTTACGAGAATACATTCTATGCAACTTTTTACAACGTTATCTACGCATTTTTTCATATTAGAAAAATAGTAATCTCTTTTTACTAACTCTTCAGTTTTATTAGCCGAAAAATGTCCTAAGGCATGACATTTCTTTACGACCTCAAGTTGCATGATCTCTGGGACAATTAGTACATCCCTATCATTTAACACTTTATATAAAACATTATTTTTTAACACATATTCGTCATTTTGGTTTTGTTGTAAAAGAGATTTCACAGTATTGATAAACTCATCATTTTCTTGAGCAGTAGCAATACGATGAGTAAGGGTATCAGTATTTACAGCCATTACAGGGTGTCTGCTAAGAGCGTCAACATGCTGCATTTGTTTACCAGGACGGTGTTCTACTTCGTAGTCGAATTCCTGTAGCAGGAAAGACCACCTGGCTACCTTAGGTGTCAATTCACGTTTATCTAAAGTTTTAGTGAACGCTTGACAGTCAGTATAAATTTTAAATTTACTACCTAACAAATAGTTCCTAAATTTTTTAAGGGCTTCTACTATCGCTAACACTTCTAACTCATAACTACAGTATTTTTCTTCTTGTACAGAGGTCTTTTTACTCATATAATGGATTGGATAGTACTGTCCATCGTCATCTTGTTGTAATAGTATTGCACCGAATCCTAATTTAGATGCATCTGTATGAACTTCTAACTTATAGCCTTGCTTAAAAAGGTGTAAGACAGGTGCATTAGATAAAATGTCTTTAAGCTTTTGAAAAGCTAATTTCTGCTCTTGCTCGAATTTAAATGGAGTGGAAGCACGTAATAAGTCACTGAGTGGTCTTGCTATGTTGGCATATGAACGAATAAATTTTCTAAAGTAACCCGTTAAACCTAAGAAACTCTGCACTTCCCTAGCATTACGGGGTTCTGGGAAATTTTGTACTGCGAGAGTTTTTTCTACTGAGGGTTTAATCGTGCCATTCTCAATTATGTGACCTAAGAAATCGATCTTACGTTTCAAAAACTGACATTTCTTTAAATTTAACTCTAGACCAAATTTTGATGCCGTTTCTAACACACGTTTTAATTTATCTAACCCTTCATTCTCATCTTTAGATGGAATAATTATATCATCTAAATAAATAATTACAGTACCATCTTTTAATAAGTCTTTAAACACATAATTTACATATCTTTGAAATACTAAGGGACTATTACATAATCCATAGGGAACTTTTAGAAACTCATACTGGGCATTATCGGTCACAAAAGCTGTATATTTCCTACTTTTTTCCTCTACATCAACTTGTAAAAACGCATTCTTTAAATCTAGTGTCGAAAAAACTTTACCCTCCCCTAATCTATCAAATAAATCTTCAATATTTGGCAACGGGTATTTATCTTTAATTATTTTCTTATTTAAAGCACGATAATCACAGCATAACCTTATTCCTCCATCTTTTTTCCTACACACCACTATTGGCGAAGCATAATTTGATGTACTTTCTCTAATTATACCATCCTTTAACCATTGGTCAATTTGTCTATCCACCTCTGATTTCTCTACAAATGATAATCTGCGAGAGCGTGAGCACACTGGTATATCATCAGATAAAATAATGGACATTTTTAAATCAGTACTTTTTGTTTTAACTGGCTTATAACTTTTTATTAATTCGCTTAATCTCTCTTTTAACGACTTATCTAAAATATAACTGACATCGAATTTTTCTTCTTCTGAAAAATTGCACATACTTGAAAAAAAAGTATCTATTTCATTTTCCTTTCGATCGAATACAGGAAAAGAACACCCATTTGCTTCATCGAAATTGCTTTCCCCCGAATTTAGAAGACTATCTTTCCCCCCTACGCTGGAACTCGAAACATCTGCTTCCTCTTTATTTTGTTGTTTCAAAATATGAAAGATATTATTAGGCAGAATTACGTCGCATGTCAAATTGTTGCATAAAGCACCGATTATGTTTATTGAATCATGATTAGGTAAAGATATTTTAAATTCAGTCAGATTTGCATCTTTCTTTTCATTAAAGCAGCTAACTAGAGTGGTTGAAGAAATAACATTTTTAGTCTGTGGAATGCTATTTTTATTTACAATTAGAATCGAAGAACCAGAATCTTTTAACCCTTTAAGTGGTATATCATCCACTAAAATATCAACATATTCGAGCTCATTAACAATTAGGTTAATCGGACTTGTTTCGGATTGAACTACTGAATTTGTTGGAAGATTTTCACGGAATTCTTTTTTCTCATCAATACGTTTAGGACACACTCTAGCGAAATGAAATGTTTTCCCTTTAGCACCACAAATATAACACATTCTTTCATGCTTTTCGTGAGTTTGATTAGATACCGAATTACGTACTATGGGATCTCTATTATTATAATGTGTCTTTCTAAAAGAAGTTTTGTTTACAAACCGCTTATTCTCTGAACTTTCGTTTCGCGTATTATTATTAGTTTCAATTAACGATTTGCCTCTAGAAGAGTAGAATAAATCACACTCCCGACCTAATTCGTTGGGTTTAAACCAATTTTGACCTTCTCGAACACTAATATGTTCCTTAGTTCTAGAATCCAACGTTTCATATAATTTATCAGAAACTATAAGATCACACAATTGTTTAACATCGTTCACCCCTCTCAATCTACAATAGTAATCAAAAGAAGCGCTTAGACGTGAAGCGAATTGGACATGAGATTCTGAAGGATTACGGAACGCATTTTTAAAATTACTTAAACATTCACGCGGCGTTGGTTGGAACTGTCTTAAAATTAATTCCTTAACTTTTTCATAATCGTTAATCTCTTCGGAGGTTACGTACGCAAGAACCTGATTACATTTATCTCCCAATAAATTAATCAATATTTCCGATTTAAATTTAGGGGGTACATTTTTAGAAACGAATGCTTTTTCAAGGGATTGAAAAAATAAGTGCAAAGCTTCCGGTTTCTCAGGTACTGAAATGGTTAATGTTCGAATACTTCTAATTAAATTTTCTAATGATTGTGAAGTAGTTTCTGTATTTGATTGCTCAACATTATTACTAGAATTATTTGCTGCAGCCTGTAACTTTAAATTCTGTAACTCTATTTCTTTTTCTAACTGGGATAATTTAATTCTTTCTATCTCAATTTTGGTTTGTTCTTCTACAGATTTCAACTTTTGTTCTTCTAGTAACATTTTAATAACACCTCTAACAAATTCTAAATCATTTTTATAAATATCAGAACTCTCAATTAAAGTTTTGATTTCAAGTACCTTAGCTTCCGCCGGAACAGTTAGGCCTAATTCTTCAGCAATTGTTCTTAAATCTGCTTTTCTAATACCTTGTAACACGTTTTGGGCCATTATAACTCTAAATAATTACTTATACCAAAAAATATTTCAATATTTCTACCAAATTAATATCATACTTAAATAGGAACAAAATAATATGAGAACATATTTCTTAAAAATGATTCTATGCTTTTTGTTCTCAAATCAAAATTATCATGATTTTTAAATAAACACATTCAGAACAATTTGTAATATACAACAGAATACTTAGATCATCTTATATATTTCTTAATTATTGCTATATACACATATTTCATATAATATCACCATTATCATTATTCTTTCTTTAATTATTGTTTTCACTTTCGTTTTAAAATAATATTGTTATAATATTGTTAAAATATTATTGCAAACAGTAATAAGCAAAATTATAAAAGATTACTCAGAATATTTTTTTCAATCATAATTCTTATTTTTATTCATTCTTCTCAAGTTATATTATTTATTTTATTTCATCACACATTGAAACCAAAAGTGTTCTCAAAAGTATTTCACCATTAATTTCTAATTCAAAATAGTAACTCAAACTCTTTTTGCTCAATATATGCATTAATCACTATTATCCACTATCAAACACAATGATAAATATATAACAATAACAGTTACCTTTTATAACTTGTTGGTGGTAATATCCCGGTCGAGCCCCCACTTGTAGTATATGAGCTGGGCGTCTAGGGGTGGGGCAATGAAGAGGTGCGATTAAGATAACTAAAAACATTTATTACGTTCACAACACAGTTTACACAAAGATAAAATGATAATAATAGCAGGGTTTCCATCAATAACATTTGCTGGTTTCGAGGCCTAATACACATAACAAGCTCTCTTCATTACTAGGACTAACAGAAAGTATCATATATGAGCACTGACTCGCTCTACAATTCACATTAGTACCTACGCGTACTATTTCTAATAAGTGAGATTATGGTATAGAGCTCTCCATGGCTCTACACACTTATACAGAGCACAACAAGCTCTAATTAGCAGAAAAATGAGCCTGTCAGCCTACGCGCTGAAGGTCTCAACCGATCTCCACTGCAGCCAGATCTCAACTCCTCCGTTTGTCATCTCGTTCAATGATAAGCATCAGAGACAGCGCCATCTGTTGGCTCTGCAAGGAACTTCCCACATATATATATATATATATATACTCATTTATTTATTTAAGGTAATGAATAAAATTAATTCTTATGTTAAGCGAATAATAAAACTTGTTTCCACTATAAGTCAATTGATAATTATACTGAATAAAGAAAGCAAAAATAATTAACATAATTATTATATTACTTAAGTTAAAAAAGAAACCTTTTGAAGTTTGTAAAATGTAAAAGGCAATTCTTTATAATATGCATCATGCGTTTTGCTTTATTTATAAGTATGCTAGTGCATTTACAGCATTATATTTTAATTATTTCATCTGTAAACATAAGTAGAATGTATTGAATTGGTGATTTTTACAATTTCAGATGTCTTGTACAGGATTTTAGGATTTATAAAAAATCTCTGTGTAAGTATAAAAAATAATCTGGATGTTATATCTCACAAACCAGCTGACGAAATTACCAAAACAGCAAAGTGAATGATCTTCGTTTAAACTGTATATACACTCTAGTATATGCATCTATGTATATATTAGTGGGACTTGTAAATAATGGCGTTTTTTATAATAAATTCAAACTCTTTTTTTTTTTTTTTTTTTTTTTTTTTTTTTTTTTTTTTCTAATGAAATTTTGTAATCACCCTCCTAATAAACAACGTGTAGGCATCTACTGTGCAAGCTTTTAATGCTGGTTCGATTAGAATCAATTTATATTTCAACAAAATCTCTGGCGACTGCATTTTGGACATCATCTAAGTTTATTTATTTATTTATTTTTCCATTTAAAAAATATTGTAGCAGTCATAATGAATGTAAATCCGATGGCGCAATATCGAGCAAGTACGTTAGGTGAGGCAATACGTACCACTCCAATTCTTTTTTTTTTTTTTTTTTTTTTTTTTACTTTCAAGTTTCGTCTTGCGCAGTGTGGTCTTTCATTGCGATTTTGTAAAATAAGGCCTTTTCTGCTGACAATTGTTGGGAACTTTTAAATTATAGATTGATTTACTCCATACAGTTGTTCACAATATAGGTGTGCAATCACAGTTTGTCCAGATTTCAGCCAGATTATTTATTGGTAAAGAAAATATATACTTAAATTTTTTGTCGACGATTGTTAGACAAATAGTTGAATTTTTCGCACGGATGTGAAATAAAAACATACAAATGAAAGTCCAATAAATAGCATAATTTTGCGGTTAGAACAGTTTAATTCTCATTTTGCCTCCTACGTGTGCATACATGAAGTTTTAAATACGATGCTGACTTGGTGGGTAAAGCGTTATTGATGAAGATGTTTTCCCTCAGATAAGAGCTGCCGATTGAAGTCTTAGTTAGCAGTATCATAATTTTTTTGCAAACTGTAATTTTTGGTGACGAAGGTCACATAGTATAGGATTTATATGCCTGTAAACATTTACATGCGAATAAGAACAGTTTTTCATGAAAAAGTGTGATCTTGTCACGCACTGCGCTCTCTATCGAAAAGTAGCTTAATTATTATGTTTCCTTTACAAAAAAAAAAATATCTCCTTTTACAAGAATGATTATTTCGCTAACCGCGTTCAATTTTATCAATTCATTCAACGGTTAAGGACTTTTAAAATGTCTACAGACTTATGGGATACCCAGTATATATGTTGAGTGTGTGTGTTTATATTTTTAAACAGCCCAAAAAGAAATCCATTAAATACTTATATCTTCAGAATTATGCATGACTTTCAGAAATATATATATAACGTAAGTGATTTATTTAAAACGATCATACACCAATGAAAAGAAATAGTAAATAAATAAATTAGATTACTGCTAAACGTTTCTTTTAAAACAGAAAAATACTTTTCATTTAACAAAAGACTTTTCATTTCCCAAAGGAACGGTGCATAATCTTAAAATACGATTTTTGTCTTCCGGCATTACTGGTATTTTGATTAAAATTTATTATTTTTCTTAAGTTTCTGTTATGTGATTTCTTTAAAATACAAAACATAAAATATTTACATATTATGGTTTAAATAAAATGTAAGTCCCTCAAATTTTTAAATACGATAAAGATTTTTTTTTTTTTTTTTTTTTTTTTTTTTTACAAGCAATAGATATTGCTAAATCAAATTAAGTTAAAAGAAATGAAGCACGGAATCTTTCTGTGTAATTTATAGTGGTTGTCAATCAAATACAGATTACAATTATTAATACATAAAAAAATGTATTTCTACATAAAAATGTATTTCCACATAAAAAAAAATGTATTCAATTAATACAATGTATGTGCATTGTATTAATTAAATTCGTTTGCTGTATGATCTTGCCACCATCTAAGAGAAGTTGGGAGCTAGAAACGTGTTTTTTTGGCTAGATAGCAAACGTTTCGTTAGAAATTTCTCATATTTCATTCCCTACATGGGGAAGCTTCCTTCAAGAAGGCCCTCATGTGTTTAGGGATTAATTTTCATTTATCCTTGGTAATTCTGCTTATTTATTATAGTTTTATATTTTCTTTCGCTGCATTTGCGCATAGGTTTATAAATAATCTATTCTGGTTCTATATTTAAAAAATTAAGTTTTATTCAATCTTATATTTAAAATTTATCTTATATACATATAGTTTATTAGATATGCAAAAAAAAAAAAAACATAAAAAGCAGGACTCCTTTTGAGTGTTATTAATGCTGATTTTTTTACATTGATATTAAAAATACAGAGGGTGTTCACATATTTTATTTTTATTTTATTTTACTTTTTTACGATTTTAACTTTCTCTTTCTCTTTAAATTTTAAAATAAACATGTAACTGTCAACAAATCATAATTGAATTCTAATTATCTTCTGCAGACTAATATATATATATATATAGGAAATCGATGTATATGATCACTGTAATATGATACTTCAGCAAAAGAGCTACCAGTCAGAACATATTAGAAAATAAAATGTATTATGCATGCGCTAGTAAAATAATAATAATAATGATAATAAAACAAATAATGATAAACTTATTTATTTATTTAATTTAATTTAATTATTTTATTTATTTATTTACTTTTTCAGGATATTAACTAAAATTTTTATTTAATATTTAATTCTAAAAATAATATCTGCAAAATTTTAAGATATTAAAATAAATAAATAAATAAATAGATATTTTTTTATTTCGAGAATTAAAGAACTGTATTTTCTACCTAATATTTTATAACTATTATTGCTTCAGTGTATGCACTGTAGGGAAAAATTGTTGGCTTAAATTTATGCAAACAGACAGCAAAGTTTACTGCTACATATGGCGTTTTCTATCATGTATATTCTGCCTTTTTTCCAAACAAGTGTCTTACATTAATATAAATGATATGTTCCCATTACCCATTAAGAAAAATAATATGATTCAATTATAAATAATACTGATCATAGTTATTAATACCTTAAAATATTGTGGAAGCAAACAGATACATTTGTACATACTCTTCATCTTACACGTTTTCTATTTTTGCAGAATGTATCTTCACTGATATAAATTACTCAATATTGTACACAATGCATTTAAGAAAAATATTTAAATTTAATAAATACTTAAAATGGTTTTTACCATAGTTTAAACTATTTAGCACAAATTATTATGATAGCAATATATAGTTTATAGCTCGATTTATCATTATACCTTAAACTGCTTTCAAAATAAATGTTTTGCATAAGTGAATTGAAATTGAAAGTCTGTTCATATCGAAATTTCTTTAATTTAAACTCAGTTTGAAACAAAATAAAGGTATAAACATGCATAAATGTATACGATACCGCAAACATGTTAATATGAAAAGTATCCAAATATGCTCGTTATCGTAACCTAAATTTTACTTTCTTAAACAAACATTTTCTCTAATAATTTTAAAGTTCTGCCCTTCATAGACTATTTCTTGAAGAATTTGTATGCATAATATATATATATATATATATATATATATATATATATATATATTCTTATTCAAAAATTTAGCAAGGTTTGCAAATGGTTATTTTTTTTTTTTTTCAATTTAAAGACTTTTTTTTTAAATGATATATTCAGTAGTCTCTGTCATTTATTGAGTCTTGAACACTTTAAAAACACGTAAAATTAAATTTTATTTAAAATGATTTAAAAATTAAAATATTATCCGAAGCTTTTCTCTTTGAAATCAAAATCATCATCAGGGATTTTTCTTACTCGTTTCCAATGAGCAGTTTTTAAATATTTCTAAATAATTAAATTAAATTATATATAGATGGATGAATGATGGATATTGAAGACTGCTCTTTAAAATTATATGTTTTAATAATGAATTCATTCATATGCATAAAAAAGTAAAATGTTAAGTTTATTTAATATTTTAATTATTTAAATGAAAAATTAAATGAAAAAAAAATTAATTAAAATAAATAAATAAGTGTTCCATGGATTTTAGAACTAGATGTGCAATCATTTCAATTGAATATTATGACAGAATAATTTGGAGGTGAAAATAAATAATTAATGCTAGAAATATTAAACATATTTTTTTCCAAATTACGTTTTATTATTATTATTATTATTAATTTTATTATTTACATTTTATTTCAATAACAAAGTAATATTAGTAATAAGTAATATTTTGCATTGCGATGAAATAAACTAACTAATATCTGCATAAGTTCCTTTTTTTAATTAAATGCTTAATACAGATAAATTCTGTATTAGCTACGCCTGCGATTTTCCAACCAATAAATTTACTCCATTTTATTGACAAAGGTCTTACATTTTCATACTTAAACACTCATACTAAAAAAAGACCTTGCAAAAAAATAAAATAGTTCTGAATTTTTACAAATATAAACTATTAAAACTATTATAAACTATTATGCCTAAATTTCTAAATTTGTTAAATAAATTTATTTTCTATTTATTTGGATTAAAATATATCGATAGGTACTTGGAATTTTCTTTTTTCTCAATGCTGTTGTTTTATTTTCTTAAACAATAAAAAATGAACTTTGATAAATAAATAAATTTACTATATACTGAAAATTTCATTTAACAAGCAGCCATAAAAATATTTTCAAACAAATTTTAATCGAAAACTCTCTTTTAATTCATATGTTTTACATTAAAATTAAAAGGGATAACACGTGAATGAATAAAAAATATATCAGGAAATAATGCATGCATATTTTTATTTTTATTTCATAACGTTGATATTTTACACCACTCAGTGCCTAAGGTTCCCTTTTGCGAAATGCTGGGGGCGAAAGTTCCGTAAACGAATTCCCAGGGGAGAAATTTACGGGGAGTGAAATTTCCTCGGGGCGAAATTTTGGGGCTAAATGCCGCGGTGAGATGCTGAGCGCGAAAGTTCCACGTTCCGTGCTTCCAGACCCTCTATTCCTGATTTTTTATTGCTCCCATTGATAATTCCTTTAAAAATTTTGAAAATTCTAACAGTCAGTTAGAATCTTTTCGTCGTACTTTATCTAACATTTTTTATCGTCACTAACAATCATTCACTAACAATCGTCCACAAAATTATAACCTTACTTCTTCTCAAAAATCCACTTTCTCCGAATTAAACTCCACCCCCAATTTAATTATCACCAAGCCTGACAAAGGGGGACAAAGAGTTTAGCTCAACAAATTGGATTATATTTCCCATGTTGGGTCCATGATTAATTCAGGTCCCTATTCGAAACTTATGAAATATGCGTCTAATGGTCATCTTGATCAAATTAAATACCCCTTTAAAATTTTGTTATTCTTAATGACCATTCTAAGGGCATGGTGATTCCTCCCGTTGCTAATTGTGCTCGTTTCTGTGCTCTTCCGAAAGTTCATAAGCCCATTCTCTGCTTCCGGGCCTATTTTGTCCGATATTCTACAGATTCTTATAATCTAGCTCGATATCTTTCAAGATCTTTTTTCATTTAACTAGTATTAACCATTATACAGTAAAAAGTACTTTGTGGACAAACTAAAATGCATCGCTTCCTTTAACTACACTATGATTATTATTATTGCTTTTTTTTTATGTTAACTCCCTTTTTACTATTGTTCCTATTCAGAGCGTTCTGGTTTGTTTAGAGAGGCGATTACGTGAATTCCATTATTCTTCTATTGATATTCAGAAGCTTGTGAATTTAGTTCATTTATGTATCAGGAAAACTACCTTCATTTTTAATGGTACTTATTATTCCCAAAATGCGGGTACAGCAAAGTGCAATCCTCTTTCTGCTTTATTTTGCGACATTTATATGCACTATTTTGAAGAAAAACCCTTCTGTGTCTGTAAATTTCCTCAATGGTTTAAGTATGTTCTCGACACTTTCATTATTGTTCCCTCTGACATCGATTTTTCCAGTTTACTTTCTTTGGTCAGTTTGATAGACCCATGCATTCAGTTCACTTTTGAGATTGAAAATGATTGCTCTTGCCTTTCATTTGATTGCTTGTCTCTAAAGATGCTTGTGTGCTTGCTTGTGTCTAAAGACAGGGATCAGTTCTCACTCACTGTCTTTAGAAAACCATTGTATGTCTCTCTTCCGCCGCATGTTCTCTTTAACCACGCTCCTCAACAGAAAATGTGTGCTTTCTATAAATATGTTCTTTGTGCCTTACACATTTATTCTGATCCGTCTAGTGTATCGAAAGAAAATAATTATTTAAAATCTCTTGCTTTTTCTCGAGGCTGTAATCTTTCTATTATCGATAAAGTTCTATATAAATTCAAGAATCCTAAACGTTCTACTCCCATACTGAGTGATCACAGTCTCTTCCCAGTTGTTTTACCTTTTTATTCGTCACTTTCTTTTAAAATTTCTAAAATTATTTCATCATTTGGTTTAGATACCCGTCATCAATATTAAATTATCTTCTCTTAAAGATCTCATTCCTACTAAAAACTAGCATCTATTTAATCCCATGTTCGTTGCGATATTTAGCTTATATTGGTCAAATTAGGATGCGTTTAAAATACAGAATAAATGAGCGTCGTCATAATGTTCATAATGAAGAGATTTCAAAACTTATATTGCTTGCAACTGCTCAGCTCATGGTCAAAGTTTTGATTTTTCTAAAACTATTATAATTTCTTGAAATTTTATTTTTCCGACTGAGTGAAAATAATGCCTGGACCAGGAGTCGAACCCCGGATCTTTGACTTACAAGGTGAAGGCTCTACCAATTGAGCTATACAGGCCGACACACCGGTCAGCATTACTTACTCAGATAATTTTTAGGCAGAAACATCTCTGGTCTATCATGTAGATAGCTCGACAGAAATAAGCCGCAGGAAAATGGAAAACACCATTAGATAATGGGAGAAAGAAATACAATTTTTTTATTAAAATCACACAGTCAACTGAGAAAGAAAATCATATTTATTGAAATTTTAATTTTCCGACTGAGTGAAAATAATGCCTGGACCGGGAGTCGAACCCCGGATCTTTGACTTACAAGGTCAAGGCTCTACCAATTGAGCTATCCAGGCCGACACCCCGGTCACCATTACTAACTCAGACAACCTTTAGGCAGAAACATCTCTGGTCTATCTTGTAGATAGCTCGACAGAAATAAGCCGCAGGAAAATGGAAAACACCATTAGATAATGGGAGAAAGAAATACAATTTTTTTTATTAAAATCACACAATCAACTGAGGAAGAAAATCATATTTATTGAAATTTTATTTTTCCGACTGAGTGAAAATAAAATAATGCCTGGATCGGGAGACGAACTCCGGATCATTGACTTACAAGGCCAAGGCTCTACCAACTGAGCTATCCAGGAAGACACCCCGGTCAGCATTACTAACTCAGACAACTTTTAGGCAGAAACATCTCTGGTCTATCATGTAGATAGCTCGACAGAAATAAGCCGCAGGAAAATGGAAAACACCATTAGGTAATGCGAGAAATAAATACAATTTTTTTATTAAAATCACACAATAAACTGAGAAAGAAAATCATATTTATTGAAATTTTATTTTTCCGACTGAGTGAAAGTAATGCCTGGACCGGGAGTCGAACCCCGGATCTTTGACTTACAAGGTCAAGGCTCTACCATTTGAGCTATCCAGGCCGACACCCCGGTCAGCATTACTCACTCAGACAACCTTTAGGCAAAAACATCTCTGGTCTATCATGTAGATAGCTCGACAAAAATAATGTGTTTTCCATTTTCCTGCGGCTTATTTCTGTCGAGCTATCTACATGATAGACCAGCGATGTTTCTGCCTAAAGGTTGTCTGAGTGAGTAATGCTGACCGGGGTGTCGGCCTGGATAGCTCAATTGGTAGAGCCTCGACCTTGTAAGTCAAAGATCCGGGGTTCGACTCCCGGTCCAGGCATTATTTTCACTCAGTCGGAAAAATAAAATTTCAAGAAATATGATTTTCTTCCTCAGTTGATTGTGTGATTTTAATAAAAAAAAAAAAAAAATTGTATTATAATTTCATCTCCAGTCTGCTCTCCATATTTGGATATCCTTGAAGCTTTTTACATATTTGAAAATTTGAAAAACCTTATTTTCCACTCCGCTCTTGTCTGATTCTTGGAAGTTACTAACATAACTTCTATATTCGATTAAAATTAATATTTTTAATATTTTTAGATTTTGTAACATTTTTTTAATCTTATTTATTTATGTGTTTTCTTCAGTCATATGGTAATTCTGATCACACCAGTACTTATGTTTACATTATTATATAATTTTGCTCTTCACATGCAACGATTTTGTACGTTGCTGCTTTAATTGAAGCACTCTTCCGTACTTCGTTCGCCTGACGAAGGGCCGTGTGCTTTCTTGACCCGAAACATTTGCTGCTAGTTTATTGCATTTTAGGGTGTTTATTCAAAGTTTTGTAAATACTTTTAAAAGCCCGTCCTGTAGCGCTTTCTTATTATAAATTTCAGATAATTTGAAAAAAATAAATAAATAAATAAACAATTTTGAAACAATATACTGCAACTGGCATGATAATATGAAATGCGACCTTTATTTATTTTTATTATTATTATTATTATTATTATTATTTTATGAAAAACGCTTTTACTGCACATGCTTGAAAGATAGAAAAAAAATATATATATATATATATAATTTTAAATCTAGATATATTGGGCAGAATTTGTCAAAAGTTCTTTTGAACAGAGGAAATTTATGCGAATTGTCGACAAAAGAACGAACTAGATTTTAGGTGATTTCCAGAGTTTACATTTCATAAGGGGTTTTTCACATGTCACTTGAAGTTCGAATAATTTCACCCACGTTCAAGAAGTTTTTTTTTTTTTTTTTTTTTTTTTTAATTATTATTTTGTTTTAGCTTGCAACCGTAACATATTTTTGTTTATTTACTAATATTTGCGAGATTTTAAAGGATAGAGGTATTTTGAGGGATAGTTTTGGTAGGTGGAGGGGTTCCCTGCAAATGAACAGGATTTTTTTCAGCTACCTACTTTAAAAAAACGACTGGCTTGGTTGTCTCAGTGACATTTTGACGGATCTTACGCTGTGATTTACTATTTTTCTGCTTAGTGGAATTTTGATTGGAAGGAAATTGTCGACAACTGCGGAAAGGAGCTGGGTCCGCGTCTCCACGGTGCACACAACTACAGGGTCTGTCAAACGTCTTCAATTTTTGAAGACAGTTCCCTAGCGCATTTTACACGCCTGGGCGATAAATTGCATGAAAGACTGAATACAAAAAGCCCTGACAGGTTATAAGAAGAAGAGGTCCTATTTTTTCCCTTGTAGATCTCTACAGTTACTTTCGTTCCATTAACTCCGAAATTTGGAAAATGGAATCGGTTTCCAATTCGAGTTGAATTCTTGGAAGATTAACAGGCTCGTACACACACACACATAAAAAAAAAAAAAAAAAAAAAGCGATGTGAATGGAAGTTTTCTATTTATTTATTTTATTTTTTACAATATGTCTGTATATCAGTGTGTCTGATTTATGATTTTTTAAATATACATGTTTACATGCCTTTATATCAATGTATATTTTATAAGTATCTTACGACAGTTAGATTTTTCAAATTTTGTGAAATAGAACTGCTTTTCTTTTCTTTTCTCTCTCTCTCTATCTCTCTCTTTTTTTTTTTTTTTGTAATTGCTGTTTAAAAGTAAAATAAAAAAGAATTTTAAAATAAATTTAATAATATTTAAATAACGTTCTGTATACTTTTATGCTCAGTTTACCTTTGAATTAATTTTTATTCAGTGTTTAATAAATGACAGTATTAGTTATTCTAAAAGGTTTAACTATGATAATTTTAGATAATCTTTTAAATTGTATAATATATTTTTAATTTATGTTGACACTTGCAACATACAGACACAAAAAAGTATCCGTTAGCTTACATATAAATAAATAAATAAATCTATCATTCGAAGTAAAACAAACGTATTAAATATTTTCCGTTTATAAATTTTTGAGATATGTTACACAATAAAAAATTGAAACATGCTCTTTATTTTATATTCGGCTTTAGCATTCATGTACAATATATCGCGATCGATATCTGTTCTGAAATGTATTTTTCAGAGAAACGTCGCTGTGGAAAAATATTCACCTGTTCATAAATTTCGTACTTAATAATAGGTATTATACAGAAAAATAAATAAATAAATGTGCACGCAAAGTTCTTATATTTCTTTAATATTGAAAATTTAGAGAATGAATAAAAGTGCAGTGAAAGAAACCATTTTGTACGGACTTTCATGAGATAATGTGTTGCTTCAAGGTGATAATTTACACATTTGTGAGAAAAAAATAATTTTCTTCCTTGAATAATTCTTTAATGGGCTTAGAATGTTTTTTTTTTTTTTTTTTTTTTTCATTTGTCACTGCAATGGTAGATATATGTAATACATATCACGAAAACCTAGTACTAAACCTTTTGGAATATGTATTAAAATTTGATATGCAAGTCAAACTTTTTTTATACACCACTTATTTACACTTATTATGCATTTAGCGAAATAAAACTTAACGTATGTATATTTTTCATGATTAATATTCCTCTAAATGTTGCATATTACATAACAATATCAATATTATATATTTATATTTATTACAGTTTTCCAATTTATATATTTATTGTGGAAAATATTTCAATATGTATATATATATATATATATATATATATATATATATATATATATATATATATATATATATATATATATATATATATGTATACATATGATCTTTTATGTCTCTTATCAATGAAAATAAAAACAAAATGTATCAGGTAATTCAAATGTTCTATTTTAAAGTTTAATTTTGGTTGCTATACTTGAAAAGCTTGATAAGAATGACAAATTTCTGGCAGTGTTGTGGGTAAAGTTTGTCTGAATAATTTGAAAGGAACTATTACATATAACAAGATATCATCTCTAAGAAAAAGAGACTAATTGAAACTATGTATAATTATATAATTTGTCAAAAGTCACTTTAAAAACACGTATATATAAAACACATATAATTAAAAATTTATTTACTATTAAAATACATTGATTTCGAAGCTTTTCCGTATTCTTAAAGTGTAGCTCCATATATATACTACAGTTATACATGGATTTAAGTTTGACCTACGGGAAAAAAAAAAAAAAAAGATTGAATGTAAACGTTGTTTACAAAAAGACTATTCTGGACGTATCACACGATTAGTTTCGTAAAAATATTGTAGGACACAAGGGAGCAACTTGAAGTGCTTGAAGTTGGGATCCATTGATGTGACTGGTCAGAAAAAGAGACCAGAGGAGTTTGTATATGGAAACTGGATAGGTCAGCAAGGCGGTAACATTGGCGAAAGAACTTGTAGAGAAGAATTTGAAGAGTCAGTAGTCTAAATTATTTGATTCTTGTTGAAATATTTCTGAAGACCTTATAATGTGTCATTTATGGAGTTAAAAAGTCTTGTAAAAAGATTCTTGGCTTCTAAATTAGTATGAAAGAAATGAAATGTAATTAAATATTAATTGAATACCTGGTTTTATAAGGACCATTTACTTAATTAATTTTATTTCTACAGATAAACAAATAAAAATTAACTAAATATTAAATAAATATCTGGTTCTATAAGAAACATATATTTAATTAAATTTGATTTCTTTCTGAATATAATTCTTTAGAAGTAAAAACTCGTTTTAAAAGACTTTTTGACCCCTTACCCGACACATTACAAGATCTTCACACGTTTCTACAGAATCCAAATAATTTAGACTACTGTCTCTCGGGATTCTACTTCAGAAGTTCTTCCACAAATGTTACTCTACATCAAACTTAACTTCATCTATAACTGAAAAATATTGTGATATATATGCAGCAGTACATGAAGAACTCAATTGTCAAAAAAAAAAAGTATTTCCTGATGATGCTTTGTTAATCAAGACGAAAAGCTTCGAAAACAATGTATTTTAATTGTAGATAAGTTTGTGATTTAACGGCCCTCTTCACTTACCGTCGCCGGTAGACCGAGCCAATGTTATTATATGGGGAAATTTTCTTTACAAATAATTTATTAACTAATACATATTTTTTAAATTTTGTTTTCACATTCAGAAAATTCCCAACTGTTAAATGACGGACCTTTCTGTAAAAAGTATTTTTTTTTAATTTTTAATATTTTATTTTGAAATTGCAAAATGAAAAAAATTTACATATTGAAAATTCGTATTTTGAAGTAATCTTCGAATATTCGTATCTTCGAAGTAAAATATAAAAAATTAAAAAAATAATTTTTTAAAAAAGGTCCGTCAATTTAACAGCTGGGAATTTTCATAATGTGAAAACAGAATTTAAATATATGTATTACTTAATAAGTTATTTGTAAATAAAAATTTCCCATTGAATAACATTAGCTTCGGCTTCCAGCGACGGTGAGTGAAGAGGGCCCTTAAGCAATATTTATTTTTTACTTGTTCTTAATGTGTTTTTAACACATTATACATAAAATAAGACCTTTGAATTCTGTATAAATATAGGAACGATATTCAAAAGCCACCCTTATGCAGAATTATATGTCAAATAAAACTGTTCCTAAAGCTATTTTAAAATGTTTTTAAAGTAGTTTACAATTAGGTAATTGCTACCCTGTCTCTTACAATACAACCTGTTTTTACAATATTGAAACACATGATAAGGGTACTCGTGTGAGTAACACACTAAATTACTTTTCAAACTTATTGAGAATTTATTTTAATAATTCAGCTTAATTATCTTAGAAACATCGTTCAGTGAACCTATAAATAATATTTATAGTTTTAAGTATTATCTGTTCATCGTGCTTAGGCATATATAAAAATATTTTATTTGAAATTGAAAATATAAATTTCAAATTGTAATATAAAACATTTTTATTTATTTTTTTTTAATTATTATTTATTTATTTATTTATTTATTTATTTATTTTATTTATTCATTCTTTAATGTATTTTTATTTAAAAATACATTTCTCAAAAAGCACTATTTTAATAATATTCAACTTAAATAAATGACGTATTTCTAAAATAAACAATGTTATATTGCGTTTATATTTGAAAGATTTCCGTTCTTTATTGTGACAAGATATAATAATAAAATCAATATCGTTCTACACTGTTATTATTATTATTATTATTATTATTTTACTTTTATGCGATTACTTCATTTAGTAATTACATTAAATGTTTCAATAAAGCATATACTTTGTATTTCTAAAATTCTTTAGAAAAAAAAAAAAAAAAAAAAAAAAACTGCATAATATCAAATTAATTATGTTAGAATAAATTTTAGCAATTATGTTTTACTTTATAATTACAATTTAGCAGCGAACGGTAATTAAAAATATGCCATGAAATCCAAATTTTAGTCGAATAAAGTTTAAATTAATAGAATGCTTGCTAAAAAACATTAAATTTTTCGGAACATTTAAACTTGATTAAGATTTTCTTAGCACATTATCTGTTTTAATATCGTAAAAACAATTACGTTATGGTTAATGCATTATTTTAATAACATGTTCGTAACATCGTATTTACGTTCTAAGTTCAGTAATTTTAATGCGAAGCAATAATGTAATTATTTAAATCTCATGGCCTATCTTCTTTCGTCTAGAATACTAATCAAGATAAAAATAAATAATCTGGCGTGTCACTCAACACGACTTTCTCTTAACCTGAAATTTAATACTATAAATACAGATTGCACATTAATAGGTATGTAACAAGTACTGTTGTAAACATGTGCTAAACAATTTAAATTAGGCTTAAGAAGAGTTTTATATGATAATTAGTTCTGTGTGTATATATATATATATATATATGTATATATATAAATATATATATATGTGTGTGTGTGTGTGTGTGTGTGTGTTTCAAAAATCTTCTGTATTTAGTTTTTTTTCATATATATATATATATATATATATATATATATATATATATATATTGTTTTCTATGAGTTTCATTTCGATGTATAATGCTTTTCTAATTAGTTTGTGTCCTTCTTCCTTGTTTTTTATCGTCATAATAATGAATTATGTGTATATGATGTATGACAAATTTAGCAATTTATTGTATAAAAAAATAAGGCCCATAAACCTTGGAAAGTACACACACACGCACACATATATATATACATGAAGTTTGCCACTGGTTTAATTTCGAAGACCATCCATTAATTAAAACTGTATCATAAAAATATTTTTTACAACTGTTTTCTTATATTATATACATTAATCAAGTTCTTTAAATCTATTTAGAAAATATTTAATTAAAATTTCCGACAAAAATGTCCGTCTTAAAAGAACGTGAGTAAAATATTTTATTCAGGATATTTTATACTCAAAGGCAATTTTTTTCATGTTTTTAAAAATTGCTAGTTAATTAATAGTAATTTCAGGGGAATATTTTTTAGTAGAGAGAAAGGATTTTTGCGATTCTTTCTAAGAGGATTTAGTTTTAAAATTAATTAAGTACTGTTTTGTTAGAGTCTGAAATTTAATTTGATTTAATACTGAAAGAAGCTTAACGTAAAATTAATTAAAAAATATTACAATATTTTTCTAAATTTTATGTTGTGTGTAAATCATTTTCAGTAATTTGTGAAAATATCGTCACTCTACAATCACTGTTTAATTACTATTACTAATTAAACATTATATTTCAAAACCGTATACTTGCAATTGACATTACATACTTACTTATATAAATTAATATTAAAGTTAAAAATACATATATTCTTTTTTTTTTTGTGTGTGTGTGTGAATTAAAAGTTGGTGTGTGTGAATTAAAATTTGGGTAAAATTCTGCATACGATAACAAACATTGGTATTAAATTTTCTGTTTTATTAAATAAATAAGTAAATAAATTTAATAATAATAGAAATATAGCATCTAATTCTAATTCATTAAATTGAATCTAACCAATTTCCTGTCGTTAAAAATAAAAAATCCTCTACTATGTTAAAAAGAAAAAAAAAATCACTTCCATATTTTTATTTTTTATTTCCCAGCAGATGATGCAATCAAAAAACACATTTCATCGTGTCCCCAACAAACTCTTTTTATAAAACAACCCTTTTAAAATGCGTTCCTTATTTTAAATAGTATCGTCAACTTTCAACAGAAATAAAGAATAAAATTTCAATTACAATATTACTTTCAAATCGCCAATATGGGCGATTTCCGGCTATTGTGTTACCCTGGCACGGAGGGATTTCCTAGCGGTTTTTAATTCGCATTATTAATTGAGCTGCCTTAAAAAGAACAGCAGCTCCATATTTTTCTCTCTTCCGAAATATATTATTTTTTGTTCTATTAATACTTTTTCAATCTAGGAGTTACATAATTTTTCAAAGAATATTTGTAGTTTGTTGCAAATCATGTAAATTTATCTATATGTGAGTTTGTGAGTAATTTGCGACACTGACCTTCTGTATAGTAATTTCAAGATATTTTTGTCTTGTCTACTTCATTATCCAATGAATATAATAACAAACAAGAAAAAAAAATCATGAAGTACGCATTTATTAGAAACACTTTCCAACTGTAAGCAATTGTTGTATCGAATAACTTTTAAAATTCTTTGCCTACGTTATCACACAACAGACAAAAGGACTGAAAAACATACAGATAGACTAATGCATTTTAAAATTATTCTTAGGCATTTTAAAAAGTGTTAAAAAATCTTAAAGCAAAAGAAAATGCAGCCGTTAGATTATAATTGCAGCTTTTAATCTCCCGGAATATTTTACTGTAGCCCTGTAAACCTGTAATTTAATCATATCACATTCTATAAAAAACAATATTTTAGAATATTAATAATGCATGTCAATGTTTTTATGACTTGTATAGTAGAACGTTTTTTTTTAAATATAGCTTTTAAAAAATTCTGTCCTAAAGCGTAATACATTGGCTTTTTTTTTCTTTTGTTGTTGTTGTTTTTGTACCCGTAAACAAACTAGTTGTACAGGACCTATTAATGACATTTTAAATAGGAAACATTCCATAGGGAACTTGAGTGGATATTTTTATAAAAATTCTTAAAATATTCACGGATGATAGGAGCCGGAGACAATCAGATAGAAAGGTAGACAATCGGACAGACAGATGCACAAATTGAAATCATATTCCCACTAAAATTATAAGAAAGTGTTAAAACGCTGATGTAAACAAAAGTGCATTTTCTAGCAAATTTTTATTAATAGCTCTTAATGTAACTGATTATTTTTGTGTGGCTCTGTAAATCTATTGCTAACCATACTATATTACATAGAAGGCACTATTTGTGCATATGAATAATATATTTCAATTGCATTAAGCTTTGTGGAAAATAAAATGATTAAAATTTGGTTTATAAAAATAACTCTCATACAACACAGGAATATTTTTCGGAATATTTTTAAGTGCACCTGTACATAAACCAGTTATATATGTTCTCTATTTTACATAGGAAACATCCGATAGGGAATTCAATAACATATTAAAATTTCATTAAAGGTACTATACATTAAAGGTATTAAAATATGGTTTATACAAACTACTCTCATAGAAAACAATGCTTTCGAATCCTTTTGGGTGTCCCTGTACACAAACCAGAAAAGGTATACACTCCATTTTCAATAGGGAACATCCGATAGTGAACTTGAATAAAATATATCGGTTTCATGAAATTCCCTAAATATTTATGGGAATTAGAGCGCAGAGAAACAGAGAGCTAGACAGACGGACAGAAGAATAGTCAGACAGATACATAAATTTAAATTATATTCACACCAAAAAAATTATAAAATGTTACAAAAACGCTTAATGTAAACAAAGTACAATTCTAGCAATTCTTATCAATAGCTCTTAATATAACTGAATATTTTTGAGTCACCCTGTATATCTAAAGATAATCATGCTATATTTTATGCAAAGCATTTTTTGTGCATATGAATAACATATTTGAATTTCCTAAAACTTCGTGGAAATTAAAGTTATTAAAATTTGATTTATAGAAATATCTCACAAAGAACGCAATGCTTTGGATTACTTTTGAGTGTTACTGTACATAAACTAGGAGTGGTATGTAATCTATTTTATATAGGAAATATCCAATAGTGAACTTGAATAACATATTTCAATTTCATGAAAATATTGCCCAGTATAGGTATGAAAATATGGTTTATTGAAATACCTCTCATATAACACAATACTTTGAAATATTTTCGGGTGTCCCTGTACACAAACCAGTCGAGGTATAAACTCCATTTTTAAAAGAGAACTTTCGATAGTGAACTTGAACAACACATATTAGTTTCAAAATGTTCCATAAATATTTACGGGAGTTAGAGCGCAGCAGACAGACAGACGGATATACGGGCAGATACACAAATTGGTATCATATTCACACTTAAAAAGAATGTTAGATATTGTTAACCGTTTACCCGCCAATGTTCCAATAATGGAACATGATTTTTAAAATAAAAAATTTACATGTAAAAAAACTCTTATTAATATCACTTTTACATACAATTGAATATGACATTATAAAGTATTTTTTACAATAAGTTTTATTCTGTTTAGATAATTATTTATTTTTTTACGATTTTTTGAATTTTACTATATTTTGTCAATTTTACTCTCTCTTACAATTAAATTTACCAAAATTCCAGTTTAAATTGAAAAAACGCAATACTTTAAAATATTTCATTAGAAAACATATCCTACGGGAATACAACAAAAGCAAAATTTTATTTTTAAATTTTAATGGTAAAATTTACGTTTTTATGTCTCTGTTCCATTATTGGAACATTGGCGTTTCGAGAGTTCATTTTTCATTTATGTGCAAAGCATTGTATGATATTGCAAACATTATTTTCTTTTGCATTCTGATAAGAATAGTAACTTTTCTAAAGAAAGTAAACAGATAAAAGAGATAATAGGGGGAAAGTGAGGGATTATTTAGACTTCTTTTGTCCTCTAAAATTCGAAAAATAAGCAGGTACAAGATAATACTGTTTTCAAATGGAAGCTGCAAAACTTCGAAAGGATTATAGTATTGGCCCTTGACATTGATGTTCAGTTTAGTAAAGTCATAACAATAGAAAGAAATTATTTTTGATAAGGTGGCTGAATATGTGTGTGTGTTGGGGGGGAGGGGGGATTTCACCTGTGCCTTTGGAGACAAGTGCAGTTTCACATAAAAGGTGTCTTATTCCATATGTTTGCTGAAATAGTTATCAGTTTCCTTTCAGATAGCGTTTTTCTTATTAGTTTTGTTCGATGACAGTGAAAAAGGTGCATGTGTGCTTTCTATGTGTTTCATTTATAAAGTTTTCATAAATTTAACATCATGTCCAAAAGATGCCTCACGGTACAAGAAGCTGTGGCCTTTCTAGAAACTCTTTCGGATTCTGATTTGGAAGATGTAGATATTTGCCAGTTAGAGCCGGATGAACGTGGTGATATAACCGATGAAGAAGATATTGATGACAATAATTTAGACGCTGTTACGCCATTTGATGTGTGTGGAATGGTCGACGTCACTTTAAAAAAAGATGTAAGTACTCCAAATGAAGAGGAATTTCAGAAACCGGGTCCAAGTGCCAAGAAGAAACGAAAAACTGAAAACCCTGTAGTAAAATGGAAAAAAAAAGTGAAATTCGATAATCCAACAGAATTTGAAAAACCGGTACCAATATTGCATAAATTTCCAGAACTCATGGACTGCACTCCTCTTGATATATTTCATAAATTTTTTCCTGAAGAATATGTCGAATATCTTGCGGATATGACGTCACTTTATGCTTTGCAAAAAGTTGAAACAATTGATGTTTGCAAGAATGATATCTTACAATTTTTTGGTCTTCTTCTTCTAAGTGGATACCATTCAGTTCCTACTGAAGATATGTATTGGAATTCTGCGGAAGATACATGTGTTCCAATAGTTCCAACTGTTATGCCCCGCACTCGTTTCAGAAATATCAAGAAATTTTTTCATGTAATGGATAACAATAAGTTGGAAAATGGTGATAAATTAGGTAAAATAGCCCCGATTTATAAAGAGTTGTCCAAAAATTTCCAACAATTTGGAATATGGCATGAGAAGTTAAGTATCGATGAATCAATGGTTCCTTACTACGGTCGTCACTCATGCAAAATTTTCATAAGAGGAAAACCGATCAGATTTGGTTTTAAAGTATGGATGTTATGTTCTTCAACAGGTTATCCATATGCAATGGATATATATTCTGGGAAAAAATCAGAATCAGATAATAGTATTTCTGGACAGCTCGGACCGAGAGTTGTTAATGAGCTTTTATCTGTTGTTGGAGATAACTCACATCATGAAGTATATTTTGATAACTTTTTTACGTCTTATAATTTATTGTTGGAATTATCCCATAAAGGAATGCGAGCAACGGGAACAATTCGTGAAAATCGTACACAAAAATGCCCGTTGAAATCTAAAAAAGAACTTACCAAAGAAGACAGAGGAAGTTTTGATTTCCGATCTGACGGATCTGTTTATATCTGCAGCTGGAACGATAACGCGGTAGTGACTGTAGCATCAAACTGCTACACACATGAGCCTATAGGTAGTGTGAAACGCTATTCATGTGCAAAAAAAGGTAATATTGAAGTACCTCGGCCAAATCTAATAAAAAAATACAACGAAGGAATGGGCGGAGTAGATGTTTTAGATAAGCTTTTATCTAGTTACAGGCCTCAGTTGCGAAGTAAGAAATGGTGGTGGAATCTATTTAGTAACGCATTAAACATGGCAGTTGTAGCTAGTTGGAATTTGCACTGCGAAGTGCATGCAAACTCTAAAAAACTATCACATTTGGAATTTAGAAGACAGTTGACGATGAATCTTTTGCGGAAAAAAGAGCGTCTTACCAAACATCCTGGACCTCGCAGTCATTTAAAAGTTGAATTAAGACAATCTGATGGTCATTATATAATATCTACGTCTCAAGGTCGTTGTGTTGTTTGCAAAAAGAACACTACAAAAAAATGTTTTCATTGTGAAAAGCGACTGCATGAAAAATGTTTTCTGTCGTATCACAGTCGCTGAAATTATGTGAGTATCATTTATAATTATCTTTTAATGTATCTATAGTGTCATAATATTTATTAATTGTTCATTATTTAAAGATAAATAAACAAAACAGTTAATATTAAGAAGATATTATAATTATTAGACTTTAAATTAACTATTTTCATGAACTTTTAAAAATATGCAAAAAATAATCATGTAACACGCCAATGTTCCAATAATGGAACATGGCTAAAAACACACTCAAAAAATTTTTTCACCTAATTTTAAAACTTTATTGTATTTATATACTCTTAATTAATATAATAACCAAATTTCAAGTCATTGGGACTATTCTTTCTTAATTCGGCGTTTAAACGGTTAAAAACGCTTAATGTAAACGAAAATAGATTCCCAGCAAATTTTTATTAATAGCTCTTAATATAACAGAATATTTCTGTGTCACTCGGTAAATCTAATGATAACCATGCTATATTCTATGCAAAGCATTATTTTGTGCATAAAAATAACATATTTCAACTTCCTAAAACTTCGTGGAAAGTAAAGTTACTAAAATTTGATTTACAGAAATATCTCTCATATAACGCAATGTTTTGAAATACTTTTGAGTGTCCCTGTACATAAACCAATCATGATATTTATTCTATTTTCCACAGGAAACGTCCAATAAGGAACTTGAATAACGTATTTCAGTTTCATTAAGATATGTGTACAGTAAAGAAATGAAAATATGGTTTATAGAAATACCTCTCATAAAACACAATGTTTTGAAATATTCTGGGGTGTACCCGTACACAAACCAGTAGAGATATAAACTCTATTTTGAATAGGGAACATCCGATAGTGAACTTGAATAACATATACCAGTTTCAAGAAATTCCATAAATATTTACGTGAGTTAGAGCGAGGACAGACAGATGGACAGACAGACAGACAGACAAACCGAAACCCATTAAAAATTTTCAACCTTGTTGGAAAGTTTTAATTAAGAAAAAGTTTAATGGAATAAAAAGAAAGCAGAAAAATATATCAGTACATGTACTATCTCTATAAAACATTAATTATAACAACTTGAAAACAAGAAATTCCACAAATAATTACGATAGTTAGAACGCGGACAGACAGACAAACCAAAGTCATTAACACTTTTTAACCTTACTGGGAAGTGTTAAAAATGTTAGAATGTGTTAAAAGCGCTTAATGTAAACGAAAGTACAATTTTAGCAAGTATATATTAATAGCTCTTTATATAGCTGAATATTTAGTGTCACCCTGTAAATCTAAAGCTACGCATGCTACATTCTATGCAAAGCATTTTCTTTTGTGCTTATAAATAACATATTTCAATTTCATAAATCTTCGTGAAAAGTAAAGTTATTAAAATATAGTTTTTAGAAATATCTGTCATAAAACGAAATTCTTTGGAATACTTTTGTGTGTCCCTGTACACAAATCTGTGGTGGTATTTACTCCATTTTATACCAGAAATATCCGATAGTGAACTTGAATATCATATTTCAATTTCAATAAGATTTGTGTACAGGAAGGGTATGAAAATATTGTTTATAGAAATATCTCTTTTAGAACACGAAGCTTTGAAATATTTTTGCGGATCCCTGTACACAAACCAGTATAGGTATAAACTACATTTTCAAAAGGGAACATCCGATAGTGAACTTGAAAAACATATTTCAATTTCATTAAGATTTGTGTACAGTAAGGGTATAAAAATATGGTTTATAAAAACGCTTTGCATAGAACACAATGCTTTGAAAAATTTTCGGGGGTCCCTGTACACAAACCAGCAGAGGTATAATCTCCAATTTCAATAGGGAACATCCAATGGTAAACTTGAATAACATATATCAGTTTCAAGAAGTTCTATAATTATTTACGGTAGTTAGAGCGAGGACAGACAGACGGACAAACGGACAGACATACAGACAGACAGACAAACCGAAATCATAAACACTTTTCGATAGTGTTGGAGAGTTTTAAAACCGTGTGGAACGAACATGGAAATTTTCTTCCGTTATGCAAGGTTCAAAGACAATAGGTCCCTTGTGTCCAGACATAGTCTAATAGGAATAAACGGCTAACTATAGAATATGTCATAACAGTATATATTTTTTAATTCAGTCATGAAGTCTCTTTCACGTGTAAAGCAACTATCATAATAAAAAGACATTTTTTACCTTTACCTCTCTCTGAAAAACTAAATAAGCAATGAATTATGATATACGCTTCAAAAATTTATTATGAATCTATTTATCTGTATTTTTTATGATTAAGGAAATGTTTTGCCAAAGACACAACAGGTAGACACACACACAATTGCAGCAGGTAGACAGGTATTATGGGTTACGATACCAGGTTGCCCTTGTTGAACTAGCCGTTCAGAGTTTTCCTTAATTTACCCTAAACTCGCTAAACTGCGGTCTAGAAGCGTTTAGAAATACCCTCAAGGATTACATTGATTGTTTTACATGTCTAAAATTTAACATTCATATTTTGTTTTATTTTGGCAAGTAAATCTTAGAATTTTCAAATATATTCCTCTATAAGGTAAAGCTAATAGAGACTACGCACATAGGGGATCGGAAGGAAGGAGTACAATGGGCGCTCTGAAACTCCAGGTAGTTCTACGATATTATTTAGTAACTAAATGCTACTTTTTACTATTTAGTCTTTTTAACACTTTCCAACAAGGTTGAAAAGTGTTTATGACTTCGGTTTGTCTGTCTGTCTGTCTGTCCGTCTGTCTGTCTGTCTGTCTGTCCGCGCTATAACTCCCGTAAATATTTATGGAATTTCTTAAAACTGATATATGTTATTCAAGTTCACCATCGGACGGTAGCTATTGAAAATGGAGTTTATACCTCTACTGGTTTCTGTACAGGGACACCAGAAAGTATTTCAAAGCATTGTGTTCCATGAGAGGTATTTCTACAAACCATATTTTAATACATTTATTGTAGACTTACCTTAATGAAAGTGAAATATGTTATTCAAGTTCACTATCGGACGTTCCCTATTGAAAATGGAGTTTATACCTCTACTGGTTTGTGTACAGGGACACCCGAAAGTATTTCAAAGCATTGTGTTCTATGAGGTGTATTTCTGTAACTCATATTTTCATACCTTTTCTGTAGACATATCTTCATGAAATTTAAATATGTTATTCCAGTTCACTATCGGACGTTCCCTATTGAAAAAGGAGTTTGTACCTCTACTGGTTTGTGTACAGGGACACGCGAAAGTATTTCAAAGCATTGTGTTCTATGAGAGGTATTTTTATAAACCATATTTTCATACCTTTAGTGTAGACATATCTTAATAAAATTGAAATATGTTATGCAAGTCCACTATCGAACGTTCCCTATTGAAAATGGAGATTGTACCTCTACTGGTTTGTGTACAGGACACCCGAAAGTATTTCAAAGCATTGTGTTCTATGAGAGGTATTTCTATATATCATATTTTAATACCTTCACTGTAGACATATCTTAATGAAATTGAAATATGTTATTCAAGTTCACTATTGGATGTTTCCTATATAAAATGGAGGGAATACCACCCTCGAGTTATACACAGGGACACTCAAAAGTTTTCCAAAGCATTGCGTACTATGAGAGATATTTCTATAAATCAAATTTTAATAACTTTAGTTTCCATGAAATTTTAGGGAATTGAAATATGTTATTTATATGCACAAAAGAATGCTTTACATAGAATATAGCATGATAAGCATTATATTTACAGGCTGGCACAAAAATATCCAGATAAATTAAGAGCTATTAATAAAAAAAATGCTAAATGTGTAATTTCTTTTAATTTAAGCGTTTTTAACACTAACATTTTTAACACTTTTCAACAAGGTTGAAAAGTATTTATGACTTCGGTTTGTCTGTCTGTCTGTCCGCTCTCTAACTCCCGTAAATAATTATGGAATTTCTTGAAACTGATATATGTTATTCAAGTTCACTATCGGACGTTCCTTATTGAAAATGGAGTCTATACCTCTACTAGTTTGTGTACAGGGACACCCGAAAGTATTTCAAAGCATTGTGTTCTATGAGAGGTATTTCTATAAACCATATTTTCATACCTTTACTGTAGACATATCTGTATGAAATTGAAATATGTTATTCAAGTTCACTATTGGATGTTTCCTGTATAAAATGGAGGAATTATCACCATCGGTTTATGTACAGGGATACTCAAAAGTATTCCAAAGCATTGCGTTCTATGAGAGATATTTCTATAAATCAAATTTTAATAACTTTACTTTCCACGAAGTTTTTGGAAATTGAAATATGTTACTTATATGCAGAAAAGAATGCTTTGCACAGAATACAGCATGATTAGCATTAGATTTACAGGGTGGCACAAAAATATCCAGTTACATTAAGAGCTATTAATAAACAATTGCTAGAATTGTACTTTCGTTTACGTTAAGCGTTTTTAACACTTTCTAACATTTTTTAAGTTTGAATATGATTTCAGTTTTGTGTATCTGCCTGTCCGTCTGTCTGTCTGCCTGTCTGTCTTTCCGAGCTCTAACTCCCGTAAATATTTATGGAATTTCTTGAAACTGATATATGTTACTGAAGTTTATGATCGGATGTTCCCTACTGAAAATGGAGGTTTTTGCCTCTACTGGTTTGTGTACAGGTACACCCGAAAGTATTTCAAAACATTATGTTCTATGAGAGGTATTTCGATAAACCATATTTTCTTAATTTTACTGTAGACATATCTCAATTAAATTGAAATATGTTATTCAGATTCCCTATTGGATATTTCCTGTATAATATGGAGCAAATACCACTACTGATTTATGTACAGGGACACTTAAAAGTATTCCAAAGCATTGCGTTCTATGCGAGATATTTCTATAAATATAAAATTTTAATATCTTTACTTTCTACGAAGTTTTTGGAAATTAAAATATGTTATTTTTATGCACAAAAGAATGCTTTGCATAGAATATAGCATGGTTATCATTAGATTTACAGGGTGACACAAAAATATTCAGTTACATTAAGAGCTATTAATAAAAAGTTGATAGAATTGTACTTTCGTTTACTTTATGCGTTTCTGACACTTTCTATCATTTTTTTAGTATGAATATAATTTCAATCTCTGTATCTATCTGACTGTTCTTCTGTCCGTCTGTCTGTCTCTCTGTCTGATTTACTGCGCTCTAATTCCCGTAAATATTTATGGAATTTCTTAAACCTATATATTTATTCAAGTTGACTATCGGATGTTCCCTATTGAAAATGGAGTGAATACCTCTTCTGGTTTGTGTACAGGGACACCCAAAAGTTTTCGAAAACATTGTGTTCTATGGGAGGAATTTCTATAAACCATATTTTAATACCTTTAATGTATAAAAACTTCAATGAAATTTTAATATATTATTCAATTCCCTATCGGATGTTTCCTATGTAAAATAGAGCCCATTTCTTACTGGTTTGTGTACAGGGGCACTTGAAAATTTTCCAAAGCATTGTGTTGCATGAGAGTTATTTTTATAAACCAAATTTTAATAATTTTAATCTCCGCAATTGAAATATATTATTCGTTTGCACAAAATAGTGCCTTCTCTGTAATATAGTATGGTTAGCATTAGATTTACAGGGCCACACAAAAATAATCAGTTACATTAAGAGCTATAAATAAAAATTTGCTGGAATTGCACTTTTGTTTACATAAGCGTTTTAAAACTTTCTTATAATCTTAGTGGGAATATAATTTCAATTTGTGCATCTGTCTATCCGATTGTCTACCTTTCCATCTGTTTGTCTCCGGCTCCTGTCATCCGTGAATACTTTGAGAATTTTTAAAAAAATATACAATTAAGTTCCCTATGGAATGTTCCCTATTTAAAATGCCATTAATAGAACCGGTACAACTAGTTTGTTTACAGGGACAAAAGCAACAACAATAAAAAAACAAACAATGTATTACGTTTTAGGACAGAATTTTTTAAAAGTTATATTTAAAAATATTTCTACTATAAAAATCATAGAAACATTCACATGCATTACTAATATTCTAAAATATTGTTTTTTATAGAACATGATATGATTAACCTTCAGATTTACAGGGCTACACTAAAATATTCAGAGAGATTAAAGCTGTAATTATAAACTAACGGCTGCGTTTTCTTTTACGTTAAGCCTTTTTAACATTTTCCAAAATGCCTAAGAGTAATTTTAAAATCAATTAGTCTATCTGCATGTTTTTCAGTCGTTCTGTCTGTTGTGTGATAAAGTAGGCAAATAATATTAAAAGTTATTCGATACAATTGCGTACAGTTGGAAAGTGTTACTAATCAATGCGTACTGCATGATTTTTCTTTCTTGTTTTTTGTTTTTTTTAATCTGCTTCTTTAATTTATTTCTATTAAATAAAAAACATTATTCATTTTTATTCACTTATTTATTTATTTATTATTAAATTGAAATACCCACTTGTAATACAAAAATATTTGTTTACAAAAAAAATATAACAATGTCATTTAAGTGCAATTACCATTGTTAACAATTTAATTGTAGTTAAAATTAAGCGCAATCTCTCCTTCCATATAAGGAGAGAATAACCAAAATAGCTCTCTTGGTTTTATTATAGCTGTCTCTTTAAATCATAGTATAACAAAAAAATCTGGTGTGAAACAACCTCACGACTTCCATTACCCACTATTACATATTTTATATGCATTTTTTGGATATAATGTAAACAGAAGATACAAAAGTGACCTAAAGAAGAAGAAACCTAACTTTTTTTTGGTAAGATAAACTTTATACACATGTAAAAACATATAAAACGAAGATTACATAAGCGAGGTAAAAAATAAGAAAAAAAATTCGTACAACCGTTTTTAAAGGAACGCCTTTGCGAGACCTGAAATTGAGCTATTTATACAGGACGCCTATCAATTTTCCTGAACTAACCAACTGTATCATACGAAAGGACATCTAATAGAGTGTTTATATAGCAAGTTTGAAGAAAATTGTTAGAAGCGTTTTTGAGATACGGACTTACGGTCCCACTTTCGGTGTCCGATGTCCCACTTCCGGTTTTTCAATTTTCACCAAAATTTGGAAATTTCATCTGCACACCAGACGTATTTCAATTCTAAAGTTTTGTAGCTCTATTTTTATTAGTTTCTGAGCTATAATAGCCAGAAGATTCCCCACATACACACACACACACACACACACACACACACACACACACACACACACACACACACACACACACATACATACATATATACACACACACTGACCAATTACCAAAAACAACTTTTTTGGACTCAGGGGACCTTGAAACGCGTAAATCAGGTGAAAACCCGATATCGAATTTTCAGACCGAATACAATACGTCCTTTACCTACGGTAGTAGGGTAATGGAAGTAAAAAGTAGTAATGCAAATGCGTAGGAGAAGGATCATTTCAAATCTATGTACCAACAGTTTAGAAAAAAATAAAATTTAGATTTTTATACGTTTTGTTGAATTCTGCGTAAACTCTCCTTGCTTTTACCTTATTTCTACTGAATAACAGTAGTACTAAAAATTAAAAAATAATAGTATTTAAAATAGTACTAATATAATTAATAGTATTTTAAAAAAAGGACGATATCTTATAACGTACTGACTTCGACTACCATTGTGAATTCTAATGGTACTTTCATAACGAAGTCAGTTTATATATAAAGCAGCACACTTGCTATTTAGGAGAGATGACGTAGTTTCTATTCAGTTTTCAGGTTAGTATAGAATAAGTGTCGTAATTGTAATGACAGGACGATGAAGATGACTGTGCAAAATAACTGGGACTGCGTCAGAAGACATCTTTTATCAGTGACAATGCGTGTCGCACGGAATATACAACACATAATCCACATTTTTCCTATGTCTCCATGAAATGTGGGCTTCGAAAACTTCTGTCAGAAATAAGAATATATTGAAACTATGGAAATAAAAACGAACCAAATTTATGTCAAATACGTTGCCTTGTAACGCCATATTATTTTGTAACCTAACCGAAGTTTGTTTTTTCTTATTCTTTATTACATTTCTGTACACAAAATTATTTATTTCTTTTATTATTTTTATACTTTTTTCTAAATCTATAATATTTAGGTTTAAATAGCCACACCTAATAAAATAATATTTAGTTATAAATGCTTCACAATAAGGCCATTTAAGTGCAATTATTATTGTTAATAATTTCTTTGTTGGCATTATTAATAAGAATATCTCCTAATCATGTACGCAAACAGAAGAAACATTTAATATCAGATTGAAATTCATGGGTAGTTTAGTAAAAAAATAAATATTTAGATGTCATTCATTATTCAGCTGAATTGTGCGAAGAATTTACTAGGTTTGACTTACATTTTTATTAATGTCGAAATCCTTTACATCTTTTCTCATTTTAATCCTTTTAGCAGAAAAAAAGCAATATATCGCGTTTGCAACAATGAAAAAAAAATATACAACTTTCATCTAGAACGAATAGGTGGTACTTTTCTAAATCCCTAAACTAGAAATATAGATTTCTGAGCTATAAGTATAAGGCACGCTAGTACACTAAGAAAAAAATCTATAACTGACATCTAGAATCTGAATTGTGGCTCTAGAAAAAATAGTTCCATGTCATCCTTATAAATTTCTTAAAAATTTCTTTCTAGTCCAGTTCGAAAGCGAATTCTAGTGACCTCTATTAGAATTCTTGAGCGTTTGCCCATAGTATCGATGACAAACCTATTTGAAAATATCTCCAAATAAATGTGAATAGAAAAGTCCGATTTTAGCAGCTATAATCTTGGTTTATGACCCAATTCTAAAAAATCAAGCGAGAATTTCTCGTAATACGAAATATTCAGAATATTCAGAATATTGTTTCAACATCTAGAAATGTGTAGATTAGTAATTCTCGACCATTTCGTCTACTCAGTTTACTGACGTGTCTTATGCGCATAGCTAATGAATCTCTATTTCTAGTTTAAGGATTTAGAGATTGACAATTTATTCATTCTAGATGAAGGCGGTATTTTTTTTTCTTGGTGAAAGAATAAATCTAAGTATATTTTAGGATACTTAGCACGATAAAAAATAATTAATTATTCTTATAAGACAGATAATATGCTAATCTTTACTTAATAATATCCTATTTTTAAACGTGTCTTTAAAATTTCTTCTATTAATCGTTATTTATAAATAAATCTTTTTTTATAAAGGGTATTTACTTTATTTTATTTATAAATATTTTGCAGTATTACCGAAAATAAAAATAATATGAAATGCATATATCTATTACAATTAATTAAAAATAGCATTAGTTATATATATATAATGTACAACTGCATTTATTATGTGTACTGCTTTTTATTTATTTATATTTTTTCTTGCGTATCTTTAAGAAAAGAGGAAACATTAAAGCAGGAACTATGTACATGTAAAGTAGTTAAAATCTTTCCCATTTAGTTATTTACATCTTAAACTTAAATTATGACATTTCAGTTTCTAATAAATAATGATTCCTTTTTCTCCATTTACACCGTGCCTAAAATCTTCACTAACCAAAATGTATTAAACTAATGTATATAAAAAAATAATAAATAAATAAAAATAGAAAGATTAGAAAATTTTAGATATATTATTATGTTAAGTAAGAAAAAAAATGCATTTTATTAGGAAGTGCAGTTTTTAAAGACACACAAACTTAATTCTTTAACTCAACAACATTTATCAAGAAAACCGAAATAACTTAAGGGAAAATATTTTGAATCTTTTAATGACTTTGTAATGACGACAGTATCCATTTATCTTTTTTAATGAAGCGCACGTAATTAGTTTACGTGAAAAATGTGATAGCTTAGAGCATGTTTAGACTACTTTAAAAATAAATCGTTTTGAAATATCCCGCTTTCAAACTGTCAAAATATAATTTGGACAGTGTTACTTATTGATTGCTTGCAGGTTAGTTTATACATATATATATATAAAGAGAGAGGGAGAGATTCTAGATGGCGGTTATTAAAATTAAATACGTTAGAGCATCGATTATCTGCGAGCGGATTATCCGCGAGTGCGAGAGCCTGGAAAAACAATTTAAATACTCACCTCCAAAAACCCTATTTTAATTCAGGCCAACAATAAGAAAAATACAGTAGCGGAGCTGCCAGCCTAATCCTATTTTTGTTCTTAATTCATCTCAGATAAATTTGAAGAGAATTGCTCTAAAAATTAAGTGGTGTAGAAAAAGTAGCAGTACTAACAATTTTGCCGGATTAGGTTGGTAGCTCTGCAGTAGGTTCTATAGTTCGAAGGTCGAAAATTACAGAATGTTTACTGTGCATCGTAATTATGTAGACCTACTAGGAATTATTTTGAAGGTTTTAGGAGGAAATGGATTTTTTTTTTTTTTTTTTTACTTTAGTAATATGGGTTATGCTGGTCTATTGCGTACTTTTTTCTGCGTACTTTCTGCGTACTTATGTTTGCACCCCATTTTACTCTGTTTTTCGGGTTGTCCACTACTGCCACATAATTGCGTGGATAATCGGTGCTCTACTGTATTCTAAAAATAATTTTCTGAATTTGATAAGTATGGGAATATTTCCTGTTAAAGTTGTATATATATACTTATGAGATGCTATAAAAGATAAATAAATAGAATTAAAAATTTTCACTAGGTGTCGTTTTGCACTGGAAAGCAGAAATTATAACAAAACAAATTACGCAAACGAAATTCATAAATTACACAAGCCTGCAATAAAAAATTGCATAAAATACTTGAGCTATTTCTAATACAAATTCATTTGCTGAATCTGAAATAAAAATACAGTAAAGAAATTATTTTACGTCTAATTATTATTATTGTTATTATTAGGATTATTTTTTTAAAACGCGTAATTTATTACAATTATTCGTGAAATCCTAAACACTGATGCATTTAATTCCTCCCACAAATTGTCAAAATAAAATTGTCAAATTTACTTGTATATTTCCTGCAGATGTATACCATCGTTCCACATTTATTTACTTGGCCTTTTTAGTTCCCCATCATACTATAGGTATGGGGAACTTAGGTAATCGCGAAAATTTCGACCTCGGTTTTTAGACTTTTTTACACGTTTTCAGGTGTAAGGAATCCGAAAATGACAAAATTTCTAAGGTGTCTGTCTGTAGGGTGTCTGTTAGTCTGTTAGTCTGTTAGTCTGTTAGTGTGTAAGTCCGTTAGTTTTTTAGACTGTGTACACGATATCTCAAGAACAAATTGTCGCAGAGTGGTCAGATCAGTTTTAAAATATTACTTTCGACACTGGCAAGAACCCTATTTATTTGCAACATTCGAATTTAAAACTTCGTAAGTTATTAGAAATTTACGATTTTCTTAACATGGGAGAATAGGACCAAAATTCACTTAAAAGTGCATTAAATGGAAACTTTTTACTGTAAAAATGTCAGAGCAATTTTAAAATATCAGTTTTGATGCCGGAAGGAACATCAGTAACTATAAATATGCTACTTTGAAAATTTCGCAAGTTATTGGAAATTTACGAATTTCTTAACATGGCAGTATAGTGCAAAATTTCACATAAACGTCAATTTTGAGAGATATTTTCATCGTAAAGATGTCAGACTACTTTTGAAATATTATTTAGGACACTGGTATGAATATTAATGACTATGAATTTTCCAATATAAAAATTTCGTAAGTTATTGGAAATTTATGAATTTCTTAACATGGCAGCATAGAGCAAAATTTCACATAAACGTCAATCTTGAGGGATATTTTCATCGTAAAGATGTCAAACCACTTTCGAAATATTATTTAAGATACTGGCATGAATATCATAGACTGTGATTTTTCCAATTTAAAAAAAAATTAGTAGGTTATTTGGAATTTACGATTTACTTAACATGCCAGAATAAGGTAAAATTGAGCATAAACTTTCATTTTGAGGCTCATAAATACATTAGACAACTTCAAAATTACATTTCTGATCTTTGTTTGAAAATGACTGAATACAAATATTCTAATAGGAAAATTTCGTAAATTATTCGTAATTTACGATTTTACCAACATAGCGAAATTTAAAATTTTTCATATAAATATGAATTTTGAGGATTATTGCATTGGAAATAGTAGCATGAAAACTAAACAACGGAATTGATCCTGATAAAATAAATTAATAGAGTAGAATAAGATAAATATATCGAAGTGAACGGTGGATAGCCTATTAGGCGAGGTTTTCATTCTGTCACTGTATCAAGCTATTGTCAAATTCATTTCTTTTAAAATGATTATATCTCTCAAACTAGAAATTTATGAGAACATAAATATGATGGGGAAATGAGCAGAGTCCACCTATGCCAACTAGTTTTTTTTTTTTTTTTTTTTTTTTTTTTTTTTTCCAACAAATTTAGTTTTCCCGTCTTTTTAACCTCATAATTCTACGCATCATTTATATGTTACATTACTTCACATGTATGTATGATTAGTGTAATGTATAATTTTTTTTAGAAGATACATACTGGTTCTAGTTTAAGAACATGATTCGGCTAGGATTTATTTAACAAAACAGTATTAACTCTACTTTTTTTATATAGGAATTTTTGGTTGTGTTCGGATACTTTTGTTACCGACTGTACATAGATTGATCAGCGAGTGGGAAAAAAGTGATTCATTTTTACTCGGGAAAAGTTACTCTAATTATTGTTTTTTCTCGAGTAAATTGAACACACACAGGTGATTTATTACACACGGATAATTTATTAGATAAAATTTATGAATATTTTGTTTACTAAAAGTGAATGAAAAACTCCAGATACAGTTTCAAATTCATTTTTCATTTTTTTCTTTTCATTTCTTTTTCAATACCTTCTAATGGCTGATTCCAAAACTTTTTTTCGGCATCAAAAGATTCTTTTCGATAACATTTGGGTAATAGATCTATATGTATTACTATATCTATGGATGTATACATATCATTTTTGAAAAAAAAAAAAAAAAAAAAAAAAAAAAAATTGATTGACTTCTATAATATTCCGTAATGAAGAAAGTTTTTTCGCAACAGGAAAACATTCGTTTTATAGGAAATTCATTATAAATTTAAACTTACGCAAATTTATTTGTCCATTTGTTTTCATATATGTATATATTTATATATGTCTATCTATCTTTTTATTTTGAATCTTCTTCGCATCAAATAATTTTTAAAGATTTAAAAAAAAAAAAAAAGTACTGTTCTTTAATCCACTACAAATAATACTTAAATTCCCAAGGCTAAAACTCTCCTGTGAATAAAGTTTTCAGAAATCCTAGGTATTTCGATGTGATTTATTTTTTTCTTTAATCCTAGAATAAAAAAATATATAAACAAATAAAATTAATTTAAATATCTTTTATAAAAAGTTTTTTTTTTTTTTTTTTTTTTTTTTTTTGTAAAGTCTCTTAGCATTCTAGCTCTTCAATGACTCTCAAATATTGCAAAGAAAACATAAAAAAAAAAAAAAAAAAAAAAAAAATCTTAATAATTTGCCTTTTGTAATTAAACAACTGTCTGTTGTTAAATTTAAGCAAAAAATTTTACTTTATATATATATATATATATTTTTTTTTTTTCCCGATGAACTTACAATCATGAAAAACAAATCCTAACTTGTAATCTTTTTATTATTATTATTATTATTATTATTATTATTATTATTAATAAATTGAATTTTTTGTGATAATGTTTTTCTGTGTAAAAAAAGGATCATGTTCCTATACTGAATAAGAACATGACCCGACAAGGATTTATTTAACACAGCATTATCAAGTGCATTTTTTTTTTTTTTTTACATGGGAATTATTAATAGCGCCCGAATAATTCTGCTGCATACTGTATATCTATCTATCTATCTATCTATCTATCTATCTATATATATATATAGATAGATAGATAGATATATACAAGCCGAATACGGCGACCAGCTGGTTCGCGATCCTTGAAAAATCCGACTTTACGAAACTCCCGCTCGGTGGCGCCTGCAGCGCCTTTTTCCCGTTTCAGGTCTTACAACAGCTTAGTGACATGTAATGAAAATTGCTTAATTGAAAATTTTAATCTCAGTAAATTCCCGCTCGGTAGCGCCAGCGGCGCCCTCTTCCAGTTTCAATATCTGAAACAACCTGTTCGCTCACCATGTTACGATCTTTCAAATTTCTGAGTTCTGCAATGTCCCGCTCGGTGGCGGCTGCGTCGCCTTATCTTGGTTTTAGAACTGTTAAATTCCAAATTAACAAACCTTTCAATTGATGTATTACTTATGAATTTACTTTAATTAGTAGCTGAGATACCAAAGGAAACCTAATCAGGAAACCTCGAAACTTGTATATCGGGTGAAATCTCGAATTTCACTTTCGATAATATTAAAGTACTTTAAAATATCTTTCGAATGATGCATTAAAAATAATTTAATCATAATTAGAATTTGAAATTTGAAAATATTACAGCGCCATCTGGCGGTAGAAATATCTGTATTCCACTGTTCGATTCCAAATTAAAAAAGCTTTCCAATGACATATTACATATTAAATTATTTTAATTAGTAGCTGAGATACAAAAGAAAACTCATTCAGCACACCTCAAAACGTGTGAATCTGGTGAAATAATTTAATTATAATTAGAAATTGAAATATTGAAATTTGAAAATATTACAGGCCCATATAAGAAAACTGATTCAGGACACCTCTAAACGTGTAAATCTGGTGAAAACTTTGGATCATATAAAAGAACTTTAAAATATCTTTCGAATGATGTATTAAAAATAATTTAATCGTAATTAGAAATTGAAATACGCTTTGAAATATTGAAATTTGAAAATATTACAGCGCCATCTGGCGGTAGAAATTTCTGTATTCCACTGTTCGATTCCAAATGAAAAAAGCTTTCTAATGATGTATTACTTATGAAATTATTTTAATTAGTAGCTGAGATACAAAAGAAAACTGATTTAGGTACCTCAAAACGTGTAAATCTGGTGAAAACTTTCGAGAATATAAAAGAACTTTAAAATATCTTTCGAATGATGTATTAAAAATAATTGGAAATTAAAATATTGAAATTTGAAAATATAACAGCGCCATCTGGCGGTAGAAATTTCTGTAATCCACTGTTCGATTCCAAATCAAAAAAGCTTTCTAATGATGTATTACTTATGAAATTATTTTAATTAGGAGCTGAGATACAAATGAAAACCTAATCAGGACACCTCACAACGTGTAAATCGGGTGAAATCTCGAATTCTATTTTCGATAATGTAAAAGTACTTTAAAATGTGTATGAACTTAAAAAAGCTTTCAAATGATGTATTACTTATGAAAATTTTTTAATTAATAACTGAGATACAGAAGAAAACCTAATCAGGAGACCTCAAAACGTGTAAATCGGGTGAAATCTCGAATTCCACTTTCGATGATGTAACCGTACTTTAAAATGTGTATCGAATGACGTATTAAAAAAATATGTAAACATAATTAGTATCTGAAATATTGAAATTTTAAAATATTACAGCTCCATGACACCTCAAAACGTGTAAGTCAGGTGAAATTTCGAATCCCATTACCTACGGTAGTCGGTTAATGGAAGTAAATCGAAAAACAAATATGTTTACCTTAAGTGAAAAAATTAAGTGTTGCTATAGAAAGTGGCATCAAAGGCGCCGCAGTCGCCATCGAGCGGGAGTTTCGTAAAGTCGGATTTTTCAGGGATCGCGAACCAGCTGGTCGCCGAAGGCGGCTAGTAAAAGAATAAATATTTTCTGTTTTTTCCGTAGTTTTCTCCGAAAGTTTCGTACAGAATTTGAACGACTTATATCATTTTAATAGCCTGCAATAAAAATACTTTAAAATATCTTTTGAATGATGTATTATGTATTACAATATTGAATATCTTTGATATATTTTAGACTCAGAATGGCTAATCTATCAAGGGCGATTAACGATTTCTATTGAAATCCGTCTAAAATTTAAGAATTCCAAAACTGTTTTTTTACAACCGAATTCATAAAAAAAAAATGAGAAAAAAATCAATATTATTATGTTAAAAGTAACTTTTGGCGTCATTAACAGATGAAATAAAAATGAACTTAAATAAATATAATATGTCAATTTATTTTATTTTTAAAGCTATACTTTAGATTTTTTAACTGCATACAGGTGAGCCATAATGACGGGCAATTTCGAAGTTCTGCCTTTGATCGATTTTAAATTGAAAAAATTCAAAAACTATTTTTTTTTTATTTCCACTACTTTGTCACGTGGGTGAAAAGCGAAAAGCAATTTTTCCGGACCGGAAGAATAGTGAGTCAGCTTGTCTAGTACCTGGCACTGAAGAGTCTTTGATAAATGAAATAACTGCCTGTTTCCAAATAAATTTCATACTTTAGTTAATTTTAAAAAATCTAATTGCTGTAGAGATAAGCCACTTGCACTCTTAGATTCGGAATAAAATCCCCTTTCATTTGGTACGAAATTCGTAACGATCGAACTAATATTTCTAATTTATTTTCCACTTTTTTCTGATTTTAACTCCGTTAAAATATCTATTTCCATGCAATTAATGCATTTTAATTAATATCTCCGGAACTAATTAAAATTTTTAAATTCTGATTTCACTATCAACTCGGGAAGGCTTCTGAGCACCCGTATGCGAAATTTTAAACTTCTGCGTTCAATAGGGGCTGAACGTATAGATGCACAGACAGACAGACAGACAAGCATCTTCTTTTATTATTATTATAGACTAGCTGCGCCCGCTTCGCTGGTCAGTATTTTTAGATGAATCATTATAATTAATTAATTCTCAAAATTGCATTAATTTTTATCATGTGAAAAAAAAAAAAAAAAAAAAAAAAAAAACTCTGACCGGGAAAAATGTCGCACCGGGTTCCCACTGCCTTCGGCAGCGTAGACCCCTGCGCTATGCGCACGCAAGAATGCATATATGTGAGCGCTGCGCGCGCGTATTACTTCACCACCCTTATGATTTCTCAAAATTCCATGTTATTACTCATAAACTTTTATTCTTAAGAAAAGGAATTAAAAAAAATAATAATAATCACTTCTGATCGGGTAAAAACTCACACCAGGTCCCCTCTGCCTTCGTCAACGTAGACCCGTGCGAGCGCAGTGCGCACGAATTCATATATACGCTTGCTGCGCGCGCGTATTCCTTCACCACCCTTCCTGTCCCTCCTTAATTTTGCACTTTCGAAAATATCCTCATTCGACTCGTAGGCACTCAAAACCTATATATACCAATTTCGAACGGTCTAACTCAATTTCTAATTTTTTGCCCCCCTTTAGGACGCCTTAAAACATATAAATCAAGTGAAATCTCGAATAATTGCGATTAGCGCCCTCTATTGGATAAATTTAATGTACGTTTTTTGATAATATAAAAGTACTTTAAAACATCTTTCGAATGATGAATTAAAAATAATTTAATCATATTTAGAATTAGAAATATTGAATTTTAAAATATTGCTGCGCCATCTGGCGGTAGAAATTTCTGTAATCTACTGTTCAATTCCAAATCAACAAAGCTTTAAAATGATGTATTACTCATGAAATTATTTTAATTAGTTGCTGAGATACAACAGAAAATCTAATCAGGACACCTTAAAACGTGTAAATCTGTTGAAATCTCGAATTCCACTTTCGATAATATAAAAGTAATTTAAAATATCTTTCGAATGATGTATTAAAAATAATTTAATCATATTCAGAATTCGAAATATTAAAATTTTAAAATATTACAGCGCCATCTGACGGTAGAAAATTCTGTAATCTACTGTTCTATTCCAAATCAACAAAGCTTTCAAATAATGTATTACTTATAAAATTATTTTAATTTGTAGCTGAGACACAAAAGAAAACCAATTCAGGACACCTTAAAACGTGTAAACCACGTGAAATCTCGAATTCCATTACTTACGGTAGTCGGTTAATGGAAGGTGACAGAAATTTGTGGCGTCTACTCTTCAAATTCAATTCAAATAAGTTTCAACATGACATATTACTTTTGAAATTATGCTTATTAGAAGCTGAGATACAAAAATGATATGAACACTAATATAAAACGATTTATGTCTGACTTTTTCGTGGTTTATGAAATATGAAAGGAGTATCAGAATTCGAAACTCTTCAAAATATAAAAGAATAAAGGCGTTTTGGGTTTTCCGCTGTTTTCTCCGAAACAACCGTTCCTTTTCTACGTTTTTGCTCCCCCCCCATTTCGCCCCTTCTAATAATTTACACTTGAAAATATCCGCAATCGATTTATCTTTCCTTAAAACCTAATAATACCAATTTCAAACGCTGTAACTCTTTTCTCTTTTTTTGCCCCTTCAGCCACCCCCCTCCCCCTCAAGCCCTTCCTAATAATTCTACACTTTGAAAAATATTCAGAATCGAATTATCGGGCGTTAAATCCAAATATTACGAAATTTCAAAGGCATATCTCAATTTAAAATACTGAAAAATATAAAGCAAAATGTAATTGAATTTTTCTGTTTATCCACATATTTTCATGAAAATTGAACAGTAACTTTATAATATGCTGTCTAGGCCGAATATTAATTCAAATGTAACGTGAATGAAAATGTGAAAAAATTTGAAAATTGCAATTCCCCCCCCCCTACTATAAAACACGTGACATCTTGATCGGTTACAACCATTTCCTTCTTCATGGCAGACGGTCGTCTGGAATTTGAAATGATGTTGCCACAAAAAATTCATACTTTAGTTAGTTTTAAAAAATCTAATTGTTGTACCGATAAGCCACTTGCACACTTAGATTCAGAAAAAATGCCCCTTTCATTTGGTATCGAAATCGTAACGATCGGACAAATATTTCTAATTTATTTTCCACTTTTTCTGCTTTTAACTCCGTTAAAATATCTTTTTTTATGCAATGGCGGTGAATTCTCAGTCATTGAGAAAGCTTTTAGATTAGACATGAGTGGACATTTTAATTAATATCTCCACAACTAATTAAAATTTTTAAATTCTGTTTTCAGGAGCCCCTCGGGAAGACATCTGAGCATCCGTTTGTCAATTTTTGTACTGCTGCGTTCAATAGGGGCGGAACATATAAAAGAACAGACAGACAGACAAACCTTTTCTTTTATTATTATAGACTAGCAGGCTACGCCCGCTTCGCTGGTCACTATTTTTAAATGAATCACAATAATTAATGAATTGTCAAAATTGCATAAATTTTTATCATGTGATAAAAAAAGAGAAAAAAAAATTCTGATCGGTAACAATGTCGCACCGGGTCCCCACTGCCTTCGGCAGCGTAGACCCTTGCGCTACGCGCAAGTATTCCTTCACCGTCCTTATGACTTCTCAAAATTCCATGTTATTACTCATAAGCTTTCATTCTTAAGAAAAGGAATTAAAAAATATATCATTTAGCATCGGGTAAAAACTCACACCGGGACCGCACTGCATTCGGTAGCGCAGACCCATGCGCGCTGCGCGCGCACGTTTGATGATGTACGTGCGCTGTACACGCATATTCCTTCTCAACTCAAACTTTTATTATTAAGGAAAAAAAAAAAAAAAAAAAAAAAAAAAAAAAAAAACTTTTATCATCGGGTAAAAACTCGCATCGGGTCCCAAACCCATGCGCGCTGATCGCGCACATGTTAAGATATACATGGGGTGCGCGCACATATTTCTTCTGAAATCAAACTCGTATTCTTAAGAAAAGAAAATTAAAATAATCATTTCTTTTTAGGTAAATTGTCGGACCGGTTCCCCGCTGCCTTCGGATCGCAGTCTCGTGCGCGCTGCGCGCACCTATTAATTCCCCACCCTTTCAGCCCCTCCTAATTAACCTACATATACCAATTTTGAACGGTCTAACTCAATTAGCTGAGATGCAAAAGGAAACCTAATCAGGACACCTTAAAATTTTAAATCAGGTGAAATCTCGAATTCCACTTTCGATAATATAAAAGAACTTTAAAATGTCTTTCGAATGATGTATTCGAAATAAATTAATCATAATTAGTATTTGAAATATTGAAATTAAAAAAATATTACAGCGCCATCTGGCGGTAGAAATTTCTGTAATCTATTGTTCCATTCCAGATCAACAAAGCTTTCAAATGATGTATTACTTATGAAATTATTTTAATTAATAGCGGAGATACAAAAGAAAACCTAATCAGGAGACCTCAAAACGTGCAAATCGGGTGAAATCTCGAATTCCACATTCGATAATATAAAAGTACGTTAAAATAGCTTTCGAATGAAGTATTAAATATAATTTAATCAGAATTAAAATTTGAAATATTGAAATTTTAAAACATTACAGCGCCATCTGGCGGTATAAATTTCTGTAATCTACCGTTCAATTCCAAATCAACAAAGCTTTCAAATGATGTATTACTTATGAAATATATTTATTTAGTAGCTGAGATACAAAAGAAAACCTAATCAGGAGACCTCAAAACGTGTAAAACGCGTGAAATCTCAAATTTCACCTTCGATAATATAAAAGTACTTTAAAATATCTTTCGAATGATGTATTAAAAATAACTTAATAATAATTAGAATTTGAGATACTGAAATTTTAAAATATTATAGCGCCAATTGGCGGTAGAAATTTCTGTAATCTACTGTTCGATTCCAAATCAACAAAGCTTTTAAATGATGTATTATTTATGAAATTATTTTAATTTGTAGCTGAGATACAAAAGAAAACCGATTCTGGAGACCTCAAAACGTGTAAATCACGTGAAATCTCGAATTCCATTACTTACGGTAGTCGGTTAATGGAAGGTGACAAAAATCTATGGCGTCTACTCTTGAAATTCAATTCAAATAAGTTTCTAAAGGACATATTACTTTTGAAATTATGCTAATTAGAAGCAAATTATACTAATTAGATACAAAAATGATATAAACACTATTATAAAATTACTTATGTTTCACTTTTTCGTGGTTTTCTCCGAAACTTGCGTAATTCCGGGCGAAATACTGTTAAAAATCATTAGTATGAAATGTGAATGGAGTATCAGAATTCGAAACTCTGCAAAATATAAAAGAATGAAGGCGTTCTGGGTTTTCCGTTGTTTTCTCCGAAACAACCGTTCCTTTTCTACGTTTTTGCCCTCCCCCCCCTTTCCATCCCTTCTAATAATTTTACACTTGAAAATATTCGCAATCGATGTATCTTTCCTTAGAACCTAATAATACCAATTTCAAACGCTGTAACTCTTTTTTTCCCCTTCGCCCCCCCCTCCCCCTCAAGCCCTTCCTAATAGTTCTACACTTTGAAAAATATTCAGAATCGAATTATCGGGCGTTAAAATCAAATATTACGAAATTTCAACGGCATATCTCAATTTAAAATATATACTGCAAAATATAAAACAAAATTTAATCTAATTTTTTTGTTTATCCAGATATTTTCATGAAAATTGAACAGTAGATTTATAATATGCTGTCTAAGCCGACTATTAATTCAAATGTAACGTGAATGAAAATTTGAAAAAGTTTTAAAATTGCAATTTTTATCCCCACTGTAAAACACGTGACATCTTAATCGGTTACTATCATTTCCTTTTCATGCAGACGTTCGTCTGGCATTTGAAATGATGTTGCCACAAAAAATTCATACTTCAATAGTTAATTTTAAAACATCTATTTGTTGTACCGATAAGCCGCTGGCACATTTAAATTCAGAAAGAAATCCCCTTTCATTTGGTACCAAAATCGTAACGATCGGACAAATATTTCTAATTTATTTTCCACTTTTTCTGCTTTTAAATCCGTTAAAATATCTATTTTTAAGCAATCGCGGTGAATTCTCAGTCATTGAGATCGCTTTCTGATTAGGCATGATTCTACATTTTAATTAATATCTCCACAACTAATTAAAATTTTAAAATTCTGTTTCGAGGAGGAACTTGGACAGGCTCCTGAACGTCCGTATGTCGATTCTTGTATTTCTGCGTTCAATAGGGGCTGAACGTATAAAAGAACAGACAGACAGACACACAGACAAACATTTCCATTTATTATTATAGATATATATAATTTTATATTTCTCTATTGTCTATTTTTTGTGGGAAGAATGAATTACACAGAAGAAAATTTGTTCAGGCATATTGAACTAAAGTTTGGTTTTTAAAAGAAGGAAACTAAGATATGCAGCGAGTTTTATTAAAATAATTCATAATAAATAAAAACAAATATTTTACTAGCGAATGAAATTTATGAAACAATTTTTCTTATAAAAAGAAATTAATATATAATATATCTTTCAAAATATTTTGCAAGCTAAGCATAAACTCAGAGTATTAAACTAAAAAAAAAAAATAATAATAATAATAATAAAGTATTTCCCCTAAATTTTATTTTATTAAATCGTTGGAAATTCATTGTTCGTTTACTGTAAGTTTTTGATGATAAAAGTTTTATTTATTTTGGAATTAAAATTCCGTTCACGCCATTCACCGTTTCGAATTTAAAAAGTTTTTGTTTAAAATTTTTGCATTTCTCACTCAATATATTTGGACGAAAACTTATGTGAATGAAAATTTTTTAATGCATGCGCATTTGTAGTTCAAAATTAATAACGTAATATTCTTATATTTATTTATATGTACAATTTTACATTATTATAGCAGTATGCTGTGTCTAATGTAATATGGTAAATTTCCTAACAAGGATTTGCATTGACTTTATTACCCAGTATATGGAAAAAAAAAAGATGTTATTTACATATTTTGAAAGAAATCATTATATATCCATGTATATATGCGCTAATTACAAAAACCCTAATATAGATAATTATAAGAAACCTCAAAATGACTTGCTACAGCCAGAAAGCATTTAAACTATTAATTTTCAAAAGATTATTCCAAACACCCTGTTTATTCTTTAATTTGTAATTGGTCCCTTTTACTTTTTTTGTTGAAATTTTTTGCTGAAATAGTGTTATAAATGCTTTATACTTTCAAAGATTTAGGTTTATTTATCACACTGTAAATACAAGTGTCTGAAATGCAGACACAATTGTGTCTGAAACGGATGTTCACTTTTAAGATGCTAAAAAGTGTCTTAAAAAGCATATCGTTTCACACTCGAAACGTCTGAAATTCCGCCATCTTTGATCCTCTCTACAGTGAATATTTTCAATAAATAAATAAATAAAAAGATGCGTTTTATACTCTTTACCTGTGAAAAATAGATTTTAGAATCTCCTAGAGCATAAAAAATATATATTAAAAATTTTTACAGAAATATTCCCAGTTGCCCCCCGGGGGAATCGAACTGACAACCAACGGGTTCAAAGCCGAGCGTCTTCCCAATCAAGCCATCGGTGCTCACGCTGTAAACTGCTTGTATAACAAAATATATTCTAGTATCCGTAAAACAAATCGAAGTTTTATGTCTTTGCAATAAAACTGTCCATAAGAAATAAATCTTAATACATATTATCTTAAATTTCATGTGTAGAGGTTTTTTTTTTTTTTTTTTTTTTTTTTTTGTAAAATGCGTAATAAATATGACAAAATATTAGCCTTTGGATTTTAAACGATTTTTTTTTATATATTTTTTTAACTATTATTTGCAAGAAAACAAACTATATACATGAAACAAAACAAAACAAAAAAATACTCTTTTACATTTTGAAGTGTAGGGAAACATAAAATAATTTTTAAAACGCGAAAAAAAAATCAATTATGCACAAATTGTTTAAGATTGTTTAGCTACGAATTCGCTTTCTTAGCTACAAGTTACATGCTTCGTTTAGCTTAATACTTTTTTGATTTGTTACATGTGAGAATTTTAAATAAAAATTAACTTTGTTTTAAAATTTTTAACAGAATAAGATCCGTTTAGAATCTCCTAGAGCATAAAAAATATATATTAATAATTTTTACAAAAATATTCCCAGTTGCCCCTGGCGGGAATCGAACTGACAACCAACGGGTTCAAAATCGAGCCTCTTCCCAATTAAGCCATCGGTGCTCACGCTGCACTCTGCTTGTATAACTAAATATATTCTAGTATCCGTATAACAAATTGAAGTTTTATGTGTTTGCAATAAAACTGTCCATAAGAAGTAAAGCTTAATACATACTATCTTAAACTTCATGTGTAGAGGTTTAGAATTTTTTTTTTTTAACTGGTATTTGCAAGAAAACATACTATATACATGAAACCAAAAAAAAAAATACTCTTTTATATTTTGAAGTGTAGGGAAACATAAAATAATTTTTTTAAACGCGAAAAAAAATCAATTATGCACAAATTGTTTAAGATTGTTTAGCCACGAATTCGCTTTCTTAGCTACAAGTTACATGCTTCGTTTATCTTAATATTTTTTTATTATTATTATTTATTACATGTGAGAATTTTACATAAAAATTAACTTTGTTTTTCAATTTTTAACAGAATAAGATCCATGTCTAAGTGTTTTAAATAAGTTAACTACTTATATTACATAAAATAATGTCGAATTTATTTGTTTAAAAAAATGTTAAAACAGGATATGCATGCTGCTTAAAGTAGATTCCATATAGAAAATTTGTAAAGTAATACAAATGGCTGAATTTCTAAGTGTCTGAAATTTGTAATGTCTGAAATTTATGTGCCTAAATTATAAAATGTCTGAAATTTTATGTGTCTTAAATGTTATATGTCTTAATTTCAGACATATCAACCTTATTCAGACACTTATCTCAGCTCATTTATAAAAAAGACACTTACGTGTCCTAATTTAAGTCAACAAATGCGTCTGAAATGTTGCATGCGTAAGTGTTTCAGACATTTATGTGTCTGAATTGACATTTTAGACACATTTCTGTCTGAATTTAAGACGCTACTATTTACAGTGCATGATTTGTATCTGTATATTTGACAAAAGTATAAAATAAAATGTAGTATTGTTATTATTATTATTATTATTTTAAATAAAACTTGTAAGAATATTCAGTATTATCACTTTTCTATATTACTTTAATAGATCGTTCTAACAAAAAAAAAAAAAAAAAAAAAAAAAAAAAAAAAAAAGAAAAATTCCACTATATATATCTATATCTATATATATATATATTTTTTCCCTGAAAAAAACAATTAGTTAATTTATGTAAGCAAACTAAAATGTATAATTCAGTCTTAATTTTTTGCTATTCTCATAGGAATAAAAATCATGCTACTTATAAAAAGAAGTATGTTAATTTCAATAAATACTTTTATCTTTTTCATCAATTTGAATTTGTGATATCAGCTTTTAATTAATCAGTGTGATTATTTCATATATTTTCACTCATTTACTTATTTTAATTATACGTATTTACCTGAGTAAAAGAAAAAATAGTAATATTTTCTACCACAAATTGAAAATTCCAACTGAATTATAACAAAAAAAAAAAAAAAAAAAAAAAAAAGTCTCTTCAATAGCTAATACATTGTTTTTTTAAACTTATAGAATAAAATTTTTAGGTAATATAATCCACTTTTTACTTAGAAAAAATGAAGTATTTAACAAGGATTAATTATATACAAAATATCCCTTACCCAAACATTCATTAAACTTATATTTCTATACAAATATGTATTTATATATGTACACGCATAGAAATATTTTAGGTATTTAGATTTTTATAGAAAAAGATTTTAGAGTATATATATTCTTCAACCACATTTCATGAAACCATGAAAGCATCTGCGCAAGTGCTAACTGAACGAGTCCAATGCTAAAATAGGGGTGACTGTCAACTGACTCAGAGAAAATGAGCAATAACGGAGCGCGGAATTATTGGATGTTTTCCAAATTTCAAACTGTCGGTCAAGCTGGCATCTCTCCAACCTTTTGGACGCGCCCTCACTGCTAGTTTTAGAATATGTGGCTCTACTGCATGTGTGTGTTTCTAAACAAAACAAATATTCATTAACAAATTCCAATCGTCTTTTTAATTTTATTTATGTTCTATAAGGTTTTAAATGTTTTTTCTCTCTTTGAAAGCCTTGAAAAAACCCAGTAGTATATATTGTTGTATATTCCTTTTAAGAAAACAGTTTCTATAATATGATTAAATTTATAGTTAAAGGGATTGGTTATGTATATAAAACGCACATATTTATTTTTCATGGAAAATAGATATATATTCAAATATTTTATTTTAATTCTTCTATAGACAGTTATTGTAATTCAATAATATGTATATATATATATATATATATATATATATATATATATATATATATATATAGTTTTATATTTCATGAACTTATGTAAAGGCTTATTTTGTAGAGCGTAAACATAAATATCTGAAGGAGATTTTTTTTTTTATTTTTTAACATGAAAAAAAAAAAAAATAAATAAATAAATAAACTAATAAAATAAATAAATAAAAGAACCTTCATCTATTTTATGAAGACTTACAAATAATTTTAAAATGAGACAAATAATAATAATAATAATAATAAATGAGTTAGAAAAATAAATGTTACTTTGTTACTTTTTTTATTGAATCAAGTGCCAAAAATTGGCTAAAAAATTTTAATATATGTGCTATCAAATTCCGAATATTTCAATAAATTTGTTGGAGTGAGTAAGAAATAGTAATTCTAATGCTATGTAAAGGCATTCTATGTATAATTTATACAATATTCGTGTAAATTTGTTCACGATTCACGAATTTAGATACGTCAAGAATATTTTAATATACACAATGTTAGAATTACTCAGCCTCTCTAATTTATACGCACACACACACGCACAAAGACAGAGAGACACACACATACATCTCCTTCTATTATATGTAGAGATACATAAAAAATATTTAAGAAACCTATTTCCTTTACAGAAACAGAGAAAAAAATAATCTCTTTCTGTTATTTTTTTAGACGTTATGTAAAAAATAAATATTTCCATTAAAATATCGTGAAATATGCATCTTGTATTTTGCATGAAGATCCGAAAATTAGTCAATGTTTTTTTTTTTTTTTTTTTTTTTTTTTTCTTTCATTAATACCGAGTAATTTATCTAAAATTCTTCTATATGTTTTTTGAGTTTGAGCAAAATGGAAAGTGACAGTTTCAAAGTACTTATAAAGATTCTCTGAAAAATTATCCAAGCTCCGTTTAAATATGTATATACTAAATACAATTTGTGTTTAAAAAAAATTTAAAATATATGGTGAAAAAATACACTATTTAAAAAAGTGAAATTTCATAATTATCTTATCATATTTTGTACGGATTAAATTTTCTTCTTGAATAATATTTTCTGATACATACTTCTTATACACCAAATCTATTTAATGATAAATTATCAAAAGATTTTATACAATATTATCTTCTTATCTATTTTAACAGCATAAAGCACTGTATTATTCATGATGATGCGCTTTTATTATTATTATTATTATTTAAACATATTTGATGTCTGTGTCTTATACTACACTCCTGCTCAGAAGTTTAGTAAAATTTGCAAACGATCAGTTATTATTAATATTATTATTATTTATTCTAAAACGTATTTCTCTATGAAACAATTTCAAACAATGGATATTTAAAGAGATTTCCTCATGTAGAGAAAGAGAAAGAGGGTTTTCCTCATGTTTTTAAGGGAAGATTGGTTTATGACAAAATGTAGGCGGCGGGTAGCAATTTAAGAAAAATCAAATACTTTTGTAATCACCCTGTATCATTAAATAAACGAAATAATCCGTAAATTTACGATACGTTAATATAGACCAAGGCAAATTTGTGGATGAAATTTTGTGACGATAGCATGTTATATAATGAAATTATAAACATTTATTTTAAAACTCCAAAAAAAAATTCCCATGTTTTTTATTTATAATATACAGAGTTTTCAACGAAAATTATTCCCACTTTCATATAATTTGGAAAAAGCATTTTGGAAACAATATATTTCATTTCGAATGCAAATACCTTAAATATCTCATGATATATGAGCCATTTGTATGAAAAACGTTTTCACTTCGCAACTTTTGTCAAAGGCTCACTTGAATAGAGTAACAATTAAGCAAATTGTCGGCAAAAGAAAAAGCTAGATTTTAGATGTTTTTCCAGAGTTGAAATTTCATAAGGATTTTTCAAATGCCGTAATTAATTTGAAAATCCAATTAATTTAACTAAGCTCTGAAAGAACTTTAATGTAAAAAAAAAAAAAAAATACGTATAAGCTTGTAGCTTGTAACTCTAACATAATTTTGTTCATATGCTAAGAACTGCCTGATCACAAGAGATCCCCCCCCCCTCAAAAAAAAAAAAAAAAAATAAATAAATAATAATAATAATAATAAAGAACCTTTGTAAAGAGGTTCAAATAAATAAATTTTCAAATTAATTACATGGCATGTGACACACACCTTACGGAATTTGAACTCGGGCAAAATACCTAAATCTAGCTCGTTCTTTTGCCGAGAATTTTGTTATTTTTTACTTTATTCAAATGAACGTTTGACAAAAGTAGCCCAATATATCTAGATTTCTACATATTTAATGAAATGTTTTCTACCTTTCTATCGTTCTATTTTTCTACCTATGCTCATGTTTCACGAGATAATAAAGATATTTGTATCTGATCGAAGGATATTATTTCAAAAGTGTTTTTTCGTTTTAACTGAAAGTGAAAGTGGGGATAATTTTCGTTTAAAACTCTGTTGTATTTCATAAATAATTAACTTTTTTTTTTCTTTTTTCTTTTTGAGTTTTAAAATAAATACTTTTATATCCGATATTTAGCATGGTATCGTAACACAAATTCATCCACGAATTCACTAGGTCTATGTTAACATATCCTAAAATTACAGATAATTTCATTCGTATAATTATACAAGGTGATCACAAATATTATCGATTTTGCTCAATTTGTTACCGCCCCCCTAAATGTTGTCTTAAACCTATCTTCATTGAGAAACATGAGAAAGAACCATTACTTTAAATACCCAATGTTTGAAATTTGTTTATCGAGATGTTTTTATATAGAGAAAACTGGTCGTTGGTAAATCGTCTTAAACTTTAGGGCAGGAGTGTATATTAGTTAGGTATTTATATTGCAGTTATATAAAGAGTACTCAGGGGCATTTTTGTCCTTTTCATTACTCGTTGCTTTCATGTCAAACAAGGTGAACATAAAATGATTAATTTTTCAGGACATCTGAAACAAACGCGCAAATTTAAAATTTAAATTTTTAATACACATGTTTTATTAGCATTTTGTACAGATTTTTAAACATTTTTTTTTTTTTTCAATGGCTAGGCAAAAGTTACAGAGGACTATAAGGATACGAAACAAATTATAGACAATATAACATAGAACAAAAGACCGAAATCATTGCCAAAGGAGCGATCTTGCCTCCCAATATCTCGACTCTTCTGTAGAACATGGAAGAGCCCTACAACGGGACAGATGGTCCCAGTCCATTACTTCTCCAGAATCACAAAGTGGCCAAGTAGGGTCGTTTAAGATACCTATGCGCTTCAAATGAGCGGCAAGGCAGCCATGTCCTGTAGATAGGCTGAAAGTCTTGGTTTATCTGGAAATAGAGAAGGACTTAAATTCTTCCATTTCTTTAGAGCTGTACGATTCTCAAGATCTCGTAAGGCATTAGATGCAGATAAATTCTTTAAAAACAGTTTAATCCTCCAGTAAGAAATGGCTGTATTGGGATGTTGTAGTAAGTTGGCACATATATATATATATATATTTCTATTTAATCTTTATAATTTGCTGTCACATAAAACATAACACGCTGCTAAGTGTTATTATAAAAACTCATCAGACAGTACACTTTAATGCAGACCATAAGTCATTTAAAACTAGACGCTGAATAAGAATTTAACTACGCCACTTTAACAGATCGCATATACCACATTTCGTATTTCAAAATATGGCTCAAAATCTAGATTTTTTGTGTTACGCCTCTTTGTAAGAAGAACAATGACATATCATACTTTTAAATGTAATATTTAATATTTAATATTTACATTTACTACATTATAATTAAACATTATAATAACACTTTATAGAGTGCGGTACCTCTTCAATGGAAAAATAGGAATATGTGGAATGGCTGATAAATAACAGAATTATCTATATCATAAGTCAAACTTATATAGGGGAATCAATGATTGTATTCGAAGAACTTTTTAAATTATTGTTTTCGATAAGCAATTTTAAAACTCAAATAAAACTTTTTTTCCCCTGTAAGTTTGATCTAAATATATTTATGCTAATTATTGTGTACATCTAAGTATATATTGCAGCAATAATCATAGTCCTTGATTTACGTGTAAAAGTATAATTTTTCCAACATCATAGAATTCATTTACACTATGTTCAAAATATAAGAGCAAACATATAGAAAATAAATCGTAAAATATGTTATAAATACAAACATATTACTAATTACATATATTCATTTATTAAAAAAAATAAATAAAATTTAATTTAATACTTTTCCATTCCCATATATTGCAGTATTTTTCTACAGAATAACATTACTTATTTCAATATTTTTCTGAAGAAAATATATTTATCTTTTCATTGCCCAAATAAAACAATAACTAATGCTACATATTTTGAAATTATATTGAACGAAGCTTCAAAAATGAGAAAGTCTAAGTAACAGCCAGGAGGCAAAATTTAATTAAAAGGCAAAAGGTTTGCGAAGACCTAAGAATTTTCTGGGAAGAAAAATTGGAAATAGAAAATGGGAATAAACATCGTTATTTTTCGAAGTCTATTTATTTCGCAAGTGTGTTTGGAGAACTGTTTTCACAATTCTATAGAAGAATAAATTCACCATAAAACTTGTAGCGCGAAACATTTTCTGCGAATTGTTAAATTAAAAAATAAATAAATAAAGTGAGATAAATAAAAATGTTTGTTGATCTTTCATAATTATTTCAGCTTCTTAAAACTTCAAAATGAATGCTATACGTTCCTAAATTATAGGGGGCCGCGGTAGCCCAGTCGGTAGAGCGCCGGACTCGTAATTGGAAGATTGCGGGTTCGGTACTCGAGCCGGCCAAAGACCGTCGTGTACGCTAATGGAGGCTGGTGCACGTAAAATCTGTCGTGGCCGAAATGTCCTCCATGTTCCCACTAAAAATTATATACCTCTGGGGGTCACCGAAGCGGAAGAGCCATCCCTTCCCTGGAGGATCAAAATTGCGATGGCATGTCTCCGGACCACCTCTAGGGGTGTGTCCCAGACCGTCGCTAATTGCCCATCTGCGCAGCACTAGTGCGACGTTAAATCCAACCATCCTAAATTATAGGAGAAAAAAAGATAAATGTATTATTTGTAGTACAGGAATCCTGAAAGTAATTTCCTTTCCGAAAAATATCAATGTGCGATTCTCAAAGTGTGGGAACATTAACGTTAACAATTAATGTATTAAATATGCTTTATTTTGAGAAAACAACTAATTATTTAGAAAAAAATACACTAAATGTGTTTATACTTTTTAAGATATCAGATAATTGTTATTTAATATTTACTAAAAAAAAAAAAAAAAAAAAAAAAAAAAAAAGCATCACCATTTGAGTAGCATGATTCAGATCATTGCAGTTTCTAATTTCAGAAAAGTGTATTTATTGAGAAGGAATTTTACAAAAACACATCCAAACATTTAGATACATTTTAGAAATTATTTAAAGAAAGATAAGTGTGTGTTTAGATTACTTATTTACTTAATATAATTTGTGTTAAAATTACATTGTTTATATAGATCGCTACATTTAGACATAACAAAATGTAAAATACTTCATTCTGTACAAGTTCTGTTTATCGTAAAAAGATATTAGTTTCTGGTGAAAAAATTACACTGCTCTGCAAGAAAAAAAAAAAAAAAAAAAAAGAAAAAAAAATCGAGATTCATACCATTCATGCTAATTCTTACGTAAAATGACCTCCTGAATCCGAATATGACTCCCATTTTCACCAGTCACCCACCATTTTCTAGATGCATCACGCCCTCCCTCAATTTCTTTCTCTGTTCGACAATTTTATGACCGTGAATTTGATTTGAAGAATAAAAAATAATTAATTTACACATAAAAACAAAATAAAATAAAGTTTAAAAACCAACATTAATAAAAGATAAAAAATATAAATAAATAAAAATAAATATGTAATGCATAATTACTTTCTCTGTTCGATAATTTCATGGCCGTGAATTTGATTTGAAGAATGAAAAATAATTAATTTAACACATAAAACAAAATGAAATAAAGTTTAAAAAAATAACATTAATAAAAGATTAAAATGATAATAATAATAAGATATGTAATGCATAATTTCAGTGGCAAATCCCCCCGCCCCGCCCCCCCAAAAAAAAAAAAAAAAAAAAAAAATCCCATGTCGCAAATGTCCATGTTTTAGACTTTTCCAATTCTGTAGCCCCTCAGAAGACATTTAACGTTAAAAAAATCCTACCCCCTTCTAAAAGTCAAATTTATAGCCATAAAATCACTGAAAAATGATAAAAATAGGGGGCCAATCCCATAAAATGGTGGATGGTAGGGCAAAATGGGCGTCATATTCGAATTCAGAAGGTCATTTTACATAAGAATATGCTAAAATGGTGTCCGAGGCAATTTTCATGCCGAGCAATGTTATCAGAGAATCATCCACTTTCCTGTGACTACTCATTGTTTTCTGTTAAAATCACCTGGAAATAAGTTATAATTTTTTCTAGTGTTACAGTTTGAATCAGTTAACGTTTTGGATCGCCAAAATTTAAACTTTCAGTCCAAAATAATAAAATTTTAAGATATTTATACAAATCTTTAACAATAAATTGTATCAATTCTTGCTTTTAAATAGAATTAGAATTTCAGTGAAAAAAAAAAAAAAATCAAGTCAATGAGAATTACATTTATATTTATTATTAAAGCTTAAAGTTATGGTGTGTGTTCTGCGCCCACTATTTGAGAACTGCCTCAATACAAATATTTACAAATTCACTTGTACTTATAAACCTTAATTATATAATACGATTAATATGATGCATAATTCGACAAAGAAATTTCTGAATGCATAGCTGCCAACATCCTGATTATAATTCCGGAGTATTGTTAGTATCTGCTTTCTTTTTTTTTTTCCCACGCCAGTCTTTTTTAGTCTTTTTTACAGTCCTTTTGTTATTTTTTCATCGTAAATATATTTGCAGAAGATCACTCTAGAAAAGAGGGTGGGAAAAGACCTGTGTGAAGTTGGCACCCCCACCTCCCAATTTGAAAAATCGGTTTATATGTAACGTTTGCTGAAGTTTTGCCCAGGTTTGCCCAACCAATATATATATATATATATATATATATATATATATTTTGCCCACCCACCAAAATTAAAAAAATCAAAGTAAATTTTGACCTCATTTCCGCATTAAAACACCCATGTCGGAAAAACTAAAAACAAATCATACCATATGTTTGCCCAACCAACGATTTTTTGCACACCATTTATAACGCTAAAAAACGCAAAAATCGGTTTCTGGAAAGCGTGAAGTTGGCACCCCCAAATTGGAATTTCAAAAAGCGGTTTGTGTGTAACGTTTGCCCAAGTTTTGCCCAGGTTTGCCCAACCAATAACTTTTTTTGCCCACCCACCAAAATGATAAAAAAAATAAAATAACATTTGGCCTCATTTCCGTACTAGCACCCCCATGTCGGAAATACTTCAAACAGATTATGTCATAGGTTTGCCCAAGTTTTGCCCAGGTTTGCCCAACCATTATCTTTTCTTGCCCACCCAACAAAACGCTAAAAAAAATAAAATATCATTTGATGTCATTTCCGTACCAGTACCCCCATGTCGGCAAAACTAAAAACAAATCATACCATAGGTTTGTGCAAGTTTTGCCCAACCTTTCATTTTTTTTTTTTTTTGCCTATCATTTGTAAGGCTGTAAATCCCGAAAGTTGTAATTCGAGAACCGTGAATTTGGCACCCCCAAGTTGGAATTTCAAAAAGCGGTTTGTGTGTAACTTTTGCCGAAGTTTTGCCCAGGTTTGCCCAACCTTTCGTATTTTTTCCCACCATTTATAACGCTGTAAATCCCTAAAAATGTAATTTATGAACCGTGAAGTTGGCGCACCCAAGTTGGAATTTCAAAAACGGTTTGGGAAATAATGAAAGGTTGGGCAAACCTGGGCAAAACTTGGGAAAACCTATGGTATGATTTGTTTTTAGTTTTGACGACATGGTGGTGCTGGTACGGAAATGAGGTCAAATGTTATTATTATTATTATTTTTTTTTTTTTAGCGTTTTGCTGGGTGCGCAAAAAAAGTTAATGGTTGGGAAAACCTGGGCAAAACTTGGGAAAACCTATGGCATAATCTGTTTCAAGTATTTCTGACATGGGGATGCTAGTATGGAAATGAAGCCAAATGTTATTTTATTTTTTTTAGCGTTTTGGTGGGTGGAAAAAACTTGGGCAAACGTTACACACAAACTTCTTTTTGAAATTCCAATTTAGGGGTGCCAACTTCACGCTTTCCAAAAATCTATTTTTGCATTTTTTAGCGTTATAAATGGTGTGCAAAAAAAAATCGTTAGTTGAGCAAACCTGGGCAAGACTTGTGCAAACGTACGGTATGATTTGTTTTTAGTTTTTCCGACATGGGGTTGCTAATGCGGAAATGAGGTAATTTTTATTTATTTTTTTATTTTTTTTTTGGTGGGTGAGCAAAAAAAAAAAAAAAATTAGTTAGGCAAACCTGGGCAAAACTTGGGCAAACTGTACATATAAACCGATTTTTTAATTCTGAGGTGGGGGTGCCAACTTCACACAGGTTGGAAAAAGGTGTGATGTTGGAAAATTGTGTGTACTAAGAGTAATCCTGATTATTTTTTGTTAGGATGTTAACAGCTATGAATGCGGCTTATAATCCACACCTTTCTTTCTTTTTTTTTGTAAGTTAAATATAAGGAATTAAGAACCGCTTGTAAATGAAAGACGCATATTCGTGTCCATATTAATTTTGCTGCATAAAACGAAACACTAGTATTACCTATGGCAGGTAAGTGTAGTACGTAAGTGAATGTGCGTCATTTGAGGTAATTTTTGAAACCAAATAACAAATGACGCCGAGTGTCTCTCCCTTTTATTAGTTATGATGCATTTTTCCTTCATTCAATTTCGAAGCGAATATTTGTGTTTTCGACAAGAAGTCCGAGCATGTATTTCTAAACTGTAAACAAATAATAGTATCAGTAGCATGTTTGCAATTACTGATGTATGCATAGAGATTTCATCATTTTTCTTTTTTAACACTTTCCAAAAATTTGAAAAGTGTTTATGACTTTGATTTGTCCGTCTGTCTGTAGTTCTGTAAGTGCTTAAACTCCCATAAATATGCATGGAATTCCTTGAAACTGATATATATCATTCAAGTTCACTATCGGGTATTCCCTATAAAAACTGGAGCAAATACCACTATTAAAAAGTGGACAAACCCGAAAATATTCCAAGCGTTACGCTCTTTAAGAAATATTTCTTTATATGCTATTTTAAGACATTTAACTTGCAAAAACCATTATCAAATTAAAATTTATTATTCACGTTCACTATTAAATTTTCTCTTTTGAGAATAGAGTAAACAGCACAACTGGATTGTGCAGAGGGTCAGCAAAATTATTCCAAAACATTAGAATTTATTCTATAATCAAAATTTACTTGAGAGAATTTTTAATGAAATTGAAATATATGCACAAAAAAAAAGTATATAATTCACAGCATAATAATTATTAAGATTTGTATGTCCGCGCAAAAATATTTCGATAAATTAAGTTCTATATCAGGGAAAAACTGGAATTAAGAATTTTAACATTTACCAAAAATATTTAAATGTGAATATGATCTCAATAGAAAATTAAGGTCTTTGTATTATTATTATTATTATTATCATTAAATCGCTGAACTGAGTCTGCGTGCTGAAATATTGCTTTTTTTTTTTTTTTTTTTTTTTTTTTTTTAATCTTCGCGCATTTTATTGTCATTATAGTAACGTTTCTACAAAATATAATCGTAACTGTACCATCTTAGACAAATGTTATATAGATTTTACTATGTTCAGGAAAACTGCTCAGAAATAAAAATTAATTACTCATACTGATGCTGCAAATAAAGTATTTTCTTTATCTAAATATGTATAGCTTATTTATATACAGAGTGGGTGAAAAGTTCTGCAGCAATATTAAAAAAGTACATTTTCCCTTAAAGAGTTTGTGGATTATTAAATAATTATTTGCAAAGCATCGATAAATACATATTTTTACTAATAATATCTAATTTTCACGTAGGTCTTTAATTATGGCTAAAGGAAATACAAGAGAAGCTATAATGACATTGCATACGGCAGGCTGGAGGCAGACTGACATCGTTAAACAGCTTAAAAAAACTCGTAAATATGTATCACGAATGATATCACGGTTATGTGAGGCAGCCACAACCAGTTATCGACCTTGTAGTGGGAGATCTAGAACCGTAAACATACCACAAATTCGTAATATCATTCGTAAAAGATATCCAAGAATCCTCGAAGATCAATGAAGAAAAGCTCAATGTTAGTACTGAAAGGATCCACCACATTGTTAAAAATGAACTAAGACTTCGCCCTTATATACTGCAAAACGCTTATTATCTAACTCAAAAAATGAAAGCAATTACACTCAAAAGGTGTCGCAAGCTGCTGACTCGAATTGCTTGAAATGCTCACAGAACATTCCTTTTCAGAGATGAATCTCTTTTCACGACCAAACAAGTTGTGAACTATCAAAATGACAGAATACTTACCCCAGATGTTCTAACTGAAAATGAGACAGGAAGAATTATTCCAAAGCAAACAATCCTCAATCTGTGATGGTTTAGGGAGGAACCCCTTTCCAATGGAAGAATCCTCTCGTTTCAATGCCTTAAAATATAAAAATGAATGCTGAGACATACCATTAAGAAATTCTCGTACCTCTCCAAGATCACTGGGCTCCTGCACTATTCCAAGGACAGTCCTAGACATTTCAGCAGGATTCTGCACCAGCACATAATGCATGAACAAATCTGAAATTTTGTGCAGACAATTTTTCTTTATTTATTGTAGCTTCGTAATTACCATATTTAAACCCTATGAATTATTGTATCAGGTCCGTTTTGAAGCTGGAAGCTTGCTAAAAATCACAAAGAAGTTTGGTATCGCTCAAACAGTCACTAAAGACTGCGTGGTACAAATTAGATGTAAATATGTTGCGACTTGCTGTTGATGAACTCCCAAAAAGATTAAGAGACTGCATTAAAGCCAAAGGTGATCATTTTGAAATTAATTACATTTGCTTTGTTTATTTTTATTATTAGTATAAAATAATGTTTATTTTACACCTATTGCTTCTATCTAGTTTTTTATTCAATGCCTTTTATTTGTTGCAGAACTTTTCACGCACCTTGTATATATATATATATATATATATATATATATATATATTTGTACACGTTTTGAGATTTCCTGATTACCGAAGTCAATTTTTTAATGTTTTAACTTTGTTGTTGTCTCATATCAGAGTTACTTAAAAAAAAAACTATTTAAGGCAATTCACACGTTGTATTTTTTAAGTTAATATAAGCTGTTACTTGAAAGGTTTAGTCAGAATTGAAAAGTTTAAAGTAATGGTGCGTGTTAAAAATTGTCTGAATAATCTGGAACTAATTTTTGAATATAATAATAGCTTTGAGTTTTATATAAATGTAGGAACAATTTTCAAACAGGGGGTGAAGTTGGGCGGTAATCCCTTGACAAAAAAATATATCTAAAATTAAATAAATAGCCTAATTTGAATTGTTTTTAACGTATGTTTACATAACTTTATCCGTTATCTTGCCTTTTAGTCTGCAATATCTATTAATAGTTTTAAATTTAAGGGTAAAACAAAGTCGTGTGGTTGACACATCAGATTATTTAAATGCAATTAGAGCTATGTTAATCTAAAGCTATGTTATTTATCAATTAAATTTATAATCCCCATTTAAAGTTGTTCAATAGTTACTTAAATCTATTTATGTTACATAGTTTTGTTAATAATTCAAAGTAAAATTTTAATATATATATATATATATATATATGTATATATACATTGTTAAAGATTATTTAATTTTGATTTATTTTTTAAGGCTTAAAATATTGTAAATCTACATTTATTTTTACTCTTGTTTTTATTATTTTTTTAACATACAAAATACAGAACTTCTTTTACTTTATATCAGAAATGCAAAATGCCTTTCCTTTATAATTCAATATTGCATAAAACAAGTTAAATTTTTAACTGTATAATATATAGATCATTATAATATAATTGTATAACGTATAGATTATTATAAAAATAAATTACGAGCAAAATATACCATTAAGCAAATAAAAGTATATAAAAACAATAATGATATAAAAGGTAAAACAACGTTAAGGCACCTTTTGTTTAAATGTAATAGATCAAAGAGAAATAGTAGAAACAAATATCCCCTTAATCCCATTGTCTGCTCTAGTTAAACATCTATTCGAGAAAGAAAAAGTCTATTGAATTTGAGTTTGTAAAGCAAATTTGCTTTGAAATCATAAATAACATATGTTAAAGGCCTTTTTATGCAATGGAAGAATGTATGAGTGGATAAATCCTTAAAGTAAATATATAGTGCAAATAAATCTCTCTCAATATTACAATTTAAGTGAAAAGATTATATTTCAATAGAATAATGTAAATACTCTGAATCTAAAAGTCATTTTAACACGTTTTGAAATGAAAGAGATAGCTCGTGTTTAAAACTGTATAAACTGAATATTTATTTTCCTTAAGTAAATTATTTTTTGAGTGTTTTACCTAAAAAATTATTAAAATCTACTATGCTCTTTAACAATTCGCGGACAACAGATTTTCCAATTTTCACGGTGAGTCTAGTTTTTTTTTTTTTTTTTATGTTCTTGAAAAGCGTTACTATGCTATATATATATAAGGGCTTTCTTGATCGCACTTTTGTTATAAAGCAGTCATGGTCTACATTTAACTAGACTCAATAATTAATAGATTCAGTTTAAATAGTCATATTTGTTATAATACTGTAGGGTTTTCCAGCATAGGAGAGACCAGTATATATTTTTAATAATAACATCGTGGACTATATTTAATAGAACAATGTATTGCGTTCACTTAGCACCGACAATAAGAAGAAAGGCCTTCGTCTAGGGATACATGCATTTTTATATTAGGGAAATAGAAATAAGAGTACATAACTTTTCCCCTAAGGCGGAATTAAAAGGCGTAGCAGTGTAATTTTTACTTACTTAAGTGATATGTTATTTTAAGAAAGGTTTGCCTTTTTGTCTGTCAGGATTATTTCTGTCTGGAGAAAAAATAAGCAATTTGAAATAAACACGTTAAAATAATAATAATAACAAAAGATTAATTGTGCTAACGGTTTATTTTTTAGAAAACGGAAATGGTATTTTCGTTTTGAAAGAACAGATGAAAATTATTATTATAGAATATATAAATTAAATTATAACTCTAACGGGTAAAAAACCTTCATTTCCTATTACAAAAAGGTCAGGAATATTGACCCTTCATAAAATTGACTTTTTTGAACCTCTAATAACTCGAAGGGCAAATGAGGGCAAGACAGCTGTGCATCTAGCTATTAGTAAATTTTAAATTTCTGGAAAATTTGTGGATTTTAAGATAAGCAGTCGTCGTACAAAAACGAGTGCACGTGGTGATCATGTGATAAGAAGGATAGTCGTACGAGATCCAAGAACATCCTGCATTACGATTAAGCATTCTCTGGCTCCAAAAGGCACCAACGTCAGTTTCAGTACTATTTGAAGACGTTTGACCAAAGATACTGGTTTATCACCCCACAAACCTGCAAGGAAACCTGGACTTACTCCAAGTATGAAAAAGAAACTAATGATTTTCGCCAGAGAATATCTGAATTGGACAGTATAATTGTGGAGTAAGGTCTTATTTTCGGATGAATTAAGTGTGCAGCAATTTTCTGCACGTGCTACAAGTGTTCTCCGCCCAATGGGAAAAAGATATGATGAGAGATATACGATTCAAACTGTGAAACATCCTCCAAGTCAACTGATATGTGGTGCAATTTATGTGTCCGGTACTGGTAGTCTGCATTCTGTGCCGCCTAAAACCACTCTGAACGGAAAACGTTACCTTAATTTGTCACGTGAGAATTTAAATCTTCGTATGCGTGTTCATACATGTTCAATTTTCATGCGTGGTGGGGCTCCGTGTCACAGAGCTAAGATTGTCAAGAAATATGTGAGGCACAGAAAATCAAAGTGCTTGACCGTCTAGGTAACAGCCCATATTTGAATCCTATAGGAAATCTGTGGTTTATTGCGAAACATAAAGTCACCTAAAAGCAATTATCCATTTTCTACCGCACTTGTTGAAGCAATAAAGCATGTCTGGTGCACAGACATTTCTAAAGCTTACTGCAACTCTCCTATTTATAGCATGCCTAAAAGGACTGCACAAGTTATTAAAAACAAAGGAGGTCCTACAAAATACTGACTTTAATTACAGTAAATAAACATGTACCGTTTTATTGTTAGACGAACATCTACAATGAAGTTAAGTTGTGGATATAATGTATGTGTCAGTAGCTGTTAAGTAAATTGGTGCAGTGCATGCTACGAAGCCATCCTACTGATAATTTCAGCCATATTTTAGCGCATTCTATTGATAAATGTGATGATAGGTTGTTCATTGTTATAAAAAACGATAATAAACTAATAATAATTAAATATATATACTAATAAAATGAGTATATAAGAGAAAACAGTGAATTTAAATATAAATTATGCAAGCAAGATAAACGACTACTCATTTTTATTTAGACAATCATTTATTATACTTTTACAAAATGAAATACGAAATGCTTGAACATCGTTCGTCAATTTGACGTACATTTATAAGGTTAAATTTATGATTCTGGCAAGTTTGGCGTAGTCAATTGTTGTGTACGTAAATCACCAGTAACATTTTCATCTCCAAATAAATAGTAATCAATAGGATGAACATGGATGATGTTTGATGAACATTTTTCCAAATAAATGTTTATACTATAGTCCTTAACAAATGCCAATGCGAAATATTTGGCGTGTATATCCGTTTCATTATATTAAAACCGAAACTTTTATTTTGAGAAATCAGTTTATGTCGGAGCTCGTCAGTATTATTATTACTATTATTTTTTGAAAACAATATGTGCAAATTATTTCAAAATGTTTTAATTTCTCGATATTTAATTCAAGTTTTCTCAAAGGTAAAAAGGATTTTTATACAAAATTATCAATTTCAGCTTTCAAACATTGTATTTTACTTCCAAATCTACTTGTAATATTGCAACTACGAGCATCGCGTAATGATATCAAAATATTACATATGCTTCCTCCAAGGAAATCAGTAGCTAGATGACACTCTAGAAGTTATTTCTTTGTAAATCAAACTTTGAACTATAGACCTAGAAAACAAATATTTTTATTTCTTTCCAGTAATAAATTGCGAAGACGAATACATGCGTACCTGCGCTGATTATAATAACATAGAGCCGACTGAAGTCTTACTGTTGGAAATGTATGACAAAACTTCCTCCAATCAGCTTCTAAGAGGTTTGATTGTAATTTACGTAACTCATAAAATAAATACCTTTGTACCTTGTAACATATTTTGTTAGATCATAGAAATTTCTTCAAAGGTACACCTCCCAGTCGTCTTTTAATTGTACATATTTTGATGCATCAACACAAATATATGAAACAAATTATAATTTATTTTGAGTTCTTGAAAAGTATATTTTACAGTCATCAGGAATTTTAATTTAATGGCTTATAAATAAAATATTTTTAATAATCTTGTCTGTCTTTACTTCGGAAATTTGAATCTAGATTTTTTTTTTTTTTTTAATTCCGTCACATCTGTCAAACATCTGTCCTCTTAACGGTCATCCATTATCTTTCTGTGATGCTCCTTTAAAACATTGACTACCTTTTTAAAAAATGCCTCAACAAAATCCCCAAAAGTATTGAACATTTTTAACAGAATTTGCTAAACAGGTACCATACCATCAGCAATATAAATTTTTGGTGCATTTAAATCTATTATGTGTTGCTGAGAGTTCGTTCAACGACTGTAATTGTTTTGAGTTTCAAGAGAAAGTTGTGATTTTGGAGATTTTCTGTAAAAACTGTCATTGTCAAAGAAATACTTGCAGCATTCTGATATTTCATACGATGCTAATACTTTTCTATCATATGCATGAAGAGAGGATATTCTAATTGATTTTTCGAAAATTGTTATGCCTGTTGAGTCTTGCAGTTTCTTGTTTGAAGTATTTTTTGTTTGTTTTGGCAAAAATACCTTCAAAGTTATGATTTTTTTTTCAACATTTCTTTATTATCAATATCTTTAAATATCAAGTACTAGATCTCGATTGTGTCTATTTATTATTGGTGTTATTGTCATCTGTAGTGTAAGATTGTGTTCCGAGATACAAATAAATAATTGAGTGACTGCAAATAATCATTATCGCTCTTGTTCTTCATTTTTAATTATTAAGCCTCCGGTCACTGACTAAGATCGGTTCTGAAACTGTTAAAGTGCTAAGTCCGAGCGTACTGCAAGGATATACCTGCAGTACGCTTGACGGAATGCAGTCCCTTTTTATATCATGTTATGACGTCTGTAGATAAATTTAACTTGTGTTTTAAATGAAGTGTCACTCCACGAATATATTTATAGTGTGATTCATAGAAATAAAGTAAGCTAAAATTTTTCTAGTAGTCAACAAATGTAAATTATATATATTACCACTGTCAGCCATAAATAAATTCAAATAAATCTTGCCATTTCACTGCAATTTTTAATAATTCTCGACTTAGTGCTTTTGCACTCTCAATAATAGGTACCATGATTAATTAATCATGGAAACATCCCATGAAACTTACCATATTATTATATTGCTAGAAGTGTTATGAAAGAAATTGCATAGTTAGAAACTAGGGTGCATCGAAAAACGCGTTTTTTCTGCAATTCAATTCTAAGAGCGCGGAAAACATGCGCATAGGAGTCATTATAAATTAAAAAATATTTAAAAAAAATTTCTTCAAAATTTGAAATCGCGCAGAAGGCCTAAAGTTACCAAAAAAGCCAAAATACCGGTAAGTTTAAAAAAAATGCAAAAATTACAAAAAAAATATATTTTTTTTGTTCTAATAGTGAAAAAAGTGTTTTTAAGAGTGTCCTTAATGCATACAAAATATAATTAGACCCATTCTTGTTTTACTGAATTCGCGCAAAAAGCCTAAAGTTGCGGGTTGTATCGTAAAAAAACGATATTTCATGATTTTCGACGATTTTTAAACATGTGCCAAAACCCATAAAAGTTTTATTTTTAATTTGTAATAGTGTTAAAACCATTCAAAATAGTTTTCCCAATCCAGAAATAATACTTTCAGACCTGTTATTCCTTAAATGTAGTGGCGCAAAAGGTCTAAATTATAGTATAAGTTAAGTTATAGAGTCCCGTAAAAATGCCGTTTCCCATATCTGATGAGTGTTTATTTAACACATTAAGGTTTGTAATAAGACTCTAACAAGTGATTTACAAAAAATGTATTAGCCAAACATATCATATTGCAGCTCTAAGCTTATTTCAACATTTAATCTGTGCTGAAATGACCCAGGACTCACGGCGCGGCGAGGGCGTGGCTGCAAGGCGTGTCCTACCTCAACCCTACCCAACCAACCAAACAGGATGAATTTTATTTACAATATTTACAGTAACTATTTACTTTGTACAATGTATATATGTTCGTTGTAGGCAAAAGGTTATTTACATAGAAGTCTTTTTGAATTCTGACTTTAAATTAAATGTGGGCATCAGCTGTCTTGATTTCAAAGTAGCTCTAATATAACCATCGCGATTTTCATCCCCGCACACTTTTTCTGTTGCTTCTGTAACTAGTTTTACACACCTCTCAACTGACTGGGCGTGACATGGGAATTTGAGGTAGTTAAACTCTGGTAGCTCTTTGTCTTTCAATAAAGAAGCAATGTATTCAGTTGGCATCTTGGACAGAAGTGGCGGCGGTGTTAACTTGCAGATTGACTAATCAATTAGTTCGATATAGTCGTTTGCACTAAAATTTATTGAAGGTATTTTGAAGTCTCTTACATAACTTTCAGCTGATGGCTCATTTCTGGATTTAAGGATCCTCCTGTAGCCAAGTTCTCTAATGTGTGGTCTCTCATCCATTATCATAGCCAACATCATATTTTCAGGGTGGCAGAAGAATGCATTCCTTTGAATTACTGGATCAATGATTTGCTTGATATTGTCCGGTAGATGCCTGGTTGTTTTAACTACCTTCAAAATATGCTTCGGTCCATCTTTCACAGTGTAGTTTTTCTTTATATCAAACCAAACAGGTGCATATGACTACAGGAGGTTACCGGTATTTTGGCTTTTTTGGTAACTTTTGGCCTTCTGCGCGATTTCAAATTTTGAAAAAAAAAATAATAATAATATTTTTTCATTTATAATGACGCCTATGCGCAAGTTTTCCACGCTATTAGAATTGAATTGCAGAAAAAACGCGTTTTTCGATGCACCCTATTAGACACCCTGTATTGACAAAAAATATATATATTTGATAGAGAAAGACTGGCGTAATTTTCGGATTCAGTACACCAAAAAACATAAAGATCAGCCAAAATTTTAAAATAAAAATTTTACACGTCGACCTGTGTAATTAAAATTATGTATATAAACTTACCATATAAAATAACGAGACTTTTATGCGGTGGTAGTTTAGTGTACCACTGGTACATAGTGTTCGATAAAACATTTGGACATCAAAGAAGTGTAAAACAGTATTTAAATTTATGTTAATTATAAATTTTCCAAGATTAATGGGATATCCTTTAAATGATATAGGAATGGATTTTAATACACCTGAAGATCGTGAAAATTGCCAAACAAAAACAACGAGAACACTCAATAAAATCTTTTCTGGAACTAAAATGACTACATGTAGCAGCATCTAGTGCGTTGCAGAGAGATTCAAATGAGATATATACGCCCTATTCTCGTAAATATATTTCGCTCTTTAAAATAACGTCGGTAGATAAAGGATTTAAAGTCTAAAATATTTTACTGAAAATTTTAATTTAACTTACCAAGCATCATTATAAATAAAAATATCATAATGAACTGTGAAATGCAATCCCTTATTTCTTTTTTAGTACAAATGCAAACTAACACAAATCAAATATAACATTTTAAATATAATAAATATTTTCTGTCCTCGAGTGTTAGGTGATATCTATATATATATATTTCTCTTCCCATCTCTCTCTCTCTGTATATTTATTTATAAGAAGGCAGTGATGAGTAGATAGACAAATATGTATTATTTATGTTTTTGGATGTATATATATATATATATATATATATATATATATACGTGAACAATTTTATTTATGAAAAAGAAAATTTAATTATTATTTTTTTTTTTTTTTACATTATCATTCCTACATTACATTTACATAACATTTTTACATTATCTTTTTTTGGGCTTTTCCAGATAAGTGTTGCAAATCATAACAGAAGAAATCTCCTCAATAACACCAACAATGCTGCGACGTGTGGGAAAAACCTGATTCGACGTGTTCATGTTTGCATTTAAAATGATGGCAAATCTTTTCAATATTTTCTGCGAGGAATGATAATGTAAAAACCACCGTTCTCAAGTGATTCCCGGGCAAACGTGTTTTGGTATTTTGCCCCCGATGGAGGGAACGTGGGGGAATTTCTGAAAAAATGATAGATCTAGTTTTAAGTTGGGTAAAGTACTAACTTCCTGCGAAACACCGTTGAATTCTGTCCAGCCGTTCTCAACTGATACCCGGACAAACGTGATTTTGTCTTTTGCTGAAGTCATTTTCGCCTTTCATGGTGTATGGATCGTGAAGATATCGGAAAATTTTCGATTCTGAGAAATTTACAGACAAAAGTCTGATTTTATTAATATAGATATAAATTTACGCAGTGCAAATTAATTATTACGTTAATATGAATTAAATTTGTTTTCATGAACGATGTAGAAAATTTTTACGTATTTTGTATATTTGCACACTAAGTGGCGAAAGGTAGTCAATTTGTAAGAATACATCAGGTGATGCGATTTTTTTTTTTTTTTCCGTAAACAAGAAGGAGAAAAAAGTTTTAAATTATCACAGGTGATTCAGCCATCGATTTTATATGTATTGACGAAGTTTTTTTTTCCCCTCAGTGCTTAACTCTACAAGGGGGAGTATAGTATATTTGTTGGGCAGGAGAAGATTTATAAGTAATCCATAACTATGATATGGCGAGCTTCTAAATTTAACACATAGAATTTAATAGATGACTAAGACAATTATAGTTGACATACACATGTTACACAAACGATTACATACTGAAGACTGATCTTTTTTAGCAGAGATAAAAGTAAAAGGGAATTAACAGATCATTGATTGGACAATACAGTTTACAGGTACATGTACATTTACGTGACATCACTTACCAGAAGACCAATAGATTGAATCAGGAACACAATGGCGAAATACACCACAAATCTCCTCCCCTTAATTCCGCATACCATACCTGATGGGAGGTTTTCTTACTCTAGTTGATCTTCTTACACCCTGTTCAGAAAAAGACAAATTAGCATTTTTAAAGTTTGAATGTTCAGGTTATAGTTTTTTATTATTTACAGTACTATTGATATTTTTATCACAGTCAATTTCTCCAGGCTTTGTAGACACATATCTACTGTCGGTTGGCACTGGATCTCGTGTAATGGGAGGCCTCCTACCAGACTTAGATTCTTCATCGCTTTGCAGGTGTGGACTCTTGCTATCGGGAACCATGGGAATTTTTGCATCAAGGGTCTTCTCTTCAATTTCAGCAGGACTTGTAGTTTCCTCCAGTTGTACTCTTGGAACCTACACTTTTCAGTTGATCAACGTGTCTTTTCCATACACATGAACCTACTTGAATTTTATAATGTAATTTACCTATTCTGGCAATTACTTTACCTATTTTCTATTTATCACCTGGTGTGTAATTGCGTACTGCAACTTTTTCATTTACTTAGAATTCTCTTATCTTTTTCTTGTTAAAAACATTTTTATGTTGTTTGTTTTCAACATAATTTGTAACATTTGGTACAAGTAAATCTAATTTTGATCTTATATTTCTTTTAAGAAATAATGATGCGGGACTCTCCCCTGTTCTAATATGAGGTATTATTCGGTATTTCCGTGTTCTACAGATTTTTTATATTTAATATCATATTGAAATGTTTGTAAGTATAATGCATATATTTGCATTCTGGCTGCCGAAAGTGCCGGAATACTTTTTACGGGTGAAAACATGGAAACTAGAGGTTTACTATCAGTATACAGGGTAAATCTCCTACCACATAACAATTGAAAAAAATTCTTTACTCCAAAAATTATTGATAACGCTTCTTTATCTACCTGACTATACCGCTTTTCTGCAGAAGATAAAGTTCTAGAAGCAAAAGCTATGGGTATTTTGGAGTTATCTGGCATAGTATGCGAAAGTACTGCCGAAATTCCATAAGGAGAAGCATCAGTGGCTAAAATTAAGGGTAATTTAGGATTAAAGTGGGTGTGAATCCTTTCGGAAGTAATTTCCTGTTTAATTGCATTAAATGAATTCGCGCAATTTTTTGTCCACCGAAAAGTTACATTTACATTACGTAATAATTCATTTAGAGGATAAGCAATCGTAGATAATTTAGGAACAAGTCTAGAATAGTATGATACTAAGCCTAAGAATGCTTTTACCTCAGTTACGTTTTTAGGTGTTGGAGCATTTAAAATAGCAGAAATTTTTTCTTGCGTTTTGTGTATGCCATTTTTATCAATTTTGTAACCGCAGTATGTAATTTCATTGTTCATGAAAAATGATTTTTCCTTATTTATTTTAAGATTATATTCACGTAACCTTTCTAGCACTTGTTTTAATCGCTCTAAATGTATTTCATCCGTTTACCCTGAGATACATATATCATCGATAAAAACTGAAATACCCTCTATACCTTTTAAAATTTGCTGTATAGTTCTCTGCCATATTGCTGGAGAACTCGCAATTCCGTATGGTAATCGCGTAATTTGAAATAAGCCTTAAGGAGTGTTAATAGTAAGTAATTCTTGTGAATTTTCCTCTACCGGTAAATGCAAGTATGCTTGATTCAAATCAATTTTTGTAAAATGCAATTCACCACCTAAAGTTGCTAATATATCCTCAATTTTCGGTAGCGGGTATTTGTCAATCTTTGAAAATTTATTTACCGTGACTTTGAAATCGCCGCACAAACGAATTTTTCCGTTAGATTTTACTACTGGAACAATAGGTGTTGCCCATTTACTAGTACTGACAGCTTTTATTATCCCTTCATTTTCTAATCTTTCTAATTCTTCATTTACTGCATTCCTTAATGCATACGTAACTGTTCGCGATTTACAAAATATCGGTGATGAGTCTTTCTCTAAATGTAATTCAGCTTTAAAATTTTTAATTTTACCTACGTTATTTGTAAACAAATCTGGAAATTCATTCAGTAAATTATTTAAATTTTCCGAGATTTTTACTTTGTTTACGGGAACAGTTTGTAAATTGTTTGGGAATATATTAAATGTAGTTATCCATTCAACACCTAGCAATAAAGGGAAATTGTCTTTTTTAACTAAATATAACTTAACATTCCTAGTTTTATTTTCGTAAGTTACATTTACTCTAACAAATCCCTCGGGCTGGAAAATTTCTCCAGTAGCTGTTTTTAACTGTACATCAGCAGAAAACATTTTATGTTCTGGAAATAATCTCCGAAAAGGATTTATCGGTACAGCGGAAATCGCTGATCCTGTATCTAGCTCTATTTCTGCTTTAGCACTATTTTCTATCAAAACCCAAATTTTTATAGGTTTAGTGCCTTCAGATTGTAAAGACAAAATGTCTACAGTATCAAGAACGTTTACACTTTTCTTTTGAGTAACATTGATTTGTGCGTTCCGACACACCTTACTCAAATGACCATGTTTTTTACAAAAATTGCAAATTGCATTAATAAATTTATTTGCACTCGCAGTTTTGTTCACAGTTTGTTTAGTGCTTACGTTATTTTGAGAATAATTTTGTTTCGTTTTCCTAGCATTAACAGAAACTTTATTCAAATTCAAATTCTTATTTTGTAATTCTACCATATCATTTTCAGTACTTTGCATAGTTACGGCTTGTTCTGCTGCTTTTTCAAACATTAAATCTTCAACCTGCGACATTAATTTGCTTTGGATTGTTTCACTTTTTAATCCGCGTAGAAATTGTACTAACAAATTTTCTGGCAGCGAATCGCCCGTAAAAGCGCAATGTGTTGTAAATTTCTTTAAACGAACACTGAAATCTTGAACAGATTCAGAATCCCCCTGAAAACATTTTCTAAATTTAATGCGTTCTGTAATTTTGTTAGGGATCTTACATAGATGTTTTGTTAAAACATCTACTAGTTCAGTGTAAGTTTTTGATTCAGGAAGATCTGGGAACAATAAATTTGTTAGTAAATTATATAATTTCGGTCCGATAAAAGTAATCAAAGCACTAAGTTTTTTTTTTCATCCTTTATATCAAACAATATAAAATTTTGTTCCAATCTCCTGATATAAGTGTCAAAAGACTCAATGGAATCATTAAATTCTTTAAAATTTTGAAACATTTTTAATGAAAATATCTTACATCTAATAATGAATACATGCAATCAAAGGGAAAAAAAATCAGAAAGGAAAAAAAATGTATAAATACCTTTTCCCCTCTCTTTTTCAAAAAATTAAAAATCGCAGACTATTAAAGATGAGTAATTATCGATGGCGCCTTTCTTAGCACCTTCGCGACAGTAGACGGAAAACTCACAGCTGCTGTCTCCGATTGATTTACTTTTCATTACAAATTAGCAATTTCTTCTTCGTGAGATATTTAGATCTGTGAATAAACTGATATGTATAGAACATATTTCATTGTCTTTTTTATGAACTGCAGATTGCATTTCTAATTATTTTGAGGTACACATTATTAAATGTTGAAGAGCAAAAAACTTTTTTGCTTTTTTTTTCTTTTACTATCGTCGCCATTATAGTATATTTGTTGGGCAGGAGAAGATTTATAAGTAATCCATAACTATGATATGACGAGACTTCTACATTTTAACACAGAATTTAATAGATGACTAAGACAATTACAGTTGACATGTTACACAAACGATTACATACTGAAGACTGACCTGTTTTAGCAGAGATAAAAGTAAAAGGGAATTAACAGATCATTGATTGGACAATACAAATTACAGATACATGTACATTTACATGACGTCTCTTACCAGAAGACCAATAGATTGAATCAGGAACACAATGGCGAAATACACCATAGGGCGCGATATTCCTGCATGCACATTTTTTCCATAGTTTACTAATACTACTGTGAATAAATCATACTAATTTAACAACCATTAAAAAAAAATTCCTCATGTTCCACTTTATGAGACGTTGTCGTTTAGTGCCATATTAAAAATCATCATGAAATGAGATGGCGGCGCCACCTGTCGAGCAATTGATTCCAAAACATATTCAGCAACACTTTAGTTCAAGCTCCAACTAAATACCAAGATTGGTAAATTTTGTTCGTGAGATACATCTTCTACATTTTTTTTAGTTCTCGCACACAGGCACAAAGACAGACGTTTTCTAAAAATAATCAAAGCTTGATCATGGCATAGAGAAAGAGAGAAATTTTTACATTGTAATTACTTCTAAAACACTCATATTTTGAAACGTGATTTCACGAATATTTCACATTTCTTACACATGAAGCAAACTTTTTTGCAACGATTTATTTCTAATTGATAGACTGGATTATTAACTAATAATTAGGATTATAATTTTCCAAACACATTTTTATTTATTTATTTATTTATTTATTTATTTATTTTTTTTTTTTAGTGTGACCAATTTCAGTGCTTCAGAAATTTTTATTGAATTAATTTATTTGCATGAAATTTTCAATGTGGTTTCCTTTAGCATAGTACGCTTTACGTAAACGTTTAGGCCAAGTCAATTCGACCATTTTTGGTGGTATTTATCCAACTTCCTGTTTGATTGCCTTTTGCAACCTTTGAAGGGTTCTTACTTTACGTGTAATTAATTGTTTTTTTTTTAAGTATCCTCATAAAAAATAATCGCAAGGAGCACAGTCAAGGGACGATGGTAGCTATTTCTCAGGATAAAGAAAATTTATTTTTTTATTTTTCAGCCATTTTATAGGTGATTTTGCATTTTCAGTATGACCTGGTGCAGAATCCTGGTGAAAAATAAAGTTTCCTTGAGAGTAAAGACATTTACTTTCTTTGATCATATGCTTCAAAACTTTATTCGCATAGTATTTAGCATCAATTTTAGCTTTTGTCTCTACAAAAAATAGTTTTGTTAAGCCTCGAGAGGCCATTCCCATCCATATCACAACACCTGACGGCGAACTTGCCTTTTGCAAAACAGCTGCGTCTTTGCGACGCTTTTCGCGTGAAATATATCTTTGTTTTGTCAGTTGTGGATGACTGATGAAACAGTGATTCATTCGAAGTTATCCATGTTTTGTATCTATCATTGTAATCCATTAGAAAAATGTCTTTTCTTATTTTTAAATGCTTTATTTATAACAGAATTTGAGCAAACATCCTTCAAAAGCTTTAAAATTCCGTTTTGGGTTTGAGGATCTAATTTCGGAGCCATAATTTACTCCAACTAACAACAACAACAACAACAAAAAAGGCTAGATTGGTAATTTAAACGTCTCGCCTTTAAAATAAAACTGGTGGTAAAGCGATTAGAATTTACCATAAATAGTTACATTCTTTTAAAATTGGTCCCAATAATTTTGAATCAACCTGTATTACTAGAATAGCCATTTTGGAGAATATAACAACATCTAACACCTTCTGAAGAAAATATTGTAAGTTTATGGAAATCAGACTACTCACTAACTCAGGTACCCTACCGAAAATGACACTAGGTTCTCACTCATTATACTGCTTCGTTTATAGATTAGAGAATAGGTAATACTATCGAAAATGTATTTGAATCTTGATTAACCAAAGAAGTTGTATGACACAAAAAATGCTCTTCTCACTGACACAACTATGAACTACCGTTTATAAGTGCAGTTCAGTAAGGATATTCGACGTGTTTTTGATAGGCTGCATCACCACGTAACTGAGGTATAATAGTATTAAATGTTACCCGATTATTCCATATTCCCCACCGTTCCTCCGAGTATAAACGTGCATTGGCATTTTGTAAATTTTAACCACTATCCCAACCCCTAGACGAACATTTTTGATCACAAAGTTTTCGTTGTTGTAATGAACCCTAGTAAATATCAATTTCTATACTTATCTATTCATAGAGACTTTGTCTGTGAAATTGAAACTATCAAATTGTCGAGTTCATTCATAAACTTGACTTAATTTTTTGTATAGGCTGTGTAATTACCTAGTTCAAATAAATAGAACCAAAAATATTTTTCTATATCTGTTTTACATTTTCAAGTGGCCATCATTTCGAAACAAAGAAATCAATTAATTTATTAACACGTTGAGTGTAATGTCAGCCATAGGTGGCTTACACTGAATTTTCCATTTAGGCCGCGTCAGCCGCTGGTGACAGTGTAAAATATGATATAAAACTAAAAAAACAATATATATATATATATATATATATATATATATATATACATTTTATTGAAACACGGTAAACACAGAATCACGAAAAGCTCTTCTAAGCAGCACCTGCGACCTGAGTGGGATTTTTCTAAGAAATCGCGTGGCGCTCAACGTGTTAAAATCGAAACTTAAGTTAGGCATAATACGTAAGAATCAAGATTTAAGTAAACCGCTTAAAAACCACTTTTTTTTTTATTTTTTTTTTTTTTAAGTTGTAATTTTGCAATGGCTTTCATTTATTTCAAAACATTGAGTTCTAAACAAATCAACTCTAAAAGTGAGAGAAAAACAAAGAAAGCATTAAAAACAAAATATAGATGTTTTGAAATATACACGCATTCATTTTTTTTCATTCCATATACAGGGTGTCAAAAAAAAAATAAATAAAAGAGCAACAAAGTTTAAGAGGAGATGAGACATATCAAAATATGTTGAAAAGTGTATAGAAACTCAGGTACGCAGATGTTGTCTTAACCATTTAAAAGCCTGGTTTTTTTATATACTTTTTAACCGATGTGAGCGTGGCTTTTAAGTAATGAATTTCTATAAACCTTTTCCCCCCATAAAAATGATTGCATAAATATGTATACATAGTGTTTCTAATCGATACATTTAAAGCATTGATTGTATTAACACGAATATTGTGTAGGATTTTGTTAAATGATGGATAATACAAATTTTTAATATTTACAAGTTATGCATCGTTACAAATAACCAAAAAAAAAAAAAAAAAAAAGACTACATATGAGCAGTCGATAACACACATGAATAGCAGTAACTGTTAAAAAAATCCGAATCGAATATATCCGCTCCTTAAAGGGTTAATATGATGTTTGCGGGTCATGGGTAACTACGAATACATCATTCTTAGCTCTAGCTCTACATTTATACAACCCACACCTGTTTAAAAATATCCCCAAAATCCTGGTTTTTAAAGGGTTAAGATGACAGCTGAAGACACGCATTACTTTATAATTCTGAATCCTTGTGATGTGCCCCATCTCTAAAAAAAGACTCTTGCTGTAATTTTGAGACATCTTGTACTTTGATAAATGCAATTTACCAATTTCCGTTCATTTAGATAAACAGACATCTCCGATGAACAACAAAATGTAAAACCTGCTTCATCGATTTGGAATTGTGATGCTCTTTTAATGAGTTATATACTTTAAAATGCGAATGTAAGGGCATCTGGTTCATTTCATATGCAAGAATTGAAGAGGACATCAAAAAGAATAATATAAAAGTGGTATAATCTAATTTGGCATTCTCATAAATATTGTTCCAAAATGTAAAGCAGTGTAAGTATATTGCTATGCCAAACGTGACACCATTATTTTTGACTCAAGATATGCACATAGTTCAATAGACTATCGTGGAGCACGTGATATGAATATAGTTTTCAAATTACTGATATAGTTTCGAATGTTTTCATCTTAATATTTATATTTTATGAGAGAGAAATAGATGCTTATTCTAAAAGAAAGATTACGAAATGTTAATATTATCCAAAATACATATCTTGTTGTATAATTAATGAGAACAATCATGTTAAAATAATTTAAATATTTAAATGCTTTAATCAATATTATGTTATAAATTGCTATGTAGTGCAATGATTTTATTTTAAAACTTTAACGTTGCCTAAATATTAAAACATTAAGCGGAATTTAAAGCTAATCATTAAAAAAGCATTTTATTGCATATCATAACTTTCAATGATTTTTTTTTTTTTTTTTAATGAAATAAAAACAAAAAATAAAGTAAATTAATATTCACGTTAAAATTTCACTTTTTTTATAATAAATTATTTATAAAATACGATTTTTTTTCCATTGTCATAAAGCAACGTCTCTTCATTTTTAGCATTATCTTGTAATTTCACCCTTTGAAGACCATAATTTTTTACCATGAATTTGATTTGAAGATTGAAAAAGAATTAATTTACCACCTAAAAACAAATGTATATATATATATATATATATATATATATATATATTTAAAAAATAGCATCAATAACAGATTAAAAAAATATAAGGTATGTAATACATAATTTCAGTGGCAAATCCCCCCATTCCCAATTTTTTCCCTTGTTGCAAATGTCCATGTTTTAGAATTTTCTAACTGTGTAGCACTTCAGAAGTATTTAACGGTTAATCTAATCCTCCCCATCTCCTAAAAATCAATTTTATATCCATAAAATCACCGAAAAATGATAAAAATAGGAGGCCGTTCCAATAAAACGGTGGGTTATAGGGCAAAATGGGCATCATATTCGCATTCAGGAGGTCATTTAACATAAGAATATGCTGAAACGGTGTCAGAATCAATTTTCATGCCGAGCAGTGTCATTAAAAAACATTTTATTGCATATCACAATTTTGCATATCACGACTAACGCTCTAATACGCTCTAAATATGTTGTCAAACTTACGTTATCAAATTGACATTTTTATTAAACCATCACAAAAAATATTTAAGAACTATACTTGATATACATAATTGGTGAGTAGAGAAACCTTCGAAGTGATTGGATAAATGCAATAGTTAAAATTTAGTGGTGGATATTGAATAGAAATGCCCTTAAATTTGGTAACGTATGAAATTAAATAGTTCCGGCAAAGGGTTAATGAAGAAAAAAATACTAACTAAATCAATAAAAAATATTTTATTAAAATTTCATTAGTTTTTAGACATTTACTGACCAATCCTGTTAATGTCCGATAATTTTGTCTTAATTTTGGCATGTTTTCGTCCCTTTAGGTATGTGTATTGTTTCGGTAGAGAACATATTTATCCCTCTCAATCATTCATTTGCTGAGTTAAGATTGACAGTGTAAAATTATCATCTTACAGACCGACACGATTTTGTTAATGTTTTTCACCAGAATAGTTATACTTCCGCTTCCATTTTTGTATCGCTTTTTTTTTTTTTTTTTTTTTTTTTTTTTTTAAGAGATTCTACTTTTTTTCGTTCTTTCTTATCGTCCAGATACATCCAGTTCATTCTATTCTAGAAGTTTTATATTACAGTCGTTTCCACTTACGTCACTACGTAAAATTTTAAATAATTAAATAATAATAATAACAATAATCATTCCTTAATCTTAGTTGGTTCGTCTAGTAGAATTTCTGGAGAACTGGGAGTAGCAATTTTAAAAAAAGGTCCAATTGTTATCACGTCCGGATCTACGTAAATATGTATAATATCCGTTTAAAACTCACACTTATCACCTAACTTTTATTCTCAACTGGAAGAAGTCATCACGGGATTTCTCAAAAGAAATTTACATTTATAACTGGAAAAAATTTGCTTATACAGATCCTTATAATTTTATACATTAATTCTGGTAGTTATCGATATTAAAAGAGTGTAATTATGCGGACCCTGAACAAATAAATATTTACCTACATTATTTTTCAAGGAATAATATAGGGATTAGGTCACATCTACTTAAGGGGACTGGGCAGCTGGATTGGCACCACTGAAATTAAACTACGCCATTAATAATAATAATAATAATATTAATATTTATCACACATTATCTCAAAACAAATACAAGGTAAAAGAAAGTAATCTAGATTCATGCATATAAAATATTTAAAATTGTTGAAATATTTCTTCATATTAAAAATCGCTTTATGAAATAAAGACAAAACAAAAAAAAAAAAAAAAAAAAAAAAAAAAAAAATGCAAGCAAAAGAGCTACAAATTAAATCAAAAATTTCATATAATTTTGAAATATATTACATCATAACAATTTATAATATAAAAAAAATGTGTAATATATATAAAAATGATACATTCGCACAAACAATCACTCTTATTGTTTATTTATTTATTTATTTTATAATTTAGCACGATTCGCGCCTTGATAAAAGAATTTTCAAAACTCGAACTAAAAATTAATTACTTAAATTTATAAATTTAAAAAGAAATTTCTTCAATTTTAAAACTAAGAAAAAAAAAATGTTCATATATTTATAAACATAATAAAAACATAAAGTACAATTTTATACTCTAAAATTTTAATTTAATAAAAGCTTACATTTATATACATTACTGAACAATTATGTAATCTGTATCTATTAATAATAATAATAAAAAAAAAAACCTCTCCTGAAAAATAATTTTAATTTCTTTTTAAATATAAGAATACATATGTCTGTACTAAACAATCCGTGAGTAAATAAATATTTATAATTTTATAACAGAAAAATTCACATTGGTGGATTAGAGATTGAAATTGGGCTAAAAAAAAAAAAAAATCCACATATACCTTATTTATAGATATAATTTATAATATTCATAATAATTATTCATTATAAGCTAAATATCACAAATTAAATTCGTTTTACATACGTTATTAAGTATAATTTATATAAATGCCTATCATTTTACAGAAACTTTTGCGTATGAAACAGTAAGATAGAGAGCAAAATTCATGTACATTTTTCTTGAAAAAGTATTTTATTTCACTGATCCTAAACTTTCGTAACCTTTCCAGAAAAATTATATATTAATTTACATGATTCCGACGTAGTTCGGCAGGGAACATATAATTATATACGTCACATTCTAAAAGAAGCTAATGTAAAATAAAAAATGTTTATCTTTCATACATACTAAAAATTATTGGCAACAACAATAATAATAATAATAAATAAATAAATAAATAAATAAATATTGTGATTATTTTGCAATTTTTTAAAAATTCCTATTTATTCTTAAAAACAAATTATTTTTAACGAATGTCAGATTTTATATCAGAAAGTAAATAAACATGGAAGCAAAATCAGAATTTGATATACATATATTTTTTAATCGCCTTTATTTAATTTATGCTTAAGACTTTCAATGGCGTTTAAGCGATCACTTAAAATATTTGCTTGTTTAAGAAACTTCATCAAATTTACTTAATGCTTCAAAAAGTTTTTTTTTTTTTTTTTTTTTCTCTCTTTTTGCAAAAGAAATCCATCTTTTATTACAATAGAAAGGTAAAAGATGTTTTGAACGTATCAATATTATTACTTTTTTTTTTAAACTCATTCTTGTTTTCAAATTCTTTTAACTTTATATAATAATTGTAAAACTAAGTCTTTGAGTACCACAGAAAAACATGCTCGAAAAACGTCTAAATTTTAAAAGAAGCTAAGAAATTTGTTGTTGAAAAACATGCCAAATATCGAGTGTTTTTATTTATTTATTTTTCTTTTTCTTTTTTTCTGTGAACGAAAAGAAATATTTTCCACGTTTTAAACAGTAGTATAACAGTAGTATAATTTGGGCAACCAATTCTTTTTTATTTTCTTAACCCTACAAGGCACCCAGTTCCATATGTGAAACACCGAATTTAATCGTTCCTATAGCTATACAACTATTAGTAGCGACATCTGTTGACATCTTGATAGGAGCTACTGACATTTAGCAATGTAGTAATACGAATCTTTACCTAAAGATGACGTTCTTGTTTTTGTTATACTGCACTCAGTGTGAAATTTGAATGAAAGTGAAAGTAGTCGTTTGTCTGCATTCAAAAATAAAAAATAAAATAATAGTTATTGAAGAGTTTTGACTCGAAAACAATACTGTGTGTTATAACGAAGTGTATATTTTGCAGAGGTAAGTTTTTTTTTTTTTTTTTTTTTTTTTTTTTTTTTATTACAATAGTAAACGTATTAGTAAATCATATTTTTATGCATGAGCTTTAGTGTCCATTTTTACTTATACGTACTTACGATAACTTTCCTTGTCAATATTTTGATTTTATTTCAGATAATGTCGCGAAGAAGATTGAGTGATGAAGATATTGAGGGTTTCTTGAATATTCCTTCTGGAAGTGAAGATGAACAAGATTTTTCTGACGTTGAAAGTGATGATGACAAAGAAAAAAATTCAGTCCATCCAAAACTTTTTATCCGAGCCACTTAACGACGTGGAAACTTCCTTATCTCCGCAGAGACATCAGTGTTCGTCTCCCGTCAACGAGGTTCTTACGAATATTGAAAATCGTCAGCCACAAATATCAGACCCTTAGCCTAGTACATCAGGAATGACTTCAGGGTCAACTACAGGTACCATTAACACAATCTCGGGCACTTTGACTATCATCGAAGAATAAAAATTACAAATTATTCTTTGATAATTATTATACGTCGCCAGAGTTGATTGCTTATTTGGCCAAAGAGGGAATACAGTCGCTGGGAACTGTCAACAAAGGTCGTTTAGGAAAAGACCTCAAAATACCTTCCATAAAAGACCTAAAAAAGGAAAAGGTTCAGAGAAGTTATTCAGAGCAATGGGTAGCAAATTGTGATAATACAGATATTGTAACCGTTATGTGATACGATAAAAAACCAGTCGTTTTATCATCGTCTGTTGTGGGTCAAGAGCCAATAGAAACAGCAAGAAGATAATGAAAGAAACAGAAAAGGTATATACAAGTGGATTGCCCCCAAATAATCAAAACATATAACCAGCATATGTGTGGTGTGGACCTCCTAGATTCGTTCCTAGGGAAATATAAAATGAAAATTAGGACCAGAAAATAGTAATTGAGGCTATTTTATCATCTTTTTGATGTAACTCTTATCAATTGCTGGTTATTGTACGGGGATCAGCAGCATACGCCAACCCCAATGAAACAAAAATAATTTTAATCTGAAATAGAGAAACGTTTATGCATGGTTGGGCTATCGATAAACAAAAAGAGAGGTAGACCAAGTTTATCTGATGAAATTGAAAATAAAAGGCAGAAGACAATTACATCAATAGTACCTCATCGTGATGTCAGACGTGATGGGTTTGAGCATTTTCCTGTTTGGGGTGAAAAAAGACAACGATGAAAATATCCTGGTTGCAAAGGAAAAACATTCTTATCTTGCGACAAATGCCGCATAGAACTTTGCCTAAATAAATATAATAATCGTTTTAGATCTTTTCATCAATAAAAAAATAACAAATTTATTATATTAGTTATATGATTTTGGTTATTATAAATTGAAATATATAAAAATGTAAAATATATGATAGTTATTTCATTTTGTTTAAAATAATAAGTCACTAATTAAAAAAAAAAAATCAAATAGAAAACTATTTCAAAAACAATTCAATTGTACTAGTTTAATACCAAGAAGTATAGTTAAGGCTCAGTGCACTGTATGCGGAACTGAAATAAAAAGTTGATTTTTTCGTAAAATATCGTTTTATTTTTATTTTTATAAGTTTTCCCTATTTTCTGATCACTAATTACAACCTATATATTTTTTGTCGCGCACCAAAAATAAATTGAGCCTTCTAGGGTTGAATGTTTATGCAATCGATTAGTATTTTTCCCTGCATCAATTGTTCTATTACAGTGGGATAAAATTACAGGTAAAGGGGAAAAGAGGCAGTTCATTCGTTTACAGTAAAGCCAGCCTTGCGACAAACCTGACTACATGTCGACGAATTTGTCGACTTAGCAACCAAAATTTTTGTAAAATAGTATTTAAAGTTCTCGGAATTTCGTAGCTCTCCGACGCGTAGCAGCTGAGATCTAGAACTTTCCATGAGTTTCTCGATAAAATTAACGCCAACCCTCATCGCCAAATGCTTTGAATAGGAGTGAGTTAACTTCTACGACTAAGTGTGAATTCACTGCAAGTCAGGGTTGCTTAGAGAAAAATTCTGAGCGATTGTACTTTAAGGACTGTGCTCAAAGTGACTGAATTTTATTCGTTAGCTAGCGAGAATTTCTGCTCTGGAGTATTTGGCATTAATTGCCTTGCTCCTGTGGAACAAGCGACTGTCTTTTATTGGACTGTTCCATAACATTTGTGAGCTAGTGACTTTTGCTCTACGAGTGAAATCTTTATTGGATTGTTTCCAAGAGACTCGAAGAATTAACAATACTATTTAACTGTTTTGGAGAATATGTGTTGTAACAACAATCCTTTTGTACATATTCCAGACGTTACGCAGCGTAAGGGGCATTCATAGACCAGAACCTATTCGTTTCTTTATGAAATACTTTCTCACAAAAGAAAGTCGCCAAGTTCCATTGTAACAATATGAAAAAAAGAAATTATGCATAGTCATTAATAATAATTTGTTTAACTTTAGTAACTTTAATAAAAAAAAAAAAAAAAATAATGCTTTTATTTAATTAAAATTTTATCTAGACTTAACTATACTATTAATATTGTTAAGGTGTTTTTGCTAAAAGTATGTAATTAATAAACAATTTTTTAACATATGTAAATAATAAACAATTCTCATTTATTCAAAGCAATTTTATTCATGTTTGTTAATAAGATCTACTTATGACACACTTTACTCTTTATAACATTCGAATTAATGTTTTTGTAATTGTAATGTATAAAAAAATAAAATATAATATATTAGGTACTTAATAAAAAATTATACTTTTATGTATTTTTTTTACAAAAATTTCAGATAGCGGATAATCTAAAAACTTTCAAAATTATAGAATATGTTCATATATATGTATATATAAATTATTGATAATAATTAAAAAAAATACCATTTCAGACAAAAAAAAAATGTTTAAATAAACAATTGAGATTTAATTTAATTTTTACAGTAAACAAATTGTATTTTTGTAAAATGGATATTTCCAATCACCAATAAGATTAATTAACCTCTATTTATGTAGAAAGCGCATTGAAAATCATCAATAAATCAAATAAAAAATTTTGGTATTATCACATTGAAAAAGTTTGGTATTATCAAATTAAAAAAATTATAATAAATAAATAAATAATAATAATCTGTTGCGTCACTCTCACGACTTTCTCTTACCCTGGAATTTAATATTATAAAAACAGATTGGAGATTAAGAGGTAATATAACGAGTTCAATTATATAAACCTAACTTAAAACAATTTAAATTAGGCTTCAAAAGAGCTTTATTTGACAAATAATGTGAGGGAGCTACCGCCCCCCCTCATCGCCCCGGTTTCATTATAATACCTACATTTCGATAAAATTCAAATCTGTTATTAAATTGAAAAGTACTTTTAAAATTATGGAGAAAACTTTCACACGCAACATTAATTGAAACTTATCAATCTTGAACAAACGTTTCTAGTAACAAACTTATTAACTTCAAAATACAACGTTTGAATCGCCTTAAATTACTTGCTTCTAATTTACTCTAAGAGACAAAAAGTGAGATCAACCATTCAAAACTTGACTTCGGTATTTAGAGAACTTCAAACCGTGTATAGGGTAGGTGCTCCAGTGATTGTCACGCTCCAGTAACTGACATCTATCTCGAAATTAATAATAAAATCATATCTTTTACATATAAGAATTTTAACATTTTATGTCAAACACTGGAGCATAGGGGCCAATTACCTAATAAAAAGCCTAATAAAAAGAAAAAGTGGCAGTGTCAACTACTCGAACATTCAGTGGGTGTCAAATAAAAATTCATAAAAAAAATAATTGTTATCAACTGTATATATTTTAATATATATGTGGTTCTGAATGTCTTTCATGCTATGTGTATTAACTTTAGATTTCTAAAAATATTTTCTGATGACTAGAACATTAAAAACATCAGAGATTGCTCCAAAAGTGTCAATCACTGGTGCACTTATCCTATATATATATATATATATATATATATATATAACAAGCGATGAATATTTAGCTTTAAAAAATACATTTTTTAACATATGGCTATGAGGAATTGACCTCAATTACTGAGCAGCATCCCTGAATATGATAATATATTATAGTAAAGCACTTCCACTCACAATAAAAAAGAACGTTACGGCTTAAATATTGCCCAGTGTATCCTCTGAAGGTTATGTACACACCATATGGTGCAAATAAATAAAATCCTATATTAATAAAACACGACATAACCTGAAGTACACTTCCATCAATTTTCAAGTATTGCGGCACTATAATCTATTTCTTTTGCGTAGCTTTGTAAGTAAACAGTTTTCATATCATATTCTACATGAAACGTGTCTTTACGCATATATATATATATGTAGAAATATATAAACAAATGAGTGAAATTAAACCCCAAAAAACACTGAGATCTTCATCAGGGAGGCCCCTCAGTGTAGGGGTGAACGAGAAGTTTCTGAAAGGACAGTAGCTATAAGCTAATAACTATCCTTAGCCCCCAACTTCTCAACAAACAGAAATCGACCAATAACTGAAGAGAAATCAAACATACATATAATGTATAAAACAACTAAAAACATTTTATAAAATTATAAAATTGTAAAATTTACAAAATTACATCAATTCATTTAAAAAATATATACAATACAATAAAGAATTACTGAAGGTAAAAAATAAAGTATAAAATGAAATAAAAATACAACCCTTCATCTGGAAAACAAACTATCTTTGGCCTTTGGTGAGAAGTTGGGGGCTAAGGATAGTTATTAGCTTATAGCTACTGTCCTTTCAGAAACTTCTCGTTCACCCCTACACTGAGGGGCATACCTGATGAAGATCTCAGTGTTTTTTGGGGTTTAATTTCATTCATTTGTTTATATATTTCTACATTTATATATTCCTACATCTAAGTTTTTCATTTCCTTTCGCTGCAATTTTGCGCATTGGTTTGTAATTCTCCTATTGGTTTTTCTAATCTTTAAAAACTTATATATTTATAAATTCCTGTCAATAGTTCTCTCTCTTTCTCTCTCTCTCTCTCTCTCTATATATATATATATATATATATATATATATAATTTAGAAACATCATCATTAACCATTTATTTCGAATTAATAATTTATGCTCTGCAAAGTTTAAAAACAAGAATATTAATAAACTGATCACAGCCACTGGTAAAATGGGTTTTCCTAAAAACTTTGTATTTTCTATTTTATATCCTTAACCATGTCTCTGTCAGTACAAAAAAAAAAAAAAAAAAAAAAAAAAAAAAGCTGTGTACACTCTTGTGTATATCAACAAAAAAATTATAAAATAATAAAAGACAATAAAAAAGGTGGCGGTTGGGTGGGCAGATGTTTGATTACGGAGGTGGGGTGGTGTTGTAAGGCTGGATGGTTGGGTGGGTTTGTGAAATTAAATTAAAAAAAAAAAAAAAAAAAAAAAAAGTAGAAGGCTTGTTGCATTTGCTTTGTATTACTATGCAAACTTTCATTTTCCAATAAAATTTCAGATTTTTCCTTTTTGAGTTGTCAACTATATTTAATGTTCTAATTATACTGTTAAACACAATGTGATCAATCGGTGAATTTCATTGTGGCTTCGTGGTTTCATTGTTGTTCATCTGCTTTGAAATTTTGCATTTTTAAATCCATATGGTTCCTGATCTGGTTGTGGCAGGCTGGGGGAGTGTTGCCGGCGTAAAACTAGTGTAACCCCACAGGCAAGTCACAAGTCTTGCCGCCTGCCTCCTTCTTCCTATCTTGTGTTTCTTGGGTTGTTTTTTCATTAATTTTGATAAGTTTATGGTTTTAAGTTAAGATTTGTTGTTTTATTTTATTGATTCGTTTGTTTTGCAGACTGTTAATTAATAGATCTGGTTTCTTTACCTTAATGTATTTCATCCACTGATGATTTTTTTTTTTTTTTTTTTTTATCTTATTGGTCATTGGTGTTTCAGTGATCTTGTATCTGTTGCTTGGCTTCTACTATGCTTAATAGATCATCTTTATTATATATATATATATATATATATATATATATATATATATAAATATATTCGTTTCATTTGGTTTAGTGCACTCTATAGTTTTTTCAACTCTACTTACCTCTAATTTTCCAAATAAACATAATGTATTTTAATTCTCTTGGGTGTCCCTGTACATGAAACATTTGCTTGATCTCATCGAAAAGTTTAGTGTAGCATTTCTGTATGATACATATTTAGAATACCAAGTTTGGACTTTCTACTATAATTCGTTCTTGAGATATGCTGATAACAGACACACAGACACAAAGACAAAAAAAAATCAGAAATGAATATAGAACTTAAGAAAGTACTTCATTTACTGCATGGGTATAAAAAATTAATTTTTCTTTCTGAGCAGTGTTTATCGACTTAGTAAAATGCAACAAATGACTTCCATCAATTACATTCAATACATAAGAAATTTTAGCTCAATTTTGGGTAACCCTGTAAATTGTTTTTAAACAATATGAACTATAAACAATATTGTATTAAACTTAGTCTTACATGAAAATTATATAATACATAATGAATTTCAATTCCAGCAATTTCCCAGTATAGCTCTAATATATCCAAATTATTAGAGTAGCCTTGTAAACAAATAATGAATGATTTCCATAGCACAATCTACAAAATACATGCTTCTACGCAATCTGTATGTATATATATATATTCCATATATAAAAAAATATTTTTTTTTCATTTAGTTTAGGACAGTCTATAGATAATAAATTCTACTTTACTGCAATTTCTTAAATAAACGTAATGCATTTGAATGTCCATGTATACGAGCCGTTTGCTTGATCTCAACGAAAAGTTTATTGTATTATCCGTTTATGGTACATATTAAGTATACCGTGATTGAACTTTCTGCTACTGTTTTTTTTTCACACACAGACTCAATTCACAGACAGACGTACACAGGTACACACACAGACACAGAGAGCAACTTCTAAAGACATGATTTTCGAAGTCAAGGGACCTCAAAATGTGTAAATATAACAAAAACTAAATTTCAAAAATCTAACAAAAAAAAAAAAAATGCTTTCCTTACCATATATATGGGAAAGAGAAAGTAAAAATAATAATAATAATAATAAGCATAAATAAATGTATATATTTCCATCCATTTTTTTTTTTTTTTTTTTTTTTTTTTTTTTTCAAAATTTAGGACACATTGTAAATGAAAATTGTTTACAAAATACTCTTGCATTTTTTCTGAACTAAAATATTGAAATAAAATCTTTTTTCAAACATATGAATAAATCCTAGAACCTGGATATGTAAAGAATGCATATATAACTAATGCATGTAGAAAAGCTTTTAACTTAAATCATCTCTCTTTTAAGTACGTACTTTTAGGCATAAAGTGCTTACTACTGCAATGTATAATTACAAATCATATTTTAAAGTTAATGCACTGTTTCAGAAATTTAGATTAACGAGTTTAAAATCGCATTCAAAAGAAACAAGAATGAAAAGTCATGCGGTATACATGGATTACTAACACTTTCAAATCTACGTAATTGTATCGTATAATTGTAAATGCTCTTTGCGTACGTCATCACACAACGGGCAGACAGTAGTTCTGAAAAGCATACAAGTACACTAATTGAATTCCTAATCATTTCTAAACATTGTTAGAAAGTGTTAACAATGCTTAACACTAAAGAAAACGTAGCTCTTATATTCTGATTGCAGTCTATAATGTACCTGAATATTTAAGTTGGCCTTAAATCTTAAGGATAACAATATGATATTCTTTACAAAATATTACTATAGCATAATAAAAATCAATGCTAATTTCTTTGTGATTTTTATAATAGAAAGTTCTTTAAATGTAATTTATAAAAATGTCTGTTAAAATGCTATGCAAGGTTTTTTTTTTTTTTTTTTTTTTTTTTGGGGGGGGGGGGGCGGTCCTGTAAACAAACCAGTTGCACAAGACCTATTAATGTCATTTAAAATAGCGAACATTCCATAGATAATTTGAACAACATATATAATTTTGTAAAAAATTCTGAAAATATTTACGGACGCTGGGATGGGCAGATGGACAGATAGACAGATGGTCAGTCGTACAGACATACTTAAATTGAAATCATATTCCCACTGAAAAAAAAAATGTTAAAAAGTGTTATATCGCTTAATGTAAACGAAAATGCAATTTCAGAAATATATATTCGATAAAAATAACCAAAGTTTATGGGGAAAAAAATCTTTATTTTATTTTAATGCTAAAGTATTAATTTTGATAAGATTTTAAGAAAATCTTTTTCAAATGTTTTCATTAAATAAACTAAAATACGCCTAAAAAAAAAAAAAAAAAAAAAAAAAAAAACTTAATAGTTTTAAGATTGCGGAAAATGTAATTATCTTTTTAATTGCATAACGCACTATTTTTACTATTTTTAAAATACTCCGTAAAACAGCATAGTCATTTGTAGAATTAACTAAAAAATAAACACTTTCATTTGTAGATTTATATACCGATTATTATTATTGTTACTTTCGTTAATTCAAGCATTATGCTAAAGAACGGAATGAAAGAAAATTGTATGTAATTACCTTGAAAATATATGTTTGAATTTAAAGCGTATAATTATTCAATTTACACTTTTTAAAAACGCAGTGTGGCAAAAATATAAAATTCTTGGATATTAAATGTAATGTTTTCATCTACTTGAAAACATTTTGAAATTGTTAAATTAAACTAATAAAATTAAAATCAAGATTGCATTCCTTATATATATTTTAGAGATATTCAAATTATTATTATGTTTTTCACATAAATATAGAAAAATAATAATATATATATATGTATATATATATATATATATATATGCATGTATTAAATATTATATTATGTATAAAAAGTGCACTTATTTTTTTTTTTTCAAAATATTTAAATAAGTTCAAGAAAAATAGGCAATGTCTTAAACAAACATTTAAAAAATAAATAAATAAATGAATAAATAAATAAAAAATCAATCATTATTTTATAAAAGGTAACTGTTGATTTATTTTATTTTACTATATTTCTTTCTCTAAAAAAAAAAAAAAAACAAATATATGTACTATAAAACAAAACTACTTTTTCCTATAAATTTTTAATTATGATTTTCTACGATAGAATTCAAAAGCATGAAATAAGCATAGTCAATGTAGCGTTAACAAGTAGCTTATCTGTATTAGCGCAGCTTATCTAATATAAATACTAAATGTATTGTATATAAATGCTTACAAAATTGGCATCTCTAAAATAAAAATTGAGATTAGCTGAAGAACTTGCGTCGTTCTTATTCACTTTTAAGTTTACTAGACATGTGCATAAAAGGAAGTTATAGAATTATAATTCAAAATTGAATCGTTTGAGTTCTGAGGATTAAGGCAAAAACAAGGCTGAACACACACACATGCACAAAGATATATATAGATATGTGTGTGTGTGTGTGTGTGTTTGTTAAACATTTCATTAAAATCTGATACAATAAAATATTTAAAAGTTTGAACAATTGCTTAATTTTCTCTCTCAGGCTGAACATAAGGATGGAAATCCACTTCTGTACCAGTGGAATAAACTGCAATAATTTTAGTAAGGAAATAAATTTTCATATTTTCTATTTCATAAACTTTTGTGATTGTCATCCATGGTTACACAAATTACAGGAGTTTTGTTTTTTGGACAAGCGTAACTAAGGTGTCTGCACTTGTTCCTAGCACATCTAGAGCATTAGTTATATTATTTTGTTTTAATTTTTCAATTTTGTCTTTTAATTTTAATTGTAAAAGAATGTCCTGATACATGCGTAGCGTTTTAGGCGCGTTAAAAGTAGGAAACGTAATTTTAGACATTAGTTTAAAACACGAATATAATGAATTTCATATTTAAAATATTAAAATAATCCCATGATTATAAATGATTTCGCTATCTCGACAACTGCCTTACATGTTTCTTAATGTTCTTAACACGAGTACATACGTATATTAGACCGAGATTGCGCTTGTCATTTATAATAGGGCAAATGGAGCCACGTAAAATACATATATATATATATATATATATATATATATATATATATATATATATATATATATATATATATATTCTTTTTTTTCTTTTTTCCATTAAATTGCATATTGTGTATTTATAAAATTCTAATTTTTTTTTAAAGCCAATTGGTTATTATGAATGCAGGAGGAGGTGAACTGGGGCAGTCCCCGAGAGTGGCTAAATTTCTCGAAGTGCAGCTAAAAGTTAGGTTTACTGAAATTGGCAGCCAGCTTTTTTTTTTTTTTTTTTTTTTTTTTTTTTTTTTTTTTTACATTCTCCTACCCATAGGGTCGAGAAAGTATTGTTTTAGTGTCAAATTTTCGAACGTGAGTTTTTGTTATGTTTACATGTTCTGAGGGACCCTGAAAACGAAAATCTTTTTTTTTTTTTTTTTTTTTTTTTTAATGGTCTCTGTCTGTGGTTCTTTGTGTGTGTTATCAGCATATCTCAAGAACAAATAATAGCAGAAATTCCAAACTCGGTATGATTAATGTGTATCATAGAGGGATGCTACAATAAGCTTTTCGTTGAGATGAATTAAATGGTTCGTGTACAGGAAGACTCAAAACTATTCAAATGCATTACGTCTACGGGGGAAATTGTAGGTAAGTAGAGTTTAATATCTCTCGACTGCACTAAACAAAATGAAAGGAATATATATTTTTTGCAATAGAGATAGTCAACTGGGAAAACAAAATGTGTATGTAGGAGCCCCGCCTCCATCCCTCCCGGTGGCGAGGTCCCCCTTCGAAGGAATTAAATTTTCATGATGGGTATTTTTCAAAAGAGTTCATCAATACCTTTAAAATGAAGGGTTAAACCATAGATCTGCGATAATTTAAAATAAAGTTATCGATTTTTTTTAATGTAGTATTGGGAATGAATTCAACTTTTTTTTTGGATATTTAGTGTTATACTACTTCTCTAAAATGGAAATCATCTGCATTATCATGAAATATAATTTTTTTAATAATAATTTTAATAAATTATTTTTACTGAATGAATTTAGATAGGAAAATATAGAAGAAAGTCGTGTGGTGGCCACAACACACTAGTTATTTGTTGTTAGTGGATAATATTTTACCATTTCTAGGAAAGCTGGTCGGGAATTGAAATAAGTTTCTCATAGATATATGGTAAAAAAATGTATGTTTTGAGATAAATATTCATTGCTTGTTTCTTGTTTATCTACACCGTTTTTCGGCTTTCTGATTACCGTAGTCAAGTGTTTTGACGTTTGATCTTTGTCTGCGTCTCTTAGAGTGACTTAAAAACGAATAATTTTAGCTGATCCAAATGCTTTATTTTGAAGTTAATATAAGTTTGTTGCTAGAAAAGTTTGATCAAGATTGATAATTTTCAATGAAAGTTGCGGGGGAAAATTGCGTCTATAATTTTAAGTAAACTTTTAATTTTAATAACAGAATTAAATTCTATATAGATATAGGTGCATTAATGACACGGGCTGTCGGTCTCTTTGACATACGCTTTTCAAAGTTTTGTTCAGCATAGCAGGGATGACAAGCGATTGTGTGAATTGAAGTGTTTATAAGTACAGCAGAAACTCAACTAGAATGTGTATTGTCAGTAAAACATTCAATTAATTTATTGAATTTTAAGAATCTTTGATAACTTTTCTATAATTTTATAAACAGTACTTTATCCCTGTAAGCACCGGATCGACCTGTTCATGACGAAATAAAATAAGAGATAAATCGAATTGTATTAAAAACTTTTTCCAACTCCACCCCCACACCAAAAAAAGTAGAAATTTCTAGGTTAATTTAATTTGTTATTGTATCTATGAAAATATGTTTAAGAATTTTTAATTACCTTAAACACACCTTCTTTATTCACGGATTTCAGTCTTCTTCCCTCACAACGATGTAAGAAATTGTAATCTTTAATCGAACCCAATGACCAAGATTCTCACTTACCGTATTTACGTAGCACTTTTTGAAATTGTTGGATGAAGAGGCTAGATGGTCGGCTATAATCTCTTGGTTAAAGGAGCTAAAACCTTTCGACGAGGTCGGAAAAATATGTAGGCACAGACTGATTCGAGTACTGCTTTAACATTATTACTCCTATCCTACGTCAACCTGTATTTTCATTTTTTAATGAAATAAATGATTGATAAATTCAGGTGAATTTCAAAATTTTAAATTATATGGTCTTCACATAAATGGTAATCGACGCAAAAATACCCATTGATAATATTCAATAGAAAATTATAGCATTGTTAATGTAGAAAATGAAAGTAAAATTAAATTTCAGAGGTCTTAAAAACAAATTGAAATAATATAATAAAACAACATACAAATATGTGTAATGACCAATTATTTAATTTGTAGAAAGGGGAAATATTTCACTATCATTTATGTCAGGGTGTAGAAACTTGAGAATACGCGAAGGAATTGTCATCAATAATTGGGAAATATATCTCCATCGCAAGATGACTGACGATAGCAACCCGAATTTTACGTTTATAAATTCCATCTATTAATTATCCTAGTTCTTGCCAAACTATCTTAATGCCTTAAACTATCTTAACTAGCCTACTTTATACGCCTGGCGAACAGTTGTGTTTTCTTTCGACCCGAAACACTTGTTGCGAGTTCTTATATTGGTGTTTATTCAAAGTTAGTATCTATTCAATAATGTGTATATATATATATATATATATATATATATATATTGTCTAATTAGGTGTTTCAGTTATATTTTACTTTTGCTGGACATCTGGCATTGTTTTATGTAAGCCAATTTTATTTATATATATTTTTTAGCTAGTTTTTCACGTTTTTCAGTATGTTTTCAAATTGTGATTTTTCTCCTTAAATAAAATAACCGGAGTAATAATTATACTTAAGCACACGGATCATTCTATTCGACAAATACCCAACTTAACAGGTGTATTAAGGTCTGTTAGGGGTAGAATCAAACTTCTTGCCTAAGAAAACAAACACGTTGCACTTTAAAGTACGGGTAGATATGGACCAAATCGTCACAAATCTGATTGTAGAATTAAAGATATATGCCTTGGTAGCCATAAAAAATTGTTTAAAGTTCACTAAACTAGCCCTGTACGAAGGCTTTAGAAAGAAGTAAGTCCAGTAAGAAGGCATTCTGCACGTCTCAGTAAGAACTGTGGAGAGGAGACTAGATGCATGGGATCTTCTGGGCAAACGTGTGATCAAAAACCTCGACTCACAGAGACCATGAAGAAAAAACAATTGGAACTTCAAAATTTGAATATAGAGGATAGTTGTAAGTAAAATGATCGAATTAATTTAATTTGTAATTTATCGAACACATTTCTGTTATACCGAAGACACCCAGGTGAAGAATTCTACACAGATTGCCTTGTGGAAAGTATACAGCATACAGTCAAAATGATGGTATCCCATGTATGAAGCGTTATATGTGTATAAGTTCCAGAACATTTCCCTATTTTTAATAGCAGAATTAATGCAGAATTAAAGCAGAATTAATGAATGTAGGTACTGGAGAATCGCATTTTACCACAACTCCAGGTGTAGTGCATCAAGAGTATAACCAAAATAATAAAAACAATTATAAAGTAAACAGTGGTGTATCAAAATATAAAAACTTTGTAATTTTTTTTATTTTATAAAATAGATATTATTTATTAATAAATTGTTGAATGTTTTATAAATTAATTGATAGTTAAATTATTAATTATTTTTTTTAAATTATTGTTATTAAGAATTATGTAGAATAATGAAATTTTATCACGGCCACTTTGACTTTTCATAGGCCTGAAACACAAAATTAATTGAAAATCCCTCGTGTCCTTAATAAGATTACAAGCCGCAGTAATGATATTTCTGTACAGAATAGGCTAGAAAGATGTATTATGTATTGCAGCACGCTTGTTTGGAATGTATTATTGTTTCACAGAATTAACTAAAAATAGGTAATTATATAGGTAAATTAGTAAATCCCAGATTTTTGATTTCATGCTACATTTAATAGAAGATTTAAATATGAATAAATATTAAACATAAATTACAAATTACAAATTTCCATTTAATAAAATATTTTCTTAAATTTGGTATGAAACAAAATTTTAATAGGAACGAAAAGAAATAATAAAAACATTAAAAATATTAAATTAGAACTACTGAATAAAAATAGATATTTTGTAGGATTTATTTTAGTTTCTATACATAATTATATATGTATACATATTCCAACATTATTTATTTTTTGAATGGTTTAAGAAATTAAGTTTCTTCTTGGTCAACAAATTACATTAAAACTTCTCCATAGTTTCCAAACTTTTTTTGAATAACGTTTTAGAATAAAATTAAAAGCAAGAATCTTCTTTTTTCCTACAACCTAGTGTTTATTTACACCTTTAAAAAATTTTAAAGAGAAATAACTTTTCAGGAAACACATTTCTATCTATTGCTTCATTCTGTTAAAAAACAAAAAAAAACAAAAAAATGTATACTTTTTTTTTTACTTCTTTATTTTTATGTTACTTTTTATTTCGTTTATTACGAAGATTTTCATTATTAGTACGTAAAAATATTTTGTTTTTCTTAACTAACTAATGTCAAGACTTCTCTTCTTCCAATTTCAAAAGGGAAAAATTATTAAGAGCGGCATGTTTAGTTGTTGACTCATTCTCCACTTTAAAAGGGAAAATTTATTGTTTAAAATATGCCGTGAAGAAGTCCTTTCTTTAAAAAATTAAAATGGAATAATGTCTTTTTTTTTTTTTTTTTTTTTGTGTGTGTGTGTGTGTGTGTGTGTGTATGTGTGTAAATATCGATTTGTTCAACCGTTTAACTTCATTTTTTTTAAGAATAATATAAAGTGTTGTTTTTAACAAACAGTGAAATCAGAGAATTGAAAAAATGCAATAAAATGTTAATATTAATCTACATTCGTATTTAAACGTTTTAAATACAGCAAAATTTTTATTCAATAAAACCAAATTTCTACAAATACTTATTATCCAAAATTTCAGAATATACTTTAAGATATTACTTTTTTAGCAAGCACGATGTAGCTTATATAATATGGTAACTTCAAATAACATGCACAGAATATTGAAAATTTAATTCATATAAATAAGAGTTTAATCTATATAAATAAGTGCCTGTGTGTGTGAGTGCGTGTGTGTGTGTGCTCTTGTGCTCAAACTGCTGATTGCAGAGTTACAAAACTTAACATATGGTTCCATTTGAGCCTGAAGGTGTGCATCTCAATTCTTCGAATTTCAAATTCGAATTTTTTTAATTACGATCCTGCTTTAGAAAGTTTTGCAAAAGATCCTTTTTTTTTATTTAGAAACTTATATCTCGATGAAATGTTTTCAAACATTAGCTAAGTAAAGAACTGGGTCTTCCTCATGTTTTTCAGCGAAGATTTGTTTAAGAAAACCTTTCGTGGACCAGAAACAAACTGAGAAATATCAATAATGTTTATGATCACCCTGTACCTCTAAGTGATCTGTAAGCTTAGGATATATTAATATAGACCCAGTAAAATTTGTGGATGAATTTATAAGACGATAGCATATTAAAGAACGGGTATATAAGCATTTATTTTAAAACTCGGGAAAAAAAAGCAGCATGTTTTTATTTATAATACGCAGAGACGAAAGAGACGAGAGAACGAAAGACATTTCTGCTTTCAGATAAATTGAAGCAAAAAACACTTTTGAAACAATATACTGCAATCGGAATACAATTATATTTAATATCTCATGAAACAGGAACATTCTTTTTAAAAAGTATTTTCACTGTTCATGTGCGAAAAACAGAAAATGTTTTGTTACATAGGCTGAAAGCTAGGTACATTGAGCAACATTTGTCAAACGTTCATTTGAGCAGAGTAAAAAGAAAGCAAATTGTCGTCAAAATAACAAGCTAGATTTCAGGTGTTTTCTAAGAGTTAAAATTTCATAAATTGTTTTTCGCACACCGCGTAAAGAATTTGAAGATACAATTAATTCAACCACTTTGCAAAATTTATTTTCTTTGGAAAACCCCTTATAATCTCACAAATTTTAGTAAATAAACAAAAGTATGTTTGAGTTATAAACCTAAACTTAATTTTTTGTAACTTATTTATATATTTTAATGCATAAACTCAAATTGTTTTCGTATTATGTCAAAACACTCAAAAACGAGGTTTACAAATTTTTGGACTTCGTTAATCGTACCGAAACGAACCAAAATATTTTCTAATACGGAATACGGTAAAGACACCGGTGCTCGTCACCCTTGAAATCTGCACCAGTGTTCGTCACCCTCACAAAAGGCATGTTACAATAAGCGTTTAATAACATCTATTAATTTGAAACCACCGGCACTAGACTCCCGAGAACAGGAGAATCTATCTCGAGCGTTTTCAAATCTATAGATGTTAATTAACGGTTATTTTAACATGTCTTTTGTGAGGATGACGAACACTGGTTCAGATTTTAAGGATGATGAGCACTGGTGTCTTTGCCTTTCATGGTAATTTCCTTTTATGAGAAAATTAAATTATTTCCGTGATAAATTAACACACACACACACACACTCTCACACACACAAAACAAAATATTCTTTCTGTTTCTTTTTACACGACTCACTGCATATGCAGTCTTATTTGCATTTTGGTGATTGGGATATTGAAGATTAAATGAAGATTCTCTGTCGTTATACCTCGGCTTCTAATATAAAACGAATCCATGGTGCTTCTTTGATTTAACGAAAAAAAATCTAGACGAAGAACGGTTACATTTTGTTTGCGGTCGTTTTGTCTACGAATTTGTATTGAAAAGTGTTCTTGAAGTTAAAATTCATCAGGTTACTTCAATTTCAGATATCCCGGATTTTAAATGATTAAAGAGAATTGAAAAACTGATCTTGCAATAAGATTCATTTTATCAATGAAATTTCAAAATAATATTTTTAAAAATCTGAAATCGACGAAAAGTTGTAGTTGTATGAAGCTAAGCTAAAAGAAAATATCGTGAAAGAGGTCTATAGAGAATTTATAGAGGTCTCTATCTAACTTTCTTCGCAGTTATGTCGATCGATGCTAAAAGATAGACTTTCATGTGCCATGTTTCTGAAAAGTTCACTGTTCTAAACTCACTTCAAATTTACAAAGAAAAAAAAAAAGGAGACGGCGAAGCGTGTGTTTATTTACTGTGACACCGTATGGTAAACCGAGGTTGCATATTATTCTGCAGTAAAACTCTTTACGAAGATTTATGCTTCCTAAAGTGTGTGAAAACATGAAAATCTTGAAATCTGCATTTATGGTATTTAACTGAAAAAATTTCTTTCTTGTCCCTATTAAACGACATGGTGAAGAAACAAATGCAAAATTAGTGACAATTATAAACAAGGAAATATTCTCAATTTCAAGATAAGATGAAATTCGTCAAAAGAAGAATTTATCGGCTTATTGCATGGTGAGTATCTTGTTTCAGGAAAATTAATTTATACCTATATATAATATATATATATACAATTTATAAAAATAAGATCGCTCTTTTCTTTTACTAAAATAAGAATGCGGGTGATTTTATATCAATGAACGGAAATTGATTTTATATCAAAGTTCAGGACAGCTTTTTCCAAGAAAGCCTATCTTTCAGGGGAAACACTCGGCACATTTTTATAACCCCAAATTACTGTATTCTAGATTAAAATAGTGAACCGTACAGCTGTTAGATCTGTAAAACTCACACACACCGTATCAACGTAGAAAAATGAATATTTATTACGTTGTATACAAGAACACAGACAAAACTACGTTATTTGTTTAAAAAAAAAAAAAATCTATATAATTTTTTTGTTAAATGTAAAACATTTATAAATTATTTAATTAAATATATTTTGGTGTATTTTTTTTTTATTAAAAGAAATTGCCAAAGTTTTCGTATCAAATCAGCACTAACTTACATGTGACACGGGGAAACAAGCTATATTACAAATTCCTCATCAACTCAGTACATGTTACCATTATCCTAAAGAGGTGATATTTTTCTAAAAAGCGTTTAAGGTCAAATAGAAGACAAATATAGTGTATTTTTATCGGATTTTGAAAAAAATTTATAAAAAAATATCTGGTCCACTCAAAAGACACCCTAATATATATATATTCAATATTTGAAAGGAAAAAAAATGAAGGGATATGTATATATATATATATATATATATATATATATATATATATATATATATATATGTAGAAAATAATATAATTTAATTTAGCATCCTCGCAACTATTGTTCCAAATTGTAAAGCAGAGTAAGAATATTGGTATGTCAAACGTGATGCCATTAAATCTGACTTAAGGTATGCACGTAGTTCAACAGAATTCTTTGATACACGTGACATGAATATAATTTTCAAAGCATTCGTTTAGTCGCAAATGTGTTTCGTCTTAATATTTATATTTTATGGGAAAAGAATAGCTATATTTATTCCAAAAGAAAAAAAAAATGTTAATGATATTCAAAACTATTACATTTCATTTAAAGTAACTAGCATGAAATGCATATAAATAATCAAATGAAATATTTAAACGTATGTCCTAAACCGTTAAGTAGTACATTAATTCATATTTTTATGTTTCAAATTTACTAAATAATAACAACGTTGAACTCAATATTTAACTGAGAATAAACATATTATTTTATCTAATTTCCTATTTTCTAAAAACCTATATATATATATATGAATATTAAAAAGTAACAAGAAACATTTATTAATAAAAATAATTAAGATATTAATCAAATAAAAATTTATAACTTAACATTTATAAAAAAAAAAAAAAAAACTCATGTAAAACTTATTTCCGTAATTTTTGCAGGTGTAAATGCATGTATGAATGTGTCCGTTGGAATTTTTATTCATAAATACAGAACTTGATACTTAATTGAAACTTTAAAACAAACAAAATATCATTAGATACACATGACGTATACATTACATTTTTATATTAAATTTAATATATATTAAAAAAAAAGAAACATACTTTGTTATATAATTATTCATAAAAAAATACAGAAAATTTTACTAATTTCAACGGTAAGCAAGCAGTAATAAACGTTGTTAAAATCTTTCTATTCCTTTAGAAAATATGCTATTATATTACATACATTATATATATATATATATATAAGTTTTTGCCATTGTTGGTCTCTGTGAACACATACATACACAGAGACACACATGTACACACACACACATATATATATATATATATACATATATATATATATATATATATATATATATATATATATATATATATATATATATATATATATATATATATATATATATATATATATATATATATATATATATATATATGCGCACTGCTATCATCTAGAAGGAATAATTAGTCATTTTCTAAATTCCTGAACTAGAATTATAAACTACAAATAAAAGGGTCTTAAAGTAAAGCATAAAAACAGCTGAAGCGGCTTTTAAGTTACGTAAATTTCTTAAAATATAGCTTAGACGTTATAGATATTTCAATATAATTCAGATATATGTCTAAAACATCATATGAGACTCAAAAATGTCTGAAAAACGTAAATACGAGAATTTTCAGACAGCAAACGTGTCTGAATTTTCAGACACTTTAGAAAGACACTTACATTACACTGAATTTTTTAAAAATGGAATCTACTTTAAGAAAATATGCTTATCCTACTTCTGTTCACATTCCATAAATATATTATTAATATGTATAATAAGCAGTTAAGCAACTTAAACTACGGTAGCTTTATGAAATTAAGTTTTCATGGAATAATACTCTAGAGATTAGAATGTTATTTTCATGCGATTACCTTTGACACAATTCATAAACAACATATTTAGACACAAAGCTTATTTCGTTAAAGAAAAGGAAAAAAAAATGTCTTTAAAGCTTTCTCATATTAAAAGAAAAAGTATGATAATGGGCATAGCAAGTAATTTGTAGAGAAGAAAGTGAATTTATAAGTGAACAATCACGAATAATTTTTCTATAACTTCTTTCTTTCTTTCTTATTATTATTATCCATTTGAAAACTTCTTTCTTTCACTTATTTACTTGCATCTAAACGTAAAAAAAAAAAAAAAAAAATCTGTTATTCTTGATTATAGTTTGTTTTTATTTAAATGTCACTTTAAGGAAAGAAATTTTTATGCAAACATTCAGGGTTGAAACCTTCACATACTTGGTATGCATTATTAAATAATTCTAGACCCATAGATATTAAATTTAAGATAATAATATTTATTTACTTTAAGATACCATATGATCAATAATTTTATGTCAAAAAATTAGAAATAAAACATAATACAGCGATTTGTTTCGCAAATACCGGAGTATATTTTATCATAAAAACATGTTTGACTGTTTTCGACAGTGGCGTGATTGGTAAATTCTTGACTCTGAGAATGCTTCGTTCCAGGTTTCGGTTTCCATGGACAGTGTGAGTTTGATTCCAAACGTCGGGTATTATTATTATTATTTTTTTTTTTGTTTTTTTTTAATACAAATATTTTATTTATGCTCTAAACAATTCTAATATCTATTTTTGACAAGAAAACAAAATCGCACGCATGTACATTTATTTATTAAATGAGCCTAAACACAGTTGTGTTTTTAAGCTTAACATGTCGGTGTTTTTAAGCCTAAATCATAGCGGCGTTTTAAGGCACTTGCAATGTCTTAATTTCATATGCAAAAAGTGTCTAAAAATTAAGACATTTTCTTTTCACTTAGAAAATGACTATCCATATAAGACAGCCAAAATCATATCGCCCGATCTGCCTTCTTCCAACCCTAGGAAAATTATTAGAAAAATTAATTGTTGTCCGACTTAATTACTTTTTGGAATCTAACCAGCTCTTAAATGGACGGCAATTTGGGTTCAGAGAGGGCAGATCTTACGAACAGGCCTTGGAAAAAATTTTGTCTTCTAGTGCCCTCAGTTACAATACTGATCAATATACAACTTTAGTATCTCTGGATATCCAAGGGGCATTCGACAATATCGAATTGCCCCACATTCTTAACATTCTTATTGAATGTTCACATTCAATTCAATATTCACATTCAATATTCTCCACATTCTTATTGAATGTCCGAGAAACTTGGCGGGAGTCATCCGATCGTACTTATCTGAGCGTTCCATCTTAATCGACTGGGGCTCAGGCTCTATTGTGCACAGTCAACAGAAAGGTTGTCCACAGGGCTCGTGTCTCGGCCCGGTCCTGTGGACACTCATTGCTAATAACATACTGAATTCTATGAGCTCACGAGGCTTTGAATTATTTGCATTTGCGGATGACTTCACGTTAATTCTCTCGGGCAAACGCAGAAAAGATCAGGAGACCTTAGCTCAGGATGCCTTCCTTGCTTTTTCCCAGCTACTCAAAGACCTAAACCTTCAACTTTCACCCAATAAAACTCAATCTTTAACTTTCTCCAAACCACGTATACTGAAGCAAAAGCCGACGATGAGGTTTGAGGGCAAAAGTGTAAAACATGTTGATCACTTGAAAATTTTAGGACTAACAATAGACAAAAACCTTAATTGGATTGAACATTTAAATTCACTTAAAATTAAACTTCTTATACATTATCATAACTCGTGCAAATTAATGGGTAAACAATGGGGTATAAGCACCAAAATGTTAAAAACATGGTATCTAACAATAGTGGAAAAAATCGTTACTTATGGGGCGGGAATCTGGGGAGGTAATCTTTCAAAAACAGCTATAGGAAAATTAAATTCATTGCAAAGGATGTTCCTCTTGCAACTGTCACGGGGTTATAAAACTATCTCCACTGATGCCCTCCTCGTCATCACCGGTGTTCCTCCTTTACACCTCACTCTGAATTACGAATTCAACAGAATAAACGTACTACAACTAAGAAACAAAGACTTACAGAAAATCCTATTTCCAGATGAAGAAATTCAACTCAAAATGGGCAGCTGGTTCATACACCCAGCAGAGGACTTTACGCATGCATTAATTAATACTAACATTAACACCTTCTCTCCTACAGCCCCTGTGGCGATATATACAGATGGATCTAATACAGACCATGGTGTGGGTGCCGCATTTTGCGCCTTTGTGTATAACTTTGCGCCTCTATATTAATTTTTACACGAAATGAAACCTAATGTTGAAAATTATGGGTGTGCAAATTTGCTGCTCATTTCAGTTATTACTTTTCGAGATATAAATGAATCTTTATTTGGAGAGGCTTAGGTGGCTATCTATTATAAATATTTGCATGAGATAATGAAGAAAATCTTAAAAAGTACTAGAAAAAATAAAACGAATTATTTTTAATGTGTAATTACTGGTTAAACTATATACAACAACAAGAATAAACGCAAAAGATGATTCGACAAAGATGATTTGCAGACATTAATGATAGTAAACGAGAAAATTTGTTTTTCAAGCATATTAAGCCCCGTCTTTCAGCGTTCTTCTGAAACAATGCAATATGAAAAAAGAAAAGTAAAAGTGACTTTGGATATCCATGTTATTTTTTTTTTATTTACGTAGGCAAAAATATACGTAAGTGGAATTTACCTGATTGCTTACAGGTGATAAATTTTTAATTCTATAAACAAATGCTAGAACAGAGAATGAACTAAATAGGCGGGGCTTACTGTTTAAAATAGAAAAATTGGTAATGAAAAAATGGCAATAAAAAAAAAAATCGAAACGTCTATTGAAACCATTCCAATGCAAGACAGACTTCATCAATCGCTTCTTAGCTACCATCATTGTCAAAATGTTAGTCAATCCGTTCATATACTACTTTATTATTATTTTAGATGGGGGGAGGGATTATTATTTTAAGGATATTTTAGTCTTAAAAATTACATTTCTAAATATATTATTACTAAGAATATATATTTTTATAGAAATTATACACAAATCGTATAGTTTCAAACATTTAATCTAACCAAAAACTGAAAGATATGATTACAAATAATTAATGCGTACTTCATGATATTTACAGCAATTTATCTGAAAATATGTAGTTAATGAGTTTCTGTTGTATTTAATTATTTCATTTGTTCACAAAGATTGATTTGTGAACACTGTTAAACATTTATGTATATATGCATATAGCTATATGATTGAAGTCATGTTGCAATGATAGACATTTTTTAATTGAAAATATCGAACATTTTTCAAAGAGCATTATCTGACCAATTTATAGTGCAATATATTCAAAAATATCTAAAATGTATTATATTCTTATATGTATTTAGGTTTTACGTTAAATATCGAATATGTTATTTGAATATATATGTAAAAAACCGAAATCAGCGATAGCCAACGTGCTGTTTTATCAAGTACTGTCATATTGCTTATTCTACCGGGTTTTTAAATTAATTAATTAATTAATTAATTAATTAATTTCTTTTTTTTTATTATTATTTAAAGTTTATTTTCCTAAAAAAATTCTTGTGTGAAACTATAAAATTTTGTTCTGATTTATGTATGATCTTAATTTTATTTTTGTAGAATTACAAACAATCCCATAAAACATTTTTGGCTCTGTAAAAACTAAGTATACAAACTATATGCTTCTTCGTACTACCAATCTGTCAGAAATTCAAATACGAAGTACAAATTGGGTTTTGCTATTGTGGCACTAATTTCAATATGTAGATGACCCCTAATTCAAACTTTTACACCATTTTCAAAAAGTACACTTAATTTTCTGTTAACACATTTAGTTCCATATCGGCCATCGTTGGCTGACACTCAACTTTTCGTTTAGGCCGTGTCAACCACTGGTGGCTGACAGTGTACAATATGATATAAAGCCGCGGCAACCACCGGTGGCTTAGAGTGTAAAATATGATATAAAGTTAAAGAAAAAAAATCCTAGTTTTAAGTAATTACTGTAAATTTATTTAAAATATACTTATTTTTTATTTATTAAAGGATTATATCATTCAGGTATTTTAATGAATTTTATTGAAACACGGTTAACATAACTAATAAACTGTTTCTAAGCAGGGAGCGTGACGTAACAGGGATTTCCTTAAGAATTCGCGTGGCACGATATACATTAGATTTTTCTGCTTCAATTATTAACAAAATAACAGTGTGTGTTGCGATTCCCCCCCCCCCTCAAATGTACATATATATATATGTGTGTATATATTCTTTCATGCATTTTTATTTTTTATTTTTTCAAAAATTTCTGGAAAATTTCAGCGGAAAAACAAGTGCTTTCACAATTTCAGATTATGCCTATTTTCGTTTACAGTTGCAAACAATAAATTTCATGAAAAATATTTGGGATTCATTTGTCGAAAATAATACTAATAATATTATCTTTTCTGTGATGTATTATCTACCATACCTATAATTTTTCTATACAATACAATATTTGTTATTATATAAAGAATATCACATTTATTTTACGTAACATAGAAGCTTCTTAAAAAAAAAAAAAAAAAAACCGCGCGATTTTTTTTTGTAAGTTAAAGCCTTTTTTTAAATTTAATGTAATTAAAATTAAAGGTAACTTGGCAAATCTCAATGAAATCAATTAGACCTGCAAACCCAACAATACTATATTTAGAACAATATAAAATACAATATATTTATGATGAAACATTATTCGCAAATTAGTAATTAATTAAAATAAATATTTCTTTTCTTTCTTTTCTTTTTTTTTTAATTAGCAGTCAAATGTATGAAACTGTTTATTTAAATTAATAGGGCAAATATCATTTTAAAAAAAGAAGAAAAAAGAAAGAAAGGAAAGGAAAAGAAAAGAAATAGAAATAGAAATGCTAGACAATGCAAGACAGACTTCATCAATCGCTTCTTAGCTACCATCATAGTCAAAATGTTAGTCAATCAGTTCATATACTACTTTATTATTATTTTAGGTGGTGGGAGGGATTATTATTTCAAGGATATTTTAGTCTTAAAAATTACCTTTCTATATATATTTTTACTAAGAATATATATTTTTATAGAAATTATACACAAATCGTATAGTTTCAAACATTTAATCTAACCAAAAACTGAACGATATGATTAAAAATAATTAATGTGTACTTCATGATATTTACAGCAATTTATCTGAAAATATATAGTTTATGAGTTGTTGTTGTATTTAATTATTTCATTTGTTCACAAAGATTGATTTGTGAACACTGTTAAACATTTATGTATATATGCATATAGCTATATGATTGAAGTCGTGTTGCAATGATAGACAGTTTTTAATTGAAAATATCGAACATTTTTCAAAGAGCATTATCTGACCAATTTATAGTGTAATATATTCAAAAATATCTAAAATGTATTATATTGTTATATGTATTTAAGTTTTACGTTATTATCGAATATGTTATTTAAGTATATATGTAAAAGTGCAGTTTTATCACGTATTCTCATATTGCTTTTCTACCGGGATTTTTAATTAATTAATTAATTAATTTCTTATTTTTTTTTTCTTATTTAAAGTTTCTTTTCCTTAAAAAATTTCTGGTGTGAAACTATAAAATTTTGTTCTGATTTATGTATGATGTTAATTTTATTTTTGTAGAATTGTTACAGGCAATCCCATAAAACATTTTTGGCTCTGTAGAAACTAAGTATACAAACTGTATGCTTCTTCGTACTACCAGTCTGCCAGAAATTCAAATACGAAGTAAAAATTGGGTTTTGCTATCGACAAAATCAAAATTGACACTAATTTCAATATGTAGATGACCCCTAATTCAAACTTTTACACCATTTTCAAAAAGTACACTTAATTTTCTGTTAACACATTCAGTGCCATATCAGCCATCGGTGGCTGACACTCAACTTTTCGTTTAGGCCGGGTCAACCACTGGTGGCTGACAGTGTACAATATGATATAAAGCCGCGGCAACCACCGGTGGCTGAGAGTGTAAAATATGATATAAAGTTAAAGAAAAAAAAATCATAGTTTTATGTAATTACTGTAAATTTAATTAAAATTTATTTAATTTTTATTTATTAAAGGATTATATCATTCAGGTATTTTATTGAATTTTATTGAAACACGGTTAACATAACTAATAACGGCACGATATACATTAGATTTTTCTGCTTCAATTATTAACAAAATAACAGCGGGTGTTGCGATTTTTTCCCCCTCGAATGTGCATATACGAGTATATATGTGTGTACATTCTTTCAAGCATTTTTTTTTTTTTTTTTTTTTTTTCAAAATTTTCTGGAAAATTTCAGCGGAAAAACAAGTGCTTTCACAAAATCAGAATATGCCTATTTTCGTTTACTGTTGCAAATAATAAATTTCATGAAAATTATTTGGGATTAATTTGTCGAAAATAATACTAATAATATTATCTTTTCTGTGATGTATTATCTACCATGCCTATAATTTTTCTATACAATACAATATTTGTTCTTATATAAAGAATATCACATTTATTTTACGTAACATAGAAGCTTCTTTGAAAAAAAAAAATCGCGCGAAATATTTTTGTAAGTTAAAGCCTTTTTTTAAATTTAATGTAATTAAAATTAAAGGTAACTTGGCAAATCTCAATGAAATGAATTAGACCTGCAAACCTAACAATACTATATTTAGAACAATATAAAATACAATATATTTATGATAAAACATTATTCGCAAAATAGTAATTAATTAAAATAAATATTTCTTTTTTTATTATTATTATTACCAGTCAAATGTATGAGTCTGTTTATTTAAATTAATAGGGCGAATATCATTAAAAAAAGAAAGAAAGTAAAGGAATAGAAAAGAAATAGAAATAAAAATGCTAATTTTTATAAAGTGCCCCTAACAATATGCGGCACATGTAGTTATTTCTAATTAACATTCTTCTTGAAAATAATACATTTGGCGCCGTTACAAAATGTCGCCGTTATAATACAGGCGCAGTTAGAAAATGGAATGGAGGTAGTAAGAGTGGGTTTATTGATTTGGGCATTATCAATTCTATTTAAGGTTTTAATATTTTTTTTATATAGTTTATTTGCGAGATTTTTGCTGTAGTTAGCTTTAAGGGCGATTTCATTAATATGGTAGAGTTCATCGTTAACTCAACCATATTGAAGAAATTGAACATATCCGTAATGAAAAAGATAATATCAACTATAAATCTACCACGGGCGTTTATAAAATAAATTTTGAACACGTAAATGGTAATAGTGCTTGTTATATCAGAATGACGAAACATAGAATAAAAGATCGTGAAAAGGAGCATCTCGCTGATTTAAAATACAATACATTAACCACTGCTTTATCCATCACCCACAACTCCAATCTTATTAGTCTAAATTACATTAATATTAGTAAAATTGCCCCTTACAATAATCACCATTATGCTTTAAAACGGGAGGCCATCGAAATCATTACTAACCCTAATGCAGTTAATGACCGATAGCATAGCGTAATTCAAGCTGTGTGGCAAGAGACCTTTAAACAAGGAGATGAAACGAAGAGAGCAAAGTAAATATCAGGAGTTCAACTTTGAAGAAATCCAGTCACTTTGCTCTAAAGATGAGCACGCTGTGCTTGAAATATATTTGTGTGGAAATTAAAAGGATGTTATTTAAGGTAAAACATTAATTTAAATATAAGTTAAAAATGCCTTTTTTTAAAATAATTTTAATTGCAATTAGTACGCTGATACCGGTCTTTTAATCTTCGTAATGGAGATCGTTGTGGTGACGTTATTTGCTTTCTTCAAGGAACTTTTGGTGAACTTTAATTTTAACTGCCTTGCTCTCAAGAAGTATGCTTAATGTTATATTTTACTTATTTTATTGAATATTTTAACTGCTATTAACTTTATATTTTTAGCTATTTTAACGGTTTTTTAAAAAAAAACTTTTAGCCTTTAAATTGCTTATATATTTTTAATGATTTTCCTGTATGAATGATATAGTATACTTTTTTGAATTCATTTATTGAACTATGTGGTTACTTGGTCTCAACGGACACACTCTAGTTTACCTTGAAATACTTTTTAACACTTTAGCGCAACGCTTTTTTTTTACTTACTCGCTTCTCGGTCTTGGCCTCCTTAAACTTTAATTATGACTCACTCTACTTTATTCAAAAACTTAAGAAATACCGCTTAAAAACTCGCCCGCGAAACTAAACATTAAGCTTTTCTAGAAGACTGTCCCCACATCAAAATTACGCCTAAATTTATTAAAATAAAAACACCTTATGTAAATAAAATTTATAAATACCTTGCCAAGCACTTTGAAATTTCTATCCTAAAGAAAATAATTAAACAAAAATCTATCTGGATCTACAGACTAAAAAGAGAATATAATAAGCTAATGTTGGAACTTAAATCAAATACTTCTGATGATGAATTTCATGATGATATTGATAAAATAAAACGATTTACCGAAGTTTAACAAAAATACTTACAAAAACGACACAGTAAAAAACAACAATACAGGATCACTAAAGAAAAAACCTAAACTTTTTAACGTACTTCCCCTTCCCCTTCCACTTGCGCTAACTTAATCTTTCAAACTTTGAGTATAATTCTCATCAAGATTCTATCTTAAAACTCGTTTCGAAATTCATTCTAAAGGAAAGCCTTTACTTAATCCGGTAGGACGGGCACGGGATATTTTGACACTCCATGCCGGGAAATATTCATCTGCTGTCTCTCCCTATAAACAGATGTGGTTGCGTCCTTCAGTACCTTCCTCCAAAGTGGTCCTCCTTGCGGAGAGTATGAAAATGGCGAATTCAGCCTCTTTTTTATTATATAACAATCAGAAAATGAAGCTATAGTATGTAAAAACTGTAAAAAAATCTAAAGTTTCTGATCCATGTACACCCTAATTATTATGAAAATTAATGCCTCAGTAATTAATCCACAGTAATGTATCATTTTTATTATAATAAATATTGTAAAGAAAATAATTATGTGGAAACATGGGAAAAATCCTGTTTCTCGAACGAGGAGAAAAAAGGCGAGTGCTTTTAATTTATTTTTTATTAATTTTTAAAGTTAGCGATAATTGAACATCTAGTTATTAATTTTCACGAGAAATAGTGTAATTATCATGAATTTCATTAAAATATTGAATTCTAAAGATTCTTTTGGTGTTTATGTTATTTATAATGTTTGGGGTGCGCTGACACTCCATGCCGGTTCTCATGTTACGTTTTACGGCGCCCATTCTGCCGGGTTAGAAGACTCAGTTGCTCATATTGAAACCGCTATCGAACATACCCTTCTTTTAAGCAACAAATTATCCGTCACACTGCCGTTAAATCTCTTTCCAACCTAAATAATAAATATTCTGATTCCGCTGATATTCAGTGTCTTAAAGTTCTTAAAAACAATCGGTAAATCACTTTTCTATTGTCTGATTAAGCTAACTTAATTACTATTATGAATCGCACCTATTACAACAATATGATGCAAGACACCATCGAAAAAATAAAAGCCGTAAAAATTACTCACTCCCCGTTAAATAAATTGATTGAAAAAACTAAAGATATTATAAAAACTGGCCAATGGCCAAACAATAACCACTTTTTTTCAATAAACATGCCTCTATTATCACTCGTCTCTTTGCTAAAAACAAAGATCATAATCCCTCCCCCCCCCCCTCTCTTCGCCCCATAGTTAATAAATCCGAGGGTCCTACCTACTTCCTAGAAAAAAATATTAAAAACATCTATCAATCTCTTCTCCCTCCCTTCGACTTTTCGATCAACTCTAACGAAACATTTCTTAAAAAACTCCGTAACACTAATTTAAATTCTCAAGATAATATGACGTTAAAGATCATACCCGTGCATCGATATTCCCGAAATTACGCATATTAATACAAAAATCACCGGAATTTATGGAAATAACAAAGTTATTGAACCACTTCTTCGCTCCAGCAATCTACTTACGAATGAGTCATATTTTATGTTTAATCAAGATATTTATCGGCAAACCCAAGGACTCCCAATGGGCTCTCTCATATCGGGCATTATCGCCGAATTAAAAATACGTCACCTAGAAAATTCCGCTAAAAATATTATTAATAAATGTAAGCTTTGGACACGCTATGCCGACGATGTTTTTGACATTATTCCAAATTCTATCGATCCCTGTAATATTTTGACAAATCTAAATGCTCTTGATAATAAGACAAAATTTACAATGGGAACCGAAACTAATAAAACTCTAAACTTTCTAGATATTAAAATTATGAAAAGATCAAATAACTCTTTTGACACCACAATCTACAGAAAACCAACTGCTAATGCTGAAATTATAAATAAATCCTGCAATACTCATATAAATACTCTGCCTTTCATTCCTATATTAACTGTGCAATCCTTGTCTGCTGTAATAAAAAATTACTTAAAGATGAACTCAACCATATTAAAGAAATCGCCATTAAAGCTAACTACAGAAAAATTCTCGTAAAAAAACTCTATAAAAAACTTATTAAAACCTTAAATAGAATTGATAAAGCCCCCAAAAATAAAACCCACTGTTACTACCTCCATTCCATTTTGTAACGGCGCCAGTATCAAAATAAAAAACGAAGCTAAAAAAAAAATAAACATAAATATCCCTATCAAACCAAATAAAAGCATCTTTCAACATATCCGGAATAAAAAAGATAAGGGTTGTTATTGACCAATAATTTCGACTCCCATTTGAACACAAAAATTTGAAAAGCGCATAAAGGGGGGTGCAGATTTTCAGTACGTTTTGGCTCGCTGTTTCTACCATCTTGCGGTATATATATTTTCAGATTTTTTACGTGAAAATAACCGATTAAAAACTATATGAAATCCGAGACGCTAGATGGCAGAAACAGCGTGCCAGATTTTGCCGGCAAGCTGTACCCCGCCTTTAGACGCTTTTCAAGTTTTTGCGTTGAACCGGGAGTCGAAGTTAATGGTAAATACGGCCAACTATCAAACATAAATCTACAGCGGGCGGTTATAAAATAAATTTTTAACACGTAAATGCTATTAGTACTTGTTATATCAGAATTACGAAACGTAGAATAAAAGATCGTGAAAAGGAACTTCGCGCTGATTTAAAATGCAATACATTAACCGCTGCTTTATCCCCTAACCACAACTCTAATCCTATTAATCCCAATTCCATTAATATTAGTAAAGTAGCACCTTACAATAACCACCATTATGCTTTAAAACGGGAGGCCATCGAAATAATTACTAACCCCAATGCAGTTAATGACCGAGAGCATAGCGTAATTCCAGCTGTGTGGCAAGAGACCTTTAAACAAAGATATGAAACGAAGAGAGTAAAGTAAATATCAAAAGTTCAACTTTGAAGAAATCCAGTCACTTTGCACTAAAGATGAGTACGCTGTGCTTGAAACATATTTGTGTGGAAATTAAAAGGATGTATTTAAGGTAAAAAAATAATTTAAATATAAGTTAAAAATGCCTTTTTTAAAAATATTTTTAATTGTACTATATCTATAATAATAAAAACAGACTTTTGTCTGTAAATGTGTCAGAAAAAAAAATTGTGATATCTTCACGTTTGACACACCATGAAAGACGAAAATGATGCTTGTGTGTGTGTGTGTCATCGGGTCTGTATGTCTATTTTTTTTTTTTTTTTGTCTGGGTATCACTCGAGAACGGCTTGACAGAATTCAACTGCGCTTGGCAGGAATTTAGGTATTTACCCAAATTAAAATATATTTATCAACTTTTCCGAAACTCCCCCGTTCCTCCCTGGGGGGCAAAAGACAAAAACACGTTTGTTCGAGTATCACTTGAGAACGGCTGGACGGAATTCAACAGTGCTTGGCAGGAATTGAGGTTTTTTCCCAACTTAAAATTATATCTATCAACTTTTCGGAAATTCCCCCCCCCCCATTCTCTCCTGCTGGGGTGAAAAAAAAAAAACGTTTGTAAGCATAACTCGGCTCCTAATTACTTCACAATAAAGAAATTCCACGTGGGGAGACTAGACATGAGTACAAATAAAAGATTATCTGCGATATAGGAATTTTCAATTTTTAAGGGAAGGAAGGAAGAAAATCTGTTTTTGGCGGGAAATTTAGAAAATTCCTAATTTGAGTAGAACTCTATCAAAAATGGAACAAAAATGTTGAAAAAAGGCTATGTGACTTTCTTAGGATAGTTCCTAAAATACATTTTTTTTTTTTTTTTTTTTTTTTTGTGATCTGCCATAGACACCCTTTTTAGCGCTAAATTTTTCCTGTTAAATTTATGAGAGATGTGGTCACGAAGTTTGGTGCTTGGATTTTTTATATGCATGCGGTACCTAAAGAAACCGGATTTATCGAAATACCCCCTTCGTCCCAGGGGGAAAGGAAGCAAAAAAAGTTTGTAAGCATAACTCGGTCCCAAATTACTTCACGGTGAAGAAATTGAAATGATGAGACTAGACTCGAGTATAAATAAAACATTGCGTACAATTTTAGAATACTTGATTCTTAAAGGAGAGATGAGAAAAATCGTTTTTTGAGGGGGAAATTTCAGAAATTTCGGATGTTTTAGTACAGCTCTACTAAAGATGTGACAAAGGTATTGAAAATAGCCATGTGTCTTCTTTAGAATATTTTCAAAAACGTATTTATTTATTTATTTATTTATTTTTTTTGTGATTTTCGATTTTTTTTTTTTTTTTTTTTTTTTTTTTTTTGAGGGAGTGGGGAAGTTGCAAATTTGGCGCTCAAATTGTTTATATGTATTCGACACTTATTGTAACGAGATTTTACGAAATTCGCCCACTTACCTCCCTAATAGCACAAAATGTTCTAGAAACGCAACAATCACATAACACTGAAACATTATAAACATTTCAGAAACGTTGAAAAACGTTCAAATTGCTTTCCGATTAGTTTCAAAAACGCAGAAATGTCCTCGATCGTAACAAAAAATCAGATACGTAACAGAAACGTTACAATCACTTAACAGATAAAAAACCGAAAAGGGTGAAGGTTTCAGAAAGGTACCAGAGAGCGTACATAAATGTGCTATGTTTTTAAAAGATTGTAAGATTTTTGAAACATAACTGAAACATTATGTGCTGTATGGGCTTATTGGGGTCGGGGGTGGTGGTAGTGGTGGGGGGGGGGATCAACTCGTGTAAAAACACGTTATTCTATTTTAATTCGCTTTACATTATCTTAGAATGATGCGTTTTTGTGTGTGGATGTTGATTAGATGTGAGCATTATGTACTTTGGTGAGGTTTCGCAAATCTTCTAACTTAGCTGCTGGGGAAGGGGAAGTAAGAAGCGGGTAAGTTGCTGCCGAAAGCAGTTTGGACCCTGAATCATCACGTTGCGAGCGGGAAAAACCTCTATGGACTACAGAGGAAATTTTAACTTACGTTATTAATAATTATATGGGATTTTGACAACTGATCTATGTATAGTGCTCAGCTAAGCGGGCAAAGCCTGCTAGTCTATATACATAATAAGTATAAAAATAAATAACATTGCGTCCGTTGTCAGAGGGGCAACAAAGCAGCGAAATGAATAAACACCATAAAATAAAAGAACTCGAAAATTTGTTTCTCAGCGAATGAAAACACAACACTTCTTTAGGCGAACAAATAACGCATGAGCCGTTGTCGCTCTGTTTGCAGTAATTGTGCATTCTTTGTTCGCCTCACGAAGTATGTGTGTCGTCGAGACAGAACTCGTTCAGATGCTTTCCTGGTTTCCAAAACGTCTTTGAAGAATACATATGTGTATGTATACTATATAAATATGGTTCATATAAATGCGATATATCATGTGAAAAATAAATATGTAGTCATCAAAAATTTTCCAGACACGGCGTTTTTAAATAATAGGAAATAACAGGAAAATATATTTTAAAATTTTACTATTTTTGGTACGTAAAAAAATACGTTAATTAGATAATATATCACTACATTATTAATGTTACACTTAGTTTTGACTATTTCAACATCTTATAATAATAATAAAAGAAAAAAAAATCATGCGATCTTTCTTTCGTTCAAATTATTTTCACCGTAATGTAATATACTTTTTAGTTTTAAAAAGTGAAATTCATTTTTAACACACTTTTATTAACTAATGTAACTATTAATGTATGTAACGGAATCTTCCAATTTTCGGCCACTTTTAGTCATCCGATGGATCTGAAAAATTTCACACGGCTTCATAATAAATGACAATACTATATAAAAATGTTTCAAAGCTCTCATCCTATTACGGGCAGGTTCTAGAAGAAAATAATACTCTATATAAACAAAATTGTTTCGTATAAGGCACAGCATTTGACCGTATTTGTATAACGTCAATTAGTAATTTTTTTTTTTTTTCGTTTTTTTTTTTTTTTTTTATGTTTGAAAAGTATGTAATTATTTTCTAAAACCTTTCTTTTAACTAAAATAATTTCTTCCAACACATTTTGAAATAAGATTTAAAAAGTTTAAATGTAATTAATCATAAATTATAACTACAATTTGCAAAATGCAAATGAATGCAGAAGGCTTAGATATGCGGCAGAAAGCATATTACATATATTTTTTTAAAGGTAAAATGATAAATTCGTACTTTGAAAAAAAGGTGTATACTATAAATATTTCATACCAGTTACCAGGGAATGTTATATATATTTTAAAAGGACGTTTAAAAGCGAAAAATAGTATATTCATTCTCGGAAATATATGTACAAAAATTCCATTCATTACGTATTTCAGAAAATATTGATTCTACACATTCTACACAGAAATTATCTTGAGAAATATAACTGAAAATATAACTTTAACCGAAATACATTCGAAAGCTGAAATATTGAAATATTTTTAAAATTATGAATATTTCTTAAAATCTTAAAATAGAAATAATGCAAATGAATCTAATGCATATAAAAAACCTTTCAGCTTAAATCATATTTTCTTTAAGTCCATACTTTTAGATATAATGTACTGACTACTAAAATGTGTAATTCTAAATCATATTTTCAAGTTAATGTATTGTTTCTGAAATAAAGATTAAAGAATTTGAAATCCCATTCAGAAAGAAAAGTAAGTAAAATTTTGGAAAAGAACACTTGTGTTATTAAAAAAGTACTTTTTTGGAACTGCCTTAAAAGCATTTCGCAGAGATTCTTTTTATTTTTATATTATTGGATAAGAATATATAATATTTTTCTTGATAAGTATTAAAATTTTCTTCTTATATAAAATTAAGCTTTGGAAATTCTTAGTTTTCTTTTCAACCATAAATATTTAGAAAATAATACTCATATCTTTTTTTGGATTTTTTCTGTTTATTAATAATGATTTTATCGTTCAAAAATGTGCGTTGTAAGCAAAGATGCGCGTTGTAAGCTGTTTATTTCATTCTATATATGTATAAATTTTTAAAACATAAGTTGATATTTATTTGTAGAAATAATGTCTTTTATAATATTTAATAAATGCTAGTGTCATAATTTGTCTAATTGTTACTCTTTTAGTCATTACTTTTGGATCATTATAGTATGTAGTATAATCGATACGTCCATTCTCCCAGTTCTGTAAGTTTTTGATAATAATAATAATAAACTTAAAATAATCAAATTAAGTAATTAAAAATTATGCAGTTTTCCTCGTATCTGCAAGCAGAAATATTCATTTAATAATTATTTTGCAAAAATGAAGAAAAAATGACACTATGGAATTCTTTCAAGGAATATGGAATACATTTTACAATAAACACGTAAGAATAATAATAATAAAATAATATTTTAAATTATGAAGTGATTTCTTTTTATATTATCAAATTATTTTATATATGATATCATTTGAAAAAAAAAATAATAGTAATAACTAGAATAATTGTTGATTAAGCTTATTTGTAATTTTAAACACAAACTTATTATTCAGAAACATTTTTATTAATGTAAATAAATTTAAAGAAAAAAAAGAAAAATTTTTATCAGTTTGTTTTATTTAAAATTTACTTATATTATTATTTTCTGCTTACACATATATAATGAAGACAGTAATTTGGTTAATTTTGGTGGAGAGGTGGTAATTCTTTTTTTTAAATTTATTTTTTGTTGTATTTACACGTTTTAATGTCCCCTAAACACAAAAAAACGTATTTTTTAGCGATTGGCTTTTGTATGTATGTGACTGTATGCCTATTATAAGCATGTCACAAGCACAAAACACAGCATTAATTTCAACTTATGCATGCACTAAACAATGTCAAAGGAGCATATATAATTCCTATGCATAAAAACATGTTTTGTGTAGAATATCGCATGGAAATCATTCAATTAACGTATATTATTCATAAGCACAAAAACATGCTTTATAGAGAATATAGTATGATTTACATTATACAGCCGTACAAAGGTGTGTAAATGTATTAGCAGCTAAAGCAGGAAGTTGATAGTATTCAATTTAGAATTGTATTAAGTGCTTTTAACTGTTTGTAGGAAATGTTTAAAATAAAATATTTTTTTTTCTTTAGCCTATATTTATCTACCTGTCCATTTCTCGGTATTTTAAGTTTCGTTAAGATGTAGAAAGTATTTTACTTTAATATTTGTTAAATAAGTTAAATATGAAACATTGTCTATTGAAAATGTTAAAAATACCGCAAGTGGTTTAAAGAATCATAATATACTCGTGTTTTGATGTATAAGGAATATTTGCGTTTAAAGCATATTTCAAAATATTTTATAATTAATATACATTACTCAAACATAAAAAAATTGGTTCTTTGAATAACAATGGAATATTATTGTTGTATATATGTTTACAGGATATTACAAATCTGTTCATATACATTAAGTGTTACATATAAATATTTTCAATATAAAATTTCTGTTATAAGTGAATATATTTAGTATAGAATATTATGGGTAAGCAAGTTTCAGACGATATAAATGTGTATGTAAGTGCAAATCTTTTAATTTCACTACTATTTATTCATTTATTATTATTATTTTTTCAATATACCGGATTACACAGATTTATCTATTGTATAGTATTTCTTTAAAAGTAAAGTCATACAGATATTTTTATAAAGTTTCCTTTCTCCAAAATAAAATTCAAAACAAAATAAGCTGTCATTATGGAATTAAAATATACTCGAAGTATAAAAATTACCAAAGGTAAGTGTTGTTGAAATATGTGTAAATTATATACGAACAGCATATATATATATATATATACAGAGAGAGAGAGAGAGAGAGATATATTAAGGGTAAATTTTAAGAGAAACAAAAGAAAATTTCAAAAAGACTGGAAAGAAAATTTGCAGAAGAGTGTGAAATAAAATTTATAATCCCGTATCAACAAATACCGAGATTCAACACTGTACAGGGTGACAAGAAACAAAATATCTGTATCAACTCAAATATCAAATCAAACCAAATATCTGTAACTATTCCAAACTATATCTGTACCAAATATCGCAAACTCATTTTGGAAGATGGTGTCTTACCTTGGTCGGAAAAGTTCTTCGGAAACAAAAGATGAACCAACAGGATTCCGCAACTGCACACAGAGCTAAAGGCACTCGAGATTGGTGCAAGACAAATTTTCCTAACTTCATTGGAGCTTAAGATTGGCCACCGTATTCCCCAGATTTAAACCCAATGGATTATTCTGTTTGGTCCATCTTGGAGACAAAGGTGTGTGCTAAACCTCATAAAACATTGGCATCCCTAAAAGAATTCTTATGCAAGGAATGCGATAAACTATCAGTAAGTCAGCTGCGGCGCATAGCCGAAAATTCTGTGACACATTTAAAGCTCTGTATTAAGGCTAAAGGTAGCTACTTTGAAAATTTGTAAATATAATAGACAAAATAATGTATTCATATTTATTGAAGTTTGGTCGTAAAACTGTCATTAGCATTAATCTTATAATGTGTCATGCGTGTCCAAGTTGTTTCTTGTCACACTGTATACATATATATATATATATATATATATATATATATATATATATATTTGTTTATACATGTGTGTGTGTGTGTGTGTGTATTACGCTAGAAGTAAAACAAATCAAATATTTTTTTTAATATTTTATATATATACAAAATTACATTAAAATATGTATATCATATATATATTTCAGCAGTTTTAATTCCAGTTCATTATATACATATTCTTATATACAAATATTAGTATAAATATATATGTACATATAAATAGTTACATGAACATATCTTTATAATAACTACAAATCATATATTATATATACTATATTTGTATATATATTTATATAAAATCTATTATACCAGTTTTCATAAAATATTTAACCAAATAATATAAAGGCATATTTTACATATTTATTTGTTTTTTTTTGTGTCCAAAATACTATTTTTGATGAATTTTGTTGGACATTTCTTATATTTGTTTATTGATATTGTTCAGAGATGATGGTGGAATGTTTAACAAATATTTTTATTGTATAAACTAAAACAGGACAAATAATTACAGCCATACACAACAAAAATATTTTTAAAAGAAATTCATTTACATTTACATTTTTAATAATAAAAATTTCTTAATAGTTTGATTATAACTTAATTATCAGCCATCTTTTTAATTGTTTAACGCACACTTATTACTAATGTTTAAAACACTTCTTTAAACAACATATCCAATGTGCATTTTATTAAAAAAAAAGTGTTAATTATCTTTTTATTGGTGCTATTTATTAAAAGAAACAGTGTAAGAACAAAATAAAAATAAAAATAATATTAAAAATAAAGAAATTAATATGTGTTATAAGTACCTAAATTTTATGTAAAAAAAAATTATTATTACAATTTTGCGAGCAAAATGATATTTTTCATAAGTTTTTCATTAAACCCTTTACAATCGATATCGTTATATAAACATAAAGAGAAAAATTATTTACATCCGTCCGAATATAAATATTTAAAAAAAAATTCAAATATAAATATAAACACAAAAAGTAAAAGTTTAAATATTACAAAAAGTGCAATTATGCATAATGCACAATTTTTACTATTTTGAAAACACTCCGTTAAGCAACTTTTGTATTTGTAACATTAATTAAAAAATAATTAGTTTTATTCAGGAATTTATGTTTCGAAATATTTTTTTTAAACATTATGGTTAAGTGTATAATTAAAAATAATATGTATAATTATCCCTAATATATATATTTTGTGTTTAAAGCGTATAATTATTCAGTTTACGTATTTAAAAAAATGCAGTGTGGTGAAAACGCAAATACTTATGCTGTAAATAATATGATTTTCTTTGCCCGAATAAATTTTTCTGTAGTTAAATAAATGAAATTAAAATCAATGATCCGTACCGCAACTCTGTTCAGCGTAATTAAGATAATTCTTTTCATTTCTTTTCATTTTTTTCTAACTATCTAAACAATTTATTAAATATAGAAATATGCGTACTTTCACTAATTATATTTTAATTTATTAAATAATCTTGAACCATTTAAATTAATGTCTATATTATTTTAAATAAGTTCTAAAATGAATTTATACTCCTTATAGAATATGAATAATTAATTTGATTGCGGTTCAAATAATAATTATTATTAATAAAAGATAACTCTCTCATTTTTATTTTACCTTCTTTCTGTTTTATTTATCTTTCTATCTTTAGCTAATATTCGTTTGGATAAAAGTATTAATATTATATTTATATGCGTGTGTAATCGTGTTTTTTTTTTTTTTTTTTTGTTTATTAAATATTATAAGACTAAACAAAAGCATTATATATATATAATAAAAAGAAAGGTTTGTCTGTCTGTCCGTCTATCTATCTGCTCTTCTATACGTTCAGCCCCTATTGAAAGCAGAAGTACAAAAATTGACATACGGATGCTCAGGAAATTGTATAAAAAAAGCGGCATTCTATCAGCAGACGAATTTTTACGCTTCCTGGAACGGAAAAAAAAACATCTGGAAATCATTAATGTTACATGATCTTGAACTCCGGTTAAAAATTGCAAATTTCAAAATTCTTCAAATTTTCTTTTTCGCACACATAATATACAACCTATGCAGCACAAAACCAAACTGCAGTTCAAATTTCATCAATTTTTGTTAACAAATCTAAAACGTAATCTATCTTTCAAAAGACGATATGAGTTTCCACAGCAACGAAATAGATTTGAAAGTACTAAAAAAATACTTTTTCTTTTTCTTTTTACTTCCACTACGAGACTACCGTGGTATATATAGGTTTTGGGGGCCTAAATAATATTTATTTTTCTTTTTACTGCCATTAACCGACTACCGTAGGTAATGGAATTAAAGATTTCACGTGATTTACATGTTTTAGAATGTCCTGATTAGGTTTTCTTTTGTATCTCAGCTACTAATTAAAATAATTTCATAAGTAATACATCATTTGAAAGATTTGTTTATTTGGAATTGAAAAGTAGATTACAGAAATTTCTACCGCCAGATGGCACAGTAATATTTAAAAATTTCAATATTTCAAATTCTAATTACGATTAAATTACTTTTAATACATTATTCAAAAGATATTTTAAAGTACTTTTACATTATCGAAAGTGGGATTCGAGATTTCACCTGATTTACACGTTTTGAGGTCTCCTGATTAGGTTCTCTTTTGTATCTCAGCTACTAATTAAAATAATTTCATAAGTAATACATCATTTGAAAGCTTTGTTGATTTGGAATTGAACAGTAGATTACAGAAATTTCAACTGCTAGATGGCACTCTAATATTTAAAATTTTCAATATTTCAAATTCTAATTATGATTAAATTATTTTTACTACATTACACGAAATATATTTTAAAGTACTTTTATATTGTCGAAAGTGGAATTCGAGACTTCACCCGATTTACACGTTTTGAGGTTTCATGATTAAGTTTTCTTTTGTATCTCAGCAACTAATTAAAATAATTTCAGAAGTAAAACATCATTTGAAAGATTTGTTGATTTGGAATCGAGCATTAGATTACAGAAATTTCTACCGCCAGATAGCGCTGTAATATTTTAAATTTTAAATATTACAAATTCTAATTATGATTAAATTATATTTAATGCATCAATCGAAAGATATTTTAATGTACTTTTATATTATCGAAAGTGGAATTCGAGATTTCACCTGATTTACACGTTTTAAGGTGTTCTGATTAGGTTTTCTTTTTCATCTCAGCTAATTGAGTAAGACCGTTTAAAATTGGTATATGTAGGTTAATCAGGAGGGGCTGGAAAGGTGCAGAAGGAAATAACATGAGCAGCGCGCACGGGACTGAGCTGCCGAAGGCAGTGGGGACCCGGTTCGACTTTTTACCCCATGCGAAATTATTTTTTTTCTTTTCTTAAGAACAAAAGTTTGATTTAAGAAGGAATATGTGCGCGCACCGCAAGTATAACTTCACACGTGCGCGCGCAGCGCGCATGGAATTTGGGACCCGGTAGGAGTTTTTACCCGATGATAAATGTTTTTTTTTTTTTTTTTTCTTAATAATAAAAGTTGGAATTCAGAAGGAATATGCGTGCAGAGCTCACGTATATCCTCACACGTGCGCGCGCAGCGCGCATGTGCCTGCGCTTCCGAAGGCAGAGGGGACCCGGTGTGAGTTATTACCTGATCAGAAAATATTTTGTTCTTAATTTCTTTTCTTAAGAATAAAAGTTTATGAGTAATAATATCGAATTTTGTGAAATCGTAAGGGTGATGAAATAATACACGCGAGCAGCGCTTATGTATATACATTCGTTCGTGCGCATCGCGGCGCACGGGTCTACGCTACCGAAGGTAGTCGGGACCCGGTGCGACATTTTTCCAGATCATATTTACTTTTCTCTGTTTTTCTCAGATAGAAAAAATTAATAAAATATTGAGAATTCATTAGTTATTGGGATTCATTTAAAAATAATGACCAGCGAAGCGGGCGTAGCCTGCTAAAATATAATAAGTTTTTTTTTTTTTTTTTTTTCTTTTTTTTTTTTTTAAGTATTAGCGTATAAAAGAACAACATGTAAGCATTAATTTATAAAATTGGCATTAAAAATTTATAAAATGAGGCAGGTAGGTCATGATTTGCGGAGATCTTTCAGTAAACTTGTGTCACGTCTGAAAAGCTAATGCACTTACTTACTGTATAGAAATCTTTTACACATGTTTAAAATAGATTTGACTAGGTCTTTAACGGAAAATTTAACAAGAAGTGAAGTTTGAATTTTTGACAGAGTTGTGTGCAGTAACATTATAGTTTATGGTGCACTTTTTCCCAACTGTAGCCCTGTGAAATTAGTTGTAATAAAAAATGAAGAAAGAAAGAAAAAAATATTCATTCAACGTTTGTCAATATAATTTTCAAGAAGTGCGATATATTAGAAAAAAAAAAGTCGTTATATTAGTTTTTGAAGAATCGTGACCACCGCTTTTTCCGAAAATGACAACGAATCGGCTATTTTTTTTTTTTTTTTCTCGAAAACTGTTTCTCCGATCATTGATCACGATTATTCTTTTCTGCGTGATTTAGTGAGGCAATGATATTTTCTATTATTATTATTAGTAGTAATAGTATTATTTATTTATTTATTTATTTTTACATTTATTTTTTTCTTTCCGGCACGATAAAATAAATCGATTTAAACTGGAAATATATATATATATATATATATTTGTAATTTTTTTCTACTTCACCATTTTATGCTGATATAAGGAAAATCACAAGATAGTACGAGCAGATGTTAGAATTATATTTATTACACAAAATTAGATAAGAATAAATTAAGAAGCGAAACAAAACTTTAGGATTAAAACAATAAACTCAATATATATTCAACGTTTCTCTAATATATATGCATTCTAACCCATTTTAAGATATTTATTCTATTCTAAGTCCACAATATTAGTTTTAATTTTTATTATATACTTAAGTCTATTTCGTTTTCTTACTTTAAATGGAAGAACTCCTTCCCTTGTCTCTCTCTCTCTCTCTTTTATTTTTATTGCGCCTGTGTACATGTAAGGGAAAAATATTGCATTCGAAGCAGGTTTCAAAATCTTCTCCATTCTTTTTATCATTCTTTTTTTCTTTTCTTTTATCAATCCTTGAAATTTTACTTACAATTCTAATATACAAAGGGCATTCCATAAAAACTGAGAGTAAATTTATAAAAAATGAAGAAATATATTTACAGCAAAAAATGCCTTCCGTCAGATGATATGCAACGGTCCCATCGTTCAACCCACTTTTCAAAACAAGTAGAGAAGCCCTTTTCTGGAAGCTCCTTCAAAGAACCCACCACTGCTGAATTAACCTCAGAATCTGTATTAAATTTTCTGCCACGGAGCTTCTCCTTCAACGTCGGAAACAGGCAGAAATCGCATGGTGAGACATCTGGACTGTAAGGGGGATGTGGCATGATTTTAATATTGCATTTACTAAGATATTGCTGAGCAGAAGTAGCGACATGCGGACAAACATTATCGTGATGTAATGTCCAATTCCCTACCAGTGTTGTCGCAAAATTTTCAAAACTGAAACATAATATTCACCATTCACAGTAGTTTTTGGAGGCACAGCATGCTCATAGATTACACCTTTATGATCAAAGAAAATAATCATCATGACCTTTCCAGCAGATTTGGTTTGTCGGAATTTTTTCGGAGGAGAAGAATCAGTATGTTTCCATACACTTGTTGCGGACTTGATAAGGGGATCATAATGATGCACCCAAGTTTCATCACCTGTTATTAAAATCTTTAGGACATTTGGGTCATTTTGAAGCATCTGTTTCCATTCACAACATTAGTGAATTCTGTTTTCATTTGTTCTTTAGTAAAGTGATGAGGGACCCATCTGGAACAAACATAGCGAAGCTATAAATTGCTGCGTAGAATGCGAAATTTCAACTTTTTCGTAATGCTTGTTGATACCGCTATCTCCTCACATGTCATTCGCCAATTTTCTCGAAGGATTACCCACACAGTGTTAACATTTCCATCATTCACAACTTTTTTTGGTCGCCCAGGCCTTGGAGCCAGTTCTGCAGATAAACAGTTTTTCTTGAAATCACCATGCCATCTAAAAATCGTAGACTCACCAAAACATTTATCTTTGTAAGTTTATTTCATTAACTTAACTGTTTCTTGAGCGGTTTTGCCCAAACGGTAGCAAAATTTTATGGCACAGCGCATTTCGTTTTTTTAACTCTGAATCACTCATTTCCATTTATGCAGGGCAAATAAAACAGTTCTGTAAACAAGCACGGAAATAGGAAAATAAAATCGTCTGCTTCGTTTAGAATTTTGTATAAACGTACAGTTAACAGTGTGAAATATTCGCCTGCACTTCTATTTTTTAGTTTCACGGTGTTGCCACTACGTAAAAAAATAACTCTCAGTTTTTATGGAATGCCCTTTGTAACTTTTCAAGTTGACTGATTTCTTTATTGATATATTCTCAGCTTTATTTGAAGCCTTCTCTATTTGCAATTCAAAAATACATATGTAAAAAACACTCTCAATTTAGGCCTGTTCCTTACAGTAACTTGATGATTCGTGCCTTTCTGGTATGTTGTATACCATCATTTCACAAGCTATTAAGTTTTCATTGAAATTATCGATTTTTTAAAATCTGTGATGTATTTTAGTATGTAAAGTGTTTCTGTATTTTTCGATGTTTTCTATATGAATTACAGGAAATGCACGTAGTATATCATTAAGGACAAAATATTTAAAATATTTTGAAACTTTTCTTTAGCAGTTTTGGTCTTTGAATCTTCTATATCTTCAACGAAGTCATACATTCTAACACAGATACATAGTTCTGTCCATGCCACATTAATAAGTGTCAAGTTTAACTTTCATTTAATGATCTAAAATTTACAATATATTAAAATCACACAATCAACTGACTGGGAAGAAAAACATTTTTATTGAAATTTTTATTTTTCCGACTGAGTGAAAATAATGCCTGGACCGGGAGTCGAACCCCAGATTTTTAACTTACAAGGTCAAGGCTCTACCAATTGAGCAATCCAGGCCGACAACCGGTCGACATTACTCACTCAGACAACCTTTAGGCAGAAAACGTCTGGTGTATCATAGAGATATACCAGAAGATAGACATTGACCTTGTAAGTCAAAGATCTGCGGTTCGACTCCCGGTCCAGGCATTATTTTCACTCAGTCGGAAAAATAAAAATTTCAATAAAAATTATTTTCTTCCCAATCAGTTGATTGTGTGATTTTAATATATTGTATTTCTTTCTCCCATTGTTAAATGGTGTTTTCCTTTACCTGCGGCTTATTTCTGTCGAGCTATCTACATGATAGACCAGAAGTTTTCTGCCTAAAGGTTGTCTGAGTGAGTAATGTCGACCGGTTGTCGGCCTGGATAGCTCAATTGGCAGAGCCTTGACCTTGTAAGTCAAAGATCTGGGGTTCGACTCCCGGTCCAGGCATTATTTTCACTCAGTCGAAAAATAAAAAAATTCAATAAAAATGATTTTCTTCCCAATCAGTTGATTGTGTGATTTTAATTTATTGGATTTCTTTCTCCCATTGTTTAATGGTGTTTTCCTTTACCTGCGGCTTATTTCTGTCGAGCTATCTACATGATAGACCAGAAGTTTTCTGCCTAAAGGTTGTCTGAGTGAGTAATGTCGACCGGTTGACCGCTTGGATAGCTCAATTGGTAGAGCCTTGACCTTGTAAGTCAAAGATCCGGGGTTCGATTCCCGGTCCAGGCATTATTTTCACTCAGTCGGAAAAATAAAAAATTCAATAAAAAAGACCTAAAATTTCTTCTTCAATTCCGAAGATTTCTTCTCCAACTGAAATTAAATTCTTTCCAGTTTGCAGATGTAGTTCCACGTTTGTGTAATAAGAGGCGCCACAAGCACATGGAATGAAGCTGTACTGATACACACAAAATTATGAATCCTTTGTATTGTTAGACATTCTCGTAGATTTTTTAGGATTGGGTCATAAACCAATGTTATAGCTACTAAATATAGCCTCTTTAGTTCGCATTTATTTGCAGAGATTTTAAATAATTTGATCACGATAATATAAGAAAACGATCTGGAAATTTAATATAGGATTTTAAAACTCGCTAGCAATGGCATCTAGAATTTGTAAAGATGGACTATTTTACAAGAGATACAATTTATTTTCTAGATCTAAGACACAAACTTTTTCATTGTATACGTAAGTGTATTTTATGAAATAAGGGAAATTGTATCATATTTTCTTGTTTTAGATTAATCTCAATTATATAATTTAATTTATGATCAAATACACACTTAAACTATATTTACATATTCCTTTATGCTTTAATCAGTTTATACTTTAAGATAAGAGATTGCACTCTATAAATATGAAACTTTTTACGGGAATTTCATGTTGAATATTTTTCGTACTTTTTTCATCTGTATATATATTTTAAATGTAAGTTTCTGATTCGATTTTCAAGTCGCGAATAAAATGTAAGGAGCAATCATGGAAAATTTTATAGTGTAATATGACAGACATACAAGCAATGCCTGTGATCGTAAAATAGAGACTGCGTCTCTTGTTTTGTAACACATGCTGTCATTATTTCGACTTGGAGACATTCAGAACCTACAACAATGTTTTAAATCTTACGTGACTAGAATACATAATATATAATTTCTGCAGAATCATGTATTTCCAAAAATTGTATTGCTTTCATTTTATACTGTATGATAATTCATCTAATACATATTTCCCTGAAAGAGTGTTATTTAAGTTAGAACATTTACTTACGAAAGATTTTGTATTCTTATAGAAAAGAAAATAGTTTCAATTTCTGTGTAAATAATTTATAAAAAAAAAAGAAATAACACTATATATATATATAGTTTAAGTGTTTTAAGTAACAAATTTCAAACAATAAATGATCCTTACTGTGTTAAGTGGTTTAAATTTCAAAAAAGCCCCGAAATTTTATATTAGATTTCATTCTCCGACTTATAAAAAAAGGACTGAATATTAGTAATTTACAGAAAAAGAATGTAGATTTAAAAATAATTTACTTAATTCTTTAGTACTATTATTTTAAAGAACCTGGATTATTGAATTTACGAAAAAAAGTGGCATAGAGAGATACATATTTATAAGAATAGAACATACATACCTCAATTTAATCTTGTTACAATTCACTAGAGGATTTTGTTGCAGAAAGCCTTTTATAGAGTGCTATTGCTGGCTTTGTCTGATGCATATAAATTACATTATATATATATATATATATATATATATATATATATATATATATATATATATATATATATATATATATATATATATATATAATATTAAATAATTTAACCAAATTCCTTAAAATATTTTATATGTATATGAGCCCCATAAATTTTAATAGTTTTGCAAATCTGAATACCCATTACATTGTTCTTCATTGAATGCATTTTAATTCAGCGATTTCATTCACTTCGTTCTAAATGAAAAGTAGAATTTTCATATAAACTATTTATGTTATATTTCTTTAAATAATTCAATAGATAATTAATCTATTGAACGAATTGACATTTTGTAAAAAAAAAATGACAATTAGATTACAACGTGCACTTAAACTTAAAACATTACCATCTTTCTTTCAGCATATATGGTATTTCTCTTACATTCATTATCCTGATTTTCCATACAATTAATGCTTCCGTGGAGGATCAAAATTGCGATGGAATGTCTCCGAACCAAATCTAGGTGTGAGAACAATACCGTCACCAAATGCCCTTTGCGGTGGAGGACATATAGAGGAGATAAATATAGAGGAAATTCTGAGAAATTAAAACATATTTTAATTTTTGTTAGAATGTATTGCAAACAAATTAAAAATAAATACACAAATAAATAAATATTTGTATAGGTTTAAAAAAAAAAAAATGAAATTGCCTTCAGAAATTCACACACACAAATTAAAATCGAGGTACCTCAAATTTTCAGTTTTTTTTTTTTTTTTTTTTTTTTTTTTAGCAAACATTATTGATATACGGCTCACTATCCAATTCAAGACGTTTCCAGTTTTAAAGTGTTACTTACGAGTGCTAATTGTGTCTGTTTTATTAAGATATGGTTGACATATTGCAATTGTACCTAATATATTTCCTTCTGAAGGACCCTCGTTAGTTATTTTGACCTGAAATATTTGGGAATATATCTGAAATTTACCTCATTCAGGGGTAAGCAAATTTTCTTCACCTAAAAGCAAGAACCACCAGACATCGACAACAATATTAAAATACAAGAAATAAATGAAGTTATTCGTCTAAGTTATAAAAGAAAAAAAATCCGAGAACAGTTTTCGCAATTTTGAATTAAAATTTGTGGTTGCACTATGCACCCACTGCCCCTGAATGGGTCAATATGTATTGCTACATTTTCCCGTTTCAATACTTTATTTATCTATTTTATTTTTATTTTATTTTATTTCATTTTATTTTTGGTGCATTTTAAATATAAGTTTAAAAACCTATCTTGCATAATTAGCATACGTAATTTATTAATTTCAGATTGTGTCAGTTATTTAATACAGAAATAAAACATGTTTATCCTTGAAGTAATTAGTGATAAAACTGAAACCAGTTCAATTCTTAAGTTACTGAAATTTCGAAATAAAATAGGAATGTATTTGTTTTATAAACTTAGTTTATAACACAAAATACTGTAAATCGAGTGGTGAAAAAAAAAAAATAATTAATTTTCTATAAGCTTTCGGAATTTTATTTTATTTTATTTTATTTTATTTTTTCAAATGACAATTTCTATACTAATCAAAATTAAAACGCAGGGTATAAACCAAGGACAGTATTTAGAAGTTTAAATGTGTTTCAAAATTTAGGATTAATGTATTGCATCCAATAGTTTAATTAATTAATTAATTATTATTATTATTATTATTATTATTATTATTATTTGTTGTTGTTGTTAAGGGAAATTGAATGTAACAGCGTTTTATTCATATAGATGAACAGTGAACTGCGATACCCTTTGTAGAATTTCTACTATATTTAGGAATTCGAACGTTAGGGTATATATATATATGTGTTTCAAAATTTAGGATTAATGTATTGCATCCAATAGTTTAATTAATTAATTTATTATTATTATTATTATTATTATTATTATTATTATTATTTGTTGTTGTTGTTAAGGGAAATTGAATGTAACAGCGTTTTATTCATATAGATGAACAGTGAACTGCGATACCCTTTGTAGAATTTCTACTATATTTAGGAATTCGAACGTTAGGGTATATATATATATATATAGTATATATGGGGGGGGAATAAAGAGGTCTTTAAAAAAGTATCAAATGAAGCCTTATAATGTAATTCCGCATTCGTGCAACTCTGTTCCAAAATTTAAAGCTGAATACGAATGTTGGTATGTCAGACGTTGGATTCCATTAAATCTGACTTAAAGTATGCACATAGATCAACAGAATTTCGTGATACACGTGACATGAATATAATTTTCAAATCATCTCTACAGTCACAAATGTGTTTCATGTTAATATTTATATTTTATGAGAAAAGAATAGCTATATATATTCCAAAAGAAATAATAATAATAATAATAAAAATTTTATTTTATTCAAAACTATTAAATTTCATTTAAAGCAACCAAAATGAAATTCTTATGGATATTTAAAAGAAATATTTAAAATTATGTCATAAACAGTTAAAAAGTGCATGAATTATATTTTTATGTTAAAATTTACTAATAATTAAAACATTGAATTCGATATTTAACTAAGAATAAAAAAAATAATTTTATCCTAATTCCTTTTTTTTTTTTTTTTTTTTAATTTATTAATATGTAAAATAATAATAATAATAATAATAATAATAATAATGAACATTTAATAATAATAAGTAAATCGGTATTTAATAATAAGTAAATATTTTATTGTGACATGAAATTCCCATGTATTAGTAATATATTTTTTTAAATACATATTAAATTGCTTTCTTTTATTTAATTAATTGAAGAAAAATATGAAGAAAAAAAATGATGCAAATCGCATTGATTACTAACCCTTTCCAACTGTACGTAATTGTTTTATCGAATAACTTTCAATACTCTTTGCCTACGTTATCAGACAATAGACAGAAGGACTGAAAAATATACAGATAGACTAATCGATTTTAAAATTACTCTTAGGCATTTTGGAAAGTGTTAAAAATGCTTAACGAAAAAGAAAATGCAGCTAATAGATTATAATTACAGCTTTTGATCTTTTTGAATATTTTAGTGTAGCCCTGTAAATCAGAAGGTTAATCGTATCATATTCTATACAAAACATTATTTTAAATATTAACAATACATTTCAATATTTTTATGTTTTTTACAGCAGAAAGATTTTTTAATATTTTTAACTTTCTAAAAATTCTGTCCTAAAACGTAATGTTTTTTTTTTTTTTTTTTTTTTTTTGTTGTTGTTGTTGTCCCTGTAAAAAAACTTGTTATACAGGACCAATTAATGTCATTTTAAATAGGGAAAACTTTATAGGGAAGATATTTATAAAAAAAAAAAAAAAAAATCACTCATAGAACACAATTCTTTCGAATGCTTTTGGGTGTCCCTGTACATAAACCAGAAGAGACATTCACTCCATTTTCACCATGCAACATCCGATAGTGAACTTCAATAAAATATATCAGTTTCGAGAAATTCCATAAATATTTACAAGAGTTACAGCACGGGAAGACAAACAGACAGACAGATTGACAGATACACAAACTGAAATCATATTCACACTTAAAAATGTTAGAAAGTGTTAAAAACGCTCAATGTAAACGAAAGAACAAGTCTAGCAATTTTTTATTAATAGCTCTTAATATAAATGGATATTTTTGTGTCACCCTGTAAATCTAATGCTAATTATGCTATATTCTATTCGAAGCATTTTTTATGTAACATATTTCAATTTCCTAAAACTTCGTGGAAAGTAAAGTTATTAAAATTTCATTTATAGAAATATCTCTCATAGAACGCAATGCTTTGGAATAATTTAAGTGTCCCTATACATACATCGGTGGTGGTATTTCCTCCATTTTATACAGGAAACATCCAATAGTGAACTTGAATAACATATTTCAATTTCATTCAGATATGTCTACAATAAAGGTATGAAATATGGTTTATAGAAATACCTCTCATAGAACACAGTGCTTTGAAATACTTTGGGGTGTCCCTGTACGCAAACCAGTAGAGGTATAAACTCCTTTTTCAATAGAGAACATCCTATAGTGAAATTGAACAACATATATCAGTTTCAAGAAATTTCATAAATATTTACGGGAGTTAGAGCTCGAACAGACAGACAGGCAGATACACAAAACTGAAATCATACCAAAACTTAAAAAAATGTTAGAAAGTGTTAAAAACGCTTAACTTAAACGAAAGTACAATTCTAGCAATTTTTTATAAATAGCTCCTAATATAATTGGATATTTTTGTGCTACCCTGTAACATTAATGCTAATCATGCTATATTCTATGCAAAGCATTCTTTTATGTATATAAATATCATATTTTAATTTAATAAAACTTCGTGGAAATTAAAGTTATTAAAATTTGATTTATAGAAATATGTCTCATAGAAGGCCATGCTTTGGAATAATTTTGAGTGTCCCAGTAAATAAACCGATGGTGGTATTTCCACCATTTTATACAGAAAACATCCAATAGTGAATAACATATTTCAATTTCATTCAGATATGTCCACAGTAAAGGTATGAAAATACGGTTTATAGAAATACCTCTCATAAAACACAATGCTTTGAAATACTTTCGAGTGTCCCTGTACACAAACCAGTAGAGGTATAAACTCCAATTTCAATAGGGAACGTCCGATAGTTAACTTGGATAACATATATCAGTTTCAAGAAATTCCATAAATATTTACAGGAGTTAGAGCGCGGACAGACAGACGTACAGACGGACAGGCAAACCGAAGTCATAAACACTTTTCAACCTTGTTGGAAAGTGTTAAAAACGGAGTAATGATTTATATTAACAACATAATAAACATTGATGATTTGAAGATGTTGATCAGAAACATTAAAACCTAAATAGAATCATAAATAAAATATTATTAAAGTTCAAAATTATGCTTAAAAATCTTCATTTTTATTACTTCCCGATGAGTATTAGTGACCGCGAGGTTCTACGCTCGAAGCTAATAGGTGGGAATAGTTGGTCCATTTTCAGGTCGTTGTCGTCGATATAGTCTTTCGGAGTTTCCGCAATGTTCTTCGAAATTCAAATAAATGTAGGCTAAACATTCTTAGAAATCATCCAGACTTAGACATAGGAAACACGTCCAGTTAGTTTGTTTTAATGCAAAGACCAACACTCAATGATTATTATTTATAGACGTGCCAAAAACATCAAAATTGAATCGGGGCATTTCGTCGTATTCGTAATAATTGTACTGAGACAGAAGGTTTTATGGCGGTGTTACATTTAAATATTTTACATAGAGCTGAAATTGTACGTTTTATGGAAGGCATTATGTACACCTTTTTAACACGTTCTAAACATTACTATTTTTGAACGCATAATTGAAAGTTTTTTTTTTTTGACACGAAACACGTTATTTGAACTATTGTAAATGCCGTTAGACGTTCAAAGAACGTTCTGGTGCTACTAGGGAATGGAATACTTTTAAATTTAATATATTTGGTACAACCTATCGTGTAATTCTACTTTGAAGTTCTCTTCAACTAATAAAATTTCCTCCAATAAACAGCAAATTGCTATATAATTAGTAGAAATAGTTCTCTCTATATATAATATCTTTACTTTGTTTATTTTTTTGTAGGATATTTTTCTTGCCTTCTGCTATACAACCCTGTAAATTAATATATTTCTGCGTTTTCTTTGAAAGTTTTAATTCTAAAATAATCTGGTGTTGATATTTGTTTAATCAGTGCTCTACGTATAATCACGAATTATAATGGTGCTTATGTAAGTGTTACAATGGTCTTATAAATGATTAATATATTCCTTTATGCAATTCATAAGTAATATACCAAGATATACAGAATTACACTCATGTGTTTCTAATAAAATCAAACATGAATAATTAAACGACTTACCTTGCATATTTATTAGAATATATATATATATATATATATATATATATATATATATATATATATATATATATATATATATCGTGTTACTTACATATATCTTGTTCTAAATAAAATAAATGATAAAATGAAATAAAATGAAATGAGACAAATAAACTTTCTTTTTTTTTTTTCTTTTTTTTTTTTTTTTTTTTAATGAAACCATTTAATTTTGTGCTTAAAAACTTTTAAACGAAGTTTTGCGATCACTTAAAATAACTGCTTGTATAAGCACATTTATCAAATTTCCTTAATGCTTCGAAACATCGGTTTTTATCTTCTCCTTTTGAGAAATGAAACTTTCTTTTGTTGCAACAGAAAAGAAGAAAGGTGTTTTTATTTCTTTTTCTTTAAACGAAGATTTTTTTTTGTTTTGATGTTGTTGTTGTTTTCTACAGCACTTAGCTTTCATTTAAATAATTTAAAACAGATTATTTAATTGCCACAGAGTAAGATACTTGAATGATTTTCTTCATTTTAAAAGAAACATTCAAAAAATTGTTGTTGAAATGCTTCTGAAATAGCGAATTTTCCTCTTCTTCTTCTTCTTTTTTACTTATTTTATTATATTTTATATTTTATATTTATTTATTTATTTATTTATTTATTTTTATTTTTTATTTTTTATTTATTTATTTATTATTACTATTACTATTATTATTATTATTATTATTTGTAAATAAAAATATATACATTTCGCAATCCAAAACATTAAAATACAAATTATCATTTTTCATTTCTTTAAATATGAAAATAAATCTTGAGACATAGTCTCTGAAAGTTTTTCTTTATCTTTTTTATCAATATTAAACCGTTGCAGAAGTATATAAAATAAACTGCTGTGTCACTCACACGACTTTTTCTTACACTCCATTTGAAAAAGAAATACAGTATAATTAGTCGTAAGATCAATAAGAATTCAATGTCTAGTCGTTAACAAAAGTATCCGAACACTAGCAAAAATTCCTATATATATATATATATATATATATATATATATATATATATATATATAGATATATATATATATAATAACAAAATAAAATAAAGTGCAGTTAATACTGTTTTGTTATATAAACCCTTGACGAATCATGTTCTTAGACTGACTAAGAACAGGATTCGACAAGGATTTATTTAACAAAACAGTATTAACTCTATTTTTTGAATAATTTTGTTGCCGACTGTACTTTAAAAATAATCTAAAAAAGATTTAGAAACAGTTGTATGTGATAAATAATAAAGTGCGAAGTAGGCCACTGCCTCCTCTCTGCCCCGATGAATTAAAGTTCCTAGAATAAATTTTTAAAGTCCAGTGTGTTATTAATTTGTCTTCAAACTTAATAATCTTAATCAAAATTTCCAAGTGACAAAGTACAGTCGGTAACAAAAGTCTCCGAACACTAGTAAAAAATTCCTATATAAAAAAAGTACAATTAATACAGTTTTGTCAAATAAATCCTTGTCGAATCCTGTTCTTAGTCAGTCTAAGACCACGATTCGACAAGGATTTATTTAACAAAACTGTATTAGGTGCACCTTTTTTACATAGGAATTTTTGTTACCGACTGTATTACGAACTTTAAATTATCAAATATCATTTCCATGGGGTTATTCGCACTTAGGTTATGCTAAATATAGATACAAATGCAAACAAAACACTAAAGAATGGACTTACATATTCAAGGAGCCTCAAAACGGAATATTGTACAAAATGCTGAAAATAAAGCTTCAAAAATACCTTTTGTTTTACAATATGTGTATTAAAAAAATGTATTTTCCTTCCTGAGTAGTGAAACCACATATACCAGTAAGAATAAAATTTCATAAAATTTAAATTTTCTGTCTGCGAAGATTGATCGTTAGTTATTGAAATATTTACAGTCGATAACAAAAGTGTCCGAACACTAGCAAAAATTCCTATGTAAAAAATAAAGTACACTTCATACGGTTTTGTTAAACAAATCCTTGTCTAATCCTATTCTTATTTAGTGTAAGAACACGATGCGATAAGGATTTATTTAACAAAACTGTATGAAGTGTAATTTTTTTTCATTGGAAATTTGCTAGTGTTTAGACACTTTTGTTACAGACTGTATATGTATATATGTATACTTATATATTTAAACATATACATATATTACTATGTATATATATACACACACACACATATATATATATATATACTGCTGGACAATTGCTAAGGTAGGATCACAAATTGCAATGTAGCATAATTTTAAGCGGGAGATAAGGCCTAGTAGGATAAAATATTGTTGCCACACTGTTCGGACACTAGAATAAAATACATTTATTGTTCTATAAAACACAAAAGGTCATGAAACATCTGAAAGTAAAAAAAATGTTCATTTGATGTTGTGCACGGAGAAATGGAACAATGCATATGAATGTCAGCAAGCACCTTGGAGAAAGGTATCAGTACGGGACATGTTCCCCGTGGAGTGCAATGCAACATTCCACACGTTGCAACATGCTTTGCACAACATTATCCAGCAGCTGTTGAGTCAATTTATCCCATTCATCTGACAGTGCATAGATGAGGTTATTCTTGTTTGTTGAAGGAACGTTTCGACCAACAAGTCGCCTCCGCAAAGCATCGCAAACCTTTTCAATGGGGTTTTGATCTCGAGAACGTGCTGACCATATGAGGCGTTGAATACCCTCGCTGTCTATACAATCCTGAAGAGCGAGTGATCGATGTTATGGTGTGTTGTCGTCCATGAAAACGTATTACCGACAGCACAGCGGAAAAGGAGACCAGGAGGAAGAAGAACTCCATCAATGTATCGTTGGCCCGTCATAGTCCCAATCGCAACCACATGAAGGGGCGTGCGGACATTGATCATGATGCGGCCCATACCATGACACTCATAATCGGATATTGGTCCCTTTCCAGGATATTGTCTGGACGATAAGCAGTACCACTCTCACGCGAGATCAGTTGGGGTTCAGAATCCGATGACAACCTAATCTCATCTGAGAATAGTACGCATGCCCAGTCCTGTTCAGTCCAATTGCAATGCCCACGAGACCATTGCAAACGGGCGGTACGGTGCAGTGTGGACAATGGGACACACACAAAAGGACTCTTCCTTCTCTCAAACGTCTGGGTACAGATTTTCGGGAGATCTGCTGTACTGTGGCAGCAAAAACTGATTTGCCACTTGCTGATCTGTGTTGCGCCGACTCCTTTTTGCCGATAGGACAATGTATCTGTCTTCTGCAGGCGTCCTAGATCACACACGACCTTCCCCGTGACACTTGCTACGCATTCAACTAGTTTTAACCCTTTAACATTCACTACTTAATTTATTTTAAAAAGTACTAGACTAATTTTAAAAATGGCTTTTAGACACATAGCTAATCATAAATATTTTAAAAATAAATAATTAGCATTGTTCCTTTTCGATAAATTTTCTGTTTGAAACATATGTAAGTAAACCTTATTAAATTCAAATAATATTTAACTTAATAAATAAATCACTTTATAAGTAAACATTATCAACAACAAAAACTCGTAAAAGTTGCATAGATCCCAACATTTCAATTTATTCTGGAGTATTTTAAACCTTTGCGGCACAAGGTAATTCGGATCATTTAAATTACACTGCCACCGGAATTTACGAACATAATTAAAATAGAAGAAATTTTAAATTTTTACGTTAAAAAAGTTTTCTGCTATGTTATAAATGTAAACTTTTGCTAAAAAATTTCCGGAATGAGTTTTTGCACTTGAGAATTAAAATTAGGTGTTCCATCAGCGGGAACACTGCGACTGAAAGGGTTAAATGATTTCCACAGGCGTTAAACAACGCTGTGGGCGATGTCGAACCCCCTGGCAACATCTGTTATTTTTCGACCTTCTTGGACCTTTCCAATAATTCTGCCACGCGTAAAAACGTCTAAGTGATAACTGGTATACATGCCGAAAATATAGAGTTCGACGATTAAATCTTTCCTGTAAAAATCTGACTTGTAACAATAACTGTCTACACGCGTCAAGTCCTTCAGAGCTCTTATCTGCGCTAGCATGTTACAAACAGATGTGGAAAAGAAAATTTGCATTCGAACACCTCTTCTTACTATATCCCGCCCTTCTTCTAATTTTCCACATTTTGTATAATTTCATTTTGTGGTTGTTATGGGTGGTAGTGTTATCCGTCCTTAGCAATTGTCCATCAGTGTATATATATACATATATATAAATATATATATATATATATATATATATATATATATATATATATATATATATATATATATATATATATATATATATATGTATATATATATATATATATATATATATATACATATATATATATATATATGTAAGCGGTAACAAAAGTATCCATACACTAGCAAAAATTCCTATGTAAAGAAAGCAGAATTAATACTATTTTGTTAAATAAATCCGATCGAATCATGTTCTTAGTCAGTCTAAGAATATGATTCGACAAGGATTTATTTTATAAAACAGTATTAACTCTACTTTTTTTTTATATAGGAATTTTTGCTAGTGTTCGGATACTTTTGTTACCGACTATATATATATGTATATATATATATATATATATATGTATATATATATATATATATGTATATATATATATATATATATATATATATATATATATATATATATATATATATATATATATATATATATATATATATATATATATATATATATATATATATATATAAATATATATATACATACATACATACATATATTTGTATGTATAAATATCAATACAAAATCCCTTAACGGGTTAAAAGTTTGTGACGTAGCACTCTACTTTATGGCTATAAGAATTAGAAATACGGGTCTTAAAAATAATGATATCAAATTTTCAGTGACGCTTTGATATTAATTAAATTATACATAGATTTTCTTATTTGAATTTGCTTCTTCCTTTTATTTATTTTTACGGTGTAAACGTTATTTTCAACATAAAATAATATATAGCATTTACTCATTGATACCTTTCCATTCACAACTCTTATACTATGAAAGCATGTGTTTTAAAGAAATTATATGAAATTCCAGAAACGCAGTGTTGTTACATTAAATGGTTTGTTTTTAAATTTCACTGCAATTATTTTGTTTTGCATATTAAATTATATGTGCACATTGGAATATTGCTTTTAATTTTCAAATACGCTGTCAAATATATCACTTTCATTAAGCTTATATTATGTACTGAAATATATTTATTTTAATGAATTATTCTTTTGCGTCACGCCATCCAAAACTGAAAAAAAAAAATCACATTTTTTTTCTTTGCAGCACAATATCTATTTGCATGCATTTTCAATTTATTTGGATGAAATGACACAGAGTAAACATTTCCATATATTTTACTTACAGTTTTGGATGGCGTCACGAAAAAGATAGAATAATGCATTGAAATAAACATATTTCAGTACATAATATAAGCATAATGAAAGTGATATATTTGACAGCGTATTTGAAAATTAAAAGCAATATTTCAATGTGCAGATATACTTTAATATGCAAAACAAAATAATTGCCGTGAAATTTAAAAACAAATCATTTAATGTAACACAACTGCGTTACTGGAATTTCATATGATTTCTTTTAAAACACATGCTTTCATAGTATAAGAGATGTGAATGGAAAGGTATCAATGAGTAAATGCTATATATTATTTTATGTTGAAAATAACGTTTACACTGTAAATATAAATAAAAGGAAAAAGCAAATTCAAATAAGAAAATCTATGTATAATTTAATTAATATCAGAGCGTCACTGAAAATTTTATATCATTATTTTAAGACCCGTATTTCTAATTCTTATAGCCATAAATTACAGTGCTGCGTCACAAACTTTTAACCCGTTAGGGGTTTTTTGTATTGATATCATTACTTTTTAGGATATAATGATCAAAAAGTAAAATTAAAGGAGCATGGTAATGAGTTATAACACTGTATAAAAAGTGTTGTTTTATAGGTCATACTCGAACAAAATTACAAACAAAATGAAATTTCAAAATTTTATAAAAAGTGATTAAAAAAAAAAAAAAAAAACTTTAAGAAAGAATATTTTTTGAAGGATGGAAACATGCAACATTACAAAGGCATAATATAGTACATTTTAAAAATGACAAAAATTTCTACAAATAAACAAATAAATAAAAAAAAAGATTTTTTATTTTATTTAATATTCAATTTCTTATATAGCTCATTGGTTCAACTATTTCTTAGATAGTTCAACAGAAAATTCAAAATAAATGTTTAAAAAAATAATTTGTGTACGAAAGTAATGTAAATACAATGTAATTTAAATACAATAAAAGTAATGTAAATACAATATTTTTGATAAACAAATGTCATATAAAATACAAGTACCTAAATCAATAACTCATTTAATATATACATTAAACAAAGAAAAATATTTTTTTTTATATTTTTGTGTTTATTTTTGACGCCAATTCCCGATAGAGGGAGCCAAAACGATTATTTGAGATTGAGTTCAGATGGAAGAGAAATATGTATTCGTCCGCGAAATTGCCGCATAACAGTATTTTCGGAGTAAAAAATAGTTCGATTTTCAAACTGAGTTATAAAAAAAAAAAAAAAAAAAAAAAAAAAAGAGTTTTCCGGGGGAAAAGGGAGATGTCAGGCACATCAGATAAAAGCTATTAATATCATATATCAATTAAACGACATTCGCTCGAGCTATATTCGAGAAAAATTTAACCACCCCATAGACCGTCCATTTACAACTTAAAAAAGCCAATTCATATCTCAAAATATATTGCACGCAGAAATATAGCGATTTAGGGTAGGATCAGACAAAATGGTAGAAGACTATTTTGAAAATATCAGAAAAAAAAACATCCCACATATCCTGAGATATTAAATGTCGGCTTTCAGTGGTTTCTTTGATCTGAAACTAGCTGTATATATAAGTGTCGCAGTTTTCGTTCGTATTTTCCGCTGAGTGTCACCGCGTTCGTTTGTTTTTTCGCTTGCGTCACTAGAAAAACTGCCGTTTTTCATGATGTATATACTAGCAGGTCTTCTCGGTGTCGCCCAGGTTAAATCAATTAAAGAACTGAACGAAAGTGTAAAAATAGAAAGAAAAACACATGAAACATTTCCCGAGTTCTTTAATAGAAAATTTTGTGAATAAATAAATAGAAAAGATACAGCATTATTAAGAGAAGTGTTTAGCGACTTTATATATATATATGATAGATATCATAATAAAATTTAAATGTATATATATATATATATATATATATATATATATATATATATATATTTCCATTTTTGTGATGAAGTGAAATGACTATCATAATTGCGTAACTAAAGTTCTTAGGTAACTAAGGGTCTTGCGTCGTGGCGTGAAACGTCCGAGCTACACCAATACGAAATTTCAACTTTTACGATTCTAAAGCTGTTCCAAAAAATCTTAATAAAATTTACTCCACTACACTGTCAATGTTCCATTTAGTTTTGAATATTTGAACGTCTAATAGTAAAACGAATATCACACGATGTTACTTCTATTAAAATTATTGTCACCGAAATATAACATTTATTCTTATTTATATGTATATATTTAAACTATAAGACATTAATCAATTATTCGTCATTGTACAATTTACAACAATTTTAAGAATATGAGGCTCATGAAAAACCCTTTACTTATAATATCATATCTGAGAAAATATTACAAATAAATTATTTTCAAATAATATAATTGTTTACTATTCCTTTTGAGTATGACATAATAAACTTGAGTATTATACTAAATTTGTTGATAGGTAAAGTGATATATTCTGACTTTAAAATATGGCACATACATTAAAATACGTCTCACTAGTCACCTAAGAATATTAAATATATTTTTAAAGGAATACTAAAAGCGAAAAATATTATATTGTTTATTGGGAATAAATGTAAATAAATTCCATGCATTATTTACATCAGAATGTGTAGTTTAAGACACATTCCAAACAAAAATTATTTGAAAAATATTTATGCATTTATTCTAAACATTATATTGAAATAAAAGATTTTCAAAATTGTGAATATTTCTTAAAATCTTAAAGCAGAAATAATGCAAATGAAAGTAATGTATATAGAAAATCTTTTAGCTTAAATCATTTTTTCTTTAAGTCCATACTTTTAGATAATATATACTGACTACTAAAATGTATAATTCTAAATCATATTGTCAAGTTAATGTACTGTTTTTGAAATAAAGATTAAAGAATTTGAAACCACATTTAGAAAGAAAAGTAATTTAAAGTCTAGTTAAAAATACTTTAAAAAGGTACTTTTTTCGAAACTGTCTTAAAAGCACATCAAAGAGATTCCTTTTATTTCTAGATTATTGATTAAAAATTAATAATATTTTCCTTACATTTTTCATCTTAATTAATATTAAGCTTTAAGAAAATGTTTTTTTTTTTTTTTTTTTTTTTCTTTTTTCAGACATTTATGTTTTTTTTTTTTTTTTTTTAATATATTACTTATTACATTTTTGGAATTTTTCCGGTTATTAATTATGACCGAAATTTCAAAAATATGTTTTATAAGCAACAATTTTTCTCTGTATATGTTTATGTGTTGCTATATATGCAGAAATTTCTTAAACCATACATTGATATTTCTTTGCAGACTTAATGCATTTTATAACTTTTATTAAAGGTTAGTACTATAATTTGTCTAATGATTATTTTTTAATGAGAAGTGGAGGGAGAGGGTGAAATTTTCGAAATTTAATTTTTATTGTAATTTTTCCGGTTATTAATTATGACCGAAATTTCAAAAATATGTTTTATAAGCAACAATGTTTCTCTGTATATGTTTATGTGTTGCTATATATGCAGAAATTTTTTAAAGCATAAATTGATATTTCTTTGCAGACTTAATGCATTTTATAACTTTTATTAAAGGTTAGTACTATAATTTGTCTAATGATTATTTTTTAATGAGAAGTGGAGGGAGAGGGTGAAATTTTCGAAATTTAATTTTTATTGTAATTACAAGTTTTATTGTTCTCTGAACGCGAGAAACAGGTTTTTAGCGATTGGTTTCTGGTTGTGTGCAACTGTATGCCTGTTATAGCATACCTGATGAACAAAGTACAGCATTAACTTCAAACTAAGTATTGTAAATGTGTACCATATAGGGATGCTACACAAAAGTTTTCATTCAGATCAAGCTAATACATAGTTCATGTGCAGGGACATCAAAATGAAAATTCTAATACTTTAAAGATTTAGGCGAAATTTTTGGTAGACACAGCGTAACAACTGATGACTGCACAAAACAATATGAAATGAACATATAAAAACTATATGTATAAAAACATGTTTTGTGTAGATCGTCTTACGGTAACCATTCATTTAATATACATTATTCACAAGCACAATAACATATTTTATGGAGAACATAGTATGATTCGGTAAGAAATATACATCTACACAAAAATATGCAAATATCTTATCGGCCAAACAAGGAAGTTCATGCCATTCAATTTTCAATTGTGTTAAGCGTTTTTAACAGTTTGTGGGAAATGTTTAAGAGAAAAAAAATAATAAAACGTTAACCTAAATGTCTGTGTCCATCTAAAAGAATTTTAATTTTCGTTAAAATATATGAAATATTTTAATTCAATATTTGTTAAATAAGTTAAATAAGACAAATTGTCTACTGAAAATGGTAAATATAGCGTAAATGTTTTGCTGCAAAGATACATAAAATACTTATGACGCATTGTGATGTACAAGAAGTACTTATTTAAAGCATATTTCAAAACCTTTATACTTTAAAAAACTTAACAAAAATATTATAGCTTATTTAAATGATAATAATAATAAAAACTATTTGATCATTTGAATAACAATGGAATATTACTGTTATCATTATGTTTACAGGGTATTAAAAATTTGTTAATTTACATTAAGTGATACATAGGAATAATTTTCAACACAAAATTTTAGATTTAACAGAATATAATTATTATGTAATATTGTCTGTAAGCAAGTTTCAGACAGTATAAAGGTTTATGTAAATTCAAACCTTTTGAGATTATTTTTTTTATAAATAAATTTAAATTATTTTAAAACTTTTAACTATCCCCTTATCTCTCTCTCTCTCTCTCTATATATATATATATATATACTAGCGAGCTTCGCCCGCTAACGGGTCAGTATTTTCAAATGAATCACTAAAATGAATAAATCACTAACAGTAACTTTTAGAGTTAAGAAATTTTTTTATATATATTTTTTTTTCACTTTCATTTATCTATTACAATATACAAAATTACACAAATATAGCTATTATACAGTATTTCTTTAACAGTAAAATCTTATTATTTTTTTTCTTATTATTATTATTATTTCTAGATAATAATAATAATAAGAAGAAGAAGAAGAAGAATTAAAAATAAAAATTCGTAGCTGTGGAATTAAAATTCATTTGAAGGTTACAAATTGCCATAGCTAGTGTTGTTAGAAAATGTATGTAATATGTATGAACCGCATGATTTGTCTTCCTTGTTTTTCTTAAGGATTAATTTTATTTAATAGAAAGCAAAAAATGAAAATTTCAAAAGGGCTGGAAAGAAAACTTGCAGAATGTTATAGGAGAGTGTGCTGGTAAAATGCTGCCTATTTACTGTGTTGTAATTATTCACCGTGCTGTAAAATGTTTTTTTTTTTTTTTTTTTCTCTTTTATTCTTTTTTTTTTATTTTTTAATTTGCTGTAAATGAATGATTAAAAGGAATAGTTTAAAATTAAAAGAGAAAAAATTCATAAAACCTGTAGCGAGAAATATCCAGATTCAAACATGTATTTACGTGGACTTTTTCTCTGGCGGATAATTGAAGAATTATCTCTTTCTCTGTACATTCATATATTAGGCGTAAGGGAAAGTTCTGTCGTTGTGTGGCACCCAAACAGAGAGCGACCTCTGTTGACAGAATATTGAAGTATGCATATACATATACACACACACACACATATATATATATATATATATATATATATATATATATATATATATTATTTTTTTCTAAAAATAAAATAATTTTAGAAGAATAACTTATTCACAGCCGGCGTTCAACTCTACCAATTCCTTCAATTATTATGAATTTTTAAATTGTCTACAGACTTAAGGGACACACGGTATATATATATATATATATATATATATATATATATATATATAATGAATAATTTAATGAATAATTTAATCCTTTACAACACTCAGCAAATAAAATAAAGATGAAAATACCAACAATGAAATTTGAAATGAGATGTATTACGTATAAAGTTATTATCACGATAAGAAGTAAAAACATGTTATATTACTTACGCAGAAGAGAAATGGCAAACATAATACTTAAGCCTAACAATGAGATAATTTGCAGAATCCATTAAACCAGTATATACAGGCAACACAAAATATGAATTGAAAGAAATTAACCAAAAGAAACTGTTGAAAGAAAGGAGAATTCATGAAGTGAAAAATAGAGATATAAATGCTGAAAGCCAGAAGAGATCTCATCAGGAAACTAGCATTTCTGTCAGCTGCAATGCAAGATTTCTGATTGTTGTATAGCTATTTCAATATATATATATATATATATATATATATATATATATATATATATATATATATATATATATACATATACACAGTTGAAGGGACCAGAAAAATATATAAAAATTCGAATTACATATACTATTTTGTCAAAAAGAAGAGATAAATTTAAAAAATAAAACTGTACGATCAATGATTTAACACATAACTTTATATCTAAGAATACTGCTACCCCCCCCCCCATTAAATCAATATTTTTTACGAATTTCATTATTCAACACTTTTTAAAAAATAGTCAGGTATTTTTGATTGCTTCTTTAAGTAGAATCTTTGTGTCATGGCATATGACTTCAACCTATCAATTGATACAAAAATAGAATATTCTACATAAGACATGACTTTCAATTTGAAAAAAACTCGAATTTCCTGTATATGAATCATATCTTCTGATGCACTAGGTAGGGGTTTCTCTTGTATTTCGTTATCCTTCTTTTGAAAGACTGTTAAAAAAAAATAATGCACTTTAGCTGAGAAAAATCCCGGGAAAAAATTTTATTGTATTATTTTAAAGGTAATCGAATGAAAAATTCGAATTATCCATGATTTTTTAACCTTATTTTAATACAAAATTCAAGGGACCTATTAAAAAATTCGAATAATCCAGAATTTCGAATTAAACTAGTTCGAATTATTCAAGTTTCACTGTATATATATATATATATATATTTGTATATGTGCGTGTATATATATATCTATATTGCAGTAGAATTAAAATATTTCAATTTTTTTTTCTTTCTTTTTTTTTTTTTTTTTTTTTTTTTTTTTTTTTTTGTTAACTCTTATATATATATATATATATATATATATATATATATATATATATATATATATATATATATGTGTGTGTGTGTGTGTGTATAAATGATTTGTAGCATTTTTTTTTTTTTTTTTTTTTTAAGTCTGTTCTACCGGTTTTCATAAGGGTATTTAAGTAATTATGTTGTAAAATGATATATTTGGGCTCATTTAATGTTTTTTAAATGTTTCTCTGTACAGTATAATTATCATACTGCTACACATTATATTTTAATAACATATAAAGTTTTTTTTTTCTTTTTTTTATTATATGCATAAAATGAATGGTATATTTCTCACGGTATTAAGATATAAATTATTAATTGGTAAGTTTTGTAAAGGATGTAATACATATAAACAAGTTTTTTTTTTTTTTTTTTTTTTTTTTAAGTCGTTTTTATATATTTTTTAAACAGCTAAAGTCTCAGATGTTAACAATTATGAGGATATCAGTTAATACACTTACATTAATGTATTCCTTTGTTAAACATTAATATATTTTTATTTAATTCCTTAAAATGATTTTTGTTATTTCAGAAATTAATGAAAAATTATTTATAAATTTTGGTTTTTATTGTAAAATTGTGTTATTGTTATTATTATTATTATTATTATTATTTTGTGTTATTTATTAAAAAAAACTGTTTAAGAACAATAAAATTAGTATTTAATAAAAAATTCTAAATTTTATGTAAGGAGACCCTCATTTTACTTTGCGAGCAAGATAATATTTTGCATAGGTTATTTTATAAAATATTTTACAATCGAATTCCTCACATAAACATACAGAGAACGAACGTTTACAGCTGTCCAAATATAAATATTTTAAACGAAATTCAAATCATGAAAAACGGCAGTTTTTCGAGTGACGCAAGCGGAAGGACAAACTGAACGCTGCGAACTCATATACGGCTAGTTTGACATTAAAGAGATTTATAAAAGCCGACACTTAATATCTCAGCAAATATGCTATATTTTGTTCTGATCTTTTCAAAATAGTCTTTTATCTTCGGTCTTAATCTATCCTGAAAATTTTACATTTCTACATGCAGTATGTTTTGAGATCTGAATCTCAATTTAAAGCCAAAAAGGGAAAATGTGTGGTGTAAGGCTGTAAGGATGTAAGGATGTAATGGACTAAATTCATGAAAAAATATCTCTAAAACCGCACGAACGATTTTAATTTAATTAATATATGTTGTTAATGGGATCTTTCTGAATCTAGTAACGTTTTTGTTTTTTTTCAGGAAAACTCTTGTTTTTTGTAAAAGCTGCTTTAAAAATATAACTGTATTACTCCGCCAAAATGCATGCTTTTATTCGGCGAAAATGTCGTAATTCGGTTCTTACTTTCAAGGCACGTTGGTTGGCTGACCAACGTGAATGCAGTCAATGAATTATTTAAACTTTCCTTTTTTTTTAACGCAAAAATACTTTATTACATTTTTAATATATTTATTGTATATATACTATGTCAAATTCACTTAAATATATTTTCTCTTCTGCTAGGAAAAAGATTTTTTTGATTTCAAAATTTCATATTTAGTCAAAAAAAGTATTTAGATAACATTTTAAATAAGGAAGTATTTTGTAATTTTAGATATTCCATTTTATCACAATAATGATGAATTTACAATTTTTTAAAGCAAAAAATTTTTAATCATTTATAAACATCGATTTTATAGTAGCTCAATGATTCCTATTCATGTATCCTTCCGCACAGGGAATGCAAAAAAAAAAAAAACAGCAAATGGATTTTTGGCGCCATCTTTTGTTTTTAATTTAAATTAAAACATACACTTTTGCAAATATATATATATATATATATATATTTCTTTTTAAAATACAGTTAGAGTTTATTCATATATTTACTTTTCAGACTTTAAAATGATACATATTTTAAATATTAGCATAATCAAACTAATTTTTACTTTCTCTTACCCATAAGGTAGAGAAAGTATTGTTTTTGTGTCAAATTTTCGGACGCGAGATTTTGTTATATTTACACGTTTTGAGGTGCCCTGAATACAAAAATCATGTTTTTAGCAAATGGTCTGTGTGTATGTATGTGTGTCTGTATGTCTGTGTGTGTGTCTGTGTGTGTGTCTGCATGTCTGTGTGTGTGTCTGTCTGTTATCAGCATATCTCAAAAACAAATTATGGCAGAAAGTTCAAACTTGGTATTCTAAATGTGTATCATATACAGATGCTACAGTAAGCTTTTCATTAAGATCAAGCAAATGGTTCATGTTCAGGGACAATCAAGAGAATTCTATTACGTCTATGGGGGAAATTGCAGGTAAGTAGAGTTTAACGTCTATAGACTGCACTAAACCAAATGAAACGAATAAATATTTTTTGTAATAGAGATAGTTAACTGGGGAAATTTTTTTTTGTGTATGTAGGAGCCTCGCCTCCCCCACTGGGGGGGAAGTCCCCCTCGAGGGGAGTAAATTTTCATGATGAGTATCGTTCAAAAGAGCTCGCTAATACCTTTAAAACGAATGGTTGAACCATCGGTCTGCGATAATTTAGAACAAAGTTATCGATTTTTTTTTTTTTTTTTTTTTTTTTTTTTTTTACTTTTAACGAAAAAAAAAATCGTATATATATATTTTTTAATATTGAGAATAAAATGGACTTTTTTTGGATATTTGGTGTTATACTACTTCTCTAAGATGGAAATCGTCTGCATTATCATAAAAAGATAAATTTTTTAATAATAATTATAATAAATTATTTTTTAAAATCAGAATTATTTTTTAATAACCGAATTAAATTCTATATAAATGTAGGTGCATTAATGAAACGGGGGGTTGAGGGGGGCGGTAGCCCCCCTCATACAGAACTTATTATCATATAAAACTCTTCAGAAGCCTAATATGAATTGTTTAACACAGGTTTACATAACAGTACTTGTTATCTTACCTTTTAATCTGCAACCTGTATTTATAGTATTAAATTTCAGGTTAAGAGAAAGTCGTGTGAGTGACACACCAGATTATTTTATTGTTATTTAAAGCTATAATGGCTAGAGAATGAAAGAGGGGATAAATACACTGTACATTTAAAAAGAAAAAATCCATGAAAATATAATTAAAATTCATGAAAAATGTGTCAAATAGCAATTATTGAAAAACACGTCAAAATAAATAAATAATATCTTTACTTTGAAACCCATAATAATTTATTTAAAAAATATAATTCTCTCTTTCTTTCTTTTTTTTTTAATTAATTAATTTCTGCATGAAAAATTCCATTTCATAAATATATTTAAAACTACAATAAACAAAAAACCCTCCTTTAATTTTAAATAATTATTTCTACATGTTTCAAAGCAATTAAAAGATTTTTTTTTCTAAGAAAAATAGCTTAAATATTGGAATGTATATGGGTTAACATGAAGGTAATAATTTGGCCATCTAGTGGCGCCATCTCGTAGCTTATATTAAAACCATATACATTCCTATATTTAATTTATTTTTCTTTAAAAAAAGACACTTTTAATTGCTTAGAAACATGTAGAAATAATTATTTAAAATTAAAGGAGGATTTTTTGCTTATTGTAGTTAAAAATATATTTATGAAAAGGAATTTTTCATGCAGAAATTAAATAATAAAAAAAAAAAAAAAGAAAGAAAGAGAGAAATATATTTTAAAATAAATTATTATGGGTTTCAAAGTAAAGGTGTCATTTATTTATTTTGACATGTTTTTCAATAATTGCTATTTGACACATTTTTCGTGAATTTTAATTCTATGTTTTTTTTTTTTTTTTTTTTTTTTTTTTTGTAATATACAGCGTTTTTGTCCCCTCTTTCATCCCCTGGCCATTGTTGCTTTAAATAATAATAAAAAAATTAGTTTGATTATGTTAATATTTAAAATATGTATCATTTTAAAGTCTGAAAAGTAAATATATGAATAAACTGTAACTGTATTTTTTTTTTTTAAGAGATTTTTAATTTTTAATAAGAAATATATATATAACTTGTATTTTCCATAAAACTTAAGCTTAACTTGTATTTTACTTAACTTGTACTAACTTTAGCTAACTTGTATTTTCCATATTTTTTTTTCTCCAAATGATTTTATCTTACTTTTAAAATTATAGAAATGTAGAGCTTAATTTATATTTTGTCTATTTTTTTTCCACCAAATATTTTTATGAAATAATTGTTACCTACACTGCAAGTAAAATCTGTGTAAATATTTTCTTTACGTCACACTACCTCTTTGCGCAAATTTTCACTCAGCTGGATACTATGATACTATGTTTTGGATAGCGTGACGCAAAAGATAAATCAATTTATTGAAATAAATAATTTTAATTTATAATGCAAGCTCAATGAAAGTATAATTATTTGGCAGTATATTTGAAAATTAAAAGCACTGTTTCAATGTGTATATATACTTTATTAGACAAAAATAAAGTAATCTTAATGGAATCTAACAACAGATCTTTTGAAATAACACCGAGGCGCCACTGGAATTTTTGTATCATTCCTTTTAAAACTGTTATTTTGAATTTGAAATGTGAATGAAAAAGCATCAGTGAGTGTATTTTATATATCTGTCTGATCTTGAAGCTAAAAATATTACGTTTGCATTATATATATAAATAAAAGTAGAAAGTAAATGATCAAATAAGAAAATCTATGTATATTTAAACTAATTGCAAAGCGTTACTTAAAATTTGATATCATTATTTTTAACACTCATATTTCAAATTCTTATAGCCATAAAGTAGCGGTGTCATGAACTTTTAACCCGTTAAGGGTTTTTTGTACTGATACAATTATACACACAAAAAATAATACTTTAAATATTACATAAAAGACATTTTTTCCCAGAAATGTACCATGCGCATTTTTTACTGTTTTGAAATCATTCCGTTAAACAACCTATCTATTTGTAATATTAATTAAAAAATAATTAGTTCCATTCATTGATTTATATTTCAAAATATTTTTTTTTTTCAATCATTATGTTTATGTATACAATTAAAAATAATATATATAATTATCCTTAAAAATATATGTTTGTGTTTAAAGCGTATAATTATTGAATTTTCGTATTTTGTAAAAAAGACGGGAAAAACGCAAGTACTCATGCTGTAAATTACATAATATGATTACCTTTGCCTGAATAAGCATTACGATAGTTAAATAAATGAAATTAAAATGAACGATCCGTACCATGACCCTTTCTGAATAATTAATTTCTTTCTTCCTTTTTTTTTTTTTCAAAACGTTCAAAACAGGTCATTAAAATTAGAAAAAAAACGCATTTTTACTCATTATTTTTTACAATTGTAAACATACGTACTATCTTGAACTATTTAAATTAATGTTTATATTATTTTAAATAAGTTCAATAAAAGAATTATACTTATTACAAAATATGACTAATTTATTTGATTACATTTTAAGCAATAATTATTGTTAATAAAAGATAATTCTTGAATTTTTTATTGTACTTTTTTTTTCTCTCTCTTCTGTTCATATATCTCTCCTTAGTTAATATTCATTAGTAAAAATGTATTAATATTATAGTATTTTGTGAGCAGGAGAAGATTTATAAGCCATAACTAGGATATGACGAGGCGTTTCATTTTAAACACATAAAATTTAATATTCTCTTATATTTTTCTTGTTAAAAACATTTTTATGTTGTTTGTTTTCAACATAATTTTTAACATTTGGTACAAGCAAATCTAATTTTGATCTGATATTTCTTTTCAGAAATAATGATGCGGGACTCTCCCCTGTTGTAATATGAGGCATTATTCGGTATTGGAATAAAAATTCGTTTAATTTAAATTGGAGATTTCCGGGTTCTGAACTTAAGGATTTCAATCCTTTTTTAATTATTTGGACATATCTTTCGGCTTGACCATTTGTAGAGGGATGATATGGTGCAGTTAAACTATGTTTTATGCCTTTACTTTGTAGAAAATGTTCGAATTTTTCTGAAATGAATTGTGGCCCATTATCAGACACAAGGGACACAGGATAGCCATATCTGGCAAAAAGCAGTTTATAGTGTTCTCAGCCGTAGTATTAGGAACAATGAACACTCCTGTCCATTTACTGTGGGCATCTACTACGATTAAAAACATTTTCCCCATCATTGGACCAAAAAAGTCGACATGTATTCTGTTCCAAGCTGTTGTAGGCCATTCCCAGAGATGATTTTCCATTTTAGGAGGATTATGTTTTAATTTAATACAAACAGAACAGTTATTTGCTAAATTCTCAATGTCTTTATCAATACCTGGCCACCATACAAAACTACGTGCCAGTGCTTTCATTTTTACTATGCCAAAATGGCCAAAATGCAAATCTTCCAACACTTTTTGTCTATGAACAGTAGGAATTACAACACGATTCCCTTGTAGTATGCAATTATTTAGTATAGAAAAATCCTGTTGTTTATGTCCAAAAAGTAAGTAATTTGGCATCTGTGTGCCTGATATTAAATGTCGGTACATTTCTTTCAATGTTGGATCTCGCTTAGAACTTGCATATAATATCTTTGTATTTAACGGTAACGATGTGATTTGATGAATAAATAAACAATCGGATTCATCAAGGTTGCCAAATAAATTTGGTGACAAAGTTGGTGACACTTTTTCTGGTTGTAGCGAATCGGACGACGGCAGCAGTAAGTCTTCACTACGTAATGGAAGACGTGATAGAGCATCGGCATTTCCGTGCTCTGCAGATTTTTTATATTTAATATCATAATTAAATGTCTGTAAGTATAATGCGTATCTTTACATTCTAGCTGCCGAAAGTACCGGAATACTTTTTACGGGTGAAAATATGGAAACTAGGGGTTTACTATCTGTATACAGTGTAAATCTCCTACCATATAAAAATTGAAAAAATTTCTTTACAACAAAAATTATTGATAACGCTTCTTTATCTACCTGACTATACCGCTTTTCTGCAGAAGATAAAGTTCTAGAAGCAAAAGCTATGGTTTTTTCGGAGTTATCTGGCATTGTATTCGAAAGTACTGCCGAAATTCCATAAGGAGAAGCATCAGTGGCTAAAATTAAGGGTAATTTAGGATTAAAGTGGGTGAGAATCCTTTCGGAAGTAATTTCCTGTTTAATTGCATTAAATGAATTTTCACATTTTTTAGTCCACTGAAAATTTACGTTTTTACGTAATAATTCATTTAGAGGATAAGCAATCGTAGATAATTTAGGAACAAATCTAGAATAGTAAGATACTAAGCCTAGGAACGCTTTTACTTGAGTTACGTTTTGAGGTATTGGAGCATTTAAAATAGCAGAAATTTTTTCTTGCGTTTTGTGTATGCCATTTTTATCAATTTTGTAACCGCAGTATGTAATTTCATCATTCATGAAAAAAGATTTTTCTTTATTTATTTTAAGATTATATTCACGTAACCTTTCTAGCACTTGTTTTAATCGCTCTAAATGTATTTCATCAGTTTCCCCTGAGATACATATATCGTCAATAAAAACTGAAATACCCTCTATACCTTTTAAAATTTGTTCTATAGTTCTCTGCCATATTGCTGGCGAACTGGCAATTCCGTATGGTAATCGCGTAAATTTAAATAAGCCTTTAGGAGTGTTAATAGTAAGTAATTCTTGTGAATTTTCCTCTACCGGTAAATGCAAGTATGCTTGGTTTAAATCAATTTTTGTAAAATGTAATCCACCCCCTAAAGTTGCTAATATATCCTCAATTTTTGGTAGCGGGTATTTGTCAACCTTTAAAAATTTATTTACCGTGACTTTAAAATCGCCTCATAAACGAATTTTCCCATTAGGTTTTACCACCGTAACAATAGGTGTTGCCCATTTACTTGTACTAACAGCTTTTATTATCCCTTCATTTTCTAATCTTTCCAATTCTTCATTTACCGCATTCCTTAATGCATACGTAACTGTTCGCGATTTACAAAATATTGGTGATGAGTCTTTCTCTAAATGTAATTCAGCTTTAACATTTTTAATTTCACCTACGTTATTTGTAAATAAATCCGTAAATTCATTCAGTAAATTATTTAAATTATCCGAGATTTGTACTTTGTTTACCGGAACAGTTTGTAAATTGTTTGGGAATATATTAAATGTAGTTATCCAATCCCTACCTAGCAATAAAGGGAAATTTTCTTTTTTAACTAAATATAACTTAACATTCCTAGTTTTGTTTTCGTAAGTTACATTTACTCTAACAAATCCCTCGGGCTGGAAAATTTCTCCCGTGGCTGTCTTTAATTGTACATCAGCAGGAAACATTTTATGTTCTGGAAATAATCTCCGAAAACGATTTATCGGTACGGCGGAAATCGCCGATCCCGTATCAAGTTCCATTTCTGCTTTAGCACTATTTTCTATCAAAACCCAAATTTTTATAGGTTTAGTGCCTTCAGATTGTAACGACAAATGTCTACAGTATCAAGAACATTTACATTTTTCTTTTGAGTAACATTGTTTTGTGCGTTCCGACACACTTTGCTCAAATGACCACGTTTTTTACAAAAATTGCAAACTGCATTAATAAATTTACAAACATTTGCTAAATGAGAGCCATTTCCACAACGATAACAATAAGTTTTACTTTTATTTGCACTCGCAGTTTTGTTCACGTTTTGTTTACTTAAGTTATTTTGAGAATAATTTTGTTTTGGTTTCCTAACACTAACAGAAACTTTATTCAAATTCAAATTTTTATTTTGTAATTCTATCATGTCATTTTCAGTACTTTGCATAGTTACGGCTTGTTCTACTGCTTTTTCAAATGTTAAATCTTCAACCTGAGACATTAATTTGATTTGGATTGTTTCATTTTTTAATCCGCGTAAAAATTGTTCTAACAAATTTTCTGACAGCGAATCGCCTGTAAAAGCGCAATGTGTTGTAAGTTTCTTTAAACGAACACTAAAATCCTGCACAGATTCGTTATCTCCTTGACAACATTTTCTAAATTTAATGCGTTCACTGATTTTGTTTGGAATTTTACATAGATGTTTTGTTAAGACAGCTACTAATTCAGTGTAAGTTTTTGATTCAGGGAGATCTGGGAACAGTAAATTTGTAAGTAAATTATATAATTTCGGTCCGATAAAAGTTATTAAGGCACTAACTTTTTTTTCATCCTTAATATCAAACAATATAAAGTTCTGTTCCAGTCTTCTTACATAAATCTCAAACGATTCAACCGAATCATTGAATTCTTTAAAATTTTGAAACATTTTAATGAAAATATACTAGTTCTAACAATAAAAACATGCAATCTAATAAAGGAACAGAAAGAAAAAAAATAAAATAAATGTGTAAATACCTTTTTTTCTCTCTTTCCCGAAAAAATAAAAAATCGTAGACAACTAATTATCTGTGGCGCCTATGCATTTCCGGCCTGACAGTAGACAAAAACTCACCAACTGCCCGTCTCCGATTGCTTTTCGTTACTTTCGAAATATCAATTTTCTTTATGAAATAAGTAGATTTTGAGTAAACACATGTGTAGAAGATATTCCGTTCTTTTTTTATGAACTGCAGATTTCATTTTTAATCATCTTGAAGTAGATATTATTAAAATGTTGAAGAGCAAAACTTCTTTTTGCTTTTTTCTTTTTCATTTCGTCGCCAATATAGTATTTTGTGAGCAGGAGAAGATTTATAAGCCATGACTAGGATATGACGAGGCGCTTCATTTTAAACACATAAAATTTAATAAATGACTATGACAATTACAGATGAAAAATACAAGTAACATGAACGACTACATTTTAAAGACTGCGATCTGTTCTAGCAGAGATAAACGTAAAAAGGAATGAACAGATCATTGATTGGAAGTGACGTCACTTACCAACAGTCCAATAGATTAATTCAGGAATACAATGACGAAATACACCACAAATATTATATATGTTTGGGTGTGTGTAGACCTCTATGTATCAGTAGTACGCAAAAGAACTGCCTCACAAAATCTTCTTTAACTACTATGTTGAGGTGATATGCATAATTTCTATTGTAAATATCTTTAAGACCCAATCTTAAGTAAACAAAAAATATGTTTTAATTACAGATTTTGTTTGTTTCATAAGTTCGTAGGTAACCGGATAAATGCAATACTAATTCAAGAAGCTTGCAATATTAGTAGCTAAACATTAAATAATTATTTATTTATTTCCAATGGCGCGACACTTGCGAATAAGTATTAGCCGGGGAGTCACCGAATGGATAACCATTTGTGAAGGGGCAAATAAATATTATAAATTAATACCTCCCTATATATTTTGTAGAACTCTTTCAATTTACTTATTATTTTTTTTCTATTTATTGTAATACATACCTTTCAACTTTTTTTTGTTTGTTTGTTTGAAGAAAATTCAAACCTTGTTCATTTAGTATAATATTTATCGATATAAATTACTTTTAGTTTATGTCTATATTTTATAGTTTGAAAGTGATGAATAATTGTAATTAATTAGAAAACAAGTCTTAATCTATAAACCATTTTTCCTGACCGACTGACATTTATTATGTTTAGGTATGTATTTGAAAGCTTTGGAAATGCTTATATTTTGGTAATCCTGTTATAAAGTTCAGTATGATATGATAATTCAACAAACAAGGAATAAAAAAAAATCCTGAAATAAAATTCTACTATTCAGTAACCATATATCATATTTCATTGATGTAAACTGTTTTAGTTTTTGAGCATTCCATACATAAAACAAAAGTATTAATTACACCAATATATAACTATATATATATATACATATATATATTAATTTATATATATACATATATTTTAATTTATTCCTGTTTTATGTAAATAAGTGCAATTCTATCATATTTTAGTATTTTAGATTAATGACACTTATATATATATATATATATTTTAATTTATATATATATATATATATATATATATATATATATATATATATATATATATTAATTTATTCCTGTTTTACGTAAATAAGTGCAGTTCTATCATATTTTAGTATTTTAGATTAATGACACTTATATAATTTCATTCATGATTACATTTTTAAAATAAATTTCGTCATACACTTAAACTATATTTACATATTTTATTATTCTTTAACCAGTATATAGATTCACATGACAGATATAGCATTTCAAATATAAAACTTTTTACGAAGGTTTTACATTTGATATTCCTCGTATCCTTTTCATATATATATATATTCTTAAAGTAATTTTCGGATTCGATCTTCAAGACGCGAATAAAACATAGGAACCAATCATGGAAAATGATATAATGTGATTTGAGAGACATACGAGCTACGTCTCTGATCGTGAAATAGAGACTGCGTTTCTTACTGTATAAAACATAATGTCCTTATTTCTACCTGCAGATAGTCACGACCTGCAACAGTGTTTTCTGTCGTACGTGACTAGAATACAGAATAGCAAATTTCTACAGAAACATGCATTTTCGACAATATTACTTTCATTGTATTACTTTCATTTTATGCTATATGATAATTGTCCAATATGTATTTCCTAAAAGGAAAGTTATTTAAAGTCAATACCTTCACAAATGGCAGATTTTGTATTTTTATAAATAATAATAATAATAATAATAATAATAATAATTAGTATTTCAGTATATACAATTTATTAAATAATTCTTAAGAGTTTCCTACGCATCTGTATAAAAGTAAATAATGTTGTGTTTATGTTAACCCGTTAAACCACTATTAGATATGAACACAGTAGTGACGTTCCCACTATTTTTTTTCTTACATTGGTAGTTATATGTTTAATTTTATTAATACTTACTTCTGTGTGAGAAGACCCATCGCTTTCCTTAACTCCTCGTTTGAAGATTTTGTTGTAATAATAATAGTAATAATAAATTTAAAAAATGATAATGTTGTTATATAATTAAAAAAGAATACTTTAAACTACTTAGAAATATTAATATTAATTTGTTACTTTAAGCTACTTAGGTAATAAACTTGGTAATCATAGATAGAATTTGGGAATGACATTATCAAGTTTTCTTTAAAATATCAAATTTGCACAAAACCCAACTGGCAAAAATATAAAATCCTTAATTAGAGAACTTATAAAAGATAAATAATAATAATAATAAAAAAAAAAAAAAATTCAACGTTAAAAAAAAAATTGGCATCGTCAGAATATTTTCCCCTTTTTATGAGTGAGTCAAAATCATTTTACGTAATTTCATTTCACAGAAATTTGTTTAAGAAGACAACCAATGACGACTAATACACCAAATCATATTCGAATGTTTTAGATTGTATTCTATACTGTAAGTAATGTCTATATGTACTTCATAGTGTAATCAATTTAGCACAACATCAGAAATGTCTAACACCGCTTGAAATGCATTTATGAAATTTTGCGATTCAAACCGAAAAAAATGAAACTTTTGTTTGGTCTGGAAACTGAATGGATAATACTTGCAATATTCATTATTAATCATTTGTATGTGGATATAAGAAACGTTTGCTCATTTTACCTTAAATGTGAAGCCTAAAGACGGTAAAATGTATTAAAATGTATTTCACAAATATACAATAAGAATGAACAATAGAACTGGCGTTTTAAAGTAATAAATGTAAAACTTTGAATAAACACCATAAAATGCCATAAATTCGGAATAAATATTTCGGGTTGAAAGAACACACGTCAGGCAAACAAAGTAGGCATGAGTGCTATGTTGCTGCTTTCATTACAGCACTCATGCCTACATTATTCTCCAGAAGAAGGGTTGTGTGTTCTTTAGAACAGATTTTTTTTTTTTTTTTTTGTGAGATTATTGTATTTTATGGTGTTTATTCAATGTTTTGCACTTATTTCGCACAAAGACCTATTAGATTTAAGTAATTATGAATGTTTTCATGAACTATCTGTTCTATATTTATTAAAATATGAAGGAATATTTCCAAACAATAATATTTAAAATGCTAAATTTGGATCTCTTATATTTCTTATTTCGTTATTCTTATCACAACGTCTAACACACACATCCATTTACACACACAGGTAGATAGACACAACGTCATTTATAGAACAATTGCAATAAACGTTATTTCTGTGATCAGTACACCTCCAAACGAGCAAATATAAAGATAAAACATACTTTCATGTTGTTCCCTACATGAAATATTTAATTCATGTGTAAAAGTAAAAATGAAGAATAAAGAATAAAAAAATCCTTTAAATTAACAATCTTGTTAACTTAATATTTTCAAACCTTTGATCATTTGGGATAAAATTACTTTTGATGAAAAAAAAAAAACTGTCCTTAAAAGATAAAATTATTCAATAGAACAAAGAAAATTATTTTTTAAATGTATTTGAAACGTGTAGATATTAACCAATTAAAATTAGTTTCTTAAAAAAAAAGAAAAAGAAAACTAATAAAATACATTATATGTACATATAATAATGTAATATTATCTATAATAATGTAATGTAATATTTATATATAATATGTATATAAAAAATATATATATAAAATAAAATATATTATGAAATTTTTATGTGAGTTCATATATGCATTATCTATTAATGCGTATTCGCGTTTTCGATTTTTGGGGCATTTACTGTGAATATCCATGCATGTTACAAGCATAGACACTCGTGGATTATCATAAAAATACTTATATTAAATGATCATTGTTTGTGAAATTAAAATATAATCCTATAATTTAAAGATCTCCTTTCTTCAATCTCTTTAGAAGAAAATCACTCGTGTTTATGAACAATATATCTTGTGCCCATATATATATATATTTAGTTTATTTTATAAAATTTACAAACATAGAAATGTTTCTCTTATGAATGATAAAAAAAAAAAAAAAAAAAAAATCGTTGAATATTGTAGTAAAATATTGTATACTTAATCATAAATATTGTTTATTTTAAAGAAATAAACCTCATATTTTGTTCTTATACTAGCGTTTTATCTTAATGATAGACATTCTTTTAAGGGCACGTTACATGTATTATTAGAAAAGTTTAAACAAGAAATATTTGAAAGATAAACAGGTGTGTTTTTCACCACACTGTTTTTTAACGTACCTGTTTTACGGATCAATATTTTGTCTGATTAAAGGTTATTTAATTTGAATTTTTTATAAAGCTGCTGGAATGAAGTTTGATGGTAGTACAAAGAAAAATAGAAAAAAAAATTGAAAATTAATCTATAAAAAAATATTTTTATTTTTATATGTTTTTTAGCTATATATTTTGAATAAATTTGTTATTTTTTCAAATACTAACGTATTAGCAAATTTAATTAGCAATTAAATAAAATATAACAATAAGTAAGAATGGAATTTAATATTTATTTAATACTTGGTAGAATTAAAATTACTTCATTAATATTGTTTTTGATTTTTAATTTGAATATAGCATATTGTAAAAATCTTATATATATATATATTTATATAAAGTATTATATGCTTAATCAATATTATTCATTTTCCTATACATTTAAAAATGTTACTGTCACCGCAGTCTAATATTTTTATCTGCGACCGCATGTTCTTGCGAATGAGAGGATCGTCTGTTTCGCTAAAGATAACAGTATTTGTCGAATGATCTAAAGAACATGTTTACTTTCTTTTGAAATTTCTATCGCCTTAATTAACGAACTTTATAATTAAAAGCCTCTTGTTAAAAAAGGTACTCTATTTGCAAACTGGAAAATAATATTTTTTATTACACTGGTTTTCCTCTCTGTGTGACGTCATAATAAATAAATAAATAAATAAAATGTTATTGCTTTTGACACATTGTCGGTTTTGCTATTAAATATATATATATATATATATATATATATATATATATATCGCATTAAAAAAATAAAAATAATAATAATCTGGTGTGTCGCTCACACAACTTTCTCTTACCCTGGAATTTAATATTATATATACAGGTTGGAGATTAAGTGGCAAGATAACGCGTACTGTTATGTAAACTTATGTTAAACAATTCAAATTAGGCTTCGGAAGAGTTTTATATGATAATTAGTTCTATGTGAGGGGCGCTACCGTCCCCTCAACTCCCCGTTTCATATAATGCACCTACATTTATATAGAATTTAATTCGTTTATTAAAAAAAAATTCTGCTTTAAATATCTATCTATCTATCTATCTATCTATCTATACATACATACATACATATATATATATATAAATATATATATATATATATATATTAAAAGTGTTAGTTAGAAAAATTTTCTTCCATGATAATGCAGACGATTTCCATATTAGAGAAGTAGTATAACACTAAATATTCCAAAAAAAAGTTGAATTTATTCTCAATATAACTTTTTTTATCTTTTTTTGTAAAAAAGGAAAAACATTGATAACTTTATTTTAAATTATCGCAGATCGATGATTCAACCATTCGTTTTAAAGGTATTGGCGAGCTCTTTTGAAATATACTCATTATGAAAATTTACTCCCCTCGAGGGGGGGGACTTCCCCCAGGGGGAGAGAATAGGCTCCTACATACATAATTTTTATTTCCTTGTTGACTACCTCTATTACAAAAAATATATTTATTCATTTCATTTGGTTTAGTTCAGTCTATAGATGTTAAACTCTACTTACCTGCAATTTCCCCCATAAACGTAATGTATTTTAATAAATTTTGAGTGTCCCTGTACACGAATCATTTGCTTCATCTCAACGAAAAGCTAACTGTAGCATCCCTATATGATACACATTTAGAATACCGAGTTTGGAATTTCTGCTACTATTTGTTCTTGAGATATGCTGATAACAGACACACAGACAGACAGACACACAAATTATTCGCTAAAAACATGATTTTCGTATTCAGGGGACCTCAAAACTTGTAAATATGACAAAAACACAAATTCAAAAATTTAACCTTTAAAGAATACATTCTCGACCCTATGGATAAGAGAAAGGAATAACTGATAATTCTTAAATATTAAGCAAAAATTTAACGCAAATCAAACGGAAATTAATTTATATTTTATTTTATTTTAATTTTTTGAGAAAAATATTTAGAAATTATCATCATGATAATGTTTAAGAACTATTGCTAAAGCGCTATGTAAATTAGCTCTATCTAAGTTAAGCCCAGAAACTTTTAAAATGAAATTAAGAGACAGATATTTAGATATGTTTATATAAAGATTAAATTTTTTATCTCAAAATAAATATAAACGGTTGGCTAAATGTTTTTTTTTTTTTTTTTTTTTTTTTTTTTTTATCAGCGACACATTTCTGCATATATGGACTCAATATCAATTAGCTTACATTTTTATAATATTCATTTTATCCGTTAATTTGGTAGCAATATGAACTGCGGAACATGTCATATAGCTTTCAAGTTAAAGGGACGAAACTGTACCATATAAGAGCCACATGTTGTTCTATATGAATGAAAATCTAATTACACTGCTCTGCATGAAAATTGACCCCAAACCAATTTTGGAGTTCTTACGTAAAATGACCTCCTGAATCTGAATGCGACTCCCATTTTGCCTCATTACCCTCTGTTTTTTTAGGGCGCGCCCCTATTTTTAGCACTGTTCGTAATTTTATGTCTATGAATTTCATTTAAAGGGGGTGGGGGTGGTATTTTAACTATTAAATATCTTATAAGAGGCTACATTCTATAACATGAACATTTGCAATATTGGGGAAATTTAGGGGGATAGGGGTGGTTTGGTTGTTTGTGTATTCAAGCCGATTGACTTCACTAGGGACCTAGGCCTGAGGAGGAGTACCCTCCGTGGGAATATTTCTATGGGTTCCTAGCCAGTTTTTACTCAAGAGGGGGGGGGGATTTACCACTGAAATTTTAAATTTTATTTAATATCTTTTATTATTATTTATTATTATTATATTTTTTTTTTAAATGTTAAATCATTTCTTTTCCACCATGGAAATCCAATTGATGATTATTAAATTATCGAACAGTGATAAAAAATAGGACAGGGTGTGGCGTCCCGGAAAAAAAAGTTGGTAATTGTGCAAAATGGGCATCACATTCAGATTCAGGAGGTAATTTTAGAAAAAGAATCAGCAGGAATAGCACCAGTGCTCGAAGAATAAAAAGTACAGTGGAACCTGTAAAAGTGACCACCTAGGTAAAGTGACCGCCTGACTAAAGTGACCATTTTCCGAAATTTTAATTTTCATCCATAAAAAAGTAATGGGAATTTATCTGCTATAGTGACCACCTGCTTAATGTACAAAGTGACCAGTTTGTCTTTTATTATAATGATATTTGAACCTGTCCAAAGTGACCTTTACATTTTTCTCTCCCATCTACTATTTCCCTGAAATACAAAATAAACTGATTTTTGAAAGAGGTAAATGGGGAATGTTAATCTCTCCCCCCCTTGAGGAATGTTAATCCTCCCCTCCCCTTTTTTAAAAAGGATTCCTTTGTCATATGTTCTCGGAAATTCTAGTAATAAACCTGCACATGTTCATTCATTGTACTGCTTGCAAGATTTGAAACATTTAACATTGAGTTTTAGTTGTATGAACTTGTAGTCTTGAGAATATTCAGTATCTTATTGCTTTGATATTTTTCAAATTTTTGTTTTTAATGCAGTTATCTTTCTTCTTAAAGTATGGAGAATAAAAAGGATGAATCTAAAAAATCTAAAAAGTATAAAGAATTGTGTTTAAAAGATAAAATTGAAGTTATTAATTTTCTAAAAAATAATAGTCAGAGAACAGCAGCTGAAAAATTTCAAATCAGTAAAACTTGTGTATGCAACGTTTAAAAAAGAAAATCTGAATATCTGCAAAGATTTGAAGAAAATGAAAATGAGTTGATGAGTCGAAAAATTCGTAAAACCAATAATTTTGAAGTAAATCAAGCTACTTTTGAATGGTTTAAAAAAATGTGTGGGATGAATGCTCGAGTTTCTGGACCTTTGCTACAAGAAGCAGCTTCAGAGTTTTCAAAAAAACTAAATGTAGAAAATTTTATTGCTTCTAACGGCTGGTTAGTATCGTTCAAGGATAGGCATAACATTTCTCAAAAAATTTTGTGTGGAGAATCTCATGATGTTGATATGGAAACAGTAGATTCCTTTAAAAGACGGATTTCTGATTTGCTAGAGAATTACAAGAAAGAAGACATATTCAACGCTGATGAATGTGGTTTGTTTTATCGGGCAATGCCAAACAAAACATTAGCAATGGCTGAAGATAAATGTAAAGATGGAAAGATTTCAAAAGCGAGAATTACCATTTTGCTTGCTTGCAGTTCAACAGGAGAGAAACTAAAACCTCTTGTTGTAGGAAAAGCCAGAAAACAAAGATGTTTTAAAAATGTTAACATAAAGAATTTACCAGTCTCATGGTATGGAAATAAAAGGGCATGGATGACATCCTCTATTTTTACTGAATGGGTTACACAATTAAACAAGCAGATGAAGCAAAGAAAGAGAAAGATTCTATTATTTATAGATAACTGTCCAGCCCATCCGAGTGATTTGTTGTTTTCAAATGTGAAAGTACAGTTTCTACCAACTAATATAACATCGCATTTACAACCGCTAGATCAAGGACACGGATTAAAAGAGAAGGATGTATTACGTATGTTACGGAAAGGTAGTAATTTTCATCTTACAGATAGAGGGCGACCAAATCTCGAAAATACACCAATCAGCGCACATTTCTGGCTATTTGTTCGTTGGATGACTGAAGCCGAAGGGGCGGGCTTTCCCTTTCTTCCGATAAGTTTCAAAGATACTACACCAGGCGGCGATCGAATCGCTTTCCTGGACTGGGCTGAATTAATGCGGAAAGGGAAGCTTATGTTCCCGCGCTCGCTGCCCTATCTAGTTTTAATTCCTATAGACTCTTCTTCCGTGATCAAGGAATAATTCAAGCTGCATAATAGAAAGTTCTTGCTCCAAGCTATAATTTCCAGAAGAATGCAAATCAGCAAATGAAATTGCTTCATGTATAAACATCCTCGATGCCATAATGTGGGTTAATGATTCACGGCATTTGGTATGTCAAAGTACAATTTTAAAATGCTTTGAAAGATGTGGTTTTTCGCAAACAAATTTCTGATGATACTATCAGTGAATCACGGTCTGCAAATGACGACAATAGCCTTATTCAAAATCTTATAAATCACTTAACTTTTGAAAACGAACCAGTGAATGCTGAATTATTCATGAATTTTGATAGTGACTTTCCGACATGTAATACTTCTGCCGATCACGAAAGTTTGAAGCAAGACATTTGCGATATGTTTAAAAATGAAAAAGAAAGTGAAGAAGATTGTGTTAGTGAAGATGAAATCGAAGAAAATGATAATTTCTGAAGCAGAAATGTTAAAGATGTGCAAAAAAAATTAAAACGTATGCCCTAAATAAATGTCCGCCAATGCTGGATTTAGTGAGAAAACTTGAAGGCATGACTGAAAACATAATTGTTGAAAGGAAGTTTTTTAAGCAACGAAAAATTAGTGACTTTTTTCCTGTGAATGGACTTTAATAAAAGTTTATATAACTTTTTAATGAGGTATAGCCAGTTATAGAAATGTTGTGGTTATGTAACTGCATAGTATTACAATTAAAATAAAAATGCGTATTAATTGCAGTGTATCTTCTCGTTATGTGTTCTTTAAATCAATCAGTTCTTCGACTGAATTCAAAAGAAATAAAGTGAGTTTTAATTTAATTATGTATCTTCTATGTAGCAGTATATTTTAATTTAGTGAGTTATTATAATTGTTAATTAAATTATTCATTAATTAATATAGTGCATTTTTAAATATGTTTATTTTAATTTGCTTTTTTTTTGAGATTGCAAGAAATTTAAATGTGCCAATTTTAAAGAGACTTTATAAAGTGACCACCTGCGTATAGTGACCATGTTAGCCAGTCCCTAGGGTGGTCACTTTAGACAGGTTCCACTGTATTTTATAGCATTGTTATAACCATATTGTTTGGAAGTTCATTCAATTATAAAAGTTCGCGTTATATGCGTTTGATCGTAACACATATTATCTATCATAAAATTAGTACATATAATCCTAATTTTAATCCAAGATCGTAGTGACACACACAAAGAAACACAGGCATCTAACATATGTAGAGTGACGAAAATTTCCCAAAAATGGACAAATTATTTTAGCACCAGTTCAAAAAGTGAAAACCGATTGAAAATTTTTATAAAATAAATATTTTGCGTATCTGCTACATTCTAATTATATATTTAAAATGAATTAGGGTTAACTCAATGTTTTTAATCTGAATTAGCCTCTTATTATTATTATTATTATTATTATTATTATTATTATTATTATTATTATTATTATGAAATTTTCGAAAAACACGTTACAAATTTTATACTTTCTAAAATTTTTAATAGAGTTCATACCCTATGTAACTTATTGGGCTACTTAAAACGAAGAAACTTCAATGTGAATTTATGAATAGCTATTACTGTTTGTAAAATAAAAATATTTACAATTGTGAATATATAGCCAATCAGTAATTCATAATTTTATTTAATATTTTAAAATTATGAATCATGTATTTCTTTTCTTTTATTGGGAATTAAAATGTTCGGATTATTATTAATATTATTATTAGGCCTATAAAGCTAGCATGAAAGCATCCAAAATTCATCTTCAACTAACATTGATTGATTTCATTTGGCTAATATATATATATATATATATATATACATGGAATTTATATTTAAATACTACACATTCAATTTGTTTTTATTTCACAAAATTACATTATACGTAATAATTATTTTTATTGAAATTAGAAACAGTTGGTATTGATTCCAGTCTGGTATGTATATTTCATATTCATGGATAACATTTTTGGTTTATCTATGAATTTAAAATATCATAAAGAAAAATTATTTGATATTATAAAAATAAATAAATACCTACCGCTGTTTTCTTTTGAAAAGAAAATTCCATTTGAGCTTATGATCTCAGTTTTTTATAAAATCATTTCTTTGAAAAGTTTCTCTTCCCTGGCCAATTGATTATTTTTCTTTTACAATGTCTAAGCTTGTGCATAAATGACTTACAAAAAGAAATGTAGGTCAATCAATAATTTATTTCTTTAATATAACAGAGTTTTAACTTCCTTTATCTTTAAAAAGTTGATTTATGACACAATAAAAGATATTACCAAAGAAAAAAAAAATTAAACTTTCTTCAAAAATTTTAGGACAATTTATCACTATTTTGTCCGTTACTTTACGTTGATTAAAATCAATCACTCGTGTCTTAGAAGAAAGTTCATAGATTTATATCGGATTAAAAACAATTTTCTACTATCTTTCTATAATAAATTTAAAATAGTTGATAACATGAAGTAAAGATTTTTAATTTAATCAAAGTAGCCTTCTGAAAATTGATGGATATTGTTTTATAAAAAAGCTGCTTTATATATACACACACACATATATATATATATATATATATATATATATGAAACGTCTAATTATGCCACTGAAACAATAATAATAACGATTATTATAATGTAAATGTATTATATGTATAATATATTAAATAAATTAGTACCATAAAAAAAAAAAAAAAAAAAAAAAATAGTTGATTATATGAAGTAATGATTTTCAGCTTAATCAATGTAGTGTTCTGCAAATCATTGGGAATTATTTTATATATATAAAAAAAAAAAAAAAAAAAAAAGATAAAATGCTTATTAATGTCACTAATTGAATATTATAATAACGATTATATACATATACAAAGAGTCCCATAAATCTGTAGATATTTTAAGAATTCATAACTGTATAACGAATTGATAGGATTGAACGCGGCTTGCCAAAAAAAATCATTCTCGTAAATTTTTTTTTTTTTTTTTTTTTTTTTGGGGGGGGGGGGGCAAAGAAAAAATATAGTTAAATATTTTATCCAACGATAGTTAGCAAATATTTAAATTTTTTGCATGTATGTGAAAGAAAAATATGCAAATGAAAGTCCTACCAGTTGCACAACTCGTGATTAGAACAGTTTATTTCTTATTTTGCCTCCTAATTGTGCATACATACATGAAGTTTTAATTGTGATGCTGATTTGGGGAATAAAGCGTTATTGGTGAAGATGTTTTCTCTCAGGTTGCAGTTAGTAGTGTAAATGGTAATTTGTGGTGACGACGGACACATAGAATAGGATTTATATACCTGTGAACATTTTCACGCGAATAAGTACAGTTTTTCATAAAAATGTGTGATCTGGTTACACACACAGTGCCCTCTATCAGCAAATAGATTAATTATTATTATTATTTTTTTTACCGAAACAAATATCCCCCTTAACGAGAATGCTTTTTCGCAAATCGCGATCAGTTCCATCAATTCATTCAATAGATATGAATTTTTAAAATGTCTACAGATTTATTTATTGGACATATTCTATACATACATATATACTGTAAAAGCACTTATTTTCGCGAGGCTTTAATTTTCGCGATTTCCGCGAGCCCATCGTAATCGCAAAAATTTAAGCCTCGCGAAATACTTTTTTTTTTTTTTTTTTTTTTTTTTCCGCAGTAAATAAGAATTAAAAAAAAAACAGAAATTTTTCAATTACCAAAACTCACACACATTGACAGTCCGAATACGAGAAACGTGAAGGGGGTGGGGTGATTTCATTTTCGGTGCAAAAGGGGTTTCAGAAGTCCCTAGTTTGATAAATAGCATGGGAAAAAAAAACATTAAGAAAAGAAAATTGTTTGGGGTGGAATGTGCACGTTGAGCCAAAGCCAAAGTTGATGTATAAGCACCGTTGTAAGCATAAATTGTTTTTAGAGCGATGAAGAGGTGAAGACGAACTTTTCGGACAAAAGGAAATTTCTTAAAATGCCTTATGCAAAAAGGGTTCTATATTTAGGTACTTTTCAACGTTAGGATTTTTCAACTTTCGGTTCTGTTTATATAAAATTCGCGAAATCTTCAGCTCGCGAAATAACCGATATCTTCATTTTCGCGAAAATTACGGCTCACGAAAATAAGTGCTTTTACACACACACACACACACATATATATATATATATATATATATATATATATATATATATATATATACATAGATTAACCATTATATTAAAAATCATTAACCATAATGTTAATTTATTATATGTAGACCATGTCGAATAAATTAATACCAAAATTTCAAAAGAAAAATTTTAAATTTAATATTGTTTCTTGTGTTTCTCAAGAGAAATAAAAAGTAAAACCTGACAATTAATTCGTAAGACCTAATTTTTATTTTAGAAAATCCAGGTTTATGGTAATTAGTTTTGTGTTTCGAAAAATTTTTCGTACAGTTTTACAATTTTTGCTTTAACAATTAAGATATTTTTCAGGATATTAATTTATAAGATTAAAGCGAAAAATTACATTTTTATTTTGTATAGTATGAGTTACTTATTTTATTAAATAATAATAATAATAATAATAATAATAATAATAAACATTTATTTGACTTAACACTTTTACAAATAACATGAATTTTAAGGATAAAATATATCATCAATATTGAGGAATTCTTTTATATATATGTTGTCAATTTAATTTAAAGAAGAATACATTGTAAATTTTAATGGTGTTCAAATCAGACTTAATTAAAATTTTCTTTTTATGTTTAATAAAGACATAAGAATGAAAGAAAAAAAAAATACCATTACCGACTTTTACAATATGTGCACATGTCATTTGTTTCCAATTATTCTGATATATTCAGACCTGTCCTTATGCCACGTAACGAAAATCAGAAAAATCTTCCCGAGAAACTTAATATTTGACCACCACTAATTATGTAAAAGACAAACTTGTTACATTAATCATCGTTTTTATTGTTTGTTTTATTATAAAACAACTGTTTTATAAAAAAAAAAAAAAAAAAAAAAAAAAAAAAACGTTGTGTATAAACTATAAACTATTATCACTTCCTGTCAACAGTTATATCCCAAATTTTTAAAGCAAATTTAATTGAATTTAGAAACATCTGGCAAAGAAGCTGTCTAAATAACCAACCGCGTCTGACTATTTCTCAAAGGAATATAAATATTAACATAAAAGTTAAAAATAAAATAAAATAAATAAATAAATAAATAGAAGAAGAAGTAACATTAGTATAACCAATTAATTTTGGATGAAGTAAGAACTTTGAATGATGAAAACTCGACGCTGGATTCTTTGGCAATGTAATAACTCTTATAAGATCCCGGTATAATGTACAGAAATAATGTAATTAAGAAATCGTCTGATACATTAATTATATATTTTTTTTTATATATCTGTATATATATATATAAATTACGTGTCACGATGATTGTCCGGGGTAAACTCCTAAACTAAGGAACCGATTTTAACGAAATTTTGCACACTGTGTGCAGTTTGGTCCAACTTGAGAGATAGGATAGTTTTTATCTCAATTTATTGTCACAATTTTGTTTTATTGCAATTATTTGTTAATTATAGACCTTTATTAAAGTTGCTCCAAAATATCTGTGAGTTCCATTAATTTAATTGTTGCCAAAAAAAAAAAAAAATAATAAAAATAAAAAATACGAGTTCATTTTCTTTCGACATAAAAATAAATACATTTAATCAAACGTGAACGTTAAAAAATTATAAAAAGTTAAATTATGCATCTCACGAAAATTGACGTCATAATCAATTTAAAGATTTTATACACATTGATAAAGTGCTAATGTAGTTCTATCATAGATATAGTAATATATATAGATCTCTCATCCCCATGTTATCGTACAAAGATTTTTGATGCCGAAGAAAAAAAAAAAAAAAAAAAAAAAAAAAAAAAAAAAGCTTTGGAAACAGCCAATAAGTGGTATTGAAAAAAAAAAAAAAAAAAGAAAGAAAAGAAAGAAAGAAATATGAATTTGAAACTGTATCTGGAGTCTTCCATTCCCCTTTAGCAAATAAGTTATTCATAAATTTTATTTGCTAAAATATTAGTATGTATTCCCGTGTGTATTCACTCGGGGAAAGACGGCCATATTTTGGTAAAAACGTCGTCTTTTCCCAAATGAAAAGGAATAACTTTTTTCTCCCCAATAATTACTCTATTCTATATATGCTATACTATATCTATGAGTTCTATACGCAAGCGAAGTGTGACTCACTGACCGTCTATGCAGCCAAGAAAAAGATTTCCTATGTTAATTGCCCACTGGATTTTTTGTAAGAAATTATTAAAAATCGAGGAAATTTATTTCCCGATTTTAATCCTTATATTTGGGTATAGATATGTATTAGTTATCGCGGGTGTTAGATTGAATTATTTTGCTGTCAAATTGACAAAATTTTAATTTTAAATTTCAAAACTCTGTCGCCTTTGGCTTTTTATTATTATTATTATTATTATTTGGCGATCAAAAGCGTGACACGAAAATATACATGCCAGATGTATGCATCGTACGAAATGTAATATGTATTATTCATTGTACGTATGTATGGCATGTAATATGTATTGTACGAAATATTGTTTCATATTATTCATTACTCTTTTAATATAAGTTGTTAAAATAACCATGATTTTTGAAAGGAATTAAATATTTTCGCCAGATAATTTTGCGATATTCCTTTTTTTTTTTCGCCAAGGATGACAGAAATGAAATCTATTCCGCTGCAAAATATTAGTATCTTACATCAGATATTTTATTTAGACATTTGAAAACAAATTTGACTTCAAACTATGATAGAATATTTATCATTTTCCTTTTAATTAGTATATTATTAGTATATTAAAATTTAAAAGCATGGTATATAAAAAGATTTTTTTTTTTTTTTTTTTTAAATCTTATAATTATTCTTATCTTAATCCTCAATGTTTCCCATCTTTATTAACTTGAATTTACTATTAAAATTTTAACATACTCAAAAACTTCTCATCACTTCGTTAAAATACACTAAACTTTTCCAAAATCTTTTTCTATTTAAAATGATACATGTATTTACTTTAAATGTCCAATATTTCATAAGATTTCCAGTTTTAAAGTTTTAAAATATTTATCAAATTTACTTATTTTTCTGGTTTAGCCTTATTGTTTTCTTTTTTATAACTACAGCAGTTGCCCTCTTTAAAATATTTAAAATGATGAGGTCATTTTATAGTAAAATTATCCATTATAGCATATATTATATTTCACTCCTCCATAAAAATTGATTTTAAAATCGTCTGTTTCTTTTATACTTTTATTTTAATAGAATTTTAATAGAATTTAATTTATATATTAGTCATTTTAGCAATTTTATCCAAAGTAGCATTAGAAATAATATATGTCACTTCTCCATTAAAATTTATAGGGCCCTACAATAAAATTAATTTGTGCTTAATATCAACACTACGAAAATTTTTATCAATCGCTTCCAAATTTTGACCTAAGTTTCAAATCTCAACCCTGTGGGTTTTTACATCGGCTACAACGTTTTCGTCTTTGTTCGTAAATAATAATTTGACTGTACTAAATAGTTTACAGCCGTATAATTCAACGTATAACTTAGTCACAGCAACGCGTGGCCGGGTCTGCTAGTATTATATGAATTTCACCTCATAATTAAAATTTTAATTCACCAGTCACCAAATTATTATTAGAGCCAGATTAATATTGTGCAATAGTGAACTAAAATCATACAAAGAAAGGTTTCGAAATAAAATTCATAATTGACGACCCAGTTTTTATACTTCCACAACGCAGTACTGTTTTAGTACAGAATCCCTATGGACGAATTTTAAATTTTTGTCGCCATGTTGGCGATAACTTTTTATTTATTTATTTTAGCTTTCAATGGGTTACAAATTTTTTTGAGTATACTTTGTCAGACTCTGTTTTGCACAGCACCACAATGATAAGGTTTCAGTCGTTTCAGTACATTACATATTATGATCAAACCGCCAGTTCCCACACATACACATCAAAATTTCCACGTGAACGAAGTCGCGGGTAACAGCTAGTATTAAATAAAATATTCATAACCTTTCATTTTTTTTTTCCTTAAAAAAAAAAAAAAAAATAATAATAAAAAAAAAATAATAAAAAAAATCCTTTAAATAATAATAATATAATAATTAAATAAATAAAAAAAAATACTTCTTAAAAATTAAGTTAAATTTCTTAAAGTTACATATTAATTATAAAATAAAGAACACTAATTATTATCCATGTATATATTTCTTAATTTTAATGTTTTCTTTCAAAAATTTCGATGAAAAATCGTTAAACACATGTATTTTTCGGCGATTGATTTAAGTTTAATTCATTTAATTTAGCTAATTCTATACTTATTTGGGCAGCGAAAAGCATTTCGTTTCATTTTACAGCATACGTATTTGCATTTTCACCACACTGCATTTTTTAAATACGTAAATTGGATAATTTTACGCTTTAAAAACAAACATATATTTTTATAAAAAAAATACAAGTTTTTTTTTTTTTTTTTTTTTTTTAATTAAATTCTTTGCCATAATGTTTGGAATAAAAAATAAATAAATAGATATTTCCGTATATAATTCCGTGAATGAATCTAATTATTTTTAATTAATGTTGCAAATGGAAATTTTGTTTAATAGAGTGATTTCAAAGTAGTAAACATTGTGCATTTTAGAATTAAAAAGATAATTGTATTTTTGGTAATAATAAAACTACTGAGATTTTTTTTTAAACAGTTGATTTTCTTTCTTTTTCTTTTTAATATTCTTGTTTATAAAGACCGTAATTATTTGCTCTAACTTTGTTTATGCGTTAAAAACACTTGCAAAAATATTTATCAAATACTTTTATGTATATATTCCACGAAAAAAAAAATAATAATGATAACAATTGCGTTCTTACATTTTGTTATTTTTTATCGAATGCAAAATTCTTCATTTTCATTATAAATGTATTTTTAATACCTTTAAGATCTTTATCGTACTTATTATAAGAAAAATAGTTATTATAAGTATAAATAAACATGGCTTTTCATTAGTATCTTAATTTAATATTCAGTTCTAAAACATATTATTAAAACGAGTAGCAATCACTAAAACTGTTAATCTTTTGAAAGGGGCTGTGACAGCATCTGTCACACTTCACCATAGGATTTCGGAAGAGCCCCTCTCAAAAGGTTAAACCTCTCCACTTGGGGAAAAAAAACTTCTATCCTTTGCTGCAGTTTTTGAATTAATCGTTTCATTCTATTTACGAATTATACAGTAAAATCTGTTTTACATAAGTACATGGAATTTGGCAACTTTGCACAAAAGTATGCGATAAACATGCTGAGAAAAAAAATCATGCATCAAAGTATTATTTTAGGTGGTATTCAATCCGAAAATATTTCTATTATTAATATATATATATATATATATATATATATGTAATTGAAAACTATCCATGGCAAAGTTATTATATTTTTTTGAGATATACAGGGTGAATTTTTTTTTAAACATGCACAAGTTAGATCCATCTGATTTAACAACTGAAGTGGAACAAACTTGGTATGGATACTAATTATGACAAGGAAAGTAGGATTCCGTAAAAAAAAAAAAAAAAAAAAAAACTTTCAAATATCGCCGATAGGGATATTTGTAGCAACCAAATTGTAGTTTACCAAACCGATAATCACCATAAAACACGGTTATCAAAGAAACATTAACATTTTGGCTTTAGTAAGCGATATCAGTACCACTAAATTGGGCAATAAAAACATGTAGGTAGCTCTGCAAGTTATTCTAAAGTGAAGTGAGTCAACTCAAGTGAATATGCGACTCAGATTACTAAAACGCTGTCATATTGAATGTATCCCTTGTAATTCTCGCTGGGAAATACAAGATATATTCCTTGCTGGGAAAAGGAATGTAGTGAATAAGCTTAACAATTCCCTGCAATTTTGTACGCGTAATTGTTTTTCATTTTTTAACATTTTGCTTTGTACATCGCCATAAATATCTCCACCGGCGATTTTGGAACTTTCACGGATTTCACTAGTTTCTTCCTTTTCATATGAACATTATTCGCCATACCAAATTTGACGTTATTTCCTTTGTCAGATGGAGCTACAGGTCGCTTCAAAATACTGTCAGTTTTCTACCGTTTTATGAAATACATAAAAAATCAATTTCAACTGTTTTTTTCCCCTGATTATTTAACATTAAACTTAAAGATGTAAGAAAGAAAATTTATGGTTATAACATCCTTATCATAATTAATAGTAATTAAATGAGATGATATTATGAGGTTTGCGAAGATGAAAACTTCATCTTAAATAATCTATCAGATAACTAAATAGATAAATTAGAGCACGAGACTTAAATATGGACAGCAAATAACACTTTTATTTGACTTAAATCAAGGGAGTGGGTTTGTACCAGGACTCAATCAAATAATTAAATAAATTAGAGAAATATAAACTGGTAATCTCACCCAGGACAAACAACAGAAGAAGGTTAAATACTGCTCTCGTTGGTCACTAAAAGATGTGAACACAAACCTGCCGGCTGGATTCCCACGGCACGACAAATTCTGCACACAACTTTTTTATAGTCTATAACTCCACAATATTCATCAGATTAACAAACTCCACTAACCGAATAACTCCCCCTCACTAACATAAGAATCTAACTCATCTACTGCACAAACTATAGCATAGGCTAGCATAAGAACTATCCCATCTTCACCACACACTCTACAAAAATACCTTCCTATCTTTTATTCAATCGACTGCAATCTCTTCACTTTAACAAAACTTTAAAGCCGCTTCGTATTCGCTTACACTCCACAACTTACTTCCTTCGTTGCCGCTCTATACTGACGCAAAATCGTTCCAATCTAATCTGAAATTTCGCAGACTGCTGTCGTCGAATCATTCTACTCTCCCATCTATTGCGTCACCGGGAGTCGCTGGATCCAGCTCAATTTGAAAAACGGTGGTGACCTACAATTGTCTCAACCTTACAATTTTTGAAGTACCGTTGGTACAAAAATGTCGGAAAAAGATCAGAATTTTTTTTTTTTTTTTTTTTTTTTTTTTTTCTGAAAATATAACTTATTTTTTATCTTATTCATAGCCTGTCGTAAATTGATGATGATTATAAAAGGAATATTTTTTTTTTCTCATTACAACACAAAATTACATTACACATAGCGTATTTAGAATGTCGTTTGCTTTGAATGTCATTTTTGGAGCAAAATTCTCTTTGACCTGAAGATCTAACAAATAACAGCCATTGACATCTTCTTCTTTGGAGATGAACTTTATTTAACACCTAAATGTTCTGTCCCCTCCTCTTATTGCTTCCAATTTGTGGTGATACGTTATGTCCATTTTCAAAAGGTTTTAGTCGTACTTTCTTCTTAGGACTTACCTCAATCACGTAGCCTATGGTTAACTTGAGTTCGCAATTTTCCTTCTAAGTTAAATGCCGTTATAAATACATCTGCGCAATAATATGTAAATATATGTTCTTATTATATTTTAATCACATTAAAAACTGAGACAGAAAATATACAATAAAAAATATACATTTTAAAATACTTAAAACACAAAAACATAAATTTAAACGTTTCGAGCCTATTACAGGCTCCTCATCAGTAAAAACATCAAGTGCAAATGATGAGATGAACAACAGACTTTATGTGAGTACAACGTATTCATCAGGAACTGCGCATGCTTCATTAAGTGGAGAAAAATGTTGATTTGTGTACCAGCCCTCCAGGAAAATTCTTGAGTGATAATTTAAACAATTAGATACGATTATTTTAGTATTGTTAAAATCAGGCAAATGGTCAGTTTCTATGGCATGTTGAACTATTTTTGAATGTATATCACGGTTTTTAAAATTTGTTTTATGTTCCTTAATTCGAGTATGAAGAGAACGGCCAGTTTGACCAATATAAACTGAACTACAAGATTTACAAGGGATATTATAAAACAACACCAGTACGGGAAAAAAGGGGGGATAACAGTTTTAAAATTTGAAAGGAAATTACGAATTAGAAATTGAGGTTTATAGGAAACAGATAAATTAACAGTGCGTAAAACTCTGGCAATAGATTCAGAAATATTTTTATAGTAAGGAATAGTAACAAACGATTTAGGTGAATTAGATGAATTAGTTTTATGATTATCCTTATTAAAATCATACTCTTTTAATTTTCTTTTAAGCCAGCGAGAGGGATAATTATTACGCTTTAAGTCCGAAAAAATCCTTATTTTAAAATACTTAAAACACAAAAACATAAATTTAAACGTTTCGAGCCTATTACGATGAGGAGCCTGTAATAGGCTCGAAACGTTTAAATTTATGTTTTTGTGTTTTAAGTATTTTAAAATGTATATTTTTTATTGTATATTATCTGTCTCAGTTTTCAATGTGATTAAAATATAATTTTACTACGAGATGTAATGATTTTTAAATATTTTATATGTTCTTATATTTAACTGTAAACTATAATTTTAATATATTTAAACTCGAAGAAAGAAACATTTTTGTGATTTCTGAAAATGCTTTAAAATTAAAGGGAAAAGTTTCCAAAGAACATACATATAAAAAATTTTTAAATTATTATTATTATTATTATTTTAATACATGTTTGTAAATTGTTTTCTTAATGTAAAATATATATTACACGTGTTATTTTAACCACTATATCTTTTAAGAGATAACATATATGACAAATATTTCCTTTGTTACATTTTTCAAAAATTATAAAACACTATCTTAATATATCAACTGTTATCGAATTTTTGAGGCGTACGGCCGACCTACAAATACACTATGTTCAATAAAAAAATCATATATTTTTAATGCTTTGTTATTAAGTAATTGAAATGTAACTGATTTTTCTGTAACAGAAACAAGATATAACAAGCAGTACTTTTTCAAAATGTATTATGTGGTTTTACTAGAAATAATGTCAATAAGGCTAAAAAAAGAAAAAAAGAAAGAAAAAAGAAAATGTATTGATTATTTTTATGACGTAAATGCATGATATATATAAAGACTTCTTTTATCTCTCATAAAAGTTTTAAATATTACTGGTATAGAAAAGTCATGCAATTCATTTGATGCAATTCATTCTTTTCAAAAATTAAATACAAAACTACTTAATTTAACACTGTAATTTAACACCTTTCTTTGTTTTTACTGTCTTGTCATGATCGTAAAAAAAAAAAAAAAAATCTTTATATTATGAATGAATCAAAATGCAACGGTCTTTATTGTGGGTTAGCGTGACTTTAGCTTGGACGTGAGTTGAATGAAATTTTCACTCGGTGTGTATTACTTCAAAAATTTTTTTTTGTTACTTTTTACTTTTACTAACCTAATAATACTAAATTTTAAATTTACTATGTTATTTTTTAAGTTAAGTGTAACTATTAATTTTCTAAAGAAATTCACAGATTTTATACGAATTCTAATAAAAGAAATTTGAGTATATTTACAAATGGTAACCTAAAATGAAATATTTATTTATTTATTTATTTATTTCAAAAATAGTGAGTTGAAGGTAAAAAAGAAATAATTACCTTAATGTATCAAACGAATTTTTATATCATATTTCGGTAATATATGCATATAAAGACTAGGTAAATCAAATAATATGTAAAACGTATTTGAAATTTGCATTATAGTTTTGAAACATATTGAAAATTTTTAGAAAAACATATTGCAATTTCAAATTTGTTGAAAATGCAAAACATTTCAGTTTTATTACACGCTTTATAATAATAATAATAATAATAATAATAATAATAATAAAGAATTCTTTAGTAAAATAATCGTTTCTAAATGTCTTATGTTAAAATATTATTCAGAACCAACATTATATAATTTTCAAGTATAATGTTTAAATACACTTTTTTTTTATTTTGTCATATGATGCTCCAAATGAGTTTTTAAGTTACTGCTGGATAATAAAAACAGTACATAGCATATATTTCGAAATGTATTTAAAATATTTCTCCCAAATTACAATACTGAAACATTTATAGACATATAAAAAAGCTTAAATTTTTTTCTTAATTTTCAAATTATATTTTACCGAAGTAACAGAATAATATCGCTAACATTTTTTTAAATGGCACAGTGATATAAAATAAATTAAGTAACATGTTTCTTACGTAATGTTCCAAGAACAGAGTTAGGAGAAGAAAAGTTAAATAAATAACAAATTAGTAAAAACAAAATGTCGAAACTAATTATAATACGAAACTAATTATAAATTAAAGGAAATAACATTTTTATTTTTGAAATCATAAAAAAAAAAAAAAAAAAAAAAAAAAAAAAAAAATCATTCAAAAAGCTGAGGTATGCGGCAGAATGCTTAGATACTACATATATTTTTTTAAAGGTAAAATGATAAATTCGTACTTTGAAAAAAAAGGTGTATACTATAAATATTTCATACCAGTTACCAGGGAATGTTATATATATTTTAAAAGGATTATTAAAAGCGAAAAATAGTATATTCATTCTCGGAAATATATGTAGAAAAATTCCATGTATTACGTATTTCAGAAAATGTAGATTTTTCACATTTTACACAGAAATTATCTTGAGAAATATAACTGAAAAAATAACTTTAACCGAAATATATTTGAAAGCTGAAATATTGAAATATTTCTAAAATTATTAATATTTCTTAAAATCTTAAAATAGAAATAATGCAAATGAATCTAATGCATATAGAAAACCTTTTAGCTTAAATCATATTTTCTTTAAGTCCATACTTTTAGATATAATGTACTGACTACTAAAATGTGTAATTCTAAATCATATTTTCAAGTTAATGTACTGTTTCTGAAATAAAGATTAAAGAATTTGAAATCTCATTCAGAAAGAAAAGTAAAGTTTTGGAAAAGAACACTTGTGTTATTAAAAATGTACTTTTTTTTGGAACTGCCTTAAAAGTATTTCGCAGAGATTCTTTTTATTTTTATATTATTGGATAAGAATAGATAATATTTTTCTTGATAAGCTTTGAAATTTTCTTCTTATTTAAAGTTAAGCTTTAAAAAAATTACTTTTTTTTCCCAACCATTAATATTTAAATAATAATACTCATTACTTCTTTCGAGTATTTCTGTTTATTTAAATTGATTTTATCGTTCAAAAATGTTGGATTGTAAACAAGAAGTTGTCTACGTCTATGTTTATTTCGTTCCATATATGTAGAAATTTTTAAAACACTAGGTGGCTCTGCCCCCTTCTCGCTCCGCTCACCAACCCCCGAGGTAAGCTTCACCTCCCCCCGACCCACTTTGCTTATTAACACATGCAGAGCTGTACCCGCCTATTCGCTGCTTTCCTTTCACTGAATAGGAATATTAATAGCGCATAACACAAGGCAAAAGTAGAAAATTATTATAAAAATCCCCATATTCAATGTAAATTGAAATATATAATATTTAATAGCACATTATTAATTTTTATGAAAATTATGCTAAAAATCAGCAATTATTTTTATGGAAAGAAATTTATAATAACTAGGCCATTTTGCATTACAGATTTAGTATATGATCCTTTTTATTTCTATTTTACAACCATAGATCCGGACCGCGGCACCCCAGTCGGTAGAATGCCGAGCTCGTAATTCGAAGATTGCGAGTTCGGTATTCGAGCTGGCCAAAGACCGTCGTGTACACTAATGGTGGCTGGTGCACGTAAAATCTGTCGTAGTCGCAATATTTTCCATGTTCTCATCCAAATTACACTTTTTGGGATCACGGAAGCGCAGGACCAACCCCTTCCGTGTAGAATAAAAGGTGGTGGCATATCTCCGGAATATCCCTAGGGGTGCGTCCCACACCGTCGTCAATTATCCCTAGCGCAGTAATGGTACGACGTCAATCATAACCGTTGTAACCAAGTACGTAAAGTTCCGAGCTCATAATCGGAAGATTGCCGTTTCGATATTTGAACCGGCCAATGACCGTCGGGTACATTAATGGTGGCTGGTGCATATAAAATCCGCCGTGGCCGCAGAGTCCTCCATGTTCCTGCCAAAACTATCCCTCTGGGGATCAGCAAAGCGGGGGAGCCATCCCCTCCGTGAAGGGTGAAACTTGTAATGGCATGTCTCAAGAACATCCCTAGGGGTGTGTCTCAGACCGTCGCTAATTACCCATAGCGCAGTACAGGTGCGACGTTAAGCCCAACCTACTTACCTACAACCATGGATCATATATTAATTTTCACGTGTAAAATAACTTCCTGACAGAAGAACAACGTCACTGGGAGAAACTTTTTCCGAGGTGGCAAATAGAGTACCTTCATAAACCTGTCGTTTTCAGTTAATAACTTATATAAATAAAGTGATAGATATTTCTAAGCAGCTGAAGTGTCTTCCTTGCAGTATTCGGAACTCATTGATACCTCTCATGACGCGAAGGACCCAGCCCTTCGCGAGAATATGCTGTCGCAGACAAAAAAATTTGACGCCAGCGACAGTAACTTTTTTTTTTATATATAGAGATAAGTTAATATTTATTTGTAGAAATAAGGGCTTTTATAATATTTAATAAATGCTAGTGTGCTAATTCGTCTAATGGTTATTTTGTTAATCATTACTTTTGGAAACTTTAACATATATCGATTTTTTTTTTTTTATTGCTATAGACGGTATTATTGTGGTCGGCAAATATGCTATTTTAAAATATCATTAAATTATGTAGTATAATCGATACGTACATTCTCACAGTAGTGTAAGTTTTTAATAAAAATATTTAATAAACTGAAAAGAATTCAATTAATAATTAAAAATTATGCAGTTTTCTACGAGTCTGCAAGCAGAAAAATGCATTTAAAAACTATATTACATAAATTAAATAATAATAATGACATTATTGAATTCTTTCAAAGGATATGCAATACAATACATTCTACAATAAACACGTAAAAATAGCAATAATAATATTAAAATAACATTTTTAATTATAAAGAGATTTCTTTTATATTATCAAATTATTTTACTTATGATATCTTTTGAAAAATACATAAATAAATACATAAAAAATAAATAAATAAAATAAGTAAATAATAATAATAATAATAATAATAATAATAATAATAATAATAATAATAACTAAAATGATTGTTGATTAAGCTTATTTGTAATTTTAAACTCAAAGTTATTATTTAGAAAGATTTTTGTTAATGTAAATAAATTTAAATAAAAAAGGAACCTTTTTCATCAGTTTGTTTTAAGTTTATTTAAAATTAACTTATATTATTATTTTCTGTTAATAAATATATAATGAAGAAATTAATTTATTTCTTTTGGTGGGGAAGATTTTTTTTTTTATTATTATTATTTATGTATGTGACTGCATGCCGATTATCAGCATATCTCAAGCACAAATAACAGAATTAAGTTCAACTAATGCATACACAATGATCATATATAATTTCTATGCATAAAAAGGATGTTTACGTAGAATATCGTGTGAAAATCATTGAATTAACGTTTATTATTAATAAGCACAAAAACATGCTTTATAGAGAATATAGTATGATTCGTATTAAGAATTATACAGCCGTACAGAGTGTGTGAAGTATTTCTTTAAAATAAAGTCAGACAAATATTTTGATAAAGTTTCATTTCTCCATAATAAAATTCAAAACAAAATAAGCTGTCATTATGGAATTAACATATACTCGAAATTAAAATTACGATAGGCAAATGTTGTTGTAAAAAAAAAAAAAAAAAAAAAAAATATATATATATATATATTAAGGGTTAATTTTAAGAGAAACACTGCTTTCCTCGATGATTTATTTTAATATATTATTTCATTCAAAATGGTTTTGCTGCTCAATTAAAGCCCGAACTATTTAAAATTGTTATTGTTAGCTATATTGTTTTACGAAATCGATGCAGCTTCCACAGCTTTATGACGTACTTGCCCCCTGATGAGTTAATACGTCTATGTTTAAATTGTTTTTGTCTTTTATTGGATCATAACATGTATCGCAACCTTTTTGTAATAGTTTATATTTATATATATATATATATATATATATATATATATATATATATTATACGTGTGTGTGTACATATATTGTACTGGAACTAAAACAGTTCAAATATGTTTTAATCTTATATATATATACAAATATAAGATTAAAATATATATATATATATATATATATATATTTATATATATATATATATATTATATTTGAGCGGTTTTAATTCTAGTTCCTTATATACATACTCTTATATACAAATATTAATATGAATATATATGTACATATAAATAGTTATATGAACATGTCTTTATAAAAACTATAAATTATATATTATATATACAATACATGTATATATGTATACATATTTATATAAACTCTATTATACCAGTTTTCATGAAGATGTTAACAAAACATAATAAAGGGATATTTCATACATTTATTTATTTATTTATTTATTTTTTGTGTGTGTGTCCAAAATTGTATTTTCGATGAATTTTGTAAGACATTTCTCAAATTTGATTATGGATATTGTTAAGAGATGATCGTAGAATGTTAAACAAATATTTTTCTTGCATAAATTAAACATGACAAATAATTACAGCCATAAACAACAAAACTTTTTTTTTTTTAAAGAAATTCATTTATATGAACATTTTAAGTAGTCAAAATTTCTTAATAGTTTGATTATAACTTAATTATCAGTCCCCTTTTCAATTGTATAAAGTATACTTATTACTAATGTTCAAAACACTTCTTTAAACAACATATCGAATGGGCATTTTATTGAAAAAGTGTGTTAAATATCTTTTTTTTTTTTTTTTTTTTTTTGGTGCTATTTATTAAAAGAAATTGTATAAAAATAAAATCAAAATCAAAAATTATTGAAAATAAAGAATTTAATAATTTGTTATAAACACCTAAATTTTATGTAAAAAAAAAAAAAATTATTACAATTTTGCGAGCAAAATAATATTTTTCATAAGTTTTTCATTAAATCCTTTACAATCGATATCGTTATATAAACATAAAGAGAAAAATTATTTACAGCCGTCCAAATATAAATATTTAAAAAACGATTCAAATATAAATATACACACAAAAAGTAAAAGTTTAAATATTACAAAAAGGGCAAGTATGTATAATGCACAATTTTTACCATTTTGAAAACACTCCGTTAAACAACATTTATATTTGTAACATTAATTAAAAAATAATTAGTTTTATTCAGGAATTTATATTTCGAAATATTTTTTTTTAAACATTATGGTTAAGTGTATAATTAAAAATAATATGTATAATTATCCCTAAAAATGTGTTTCTGTGTTTAAAGCGTATAATTATTCAATTTACGTATTTAAAAAAATGCCCTGTGGTGAAAATGCAAATACTTACGCTGAAAATAATGTGATTTTCTTTGCCCGAATAAATATTTCCATAGTTAAATAAATGAAATTAAACTCAATGATCCGTACCGTAACTCTGTTCAGTGTAATTAAGATATTTTTCTTTTTCATTTATTTATTTTTAACTATCAAAACAATTCATTAAAATTAGAAAGTTGCGTACGTTCACTAATTATATTTTAATGTAGTAAATAATTTTGAACCATTTAAATTAATGTCTATATTATTTTAAATAAGTTGAAAAAGGAATTTATACTCCTTATGGAGTATCAATAATTATTTTGATTGCGTTTTAAATAAAAATTATTAAATTATTATGAATAAAAGATAATTATGTCTTTTTTTTTTTTTTTTCTATTTTTTTTTTTCTTTATTTCTGTTTTCTTTATCTCTTTTTCCTTGGTTAATATTCATTAGCATAAAAGTATTAATATTATATTTATATGTGTGCGCATGCATTTTTTTTTTTTTTTTTTTTTTGTTCATTAAATATTATAAGGCTAAAAAAAAAGCATTACTTATCTATTTTTTTTTTTATTTTTTTTTAATATATATAATAAGTAAATTGTTTGATTTAAAAGTTTTAGCATATAAAAAAGCAACATTTAAGTGCGATATATTTTTTAAAAAAGTCGGTATATTAGTTTTTGAGGAATCTTGCTTATTGATTTTCTGAAGGTTTTCCGAAAATGACTATAAATCGGCTGAAATTTACCAAATTTTTTATTGTAATTTTTTTTAAAATATTGTTTAAATGTTGTTTTTTTATATGTGCTCAAAAGTTTGAGAGGAAAAAAAAAGAAAGAAAGAAAAAATATTAAATCTGCTTTTCTTAGCCTTTAAAAGTCATGTATCTTTTTAATAGTAAACCAAACTTTATTCTCGAAAACTGTTTCTCCGCTGATTGATCCCGATTATTCTTTTCTGCATGATTTTGTAAGGCAATGAAATTACGTATTATTATTATTATTATTGTTAATTTCCAATTTTATATTTACTCTTTTTTTCCCCTCAAGATAAATTAAATTGGTTTAAACTGTAATTTATATATATAAGATTTTCTACTTTACCATTATATGCTGTTATAAGGAAAATAGCAAAATAGTACGAGCAAATATTATATATATATATATATATATTATTTCACATGATTAGGTAAGAATAAATTAATAAGCGAAACCAAAATTTAGGATTAAAAAAATAATTAAAGACATATTCAGCATATCTATAACATATATATGCATTCTACCCAATTTTAAGATATTTATTCTCTCCAAAATCCACAGTATTAATTTTAATTTTTATAATATTCTTAAGTTTATGTCGTTTTCTTACTCTAAATGGAAGACTATCTGCCTTTCTCTCTCTCCCTTTCTTTTATTTTTATTGCGCAAGTGCATATGTGTGAGTGAAAAATATTTCTTTCCAACCACGTTCCAAAATCTGCATTATTTATTTATTTATTTTTTCTTAACTTTCTCTTCTTTTTATTTTTCTCCCTTTTGTTAATCCTTGAGATTTTATTACAATTCTAATATATCATTTCTACTTGACTGATTTCTTTATTGATATAGTCTCAGCTTCATTTTAAGCCTTCTGTATTTGCAATTCAAAAATACATATATAAAAACTCTTATTTTAGGCCTGTTTCTTACAGTAACTTGATGATTCGTGCCTTTTTGGTATATTTTATGCCCTTATTTCACAAGTTATTAAATTCTCATTGAAATTATCTATCTTTTAAACACTTGTGATGTATTTCAATATGTAAAGTTGTGGCGTTCGCGTTTCTGCAAACGCCATCTTAACTTAAATACTTAGATTACTAAGAAATCCAGAGACTTTAATTGAACAACAAATAAAAGTTTATTGAACCAGATTAATGGGAGGGCAGCCTGGAAGATAGCTCTTATCTCAGTCAGCGTATTACTAAATCAAAAATATACAAATCAACAATTTAATTATCTTAAATATCTCACCACAGCAGATAGTCGACGGTGTAGCGACGGTCGCACTCGTACTCCAATACTACGGCTTCACTATGGGACAGATGATTCCCTTCTGTCCCAGCTTGAACTTTCCGAAAACTAGTAGACGCTCACCAACACTCAACACTACTTAACTTCACGCCACTGAATCTCCACTACTCTACTGTTCAATATCTGTCAAACTAAGATTCATCACAACCACTATAATATCCTGCGACATCCACTATACGATCCTCCAACATCCACTTTACGATCCCCCAACATCCACTATACGATCCTCCAAAATCCACTTTACGATCCCCCAACATCCACTATACGATCCTCCAACATCCACTCTATCTACTAAAACAATCTCTATTTTTATACTTCTTCCTACACCCTCCTTTCACTACATTTCAATCCGTACTTTTAAAAATCATTTCTAATTTAACTAATATTCAAAATCTAAGTCTTTTAATGCAGCACCCTGCAGACACAAAACTACTCCGACCTCAACCGTCACCGAGTCACTGGCGACGGAGTGATTTTAACCGTCCCCACTTCCTACCTTGCTGGATCAAGCTTAATTAAAACAACTGTGGTGACGTTCTGACGTGTCAACCTCACAGTCCCCCTCCAAGAAAAAAAAAATTAGTCGGGAAAATCCCCAACGGATTTGAACGAGTAAATTTAAAGAGCTTCATTCCATCTCTAACTATCTCAAATCTCTGAAGTGTGAGTGCAGCCGTCACTTAAATTTTAACCGGGTCAGAAAAACTTAAAAAAAATTTTTGCTAAGTCCCTGAGCGAAAACTCGGGGACGCAAAAAAAAAATTATTTAAAATTTTAAATAAAAGGCGTACATTTACCCCGAGAACTCCGGGACTCTGACTGAGCTAAAACCAGGCTTACAGTAGGATGTACACACGTCTCCCTGTTAGGCCAGGGAGGCAAAATATTAAATTCAAACTTGATCATGCGTGTCTTTACATAGTAAGTCGCTTGGGACAAATGCGACACTTAAAGTTTGTTATAATCACAAGAATAATTGTTCTTTTTAAAGAAAAACATGAGAAAGTCTTTATTAGTAGGAGTGTACTGGCTGGACTGGTATCTGGAGCTTTACGTCTGCAAGGGAGATGACTAAACGAAGGATAGGATGAACTTTCTTCATACTAGAGCAGACGTCGGAATGTGCAGGCTGTCCACATCCAGGAAAAATAACTTTTTGACATCAAATTAAGAGATCTTTCACTTTAGATAAAAATAGTTTTAACATCAGATTAAGAGAATAGTCTATCAGAGTGTGTCTGAAATTGGAAAAACTTTTACAGTATGCATAGTAAAAAAAAAATAATTCATCTCTGGAAGAAACTGAGACATGTTCGTCTCTATTAACATAATAGATAGGTTACATACAGAAATATTTCTCCCTCCTTAGCTAAAGCATAAGCGGAAAAAACTGAGCAGTTAGTCTTTTTAATGTTATATGGTTAAACACGCTTTTTATGCTTATAGCTAAAAAAAAACAGTTTTTTTCCCCTCTAAAAGTACATACAGATAAACTTTTAGACAAATATTCAAAAGTTTTACAAATACAAATATGCAGTTTATAAATACATCATTTATAGAAAGACAAAAGAAAAAGGGGGGAAATTTACAAAGGGTAAAAAAAAAACAGTTTATATTACCAGCTTTCTGCAGGTGATGGCTACAAGGTAAAATAACTTAATACATACATAAAATAGATATTTAAGAGAGAACAAAAATGTTGACATTGAAGCAGAAAATGAATTTTGATTTGAAAGTTCATGGCTAAATTAAATTTTGTATTTTTAGTTTGGGAAAGTCCATAACTTTCGTAAGAGTTCTTAAAATATAAAGTCCCAAAAAGGCTTCAAGTTATGTCGAACATTTTGTACAGCTCTGACAGAAATGCACTTGTAATAGAAACAAAATAGAGAACGGTATCACCTGATGTGAATTTGCAGCTGTAACTTCAGGAAGGTTAGTGGTCTTGGTGAATGTGCTCGATGTACTCATCAGCTAGGCCACAGGGTTGCAGGCTTTCAGACCGGGGTCTAGGGCTATCCCAAAAGTCTTGTACAAAGGCTTGCTCGGCAGGTGATTCATATGGCTGAGCATGTTGTCGGAGTCTGGCTTGACGCCGGGTATTGAATCGGTGGTGTAAAGAGAACTCGTCTATGCCGACCGAGTCAGGGGCTGCTAGGAATTTCTCCATGTGCCGTCCGCTAGCTGATGAAGAGGGTGGAGGTCTTTTTCGAACCCTTGCCTTTCTCTTAGGTCGGAAAGAGTCGGTGTGCACTGAATCTGGAACTGCTAGTACCTTCTGTAGGCGATGTGTTCCAGAGCGGAGCATTCCTATAACGGAGCATTTTACAAAAATGAAATTTGAATTTTGACAGAGTTGTATGCAGAAACAGTACAGATTATGGTGCACTTTGCTCCATGTTAAGCCTTGTAAAATCAGTTGTAATAAAATTTAAAGAAAGAAAAAAAAACATTCAATCAGCATTTTTCAATATAATTTTCAAGAAGTGCGATATATTTAAAAAAAGTCGGTATATTAGTTTTTGAGGAATCTTGCTCATTGCTTTTCTGAAAATTTTCTGAAAATGACAATAAATCGGCTGAAATTTTCCAAATTTTTAATGTAAATTTTAGAAAGTATTGTTTAAATGTTGTTATTTTATATGTGCTAAAATTTTTGAGAGGAAAAAAAAAGAAAGAAAGAAAAAATATAAAATCTGCTTTTCTTAGCCTTTAAAAGTCATGTATCTTTTTGATAGTAAACAAAACTTTATCCTCGAAAACTGTTTCTCCGCTCATTGATCCCGATTATTCTTTTCTGCGTGATTTTGTAAGTCAATGAAATTACGTATTATTATTATTGTTAATTTCCAATTGTATGTTTACATTTTTTTTTTTTATTTTCTTCGTGATAAATTAAATTGGTTTAAACTGTAATTTATATATATAAGCTTATAATATAATAATAGCTTATAATATAATAATAGCTTATATATATAATAATTTATATATATAATGGTGAAGTAGAAACTACTTCACCATTATATACTGTTATAAGGAAAAAAACAAGATAGTACGAACAGATATCAGAATTTTTTTTATTATTTATATGATTAGGTTAGAATAAATTAATAAGAGAACCAAAATTTAGAATTAAAAAATAATAATAATAATTCAATCATATTCAGCATATCTATAACATATATGTATTCTACCCAATTTTAAGATATTTGTTCTCTCCTAAATCCACAGTATTAATTTTAATTTTTATAATATTCTTAAGTCTATTTCTTTGTCTTACTCTAAATGGAAAACTTTCGTCCTTTCTCTGTCTCAATTTCTTTTATTTTTACTACACAAGTGCATATATGTGTGAGTGAAAAATATTTCTTTCCAACAAGGTTTCAAAATCTGTGTTTTTTATTTTATTTTTTTTCCCCTTAACTTTCACTTCTTTTTATTTTTCTCCCTTTTATTAATCTTTAAGGTTTTATTACAATTCTAATATTTATTTTCTACTTGACTGATTTCTTTATTGATATAGTTTCAGCTTCATTTTAAGCCTTTTGTATTTGCAATTCAAAAATACATATATAAAAAAAACTCTTATTTTTGGCCTGTTTCTTACAGTAACTTGATGATTCGTGCATTTTTGGTATATTTTATACGATGATTTCACAAGTTATTAAATTGTCATTGAAATTATCTATTTTTTAAACACTTGTGATGTATTTCAGTACGTAAAGTATTTCAGTATTTTTCCATGTTTTCTATATGATTTATAGGGAAAGCACGTGATATATCATTAATGACAAAACATTTAAAATATTTTGACTATACATAACCAAGTCATACATTATAGCATAGATACATAGTTCTATCTATGTCACATTAATAAGTGTCCAGTTTAACTTTCATTTAATGACCTATAATTTCTCCTTCATAACCGAAATTCAATCCTTTCCAGTTTGCAGATGTACTTCCAAGATTGGTTAATAGGAGGCGCCACAATCACATTAAATGAAGCTATAAATAGCACTGAGACATACACTATTATGAATCCCTAATATTGTTATACATTCTTGTGGATTTACTAGGATTGGGACATAAACAAAGGTTCAAGCTACTAAATATTGCCTATTCATTTCGCATTTATTTGCAGATATTTTAAATAATTTTAACATGATAATATAAGAAAACGATCTAGAAATTTATTAGAGGTTTTGAAAACTCGCCAGCAATGTGATCTAGAATTTGTATGGATGACACATGACTATTTTACTAGCGATACAATTTAGTTTCTAGCTCTCAGTCACAAACATTTTCAGTGTATAAGAAAGTGTATTTTAAGAACGGAGCGAAATTCTACCATATTTATCTGTTTTAGATTAATCTCAGTTATATAAATTCATTTATGATTATACCTTTAAAAATAAAGTTCAATACACACTTAAACTATATTTACACACTGTTTTATGCTTTAATCAGTTTATAGTTTAAAATGAGATATTTCATTCTAGAAATATAAAACATTATACGAAGTTTCATGTTAGATGTTTTTCGCACTCTTTTCATCTGTATATATATTCTAAAAGTAAGTTTCTCATTCCGTCTTCAAGTCGCGAATAAAATGTAAGGAGCAATCATTGAAAATGTTATAGCGTAATATGCCAGACATACAAGCTACGTCTGTGATCGTAAAATAGAGACTGCGTCTCTTATTTTATGAGACATGCTGTCATTATTTCGACCTGAACACAGTCACAACCTACAACAGGGCTTTAAATCTTACGTGAGTAGAATACATAATATACAATTTCTGCAGAAACATGTATTTCGAAAAATTGTATTGCTTTCATTTTATGCTACATGATAATTCATCTAATATGAATTTCTCTGGAGGAATGTAATTTAAGTTAGAACATTTACTTACGAAAGAATTTGTATCCTTATAGAAAAGAAAATAGTTGCAATTTCTGTGCGTTTAATTTATTTTAAAAAAAGATTTAAGTGTTTTAACAAACATATTTAAAAAAATAAATGTTCCTAACCGTGTTAAATAATTTTGATTTCAAAGAAGCCCCAAAATTTTATATTAGATTTCATTCTCCTTCTTAAAAAAAAGGACTGAACGTTAATATTTTACAGAAAAAAAAAGTAGATTAAAAAAAGAATTAATAATAATAATTTCCTTAATTCTTTAGTATCATTAGTTTAAAAAGCCTGCAAAATTTAATTTACGAAAAAAAAAAAAAAAATGGAAAAGAGCGATATTTATGAGAATTGAACATACATATTACAATTTAACCTTGTTACAAATCACTAGACGTTATCTCTAGACGTTTGTGTTGCAGAACGCTATTGTTGGTTTTGTTTGATGCATATGACTTGCATTATTCAAACAAACATGTACATACACACACGCAAACATGTATATACTAGTGGATCTGTCGATCAAGAGCCTCAACGTAATATTTGCATCAGACATTATTCAATATATCATTTTTATTTATTCCTTATTATATAATAGCCTATATTTAATTGATCAACTTGTTACCATAATCACATATATACCTAAGGGTGGCTGCCACCCCCTACAACCCCCCGGTTTATCTCTCTTTGCATACCTATTTGTATGTCATATAAAGTGTTACGGAATTGTAAATAAGTTTTGCATAATTTCTTTCAAAGACGTTTAGTAAATTCGTAAAATGCTAATTTTGTGAATTTCTAATGGTTTTAGCATCAAAATAGCCAAATTTTCCTTTGAAAACGCATTAAAAAGCTCCAATATGGGAAGAAAACGATTTGGCGCCAAATTTGGTGACGGTTTCCCTCCTTGCCGATTTTTTGGCGACCTTGGCGAGAAAATCCTTATTAGGGTTATACCAAATTTGGCAGCTCTAATATCATTGGCTGATGTGATACGAGAATTTTAAAGAACAGTATGTGTTCGATAGAAAAGTATAAAAGGAGCGTTATTTTCGCCAAGGCGGTCAGTCTCAGATCTGTGTCACTTTCGTCAATTGCTTGCTTCGCTTTGAGCTTCTTTGGATGAGACTTGCTTTATGTGTTATTGCTAAACAGTTTGCACTGTTGTTTTGCTGTTAACAGCTATTGTTTAAGCTATCTTTACTGGTTGAATTGGACCTGTACTTGTTTTATAGACCTGTATTTTTCTGGAACTTTCTGTGAATAAATCACTGAATTTTCGCAAGTTTCGCATACCATTCTCGGATGACATACGAACCCCCATGTACACAACAATATGCATTCTTGATAAACGACAGTCGTGTATTATTTCCCTGAAATTCATAAATACCAAATTTCATACAAAAAAAAAAAAAAAAAAAAAAAAAAAAACTACACAGAGTATCGGAAATATTTTGCGCAAACTTTAAACTAATTTCCTATTCTATGCCCACAATTTTCAGCAGGAAAACATGCTTTTAAAATTCTAATAAAATTTCATTATATTTGTTGGAGTGTAACCTTGTTAAAATAAACTTTTAAAAAATACCGACTATAGACCGTAATTGTACGAAATTATTTTATATATCCTGGAAAAGTAGCCAAAGTGATTATAAACGCCACTAATAAGTATAAACCTAATTAATTAACGCTCAACATTTTTTCAAATTATTCTGACATCATTTGGATAATTACAGTACATACTCGGAATTATTTTATGTGGTCCCATAAATTATTTAGTTTATACATAACCTTTTTTAGAGTAAACAGGGTTTCAAGCATCTTTATAATGTATGTTAATTTTATTAAGTGTGCATTAATTGTGCGCGCTTAAATAAAAATTTGTCCAAAGGATCTAATATTACGAAATTATTTCCTGTGTCTCTGTAAACTAACCATAAACATTGCATACACCAGAAAAAAACTATTCAGCTTATTTTGCGGTTAAAATTAATAATTGTTCCAAATTTAACATCAGTTGGATGACTATGTGACATTGTCAGAACACTTTTGTAAGGTCCTGTACATAAATTAGAAAGCTTAAGAACACATATTTTCTTCAAACAACATAAGTTTAAGCATCTTACTCACGTACGCTAGTTTCATTTTCTTCATTGCAAAGTAATGATATTAAAATGCGTTTAAACGAAATTCACCCCATACGCCGTAATGTTAAAAATTTTGGCGTGTCCCTGTACGCAGCTTATAAACAATATAGAAATAAAAATTATCCAGCTATTTATATTTAAATCTGGAACGTGTACGCCAATTTGCAAGTCAATCGAAGGATTTTTGAGGCCGCTTTTGCGGTACATACAAATTCTTCCCATAGGCCGTAAGGATAAGAAACACTTTACTGTGTCCCTGTACACGAACGACAAATGAAGTACACACCTAACACAATACAACTAATTCCGTTGGGCTCATGAATATGTGTACCGAATTGCAAGTCAATAGCTGGATTTTTGGGGCCGCTATCGCGGTACATACAAATTCTTCCCATAAGCCGTAATGACAAAAAAATATTTGGCATGTTCCTGTACACGAACTACATATGGAATGCACGCCCAAAACTATACAGCTAATTTCTTGGGGATAATGAACATGTGTAACAAATTTCAAGTCAATAGCGTGATTTTTTTCTGCCGCTATTACACGAGAGACAGACGGACAGACGGAACCCAAAATCTTTTTAAGTCTCAACAGAGGGCTTCCACTGACGTTTCGGTAAAAATTGGAAGTCAATAGCTTGATTTTTGCGGTGGCTATCGCGGTACATACAGATTCTTCCCATAGGCCGTAATGATAGGAAAAATTTTGGCGTGTCCCTGTACACGAACAACAAATGGAATACACACCTAAAACTATACAGCTGATTCCGTGGGGAACACAAACACGTGTACCAAATTACAAGTGAATAGCGGGATTCTTGCGGCCGCTATCGCGCCACAGACAGACAGACAGGCACACAGACGGAGTCCAAAATCGTTTTGAGTCTCAACAGAGGGCCTCCACTGACGTTTCGGCAATAATTATAAATAATTTTATCAAAAACCTTAAAATCTTTCATAATTATATGAGATCCATAATTTTTAAAACTATTTGCAAATGTGAATACCCATTACATTGTTCTTCATTGAATGCATTTTATTTCAGCGATTTCATTCATTTCGCTCTAAATGAAAAGTAGAAGTTTCATATAAACTATTTATATATATATTTTTTTTTTACTTTTAATAATTCAATAGATAATTAACCTGTTGAATGATTTGCCATTTTGTGAAAAAATGGCAATTAGATTACAACGTTTACTTAAATTTAAAACATTACAATGTTTCTTTTAGCACATGTGATATTTATCTTACATTTATTACCCTGATTTTCCATACAATTAATGCTTCCGTGGAGAATCAAAATTGCGAAGGCATATCTCCGGACCAAATCTAGGGGTGAGTAACAGACCGTCGCCAATTGCCATTGCACAGCTCTAGTTTAACGTAAAACCAATCCAACCAACCAACCATACAATTATTATTATTTTTTTTTCCTTCGAATTTTATAAATATTTTACTGTTTTTGTGCGGTATTTCAAAACAATGTTTAATGCTAATTATATGCACTACTGTTCTATAATTGTACATTTAAAGTATATAATTCAAGTTATTAGTATATTATTCTATAATTGTGCATCACTATTTTATAATTGTACGGAGTTGTATAATTTAAAAATATCTGTTACTATTTGTAAAGAAAATTTATTAAAATTTACCTAATATAAATATATGTTAATCATCATAATGTAGGAAAATTATGTTGTTAATCATTGTTTAAAAACCTGTTTTGTAATTTAGAAAATTTTAAATAAGAATCCGTGGACATAACTTCATAACAAATGTAGATTAAAATGTATATCCAACTGCGTACCATTGATAATGTATTACACATTTATCAGTTAAATTAAGAAAGGAGAAGTACATATAGAAGAAATTTTAGAAATTAAAATTTATTTTAATTTATGTTAGAATATATTGCAAGCAAATTAAAAACAAATACATAAATATATAAATATTTGTATATTTTAAGTTTAAAAAAAAAAAAAAAAAAAGTCAAAGTGCCTTTAGAAATCCACACTCACAAATAAAAATCAAAAGACCTCAAATTAAATTTTCATTTTTTTTTTTTTTTAACATCATTGATATACGGCTCACTATTTCAATCCAAGACGTTTCCATTTTTAAAGTTTTACTTACGAGTGCTAATTGTGTCTGCTTTATTCAGATATGGTTGACATATCACAGTTGTGCACAGTACTTTTCCTTTTGATGGATACTGGTTAGTTATTTTGACCTGAAATATTTGGGAATACATCTTAAATTTACCTCTTTAACGGAAAAGAAAATTTTCTTCATCTAAAATCAAGAGCCTACAGACATCGACAACAATATTAAAATACAAGAAATAAATGAAGTTATTCGTCTAAGATATAAAATAAAAAAAATTGTTAAAAAATTCCGAAGACAGTTTTCGCGATTTTCAATTAAAATTTCCTGAAAGGGTTAATATGTATTGCAACATTTTGCTCTTTCAATAGTCTATTTATTTATTTATTTTGGTGTATTTTAATCATAAGTTTAAAAACCTATCTTATATAATTAGCATATGTAAATCATTACTTTTAGATTTTGTCAGTTATTAAATACAGGAATAAAACTTGTTTACCTTTGAAGTAGTTAGTGATAAAACCGAAACCAGTTCAATTCTTAAGTTGCCGAAATTTCGAAATAAGAAAGGAATCTATTTGTTTAATAAACTTAGTTTATAACGTAGAATACGGTAAATCAAATGGTGAACAAAATCTAATTAATTTTCTATTGGCTTTCGAAACTTCAATATGGTTGCAATTATTATTATTATTATTATTTTCAAATGACAATTTCTGTACTAATCAAAATTAAAAGCAGGGAATAAAACAAGGACAGTATTTAGAAGTTTAAAAGTGTTTCAAAATTTAGGGTTTTTTAAATGCATCTGATTATTTAAAATGATTCTTTTTTTTTTAAGGAAAATTGAACGTAACAGTGTCTTATTCATTTAGATGAACAGTGAAATGCGATACACTCTGTAGAATTTCGACTATATTTAGGAATTCGAATGTTAGGGTATATATATATATAGGGGAAAAAAGGTAAAGAGGTCTTTAAAAAAGTATCAAATGGAAGAATTATAATGTAATTTCGCATTCTCGCAACTACTGTTCCAAATTTTAAAGCCGAATATAAATATTGGTATGTCAGACGTTGGATTCCATGAACTCTCACTTAAGGTATGCACGTAGATCAACAGAATTTCGTGATACACGTGACATGAATATAATTTTCAAAGGATCTCTATAGTCACAAATGAGTTTCATGTTAATATTTATATTTTATGAGAAAAGAATAGCTATATATATTCCAAAAGAAATAATAATAATAATAATAAAAAAAGTTTAATGTTATTCAAAACTATTAAATTTCATTTAAAACAACCAAAATGATATTCCTATGGATATTTAATTTAAATATTTAAGATCATGTCAGAAACAGTTAAAAAGTGCATTCATTATATTTTTATGCTCAAATTTATTAAATAGTTAAAACATTGAATTCGATATTTAACTAAGAATAAAAAATTATTTTATATAAATTCCGTTTTTTTTTTTTTTTTTGTAAATGAAAAAATAATAATAAACATTTAATAATAATAAGTAAATAAGTATTTAATACTAAGTAATTTTTTTATGGTGACATAAAATTTCCATGTATTAGTAATATATTTTTTGAAATATATATTAAATTGCTTTCTTTTACTTAATTTATTGAATAAAAATATGGAGAAAAAAAACGAAGTAAAGATTTACCAACAACATTATCATCTTTGATGATTGGATGATGATGATGATCAGAAACATTAAAACCTAAATAGAATCATGAATAAAATACAAATATCTTCATTTTTTTATTACTTCCCGGTGACTTTTATTGACCGCGAGGTTCTACGCTCGAAGCTAATAGGCGGCAATAGTTGGTTCGTTTTCAGGTCGCGCTCGTCGTCCTAATCTTTTGGAATTTTCCGTGATTTTTTTCGAAATTCGAATTAATGTGGGCTAGACATTCTTATGAAGATTCTCACGGAAGCCACATCCTCCAAACCGAGGACATGCGTGTAGTTAGTTTGCTTTAACGCTAACATCAACACTCAATGATTATTATATATAGATGTACAATTTTTATTAAAATCACACAAACAACTGTGGAAGAATATCATATTTATTGAAATTTTTATTTTTCCGACTGAGTGAAAATAATGCCTGGACCGGGAGCCGAACTCCGGATCTTTGACTTACAAGGTCAAGGCTCTACCAATTGAGCTATCCAGGCCAACACGCCAGTCAGCACTACTCACTCAGACAACCTTTAGGCAGAAAGATCTCTGGTCTATCATGTAGAAACCTCGACAGATAATAAGCCGCAGGAAATGGAAAACACCATTAGATAATGGGAGAAAGAAATACAATTTTATTAAAATCACACAATCAACTGTGGAAGAAAATCATATTTATTGAAAATTTTATTTTTTCGACTGAGTGAGAAAAATGCCTGGACCGGGAGTCGAACTCCGGATCTTTGACTTACAAGGTCAATGCTCTACCAATTGAGCTATCCAGGCCGACACGCCAGTAAGCACTACTCATTCAGACAACCTTTAGGCCTCCGCGCTAACAGGCGTGTCGGCCTGGATAGCTCAATTGGTAGAGCCTTGACCTAGTAAGTCAAAGATCCGGAGTTCGACTCCTGGTCCAGGCATTATTTTCACTCAGTCGGAAAAATAAAATTTTCAATAAATATATACAGATGCGTCAACAAAATCAAAATTGAATCGGGTCATTTCGTCATATTCGTAATAATTACACTCAGACAGAATATTTTATGACGGTGTTACAATTAAGTATTTTACATAAAAATGAAATTTTATGTTTTATGGAAGGCATTATTATACACCTTTTTAGAACGTTCTAAGCAATACTATTTTTGAACGCATTATTGAACGTATTTTTGACACGAAACACGTTAATTAAACTATTTTAAAATTCATTAGACGTTCAAAGAACATTCTAGAGCTATTTGGGAATGGAATACTTTTAAATTTAATATATTTGGTACAACCTATCTTATAATTATACTTTGAAGTTCTCTTCAACTAATATAACTTCCTCCAATAAACAAGAAATTGCTATATAATTTGTAGAAATAGTTGTATATATATAATGTCTTTATTTTGTTTATTTATTTGTAGGATATTTTTCTTGCCTTCTGCTATATAACCCTGAAAATTAATATACTTCTGCGTTTTCTTACAAAGTTTTAATTGTGAAATAAACTGGTGTTGATGTATGTTTAATCATTGCTCTACAATCACGAATTATAATGATACTTATGTAAGTGTTGTAATGGTCTTATAAATGATTAATAGATTCATTGATGCAATGCATAAGTAATATACCAAGATATACAGAATTACACTCATGTGTATCTAATAAAATCAAACATTAATAATTAAACGACTTACCTTGTATATTTATTAGAAATATATATATATATATATATATATATATATATATCGTGTTACTTATATATATCTTGTTCTAAAAGAAAATAAATGCTAAAAATTATTTAAGCAGCAGAAACAAAAGGAGAGTTTCTAACAGAATTGAAAATTTAAATAATGCATAAAATGAACAAAAATGAAATAAAATAAAGTGAAATGAATAGACTTTTTTTTTTTTTTTTACAGAAACCATTTAATTTTGTGCTTAAAAACTTTTAAACGAAGTTTAGCGATCACTTAAAATAACTGCGTGTACAAGCACCTTTATCAAATTTCCTTAATGTTTCAAAACATTGGTTTTTATTTTCTCCTTTTGAGAAATGAATCTTTCTTTTGTTGCAACAGAAAAGAAGAAAGATATTTTGATATTTATTTGTTTAAACGAAGCTTGTTGTTGTTGTTTTGTTTTCTACAGCGCTTACCTTTCATTTAAATAATTTATAACAGATTATTTGAATGCCACAGAGTAAGATACTTAAATAATATTCTTCATTTTAAAAGAAACTTTCAAAAAATTATTGTTGAAATGCTTCTCAAATAGCGAATTTTCTACTTTTACTTCTTCTTCTTTACTTCTTTTATTATATTTTACATTTTACATTTTATTTATTTATTTATTTAATTTATTTTTTATTTTTTATTATTTATTTATTTATTTATTTATTTTTTTGTAAATAAAAATATTTACATTTCGTATGTCTAAACATTAAAATATCAATTATAATTTTTCATTTCTTTAATTATGAAAATAAATCTTGAGACATAGGCTCTGAATGTTTTTCTTTATCTTTTTTATCAATATTAAACTGTTGCAGCAGTATATAAAATAATCTATAATATACAAGTATATAAAATAATCTACATATATATATTTTGCTGGACAATTGCTAAGGACGGATCACAAATTGCAATGTACCATAATTTTAAGCGGCAGATGAGGCCTAGTAGGATACAATATTGTTGCCACACTATTCGGACATTAGAATAAAGGACATTTATTGTTCTGGAAAACACAAAATGTTATAAATCATCTGAAAGAAAATAACATGTTCATTTGATGCTCTGCACGGACAAATGGAACAATGCATATGAAAGTCAGCAAGCACCTTGGAGAAAGGTGTCAGTACGGGGCATGTTCCCCGTGGAGTGTGCGGCAACATTCCACAGGTTGTAACATGCTTTGCACAACATTATCCAGTAGCTGTTGAGGCAATTTATCCCATTCAACTGTCAGTGCATGGATGAGGTTATTCTTGCTTGTTGAAGGAATGTTTCGACCAGCAATTCGCCTCTCCAAAGCATCGCAAAAATTTTCAATGGGGTTTAGATCTCGAGAACGTGCTGACCTAACGAGGCGTTGAATACCCTCGCTGTCTAGACAATCCTGAAGCGCGAGTGATCGATGGCATGGTGTGTTGTCGTCCATGAAAACCTATTACCGACAGCACCACGGAAAAGGTGAACATGATGAAGTAGAACTTCATCAACGTATCGTTGTTCCGTCATAGTCTCAATTGCAACCACATGAAGGGGCGTGCGGATATTAATCATGATGCGGCCGATGATCATACCGACACTGATAGTCGGATATTGGTCCCTTTCCAGGATATTGTCTGGACGATATGCAGTACCACTCTCACGCGAGATCAGTTGGAGTTCAGAATCCGATGACAGACTTTCATCTGAGAATAGTACGCATGTCCAGTCCTATTCAGTCCAATTGCAATGCTCACGACACCAATGCAAACAAGCGGTGGTGCAGTGTAGACAATGGGAACACACAGAAGGACTACTGGCGTATAGTCATATTTCTCTCAAACGTCTGGGTACAGATATTCGAGAGATCTGCTGTACTGTGGCAGCAAGAAACTGATTTGCCACTTGCTGATCTGTGTTGCGCCGGTTCCTTTTTGCCGATAGTACAATGTATCTGTCTTCTGCAGGCGTCCTAGATCTCACACGACCTCCCCCGTGACGCTTGATACGCATTTCACTAGTTTTAAATGATTTCCACAGACGTTAAACAACGCTGTGGGCGATGTCGAAACCCCCTGGCAACATCTGTTATTTTTCATACTTCTTCGATCTTTCCAATAATTCGGCTACGCGTAAAATCGTCTATGTGATAACTGGAAGATATGCCGAAAATATAAAGCTCGTCGATTAAATCTTTTCTGTAAAAAATTGACTAGGAACAACAACTGTCTACACGCGTCAAGCCCTTTAGAGCTCTTATCAGCGCTAGCATGTGATAAACAGATGTGGAAAAGAAAATTTGCATTCGAACACCTCTCCTTACTGTATCCCGCACATCTTCTAGTTTTCCAAATTTTGCTTCCTTTCACTTTGTGGTTGTTATAGGTGGTTGTTATAGGTGGTAGTGTTATCGGTCCTTAGCAATTGTCCATCAGTGCATATATATATATACAGTCGGTAACAAAAGTATACATACACTAGCAAAAATGCCTATGTAAAAAAAGCAGAGTTAATACTGTTTTGTGAAATAAATCATTGTCGAATCATGTTCTTAGTCAGTCTATGAACATAATTCGACAAGGATGTATTTAACAAAACTGTATTAACTCTAATTTTTTTTAATATAGGAATTTTTGCTAGTGTTCGGATACTTTTGTTACCGACTATATATATGTATATCTATGTATGTATCTATCTATCTGTATATATATATATATATATATATATATATATATATATATATATATATATATATACATACATTTGTATGTATAAATATGTATATACTAGCAGGTCTTCTCGGTGTCGCCCAGGTTAAATCAATTAAAGAACTGAACGAAAGTTTAAAAATAGAAAGAAAAATGCATGAAACATTTCCCGAGTTCTTTAATAGAAAATTTTATGAATAAATAAATAGAAAAGATACAGCTTTAGTAAGAGAAATATTTAGCGAATTTATATCTTATACTATTAAGTGAGCAATATTTGTATATTTCACTGTTCTCGAAAACGGTAGCTCGGACAGTCACGAGATTTAACACAAAGATGCGCCCCGAAGGCTCATTGTGCACATCGAATGCAGATTTTCGAATTTTAGATTAGCTTTTTCTTAATTAATTAAAATGTGAAAATAATAACCTTCTAATTTCTAAAAAATAAGCCATTTAAATTTTAAAATTTTATCCATAATTTAATTGTTGCCAATTTTTTTTCGACAAAATAATAATAATAAAGTACATTTATTTAAAATGAGGAAAATAAATCAGAAAGATTAGAAAATAAATTAGAAATATCAGTCGCATCGCTACAAATAAGATAGCAAATAAAAGGGAAACTTTTTGTAAATCCAATGCATTAAACATCTTATCAATCGGACAGTTAGATTTCTTAAAATTAAATAAAGTATGAATTTTAGGTGGCAACAGCAGAAGATTGTATGGATACCGTTAAGAGAAAAAAAAATGAAAAATCTGCTTCACATTAAGTCACATGATTTTTAAGTGGGATTAAAAATTGCAGTTTTCAAATTCTTTTAAATTTTCTCTCGCGAACACAAAAATATACAGCCTGTACCCCACAAGACCAACTTGCATTTCAAATTTCATCAAATATTTTGGTTAATAAACAAAAGTTATTATTATTATTATTTTCAAATTAAGTTTTATTCTATCTTCGAAAAGATTTATGTGATCATAGATATAATAATATATATAGATCTATTATCCCCATATTATCGTGCAAAGATTTTTGATGCCGAAAAAAAAGCTTTGGAATCATCCATTAAGTGGTATTGAAGGAAAAAAAGGAAAAAAAAAAGAAGAAGAAATTTGAAACTATATCTGGAGCTTTTGATTCACCTTTAGTAAATAAATTATTCATGAATTTTATTTGCTAAAACATTCGTGTGTATTCCCGTGTGTATTCACTGGGGAGAAAGACTGCCATACTTTGGTAAATTCCCCGTCTTTTCCCGAGGGAAAAGGAATCACTTTTTTTTTTCTCGCAATGATCAACCAATATATTATTACTATATCTATGTATGTGATACGATACATTATTAATTTGGGTTTTAAAAGTTTTTTTTAAATAGATTATTTAAACTCTATGAACCATATTTTTATTTTATCAGTTTCATTAACAGATCCTGCTGGGCGATTTTTTAAATTTTGGTGTTGAAGTACACCGAACGTTTTTCGACAAGAAATTTAATATAGCAACAGCCATTTTAATCTAAGTAGCGCATCAAATATAAAAAAAACATAAATGATTTATTTTTACACAAAATTTACAGAACAAATGCAGTTTTAAAGATAGGAAATTTATTTCAACAAGCACTATTTTAAACCTAAAAACCATTAAAAATATAAGCAGAATATAAAGGATTCTTATGTATAAACAAAAAAGAGTCTGGTAAAATTATTAGCGAAATAGTCTTGCCCTTTTCATACCAAAAAAAAAAAAAAAAAAAAAAAAAATCCATCGCTAATATGGCGACAAAAATTGAAAAGCCGCCAATGGAGCGACATAATAGAGTTGTGTAACACGATAATGTTTACCTATTTATTTATTTTTTTATATAATAATCACTATGCTAATTTATCATACAAACAAATGAGCCTCTGTATGTTACTGCACTTGCACGCTGTCGAACAGAAATATTTGAAAAAGTCAAATTAATATTTAAATAAATGAATAAAAATATGTTTAATGGGAATATATATAAACATAAAAAGATTAGTTGTCTAAAATACGGCAGAAATAGCGCTCATAGCATATTGTTACAAGGTATTATGTCTTATTGTTACAATGGATTAAGTCTTATTGTTACAATGGATTAAGTCTAAAATGGTGACAAAAATTCAAAATCCGCCAAAGAGAACTATATTAAAGCTGTACTATCAGGTTTAGAACCCATGAATTATATATAAACACAAAAAATTAATTGTCTCATGCGACAGACGTAGCCGGTCACAGCATATTGTAATATTTGGCGTGAAATTGCTGTCATTTAATGGTTGATTGGATAAACAAAATAAACATATGAAATAACGTAAAAGCAAATATTATGTTGTCTAAACCCAGTTACATTTGAGTCCAGTCCGAGTTACATGTGAGTAACACGTATAGTGTTGTTCACATGCAACTGGGATTCAAATATAAAAGGGAAACTCCAATTTTTTCGATACTATCTATTTCTAAACTGTTATATAATAAGCACCTAAATGGAAGCTCATTGGTAAACTATTGTCACAGTGGTTGTCACATTGGTAAACTATTGTGTAACAGTGGATGACCAAATCGCTGCCGAATGCAGCAGGGACCTGGAGCGAGCTTTTAAACAATTTCAGTAATTTATTCTTTTTTATTTTTATGAAGCTATATAGAAAAGAGTTTAATTTACATTTAGTGGCCAGCGAAGCCGGCAAAGCCTGCTAGTATATATATAAATGATGTATATGGTAATAAAATTTAAATGAAAATATACATGTATTGTTCCATTTTTGTTATGAAATGAAATGACTATCATAATAGTGTAACTGAAATTCTTTGGAAACTAAGGGCCTTGCGTAGTGGCGCGAAACGAAATTTACACGAAATTTCCAATGCGAAATTTCAACTTTTAAGAATCTAATGCTGTTCCAAAAAAAAAAAAAAAAAAAAAATCTTAATAAATTTTTCTCCACTACACTTTCAATGTTACATTTAGTTTTGACTATTTCAACGTCTAAGAGTAAAACAAATATCACACAATTTTAGTTCTATTAAAATTTTTTTCACCGAAATATAACATTTTTATTTATTTATTACATTATATATATATATATATATATTCTTTAACCACATTTCTTGCGACCATGGAAGCATCTGCGCAAGTGCGGATTGAACGAGTCCAGTGTTAAAACAGGGGTGACTGAGAGAAAACAAGCGATAAGGGAACACCGAATAACTGGATGTTTGCCAAATAACTATCTCTCGGCCAATTTTGCATCCCTACAATCTTTTGGACTCGGCCTCACTGCTAGTCGTAGAAAACGTGGTCGCACTATATATATATATATATATATATATATATATATATTAATGAAATTATTATTTTTTTCCTGAAATGTATTATTTTCATATAATATATATATACTTAAACTATAAGAAGTTAATTAATTATTTGTCATTGTAAAATTTAGATTAATTTTAAGAATATAGAGGCTCATGAAAAACCCTTTACCGATAATATCATATCTGAGAAAATATTACAAATAAATTATATTCAAAATTGAAATAATATAATTGTCTCCTATTCTTTTAGAATATGACATAATAAACTTGAATGCTATACTAAAATTTTTGATAGGTAAAGTGATAAATTCTGACTTTAAAATATGGTACATACATTAAAATACGTCTCACTAGTTACCTAAAACTATTAAATATATTTTTAAAGGGTTATTAAAAGCGAAAATATTATTGGGAATAAATGTAAATAAATTCCATGCATTACTTACATCAGAATGTGTAGTTTAAGACACATTCCAAACAAAAATTATTTGAAAAATTATATACAATTGTTCTATGCAAAATATAGTAATAAAAGATTTTCAAAATTGTGAATATTTCTTAAAATCTTGAAGCAGAAATAATGCAAATGAAACTAATGTATATAGGAAACCTTTTAGCTTGAATCAATTTTTTCTTTATGTCCTTACTTTTAGATATAATGTTCTGACTACTAAAATGTATAATTCAAAATCATATTGCCAAGTTAATGTACTGTTTTTGAAATAAAGATTAAAGAATCTGAAACCACGTTCAGAAAGAAAAGTAATTAAAAGTTTAGTAAAAAATACTTGTGTTTTTAAAAAGGTACTTTTTTCGAAACTGCCTTAAAAGCATATCAAAGAGATTCCTTTTATTTCTAGATTATTGATTAAAAATTAATATTATTTTTCTTAATTTTTTTCTCTTAATTAATATTAAGCTTTAAGAAAATTTTAATATATTTTTTTTTTCTTTTCCCGAAATTTATATATTTTTATAAAATACTACTCATTACTTTTTGGAATTTTTCCGGTTATTAATTATGACCAAAATTTCAAAAATATGTTCTATAAGCAATAAATCTGTATATGTGTATGTGTTGCTATATATGCAGAAATTTCTTAAAACATAAATTGATATTTCTTTGCATACATAATGTATTTTATAATTTTTATTAAAGTTTAGTACTATAACTTATCTAATGAATATTTTTTAATGAGAAGTGGAGAAAGTTGGTGAAATTTTCGAAAGTTAATTTTTATTGTAATTACAAGTTTTAATGTTCTCTGAGCACGAAAAACATGTTTTTAGCGATTGGTTTCTGGTTGTAAGTCGCTGTATGCCTGTTACAGCATACCTGATGAACAAAGTACAGCATTAAGTTCAAGCTAATTATTGTAAATGTGTATCATATAGGGATGTTACACTAAAGTTTTCATTCAGTTCAAGCTAATAGTTCATGTGCAGGAACATTAAATTGAAAATTCTAATACTTTATAGTTTTAGGCGAATTTTTTTGTATACGCAGCGTAATAATTGATGACTGCACTAAACAATATGAAATGAAGATAAAATTTATATATATATAAACATGTTTTGTATAGAATGTCTTACGGTAACCATCATTTAATATACATTATTCATAAGCAAAATAACATATTTTATAGATAACATAGTATGATTCGGTAAGAAATATAAATCTACAGAAAAGTATGCAAATATCTTATCGGCCAAACAAGGAAGTTCATACCATTCAATTTTCAATTGTGTTAAGTGTTTTTAACAGTTTGTGGGGAATGTTTAAGAAAAAAAAAATCGTTAACCTAAATGTATGCGTCTGTCCTTCTGTAAGATTTTTAATTTTCGTTAGAATATATGAAATATTTTAATTCAACATTTGTTAATTAAGTTAAGTATGACACATTGTCTTCTGAAAATGTTAAAAATAGCGTACATGTTTCGCTGTAATGATACATTATGATGTACAAGAAGTACTTATCTAAAGCATATTCCAAAACATTTATACTGTAAAAAACGTAACAGAATTATTATAAATTTCTTAAATACAAAAAAACTATTTGATCCTTTGAATAAAAATGGAATATTACTGTTATCATTATGTTTACAGGGTATAACAAATTTGTTCATTAACATTAAGTGATGCATATGAATAATTTTCTATATTAAAATTTTAGTTTTAACAGAATATAATTAGTATATAATATTGTCTGTAAGCAAGTTTCGGACAATATAAAGGTCTATGTAAATGCAAATCTTTTGAGAATACATGTTTATAAATATATTTAAATTAAATTAAATATATTATAAATATATTAAAAACTTTTAAATATCTCTCTATCTTTATATTTTTTTTACTTTTTTTTTTTATTTATTACAATACAGAAAATTACACAAATATGTCTATTATATAGTATTTATTTAAAAGTAAAAAAATCTTAAGATTTTTTTTTTTTTTTAAGTTGTATTCCTAGATGATAATAATAATAACAAAAAATAATATAAAAAGTCGTTGTGGAATTAAAATAAATTTGAAGGTTAAAAATTGCCAGAACTAGTGTTGTTGGAAAGTGTATGCAACATGTACGAACCAGATAATTTGTCATTCTTGTTTTTTTTTAAAGATTAATTTTATTTAAGAGAAAGTAAAAAATGAAAATTTCAGAAGGGCAGAAAAAGAAAACTTGCAGAATGTTACAGGAGAGTGTGCTGGTAAAATGATGCCTACTTACTGTGTTGTAATTAATCACCATGCTGTAAAATGTTTCTTTCACTTTTTTCTTTTTTTCTATTTTTTAGTTTGCTGTAAATGAAAGATTAAAAGGAATGATTTAAAATTAAAAGAGACAAAATTCATAAAAACTCTAGCAAGAAATATCGAGATTCAACATTGCATTTACGTGGACTTTATTCTCTGGCTGTTTATTGAAGAATTATCTCTCTCTCTCTCTGTACATTCATATATTAGGTGTAAGGGAAAGTTCTGTCGTTGTGTGCCACCCAAACAGAGGGCGTCCTCTGTTGACAGAATACTGAAGTATGCATATACATACACACACGCACACAATCTAATTAAAAATAAATTCTAATTAAAAATAATATTCTAAAAATAAAATCATTTTAGAAGAATAACGTATTCACAGACGGCATTCAATTCTACCAATTCCAATTTTTATGAATTTTTAAAATGTCTACAGACTTATGGGACGCACAGCATATACATATATATATATATATATATATATATATATATATATATATATATATATATATATATATATATATATATATGTATATATATATATATATATATATATATATATATGTATATATATATATATATATATATGTATATATATATATATATATATATATATATATATATATGTATATATATATATATATATATATATGTATATATATATATATATATATATATATATATGTATATATATATATATATATATATATATATATATATATATATATATATATATATATATATATATATATATATATAAATATATATATATATATATATATATATATGTACGTATATATTTGTACATGTGCATGTATATATATTTATATTGCAGTGCAATTAAAATATTTCAATATATATATATATTAACCTTATATACATTTTTATAAATGATTTGTAGCATTTTTTTTTTTTTTTTAAGTCTGTTTTACCGGTTTTCATAAGGGTATTTAAGTAATTATGTTGTAAAATGTTATATTTAGGCTCATCTAATGATTTTTAAATGTTTCACTGTACGGTATAATTATCATTCTGCTACACATTATATTTTAATAACATGTAATGTTTTTTTTTTTTTTTTTCAAATTGTATACATAAAATGAATGATATATTTCTCCCGGCATTAAGATATACATTATTAATTGATAAGCTTTTTTAAGGATGTAATATATCTAAACATGTTTTTAAAATAAAATAGTCGTTTTTTATATAATTTTTACACAGCTAAAGTCTCAGATCTTAACAATTATGGGAATATCGGTAAATACACTTACATTAATATATTCCTTTGTTAAACATTAATATATTTTGATTTAATTCCTTAAAATAATTTTTGTTATTTACAGAAATTAATGAAAAATTATTTATTAATTTTGGTTTTATTGAAAAATTGTGTTATTGTTATTATTATTATTATTATTATTTCTGTGTGTTATTTTTAAAAAGAAACTGTTTAAGAATAATAAAATTAGTATTTAATAAAAATATCTAATATTTTTCATAATTTTTTTATGAAATATTTTACAATCGAATTCCTCACATAAACAAAAAGAGAACAAACGTTTACAGCTGTCCAAATGTAAATATTTTAAACGAAATTCAAATATAAATATACACACAAAAAATAATATTTTAAATATTACATAAAGTGCATTTTTACCCCAAAATGTATCATGCGCATTTCTTACTGTTTTGAAATCATTCCGTTGAACAACCTATCTATTTGTAACATTAATTAAAAAATAATTAGTCCCATTTATTGATTTATATTTCGAAATATTTTTTTTCAAACATTATGTTTCTGTACACAATTAAAAATAATATATGTAATTATCTTTTAAAATATATGTTTGTGTTTAAAGCGTATAATTATTCAATTTTCGTATTATTAAAAAAGCCGGAAAAAACGCAAATACTCATGCTGTAAAATTTCATAATATGATTTTCTTTGCCCGAATAAGCATTACGATAGTTAAATAAATGAAATTAAAATGAACGATCCGTACCATGACTCTTTCAGGATAATTAAGATTATTGTTTTTTTTTTTTTTTTTTTCTTTCTTTCTTTCTTTTTTTTTTTTTTTTTTTTTAAACGTTCAAAACAGGTCATTAAAATTAGAAAAGTACGTATGTTTACTCATTATTTTTTTTAACAGTAAATAATCTACGTTCAAAACAGGTCATTAAAATTAGAAAAGTACGTATGTTTACTCATTATTTTTTAAAATAGTAAATAATCTTGAACTATTTAAATTAATGTTTATATTATTTTAAATAAGTTTAAAAAAATCATACTTATTACAAAATATGAATAATTGATTTGATTGCATTTTATGCAATAAATATTATTAATAAAAGATAATTCTTGAATTTTTTTATTGTACTTTCTTTTTATTTATTTCTCTTCTGTTCATATATCTCTCTTTATTTAATATTTATTAGTAAAAATGTATTATATTATATATGTCTGGGTGCGTGTAGACCTCTATGTATCAGTGGTATGCCAAAGAACTGCCTCACAAAATCTTTAACCACTATGTTGAGGTGATATGCATAATTTCTATTGTAAATATCTTTAAGACGCAATCTTAAGTAAACAAAATAATATGTTTCAATTACACTTTTTGTTTGTTGCATAAGTTTGTAGGTAACTGGATAAACGCAATACTAATTCAAGAAGCTTGCAATATTAGTATCTTAAAATTAATTAATTATTTATTTATTTCCAATGGCGCGGCACTTGCGAATAAGCATTAGCCGGGGTGTCGCCGAATGGATGACCATTTGTGAAGGGGCAATTAATTATTATAAATTAATACCTCCCTATCTATTTTGTAGAATTCTTTCAATTTACTTATTAATTTTTTCTATTTATTGCAATACATACCATACAATTTTTTTTTCCAAGAAAATTTAAACCTTGTGCATTTAGTATAATATTTATCGAGATAGATGATTTTTCAGTTTATACCTATATTATATAGTTTGAAAGTAATGAAAAATTGTAATTAATTAGAAAACAAGTCTTAATCTATAAACACTTTTTTCCTGACAGTCTGACATTTATTATGTTTAGGTATGTATTTGAAAGCTTTGTAAATACTTATTTTTCGGTAATCCTGTTATAAAGATCAGTATGATATGATAATTCAATAAACAAGGAATTTAAAAAAATCCTGAAATAAAATTCTACTATTCAGTAACCATATATCATATTTCATTGATGTAAACTGTTTTAGTTTTTGACCATTCCATATATAAAACAGAAGTATTAGTTAGACAAATATATATATACGATGTTATATAATATATATATATATATTTATATCTATATCGTGTATATATGTATATACGATGTACGGATATGATGTCCATTCATTTTTAGTTTCTCATTCTCTTTCTTTCTTATTTTATCCTGTATCTATATATCTATATATATATATATATATATAAATTAACTAATTATAAGAAGTATATATATATATATATATATATATATATATATATATATATAGGAAATTTGTAGAAATAAATAAATAAATAAATGTACAATATTTATATTGTTATATTTAATTTCCATCACCTGAAATACGGTATTTGAAGATTTTCTTGCATGTGAGGAAGTGGATTTTAATTTATTCCTGTTTTATGGAAATAAGTGCAATTCTATCATATTTTCGTGTTTTATATTAATGAAGCTTATATAATTTCACTTATGATTAAATTTTTTAAACAAATTTCGTCATACACTTAAACTATATTTACATATTTTATTATTCTTTAACCAGTATATAGTTTCACATAAGAGATATAGCATTTGAAATATAAAACTTTTTACGAAGGTTTTACATTTGATATTCCTCGTATTCTTTTCATCTTCTATATATATTCTTACAGTAACTTTCGAATTCGATCTTCAAGACGCGAATAAAACATAGGAAGCAATCATGGAAAATGATATAATGTGATTTGAGAGACATACGAGCTACGTCTTTGATCGTAAAATAGAGACTGCGTTTCATACTGTATAAAACATAATGTCCTTATTTCTACCTGCAGATAGTCACGACCTGCAACAGTGTTTTCAGTCGTACGTGACTAGAATACAGAATATCTTATTTATACAGAAACATGTATTTCCAACAATTGTATTACTTTCATTTTATGCTATATGATAATTGTCCAATATGTATTTCCAAAAAGGAAAGTTATTTAAAGTCAATACCTTCACAAATGGGAGATTTTGTGTTTTTATAAATAATAATAATAATAATAATATCAATAATTGGTATTTCTGTATATTCAATTTATTACGAAAGGCTTAAGAGTTTTAACTGAAATATTTGAAAAAAAATGCGTTCTTTCAAGGGCTAATTAGTTTTCAATTACAAAAAAGCTACAAAATTTTACATTGGATTTATTTCTCCATCAGTTTAAAAAGCATGTAATTGAATTCAAGGAAGCAATGTCAAATATATTTATAAGAATATCACACACACACACACACACATAACGTTAACAACACTACAGGGCACTACAAACAACCTGTAGCCATTATTGCTCCAGAAAAGATTTTATGTTGTCCTATTTTTTTTTTCTTTTACATTTTACGTGATTTTCTCGTCTCTTATAATTATTTCCAAAAGTTCGTAAAAAATCCCTCATCTAGCTTAGAAAAAATATAAGTAACAAAAAATTAAGCTTTTTTTTTTTTTTTAACACGCTTTTATTAGCTTCACCTGTATGTATGTTTGTATTTATAATCTATGTTTGTAACCGCTCTGGAAGCAAACAAAAAATCTATATTGCAAAAAAAGACTTTCCCTACGTGAACGCTGTGGCTGTGAGGTAATGCTTCGCGCTACGAACCGAAAGGTCTAGCGTTCGAGTCCAGTCAGGAGAGAATTTTTTAAAAATGGTTTTTGTTTAATTCTAAATTTTTTTAATTAAAGATTTAAATGTATGTAAATATTATGGTGTGTCACTCACATGATTTTCTCTTACCCTGCATTTTAATACTAAGATAGGTATTTTGTGCTATTTGTGTCTAAAGCTTCACATACATATATATATATATCTGTTTGCTTATTCATTAATTCAAGTCTTTCTTCCCGATGTTTGAATTATAGTGTTAATTTATTATTACTATAATACAGGACAATATAATAAAGAAGCTGCTATTTCGTTATTAAAATAAAAGTATTTTGCTCCTGCAAATCTCTGGGAAATGTTCTCTTTTTCAGAATAGTTTCTTTCTAAATTAATCCTATTATAAAATGGTAACATTTACGTATGTTTATAAACGCTACAAAACAAGTATGGGCAAAATTTTGAAAAATTATTTCATTTTGTCGTGTTATTTTATTGTGGGATTTTATTGCTTTTACGCATTATCTATTTGTTTATATCTATAATTCCATTAATTCTATTATAGTATAAGTTTTTGTTACCTATGCATATATATATATATATATATATATATATATATATATATATATATATATATATATATATATATATATATATATATATATATATATATATATATTTAATGCAGGAATCAAATATTTCACTTCATTTCTTTTACGTATGATATATGTATATATAGCTGACTTATATCTTTAACATTAAGAACAAAGTACAGTTACATTGATGACATTATAATTTTTTATGTTAATAATTATACTCCATCTTCATTAAAATTTAAGTATCCCTCTCACCTTACAGGTTTTATTACCTTCATAATTTCATTAACAATACTTGTATTAGTTTTTTTTAGATTTAAAAATTAAACTTAATGGCTGTAAAATCTCTACTGATCTATATGATAAACGAAAAGATTTTTGTTTCAAAGTAAATTTATTTACACATTTTAATTCTTGTCTTCATTTTTCTGTGTATAAAAATATCATTCTTAATTACCTATTTCGCATACATAGACTTTGTTCATCTAAGTACAAAAACAAATATATTAACCATTTAATTGGAACTGCTACTGATATGGGTTATCCCAAGCGATTTATTTATTATATTATCTATCAATGAATACCATTGTCTAACAAAAAAATAAAAGTATAATTTTTATTAATAAAAATAAAATAAAATAAAATAAAATAAATGATGATGATGGGTTGGAAGATGTTTGATAAAGGAGGAAAGGTGGTGTTGCATGGATGGATGGTTCGGAGGGTTGATGAATTTAATTTAAAAAAAAAAATCAATAGGAAGCATAGTATTATTGCAATTGCAGTATACATATTCTTTTTCTGGTTGATATGATGAAAGATTAAAATCTTCCTAATTAAAATTTGATTAATAATTCACATTTTAGATTTTATTACATGCATAATCAAATTTGGTGGTTTCATTTATAAAAATAAATTCTAAAGATTATATAAAAAAAATCTATTTAATATATATATCATAAAATAAAATAAAATAGAATAAAATAAAATAAATAATAATTAATTCACCAATAATTATAATGTCTTAATCATGACATGTTGGCCTTTGGTTGAGATTGCTTAAGACTAAAAATTTAACTCAACTATGCAAACATTGTAAGTTAAATCGTACTTTTTCTGTATTTGCCGAATAATAAATCACTTTTTCACGTAAGATGGCGCTTGCTGACGCTACGTTGATAGTTAAAAATATACTGACATTTAAAAATGATTAACGTTAAAATTATAAATTAAAAATTACCTTTATAATATTGTTATTAGCTTTTAAATATTAATAATTATCAATTAATGCATTCAATTAATGTAATTTTATAGCACCTAAATCGATTAATCCTTTCTATACATTTAACCTTTTATTTTTACTAATGTTCGTTTGGCAACCTGTTTATTTCTACTATGTCCGTATGTATCGTTTAACATGTGGACTGCTTAAAATACTTATTCATTGTTTCAATTTTGGTTTGTGCTATTATTTAACCCGTTAGTAGTCGCATATCGGTCTTTTTGCAGCCCATCGCTTATAAATTCCTCCTGAAAATCACCCCTTAATAATAAAGTGGGGAAAATCTGTGTACCTGACCTTGGGTGGATGTCCTCTAACATAGTATGTTTTCAAGTAATTCCTGCTATTTTTTCAGAAGTTAAAAGCATTTTACTTCTCAAGTCGGTCTATTTGACCGCGACGCGACCACTAACGTTGATTCATTTCTTTCCCCATTTCAGGTTTTTCAGACAGGTTAGAGTTTTGCGGGAAAAACTTCGAGTGGATTAAAGAAGGCACTTCATCTTTATCTACTGGCTTTCTTTCGGCTTTCCCCCAACACTAAAAGTGGCGGCAAAAAGACCGACACGCGACTATTAGCGTTACAAAAAATGACGCGACTACTCTCGGGTTAATTTAAATTTCATTTTTTATTTTGTTTTGTTGCAAGATAGAGACTTGAGCTGTATATTTGCTTGAATTAGCTATACAGTTTTCCGAAATATTGCATATGCTGATAGAAATGAAAGTTTCCTGATGAGTGAACATTTTTATTGTTCAGCATTTTAAATTCCAATTTTCAATTCATGATTCTCCCCCCCCTCTTTTTTTTCCATTTAACGGAACTCTTTGGTAATTTTATCCCTTTCTCTTTTCTCTAAAATGTTGATTGTTACTATTATTTAATGGTTTTTGCAAATTATCTCATCGTTAGGCTTATGTGTTATGTTAGTGTCTTTTCTCTTCTGCGTAAGCTCTTTAACATGTTTTTACTAATCTTTGGTACTCAAATTAAATTATTACCGTGGCAATTTTTATTCGAAATAAATCTCAATTAAAATTCAATTTTATGTTGGTATCTTTATCTATCTTTTGTCTTTATATATATATATATATATATATATATATATATATATATATATATATATATAATAGTTTTTTTTTTAAATAGAGGATTCAAATATTTCACTGGAAGAAAGAAAAGTATCAAATGAAGAAAAGGAAGGTTTAATTAGAGAGCTCAAATCGCAATACATGTACATTTTTTTAAAGGTTTTTAAAGGCATTCACATAATGGGTTTTTTTTTTCATTTGTGTGTGCGTTCGTTAGCTAGTTTACCTCCACAGGAATCTATGTTTAATCATGGAATTTTACACCGGAATGGTATGGACATGGAATTACGTGATTTTTTTTTTTTTTCTTACCTTTAAATTTGAATTTGTAGACATTTTCTATAAAAATATCATGTTATATTAATTCTTCTTTTTAATGCATAACAAATGATGATATTGAGCGTTACATGCATACGTACATTGTATTTAGGGGAAAAAAATCACAATTTATAAGAACATAAAGAATACGCGAGCCTCTAAATAATTAGAATGAGCATATTACTGTTCAACAATATAGTTTAAAAAATTCTTACGCATTCTGCAGCACTTTACTCTGTAGTTATGGAGAGTAATTTTATTTTAGATGAAAAAAAAAAAATGCAGGCCAAATATCCTAATCGACGTGCGAATGATTTTTTTATTTTTTTTTTTATGAATGATTTTTTAGAAATAAATGAATGGTCGAACTACGATGTTTTCCATATATGACGAAAATGCGTTTGGGACATGAAATGTAAACACGTTTTTTCCAATCTATCTTCTCCATAAATGATTTCAGAAATGTAAAATGTTCTTCTAGAGAAGGAAAAGAGAATGTATTTCTCCTTCATATTTTGTTATATTGCTTCCTAACACATGTTCAAATTTACTGTCCGTAACGGCATACCATACCAGTATTAAAATATATTTTCTTTTCTTAAATCGTTTAAATAATTTTCCTAGTTCTTAAATACACACATATTACATTTTTCTTTTTAACCAAATAAAAGCAATATATTTATTTTTTTAATATATATAGGTTTATTTATCTATGTATAAAAAAAAAAACACATTTATTCGTTCAAAATAGTAGTCAAAAGTTTCATCTTCAATATTCTTTAATGTTTTTGATCAGCGAATAACAAAGTATATCGATTTCTGATATGTATATATATATATATATATATATATATATATATTAACAATACGACCTTTATTTTCCTTAATTCCTTATGAAATTTTCTGTTTAATTCAACTTAATTGATAATATGTAATCGTACCAAAACTAATGTAAAATGCTGCATATATATTTTTAAATTGCAAGGGAAATTTTATGACGTTTTAAATAAGTTATACAAATATTATTTATAAATATATTGCTTTTCCTGACTCACATTTTATATTTTGTCTAACATTATATGATAGTAACGTCTTTGCCTTGTTATTCATTCTCGAAAAAGACTGAAATGTATGATTCCATTTTTTTTTTTTTTTTTTTTTTTTTTTATGTTTCTGATCATCTCCTACCGGTATAGTACAAAATATATCACCTCTTCAAATTTTCAGAGTAGAACCTTTCATTCTACAGAGGTGTAACAATTAAAAATAATGGGAGAGGGAATAAAAAGTTTCATTTTAAAAATTACTTAAAATTATTCTTATAAAATCCAATTAATAATTAAACGTTAGTTAATAATCTTTAATTGTTTGTATTAATCACAAAAATTACTAAATATGACACATTATAAGGTATTACTTTTGGTTTTATTTATTTATTTATTTATTTTTTTTTTTCATTTTGCATTTAAAGACAACTTCATAAAAACAAATAGGAGTAGGACTCAAGCATCTTATCCGATGCCACCAAAGCCTCTTCATTTCCTACGCATCTGTACAAAAGTAAATAATGTTGTGTTTATGCTAACCCGTTAAACCACTATTTGATATTAACACAGTAGTGACGTTCCTACTATTTTGTTTCTTACCCTGTTAGATATATGTTTAATTTTATTAATACTTATTTCTGTGTGCGACGACCCATCACTTCCTCAACTCCTCGTTTGAGGATTTTGTTGTATTAATAATAATTATAATAATAAAAAAATAAAAAATAAATAAATAAATAAATAAATAAAACCGTTGTTATTTAAGTTAAAACAAATCACTTTAAATTACTTAGGAATATTAATATTAATTTGTTACTTCAAATACTTAGGATTAGCTCATGCCAGCTTTGATAAACTTGGTGATCAGAATTCGGGAATGACATTATACCGGTTTCTTTAAAATATCAAATTTGCACAAAACGCAACTGTTAAAAATATAAAATTTTTAATTAGAGAACTTATAAAGGATAAATATAGAAAAAAATTTCAACGTTAAAAAGCAAAAGAAAAAAAAAAAAAAAAAAAAAAAAAAAGCATCAACAGAATATTTTCCCCCTTTTATGAGTAAGTAAAAGTCAAAATAATTTTACGTAATTTAATTTCACAGGAATTTGTTTAAGAAGACATTATCCAATGATGACTAATACACCAAATCATATTCGAATATTTTAGATTTTCTTCTATACTGTCAGTAATTTCTATATGTACTTCACAGTATAATCAATTTAACACAACATCAGAATCGGATAACACCGCTTGAAATGCATTTATAAAACTTTGCGGTTCCAACAGAAAAATATGAAACTTTTGTTTGGTCTGGAAACTGAACGGTTAATGCTTAGAGTATTCATTATTAATCATTCGTATGTGGATATAATTAATGCTTGTTCATTTTACTTTAATTGTGACGCCTGAAGACGGTAAAATGTATTAAAAAAGTATTTCACACATACACAATAAGAAAGAACAATACAACTGGCGTTTTAAAGCAATAAATGCAAAACTTTGAATAAACACCATAAAATGCTATAAATTCGGAACAAACGTTTCGTTTCGCATGAGCACACGTCAGGCGAACAAAGTAGGCATGAGTGTTGCGTTGCCGCTTTTATTACAGCACTCATGCCTACTTTATTCTCCTGAAGAAGGGTTGTGTGTTCTTTCGAAACGAAAATTGTTTTGTGAGTTTATTGCATTTTATGATGTTTATTCAATGTTTTGTAATTATTTCGCTCCTAGATCTATTAGATTTTATTAATTATGAATGTTTTCATGAATTATTTGTTCAATCTTTATTCAAATTTCAAGTAATATTTCCAAGCAACAATGTTTAAAATGCTAAATTTGGATTTCTTATATTTGTTATTTCGTTATGCTGATGAGATTCTCTTTCACACACATCCATTTACTAACACAGGGAGATAGACATTCATAGAAAAATTGCAATAAACGTTATTTCTCCGATCAATACACCTCAAAAACGAGAAAATATAAAGAAAAAATATACTTTCATAGAGTTTCCTACATAAAATATTTTATTTATGTGTAAAAGTGAAAATAAAGAATAAAGAATTCCTTCAAACTAACAAACTTATTAATTAATATTTTCAAACCTTTGTAATTTTCGTATAAAATAATTACTTTTGATGAAAAAACTTTGCTTAAGAGATCTTTGATTAAAAGATAAAATAAATCAAAAGAGCAAAGAAAATTCTTTTTTTTAAATTTATTTTTAACTTGTAGATATTAAGCAATTAAAATTAGTTTCTTTAAACAAAAATAATCATAATAATAAAATATTTTATATGTATATATAATAATGTAATGTAATATTTGTATATATTACGTATATAAAAGATATATATATATATATACATATATGTATATATATATATATATATAATAAAATTCGCATTTTTGATTTTTGGGGCATTTACTGTAAATACCCATGCATTTTAAAAGCATAGACACTCGTGGATTATCATAAAAGTAATTTTATTAAAGGATTATTTTTTGTGATATTAAAATATAATCCTATAATTTAAAGATCTTTTTTCTTCAATCTCTTTAGAAGGAAAACACTCGTGTTTATCAACACTATATCTTGTGCCCATAAATATATGTATATATATATATATATATATATATAGTTTATTTTATAAAATTTACAAACATAGAAATGTTTCTCTTATGAATAAAAAAAAAAAAAATGAATATTGTAGTAAAATATTGTATACTTAATCATTAATATTGTTTATTTAAAAGGAAGAAACCTCATATTTTGTTCTTGTACTAGCGTTTTATCTTAATGATAGGCATTCTATTAAAGGCACGTTACGTGTATTATTAGAAAAGTTTAAACTAGAAATATTTGAAAGATAAACAAGTGTGTTTTTCACCACACTGTTTTTTAACGTACCTGTTTTACGGATCAATATTTTGTCTGATTGAAGGTTATTTAGGTTGTATTTTTTATAAAGCATCTAGAATAAAATTTGAAAATAATAAAAAAAAAAAAAAAAAAAAAAAAAGAAAAAAAAAAAAACATACAGAAGATTAAACTATAGAACGTTATTTATAGTTTTATGTAAATATCTTTGCAATACATTTTCAATAAATTTATTAATTTTTCAAATACTAACGGATTTAAAGATTTAATTACCAATTAAATGAAATTTAAAAATAAATAAGAATGGGATTTAGTATTTATTTAATACTTGGTGGAATTTAAATTACTTCATTAATATTGTTTTTCCTTTTTAATTTGAATATAGCATATTGTAAAAATCTTATAGTTTTGTATATAATGTATTATATTGTTACAAAATTGTAAATAATTGTGTTTATTTTTGTATAAGTTATTTCAAAGAGGCTTGGTAAGTTGATAAAGGGTTAATTTTGTGCATTTCTAGTCGTTTTAGAGTTCAAATAGCCTTATTTTCCCTCACAAATGCATTAAAAAGCCCCAATAAGGCAGGTAAAGGATTTGGCGCCAAATTTGGTGAATTTTTCCCACCTTGGCAATTTTTTGGCGACCTTGGCGAGAAAATCCTTATAAGGGATATACCAAATTTGGAAGCTCTAATCTAATTGGCTGATGAGATACGGAAATTTCTGGAACCTTCCACACTTTTCTACAGGGGTAGATAAGGAGCGTTTTCCCGCCAAGGCAAGTCAGTTCAGTTCTCAGCCAGATTCGCTAATGCTTGCATTGTTTTGAGCCTCTTTGAAAGAGACTTGCTTCAAGTGTTATTGCTATACAGTTTGTACTGTGGATTTGCTATTGACAGCTGTTGTTTAAGCTGTGTTTACTGGTTGAATTGAAGCTGATAATTGGTTTATAGACCTGTATTTTTCAGGAACTTTCTGTAAATAAATTACTGAATTTTTGTAAGTTTTGCCTTTTATTCTCGGACAACTCACGAACCCCCAAGTACGCAACATTTCTGGTGTCAGAAGTGGGATTGTCTGTGAATGGTGATAACTAGAGCTATGGAGCAAGAGATGAAGAAACTTCTAGAAAGCTTAGCTACCCAGATGAATGAAATGAAGGAAGGACGAAGAGAAATGAAAGAAGGACAAAGAGAAATGAAAGAAGGTCAAAGAGAGATCAAAGAAAGTATGGAAACATCGCAAAGAGAATTAAAAGACGGTTTGACTGAAGAAATGAAGGAAATGAAAGGCAGTTTGGGTGAAGTTACGGGAGAAATTAAGTCAATCCAAGAAAAAGTTGAATGCAGTCAAGAGGAGATGAAGAGAGAACTTTCGGCAGTAAAGGAAGTGATTGAAAATAAATTATTGGATATGGAAAGCAGAGTAGATGGAATAGAAGAGAATTTTGAAGAGAAAGCTATAAAGATAGAAGAAACTGTTATGAAAATAGAAAGAAATTTTGAATAGAGGTTTATGAAGATGGAAGAGAATTTTGAGGAGAAAGTTAAAGAAAATTTTGATCAGGAACTGAAAGGGAGGTTTTCAGAGATAGACGGTAAATTGAAGAGAATAGAAGAAGATCTGGAGAGAAAAGTGGAAGAAAAGTTAGAATCCATGCCCCAGGAAACTGGAAAGAAAGAGAGAAGAATACAGAATCAGGAATTTATCAAGCTATCTACCTACGACGGCAGTTCCTCCTGGCAAGTGTATAAGACGCAGTTTTCCATCGTAGCTGAAGGTAACGGCTAGACTCTACCGCCAGATCAGTCCACTTAGCAGCAGTGTTACGGGGAGATGCAGCCGAGATACTGAGAAATATTTCTTAGGAAGAAAGAAACGACTTCGAGGCCCTGACTAGAGCACTGGAGCTACCCCTTCGGAGAAAAGTATTCTAAGGACTATAGTCGCCTCCAACTAGTCCCGCTATCAGAAAGCGGGTGAAAGTTTGCAGGAACTGGCAGCGGATATTCAGAGACTGTCACACCTAGTATTCTCAGACTGTCATGCTAACACTCGAAACGTCTTAGCTCTTCAGTACTTTATCGATGCTGTTCGTGATCCAGAAATTCAAAAAGCGCTGAGACTCTCCAACATCAGAGACGTAGAATCAGCTTTAGGCTATGCACGTAGGACAGAGGCAGCACAACAAGCCTCCCGTAAAGACCGCCATACCATAAGAGCAGTAAATGATACGCCTGCTGATGAAAATGAAATGAAGAGAAGTCTCTCAGAGATCTTAAAGTGATTGCGCAGCCTGGAAAATAATGGGAAAATAAAGGATCAGAAGATAAATTGCTGGGGCTGTGGAGGGGATGGTCATAAAGAGGAACTGTCCTGTACGACCAACGAAAGGAAATCACACGGCTTCACCATCACTATAGGGAAACAAGTAGAAGGCCATCTCGCGGGGCGGAGGTTGCCTGAAGTTAAAGAGCCCCAGTTTACAGTATTTCATGTTTCATCGATGAGTGGCGGCGATAATGGACTTTTCGTCTATGGCCAAGTTAACAACACAGCCTGCCGGATGATTCTGGACACGGGAGCCAACGTCACAATCATTAGAACGGATTTGGCTCAAGAACTAAAAGAGAAGATCATTTGGACGCCGCCCTGCGTTAAACTCCAGACTGTGACCGGAGACGAAGTCAAAATATATGGAAAAATGAACTTGAGCATCACCTTTGGAAATGCCAGTTATCATCATTTGGCATATGTGGCAGATATAAGAGATCCTGTAATCATTGGAATTGATTTCTTGAGAAAATTTAACTTTAAATCGGACTTCAAGAATAATGAACTGCATTCGAGTTCGGAAGACAAAGCTATGTTCAACACTGAAAATCATGACATTCAGCCAATATGCCAGATAACAGCCAAGTCTGAAATTTCCATCCATCCACATACAGAGACAATAGTTTCAGGAACACCTCCTACCAATCAATACTTCCGCTACGGACTGATTGAATACCCGAATACAAGCAATAGCCCAAGAGGAGTTCTGGTAGCTTCATCTCTAGTTGATCTCTCAAAGAATACTATTCCTGTGAGAGTCGCAAACATCAGCGATAAGGTCCGGACAGTGAAGAAGGATGAGGTGTTAGCAACCTGCACTCCTGTTACATGCATCAACCGCCCCACGCAATCAACCGAATCCAAGTCTTTTGGATTGGAAGTCTTCCTTTGAAAGTGATCGGACGTGAGTTTCTTTGCTCCTCAATGGAGGGCTAATACAATAGGAACGGGGTAAGTTGGAGTTATGCACTATACTATTTTCTTTTCCTAAAGTTATTATCTTTCTTTTGATACTATCCATTAATCTCTAGCCCAAGTTGTTCATGAATAATTTGTATAAATGTAAATAATAACTTTTGTTTCCCTCAGCAATGGTCTTCATCGTGGCTGATTGCTATTTTCTTTTTAATGTTGCGGCTTATTGCCTTTTACTATTTAATAACTCAATCAAAATTAAAATTCGGAACATTTACCCCCCCCCCCCCCTCCGCAATCATGTCCCGAAGACCATTGCTGACCCAAAAATTGTATAATGCCGTATTACGAACAGCTAAGTTAATTTAAAAGTTAATTGTAAATATCATGTGCCTTGCGCCATTTTGATAAGTTTCCATGTAATCCATGTACAGGTACTTGCCTATCCCTGCGTGTCGTCATGGACTATGCTCACCCTGTTTCAAGGGATGTCCGCTTTTACCATGATGGCATACTTGGGGGTGGTCGAGTGCCAATTAATAACCATTGGCAAAACTACTATTTATTCGCCAGGACTTTAGAAATTTGATTTTAATAGGGGACTACAAAAACTTAAGTTTAATTCATTAAAACCACTAATAATCTTAAGCTTAATTAATTAAAACCACTAATAATCTTAAGCTAAACTCTTGATTGTTGGGGTTAGGACTTAGTTTTTTTTTTTTTTTTTTTTTTTTTTTTAACTATTTTAAATTTTTAACCAAGAGCCCGTAGGGAAAAGAAAGGGAAAGAAAAATTTAGGCTAAAAGTTAAGGCCTCTTTCTTCCCCACCTCTTAGGATACCCTCACAGTAAAACCACCTTAAAATTAAAATTCCTGCTAAATAAGCGCCAGTTCATCAAAAACCTTTTCAAAAGTTAGAGTTCCTCTTGTACCACCCTCTGGGATTACATCCACTGCCCCACCCCCTGGGCTAACCCCCCACAATGATATTTCCAATGATCTGGCAATTCATCTGCAAAATTGAACCCCTAATACCTTTCCAAGAATAAACATAATGTTAAGGATCTAGCTTACCCCACCCCTTGGGCTCACCACGTGTCAAATCAACTTAAAACTTCTAATCCTGTGTACAAGGTTTCAATTTTACTGGAATTACGAACTCGCAGAACTCCAACCTGCCCCACCTCCTGAGCTCCCCAGCTAGGATTTAACATTGTCTGCCCCACCCCCTAGGTTTCCATCCTTTCTCCGGCTTTTGTTCTCCCATCGCTCTTTGCACCCCCCCCCCTTGGCTTTCTGTGGGTCCTCTCTGGCGACGAGATCGGCGACCACCTCGGAGTCAACGTAAAACTTGGCGACGGTTTTCGCGATTATCTCGGCAACTTCCAGAGCAGTTTTTTTTTTTTTTTTTTTTTTTTTTTTTTTTTTTTTTGTGTGTGTTATTTTTTTAAACCTTGTAACCAAGAGCCCGTAAGAAATTTTTTAGGCTAACAGTTAAGGCTTCTTACTTCCACACCCCTTAAGATAACCCTCACAGTCAAACCACCTTAAAATTAAAATTTCTGCTAATTAAGCGCCAGTTCATCTAACCTTTTCAAAAGTCAGAGTTCCTCTTGCGCCACCCCCCGGGATAACATCCACGGCCTCACTCCCAGGGCTTTCTCCCACAATGATATTTCCAATGATCTGGCAATTCATCAGCAAAATTGAACCACTAATGCTGCAACCTTTCCAAGAATAAACACAATGTTAAGGTTATAGCTTGCCCCACCCCTTGGGCTCACCACGTGTCAAACCAACTTAAAACTTCTAATCCTGTGTGCAAGGTTTCAATTTTACTGGAATTACGAACTCGCAGAACTCCAACCTGCCCCACCTCCTGAGCTCCCCAGCTAGGATTTAACATTGACTGCCCCATCCCCTAGGTTTCCATCCTTTCTCCGGCTTTTGTTCTCCCATCGCTCTTTGCTCCCCCCCCCCTTGGCTTTCTGTGGGCCCTCTCTGGCGACGAGATCGGCGACCACCTCGGAGTCAACGTAAAACTTGGCGACGGTTTTCGCGATTATCTCGGCGACTTCCAGAGCAGTTTTTTTTTTTTTTTTTTTTTTTTTTCTTTTTTTTTGTTATTTTTTTTTAACCTTTTAACCAAGAGCCCGTAAGAATTTTTTTTTTTAGGCTAACAGTTAAGGCTTCTTACTTCCACACCCCTTAAGATAACCCTCGCAGTCAAACCACCTTAAAATTAAAATTTCTGCTAAATAAGCGCCAGTTCATCTAACCTTTTCAAAAGTCAGAGTTCCTCTTGCGCCACCCCCGGGATAACATCCACTGCCACACCCCCTGGGCTATCTCCCACAATGATATTTCCAATGATCTGGCAATTCATCAGCAAATTGAACCGCTAATGTTGCAACCTTTCCAAGAATAAACACAATGTTAAGGTTCTAGCTTGCCCCACCCCTTGGGCTCACCACATGTCAAACCAACTTATAATTTCTAATCCTTTGTGCAAGGTTCCAATTTTACTAAAATCACGAACTCGCAGAACTCCAACCTGCCCCACCTCCTTAGATTCCCAGCTAGGATTTAAAATTGACTGCCCCACCCCTAGGTTTCCATCCTCTCTCTGGCTTTTGTTCTCCCATCGCTCTTTGCTCCCCCTTCCCCCCCCCCCTTGGCTTTCAGTGGATCCTCTCTGGCGACGAGATCGGCGACCACTTCGAAGTCAACGTAAAACTTGGTGACGGTTTCGGTGATGATCTCGGCGACCTCCAGGGCGACCTCCTTTTTTTTTTTTTTTGTAACATTTTAGACAAAGCCCGTAAGAAATTTTTTAGGCTATAAGTTAAGGCTTCTTTCTTCTTCACCCCTTAAGATAACCCTCACAGTAATCCACCTTAAAATTAAAATTCCTGCTAAATAAGCGCCAGTTCATCTAAATTCTTTTCAAAAGTCAGAGTTTCTCTTGCGCCACTCTCTGGGATAACATCCACTGCCCCACCCCCTGGGCTATCTTCCACAATGTTATTTACAATGATCTGGCAATTCATCATCAAAATTGAACCCCTAATACTGCAACCTTTCCTAGATTAAACACAATGTTAAGGTTCTAGCTTGCCCCACCCCTTGGGCTCACGACATGTCAAACCAATTTAACCAATGTATTACTTCTAACCCTGTGTGCAAGGTTTCAATTATATTAGAATTTCGAATTCGCAGAACTCCAACCTGCCCACCTTCTGAGCTTCCCAGCTAGGATTTAACATTGACTGCCCCACCCATAGGCTTCCATCCTTTCTCTGGCTTTTGTTCTCCCATCGCTCTTTGCTTCCCCCCTTGGCTTTCTGTGGGTCCTCTGTGGCGACGAGGTCGGCGACCACCTCGGAGTCAACGTAAAACTTGGCGACGGTTTCGGCGAGGATCTCGGCGACCTCCAGAGCAGTTTTTTTTTCCCACTGCTAGGCTTCTGCTTCACTTAAGTTTTAGACATTTCGCCTTTTGCTCCCTTCCCTTAGGTCTGCCTCGAGTCCCCTCAGACGATGAGGTTGGCGACCATCTCGGAGTCAGGGTAAAACTTGGCGACGATTTCGGCGACGGCCTCAGCGACCTCCAGGGCCAGTTTTTTTTTTTTTTTTTTTTTTTTTCAGGCTCCTTCACTTAAGGTTTTTGACACTTCGCCTTTTGCTCCCTTCCCTTAGGTCACCCTCGGGTCCCCTCAGGCGACAAGGTCGGCGACCATCTCGGTGTCAAGGTTAAACTTTGTGGCGTTTTCGGCGACGGCCTCGGCGAGCTCCAAGGCCCTTTCCTTTTTTTTTTTTTTTTTTCTCACCTTTGTTTTTAACCCACTAGCCTATTAACCTCAACACTCACGCAGTTCAATGCTCAGCGAGACCGCAGTCCAGTCGTTCAAGCTGTTCATTTCCCCTGCCAACCTTAACTCTTCATACAACCACAACTCCTTCAGTCGAGCGGGAACTTCGTTTCCCTTGGGCTATTTTCTTTAAATATTTCTCTTAATATATATACATGTATATATATATATATATATATATGTATATATATTTTTTTTTTTATTTATTTTATTTATTTATTTTATTTATTTTATTTTTTTTTTTATACGGATGGTATCAATTTAATTACATTTCTTTTATTACTTTTTCTCTTGGCTACTTTCGAGAGTCTAGGCTCCTGGGTTTTGCTTTTTTTTTTTTTTTTTTTTTTTCCCAACCCCCTTTTTTGGTATAGTGTAGACGCTCCAGCGAGCCCCTACCGTATCATTAGATTGATTGTTATCATTTAAATCTTATCATCTCCTAATTATCTAATTAGATTATCCAGTATATTATTAGACTGCCCAGTATATTATTAATATAATCTTTCTTCATTCTAAAACAAACCAAAAAGCTTTTCTAAAAGCTAACCTAGCAAGCAAATCAGTCAGCAATTCTTGCCACATAAACATGTCGGACAGTGACCTAATACATCTCGATACAGAGGATGGGGATGATCAAGGTGAGGCAATGGACTCTTCAACCTGTAGCAGTTATTCTAATCACTCAGTAAAGTCCGGTGTTTCAACCAGATCCCAAACATCCAAAAAGAAGAAAAAATCATCAAAAACTTCAATGTCTGCTAAACAATTTCTAAAAGTAGGTGACATATCACCAAAAGATACATATAACCCTAACGAGGACTTCAGTAATTGCAAAACAATTATGTCCGTGGCAAAAGCAGCAATTGATATTATTTCTAAAGTAAGGAGTAGTGGTCGAAAAGCCCCTCTCACTCTGTTCGCCAAGGCTTTCATGCGCATAAAGACACTCAGTAAAATTGCCAGGACCAAGGCAATCTCAGGATCAGCACCTATTATCCAACCAAATGTTTCCGCAATGACATCTCAACCTCAACCAATCAGAGCTTCCCCATCGACTCCTCAAGCTCAAACAACCATTCTACAATCCCCAGAGGACCTTCATGAATTGATTAAGCTAAATCATCAACAAATTAACGAGAAGCTGGAAAAGATTTCCACTCATCAGGAAAATATCTTAAAGAAATTGGGAAAGCACCCTCTGTCTTCAGCTAAAGAATCAAGGCCACTTTCACCGACAAATCAGCAGCAACAAAATTTGGAATCTCCAGTCATCCAAGAAACAGAAACTCACAATCAGCCAACAATTCTAAAGGAAATAGAATTCCCTACCCTAACAGATTCCCTCCAAGCAGGTTCCATGATGGCAGCTTCTCAAATAACTACACAACCAAAAGTACTCCCTAACAAAAACTTTTCAAAGGCACTCCACGAATTCCACACAGCCCAAAAAACTGTTTATATAACTTCAAAGTGCTCCACAAATAGTGGTTATGAAATTCTTCAGACTCTCAGAAAAAATAGAGTGGCAACCATGGCAAATATTGTCGACACAAGAACTTTCAGAAAGTCACTGGATCTCTTGTGTAACTCTAAAGACGGAGCTCAATCCCTGATCCAGGACATACTCAATTGCAAGGTCCTTGCTGAGAAACTACAAGTCAAACTAAAGCCTTGCCCTCAACAGCGGTTCATAATTCTAGGTGTTCCTGAGGAGTTAACGGAAGATATAATCAAGCAAAAGCTACAGGGCAGCGGCTATTTAACAAGTAGCACCAAAAACACATTAAAAACTGTCAGGCTAACGGCATCAAGAGGGCAAGGCCTAAAAAATTGGATACTACAAGCTCCCATCCCCATTGCAGAAGCCATTATTAAAATTAGAAATCTGCAGATTGGGTTACAGAGATGTCAGATTAGACCGTACACGCAAGTGATACGTTGCTCAATCTGCCAGGGCTTGGATCACTCTCCCTCACAGTGTGAGCAAGAACAGTTTTGCTCACATTGTGCACAAAAGCACAAAAATGATAATTGCCAAGAGGAGCCGAGCTGCATTAACTGCGCGAGGGTCAACCTCAAAAACGCCTCGAAAGGAATACGACCCTTCAGCACAAACCACCCGGCATACTCATTCTCATGTCCAGCCTCTGAACAAGAATACAAGAGATGCAGAGAGGAATTGGACAGGAGATTCTATAGTGCATCGAACGAACCCCATAAAGAACAGCCAGGACAATCCTCAAACAGCGCCAGACCTATACGCAAGACAGCAAATAATGCCCGGCATCAACGACAAAGACCAATGGGATATGAAAAGCAGAGAGAACAAGTCAATTCCAGTCCACATCCTTGGCTTTTCAATCCTCACAATCCCTTCTTGCCTTATCTCCAGAATAATGCGCAACAAACAGCTACAAACTCTACGCACAACTACTACTACGAGGGAAATCAGCGGTTCCTACAGCCATCTGGACCTCTGGGCTATTCATCTGGAGCTCTGGACTACTCATCAGCAACTCTGGGCCACCCGTCAGCAGCACGAGGGTAACTTTTATTTTTCTCTTTTATTCCTTCACCCCCCCCCTTTATTATTATTATTATTTATTTATTTATCTTAAATCCAATCAACTCAAACTTAATCTGCTATGTCCAATTCCAAACGTGTGCGCTCCTCTCCTTCCCAGGAAGCACTGTCCTCTAATGAAACTCTCCCTCCTAACTTTAATAGTCTTCGAATCCTACAGGTTAACCTCAACAATTGCAAGGCGGCTAACTCGGCGGCTCGGGATTACATGGACAAAAGTTCCACTGACATCGGGCTGCTGCAGGATGCCCACTGCACTGGAGAGGGTGACCTGTACGGATTTCCTTCCTCCTGGACCAAGTTTAGCTCAGCGCAACATTCCTCACACATTGTTATACGAACTCAAAATCTCGTCTACACCCATATCTTTACTGGGGAACATTGTGTTTTCATTACACTGACCACTAATGAGGGTGAGTTGATCCTTGGCAGCGCATATGCAGCTCCGTCCTCGGACTTTGACTTTTGTATGCAAGAGTGGCAGCACTTAATCACACACAGAAAATTTTTCCTTTGTGGCTGCGACCTTAACGCGAACTCTCCTCTATGGAATTCTCCAAAAGAGGACGTCAGGGGTAGCAGCCTAATCGAATACATTACTATTAACAGTCTCTGTCTGGCCAACATCGAAAACTCCATTCCTACTTTTCAGAAGAATAACGCGCGTGGCTGGCCAGACTTCACACTAGTTAACCCAAAAACCTTTACACACATTTCGAATTGGACTGTTCAGGACATCTTCAACTGCTCAGACCACAAATACATTACCTACTCTTTAAACCCTCCCCCCAAATCCTACTCAAACAAAAGATTCCAAACTAAACGTGGTAACTTTAGCAAATTTTGTAAAACTCTCCTAAATTTCTCAGAACAGTTTACAGAACAAATAAATTTAATCTCTAATACACAGCAACTAGAACACTTTACCATTCTTTTAATTTCTTCAGTCCAATCAGCTGCAGCCTCTGCCTTTAAACTAAAAAAAACAGGACGTCAGCGCACCTTCAATTTTTGGTCTCCCCAGCTCAGATCCATGCGGAATCATCTCACTGCACTCAGACGGCAAACACAGTACATTAATCCTGATTCATTACCACAGCACAAACAAAAAATTAAACAGCTCGCAGCAACATATAAAAAACAAATTAACCAAACCAAACAGGCCGCATGGAAAAAATTCTGCACACAACAAACAAACCCATTTGGCGTAGCACAAAAATTTTACTCAAACAAATTCTTCACCCCTTCTGAGCTAAAACTTGAACGTCCTCCAGCTCACTCCTCCAAGAAAGACAACCTCGAGTACCTGACCTCCATTCTATTCCCACCGAGCAATCTCGACTCGGCTCAAAGTCTTAATTTCACAGCTCCACCTGACATACTTTTCTCTGAGGCAGAGGTCAGGTCGGCTCTTTTTAGTTTCAAAATTAAGAAGGCTCCTGGCCCAGACAATATAGACTTCAGAATTCTTAGAAATACCTACAACATTTTCCCGAACATCATCCATAAATGGTCAAACCTCTGCCTGCAACACCAATATTTCCCATTAACACTACGCAGAGGAGAAGTGGTGTACTTCTTAAAGCAAGGGAAGTTACCCTCTGAACCCTCATCTTATAGACCAATCTGCCTTTTGCCAACATTAGGAAAATTGCTAGAAAAATTAATAGTGATCAGATTAAATTATTATTTGGAATCCAACAACTTACTTCATCCCTCTCAATTTGGATTCAGAGGGGGCAGATCCTGTGAAAATGCATTGAAAGAAATACTAACCTCCTGCGCCGTTAACATACAGTCTGAAGAATACACCACTCTGATCTCACTCGACATCAAAGGAGCCTTCGATAATATTGAATGGCTACATATTCTAAATTCTCTTAGAGATCTTAACTGCCCGAGCAACTTGGCGGGAGTCATCCGTTCGTATCTATCTAATAGGAAAATCTCCATCAATTGGGGAACGGATACAAAAGACCTTCCTCAATCTAAAGGTTGTCCCCAGGGGTCTTGTTTGGGCCCGTTATTGTGGAACCTAATAGCAAACAACATACTAGTTGAAATGAATTCCAAAGGATTTAAAACTTTCGCATATGCGGATGACTTCTCCCTGGTTGTCTCTGGCAGAACGAGGATTGACCTGGAGAACCAGGCCCGGGAGGCTCTAAACCTTTTTAGTAATCTTCTCACCAAATTTAACCTGGAATTATCAACCTCAAAAACGCAAGCTTTGACGTTTTCGGAACCCCGCACTCTACAAAGGACCCCGGTGATGAGGATAGATGGCGTCAGTGTCAATCATGTACCTCATTTCAAAATATTAGGAATAACAATAGATAAACACTTTAACTGGCTAGAACACATAAAAGAACTTAAAATTAAAACTCTAAAAATTTTTCACAATTCTGCGAAAATGGTTGGCAAGAGGTGGGGTACATCAACAACTCTTCTTAAAATCTGGTATAACTCAATCATTGATAAAATTCTAACATATGGGGCTGGTATCTGGGGAGGGCATCTCACACAAACAGCAAAAACGAAAATTAACTCTGTTCAAAGAATGTTTTTACTCCAAATTTCGCGTGGCTATAAAACCATTTCAACAGACGCCCTCACAGTCATCACCGGGATCCCCCATGTACATCTCCAACTTAAATATGTTCACAATAAAACGAATATCTTACAACTTCAAAACTCAGATCTTTCAAATTTACTTCTTCCTGGCGTTAGAGTGCAACATCTCCTTCCCAACTGGCAAATCCACCCAGCTCAAGACATTGCCTCCTTACTCACTTCTTGTTCCAAAAATAGTTTTTCTCCTTCGGTTCCTATGGCGGCCTATACTGATGGTTCTAAAACGGAACACGGGGTCGCGGCTGCCTTCTGTGTTCTAAAAAACAATGAATGCATCCATCGGTGGGCATGCAGACTCGAAGATTATAATTCAGTCTTCCAAGCGGAACTTTTCGCAATAGAAAAGGCCCTGGAATGGATCATAGCCCAACATGATATCAATCAAAAATTCCATATCTTTAGCGATAGTCTATCGGGTCTGCAGGCCATAGTCCGTCATAGGGCACACCCTCAAGTTATTAAAATAAAGCAACTCTTAAAAGATTTAAATTTCCTAATATCCCTGGCACACGTTTCTGCCCATAGGGGCGTGTTTGGTAATGAACTGGCAGACTCCTTAGCAAAGGGTGCAACGGAGAATAATAGTATAGATTATTCTCTTCCTGCACCTCCTTCGTACATTAAAAGTACACTGAAACTATCAATGCTTCGGGAATGGCAGGCCTGGTGGGAGGACTCAGAAAACGGAAGATATACCTTTTCCTTGATCCCGCATGCGACCGCAAATGATTGGTCACTCTCTCCTGAGTCTGCTGCCTTCCTATCCGGTCACGGGCCATTTCCAAAGTACCTACACAGATTCCACTGCCGACGCACCCCCCTATGCTCTTGCGGAGAGGAGGGCACACCTGAACATTACTACTACAGTTGCCCTCTTACAAGTATATACCATATTAGAAATCCCTTGCCAAGACCCGAGGGCTGGCTGGAAAACATTGTTACGCGTCCTTCCCTCCTAAATAAATTGAAAAGAATATACTATCTTTTGATAGACATCTCAAATAGAACAAATTAATGGAGTTAAAATTTAATTTTTAATTTATATAATTTTTATTATTATTTTTTTAGTTAAGTTTTTTACTGTATATGGTCTGAGTATGTGAATGTTTTGTCTGTCCTCTAAAAGCATGTGTGCGAGAATGTGAATTTCTGTACTCTCCCCCTCGGTGCTGCAATCAGCCCAGTTTTAAGTCATCACTTCACTGCAACAATAAAAGTATGAATGCGTTTCTGCGTAAATTCATTACTTAAAAGCGCTCCTTGTCGCGAAGGGTTAATTCCCGGCGCAAGTTCAGACAAAACATATGGACTAATAAGTAATTCAGGACTTTCAAATAGGACAGTTCTCACCAACTATCATTTCTGTTTTCAACCTCTGTTATTTATCAATTAACGTCCATTGTCGGTATGGTTTAATTCCGGCGTGACTCTCAATTTGTGCGGTGTCCTTCTCCAAGTTCAATCATTTCTAGTCACTACAGCGCCCCTTGACGCGAAGGGCTAATCCCCGGCGCAACTTCGGACTATAACCATGGACTCCTCGTTATATAAGACTCTCAAATTAGACATTCCTCATCAACAATCATCTCTGATTTTAATCTCTGTTGCCCTCCTCATTAAAAGCCTAAATTTTGTCTTTTTAAATAACTGCTGCCCTCTGTCGCGTGGGATTTCATATCTGGCAGCAATTGTAATTTTTTTTTTTTTTTTTTCTTTCTTTTTTTTTTTTTTTTTTTTTTGTGCAATAAACAACGGGGGAGACTTAACCTCTAGAAACGGGCTCTTTCAGAATTTCACATTGTTATGTGACATTTGTCGTCAGAGCCCCTCTTTGGAGGTTGAAATCGCTCAAAACCGCTGAATAGTGGTGAGCGGCCTCCTTCCGTCTTTGAAATCTTTGAAATCCAAGTCTTTTGAGCAATTAACAAAGGAACTACTCAAAAATGCAGAATTAGGGAGTGAACAGAGGTGTGCTGCGCAGAAGCTACTCCAAGAATTTAGAGAACTTTTTTCTCGAACACCTGAAGACGTCGGGAGAACGAACATCACCCACCACAGAATTGATACAGGAAAACATCCTCCAATCAAACAACATCCATGAAGACTTCCATTTGCTAAACAGGAAGAGGTCACTGAACTTCTAAATGAAATGCAGCACAATGACGTCATCGAGCCATCAACGAGTCCTTGGGACTCTCCCATAGTACTGGTGCGAAAAAAGGATGGTTCAACAAGATTTTGCGTGGATTATCGTCGTTTGAATGACATCACGAAGAGAGACAGTTACCCTCTTCCCAGAATTGACGACACATTAGACACACTTGCTGGCAATAAATGGTTTCGACTTTAGATCTGAAGAGTGGTTACTGGCAAGTAGAATTAGATCCTGATGATCGTGAGAAGAATGCATTCACCACGGGAAAAGGACTGTGGCAATTTAAAGTTATACCGTTTGGATTATGTAATTCACCTGCTACCTTCGAACGTCTGATGGAGACAGTGCTAAAAGGACTTTCCTATGAAGCCTGTCTGGTGTATTTGGATGATATTATCATTGTGGGGCGCACCTTTGAAGACCATCTACGAAACATCCGAAAGGTGCTGGAGAAACTCATAATGGCTAACCTCAAATTGCATCCAGGCAAGTGTAACTTTTTCCGTCATGAAGTAAGCTACCTCGGCCATATCATCTCTGCCGAAGGTGTGAGAACTGATCCTGAGAAAATTTCTGTAGTCCAGAACTGGAGTCGCCCTGAAAATGTACACCAACTGCGAAGATTCCTCGGGTTATGCACTTACTACAGGAAGTTTGTCAAGGGTTTCTCAAATATTGCCTGAGCAATCCACAAGCTGACGGAAGCCAAACAGAAGTTCCTGTGGACAGATGAATGTGAAAATGCGTTCAAGCGACTTAAAGAGGCCTTAACATCATCGCCTATCTTGACGTATCCATAGCCCGACAGACAGTTCATACTTGATACAGATGCCAGCCATGAGAGTGTCGGTGCTGTTCTGTCGCAGGAAATTGATGGTCAAGAACATGTCATTGCCTATTGGAGTAAATGCCTGTCTAAACCAGAGCGAAATTACTGTACCACCAGGAAAGAGCTACTCGCCATCGTAAAAGCCATAGAACATTTCCATCATTACCTCTATGGCAGAAGATTCCTGCTCCGTACTGACCATGCATCTTTAACGTGGTTGCTCCAGTTCAAGAACCCGAAAGGACATTATCCCAGGTGGATACAACGCCTCCAGGAATAAGACTTTGAGATACGTCATCGTAAAGGGACTCTACATGGTAATGCAGATGCCTTGTCACGGAAGCCCTGCTCGGAAAGCTGCAAGTACTGCTCTAGAGCCGAACAGAAATACCTGCCGATAAATCTGGTTGCCTGCCAAGTTACTGTTTCAACACCATCAGAACAAGATCCCGATCCATGGAGTGACGAGGAACAACAAGCCCAGTTGGAAGATCCTCACATAAAGTCAATATTACAGCTAAAGAAAGCGACCAGCAACAGACCTATCTGGCAAGACATTTCCAGATTTAGTCCCGTTACGAGAAGTTATTGGGCACTTTGGGACTCTCTTCATATAAGAAAAGGCGTATTATACAGAAAGTAGGAATCTGATGATGGGAAAAGCTTCCGATGGCAGATTGTATTACCAAGATCGAGAATTCCAGATGTTAAACATCTGAAATTCCGGTAGAACAACTGCACAGTAGCTCTACCGGAGGCCATTATGGGGTAATGAAGACTCAGCAGAAAGTTCGCGAACGCTTCTACTGGTGCAAGGCAAGATATGACGTGGAGAAATGGTGTAAATCCTGTGATGCTTGTGCGGCACGTAAAGGCCCGCAGAAACGAAGTCGAGGAAGACTGCAACGGTATAACGTGGGAGCACCATTTGAACGGATTGCACTCAACATCTTGGGTCCTTTGCCAAGGACCTCCAGTGGAAATAAATACATCCTCGTCGTGATGGACTATTTCACCAAGTGGCCTGAGGCATATCCCGATCAAGAGGCATGCACAGTCGCAGAGGTGCTAGTGCAGCAATGGGTGTCAAGGTACGGCACGCCCCTAAAACTTCATACCGACCATGGTCCGAACTTTACCTCTGCTATTTTCAAAGGACTGTGTCAACTACTTGGCATAGACAAAACGCAGACAACACCCTTACATCCCCAGTCGGACGGCATGTGCGAGAGTTTGAACCGTACCATCCTGAATAACCTCTCTCTTCTAGTATCAAGGAACCAGCAAGATTGGGACTTGAAGTTGCCATTGTTCCTGCTGGCTTATCGAAGTGCTGTCCATGAAACCACCGGCTATACTCCAGCCCAGATGCTGTTTGGACGTGAACTTCGTCTTCCGTGTGATCTCCTGTTTGGTTGTCTGCCCGATGCACCTTTATCACCCGAGGAGCACATCCAAGTTCTCCAGGAACGATTTGAGGACATACACAACTTTGCTCGGGAGCGGATTCACATGGCAACGGAGAAAATGAAGACAAGGTACGATCTAAATGCTACACAATATGAGTTCCAGGAAGGAGACAATGTATGGTTGTGGAATCCTGTGCGACGCAAAGGACTCTCCCCCAAGTTACAGTGCAACTGGGACGGACCGTACAGTCTTAAAAAGGCTGAATGATGTAGTGGTGCGGATCACTAAAACACCTTCATAAAACCGAAGGTGCTGCACTATAACAGGCTAGCGAAGTACCACAATTAACGGTAATATTAAAATTTAAAATGTAAATACTGATAAAATTTGCGCATGCGTAATGTAAATATTTGTATATAAATATATGTACATATTTGTGAATTTTGTAAATATATCTCACTTGATTTATATTTCAATTTTATCGTTATATGCAACTTAGTTTTTGTATTTTAGACTGTGTAAATTTGTTTAGTTTCGCCTCTTTACCAAGGGTTGCACTGCCCGGGACGGGAGAGGGGGGCAATGTTACAAAATTGCAAATAATTGTGTTTTTTTGTATAAATTCTTTCAAAGAGGCTTAGTAAGTTGATAAAGTGCTAGTTTTGTGCATTTCTAGTCGTTTTAGCATTGAAATAGCTTATTTTCCCTTAAAAACGCATTAAAAAACCCCAATAAGGCAGGTAATGTATTTAGCGCCAAATTTGGCGACTTTTTCCCAACTTGGCGATTTTTTGTCGACCTTGGCGAGAAAATCCTTCTAAGGGATATACCAAATATGGAAGCTCTAATCTCATTGGCTGATGAGATACGGAAATTTCTGGAACCTTCCACACTTTTCTACAGGGGTACATAAGGAGCGTTTTCCCGCCAAGGCAAGTCAGTTCAGTTCTCAGCCAGCTTCGCTAATGCTTGCATTGTTTTGAGCCTCTTTGAAAGAGACTTGCTTTAAGTGTTATTGCTATACAGTTTGTACTGTGGATTTGCTATTGACAGCTGTTGTTTAAGCTGTGTTTACTGGTTGCATTGAAGCTGATACTTGGTTTATAGACCTGTATTTTTCTGAAACTTTCTGTGAATAAATTACTGGATTTTTGTAAATTTTGCCTTTCACTCTCGGACAAATCACGAACCCCCAAGTACGCAACAATATGTTTAATCAATATTATTCACTTTCCTATATGTTGAAATATGTTACTGCCACCGCTGTCTGATTTTCTTATCTGCGACCGCGTGTTCTTGCGAATGAGAGGATCGCCTGTTTCGCTAAAGCTATTAGTATTGTTGAATAATGTAAGGAACATATTTATTTTCATTTGAAATTTCTATCGGCTTAATTATCGAGTTTTTAATTAAAACCTTCGCGTTAATAAAGGTACTCTATTTGAAAATTTGCAAATAATCTATTTTATTACGCTCGTTTTACTCTCTGTGTGACGTACATAATAAATAAATAAACAAATAAAATTTTATTGCTTTTGTTTGATTGTCGATTTTGCTATTTAAAACAAAGAAATTTATTGCATAAAGAAAAAAAAAAAAAAAAAAAGAAAAAAAAACACCTTAGATGTTTTTAAGGAATGAATTAATTTCGTATTATAATTTATCGTTTGCTGATATCTGCTTTTTTTTTCTTTTTTTTTTTCTACTTTTAGAAAATTAAGTCTGAAAAAAGGCTGGAAAGCAATTAAAAAATAAATAAATAAAAAGAGGAAAATGAATAATTAAATGGGATGCTCAATAGAAAAAAAAAAAAATATTAGAAAAGTGAAAACCTTTTAAAAATAACTGATAATATTTAAATATTAAGCAAAAATTTAACCCAGATCAAACGGAAAATAATCTATATTTTATTTTATTTTAATTTTTTGAGAAAAATATTTAGATATGATCATCATGATAATGTTTAAGAACTATTGCTAAAGCGCTATATAAGTTAAGCCCAGAAACATTTAAAAAGAAATTTAAGAGACCGATATTTAGATATGTTTATATAAGGATTGAATTTTTTATCTCAAAATAAATTTAAACGGTTGGCTAATTGTTTTTTTTTTTTTTTTTTTTTCACAACGTATCAACGACACATTTCTGCATATATGAACTTAATAAGAATTATCTTACATTTTTATAATATTCCATTAATCCGTTAATTTGGTAGCAATATGAACTGCAGAACGTGATATATACAGTCGGTAACAAAAGAGTCCGAACACTAGCAAAAATTCCTATGTAAAAAAAGTACACTTCATACGGTTTTGTTAAATAAATCCTTATCGAATCATGTTCTTACACTGATTATGAACAGGATTTGACAAAGATTTATTTAACAAAACTGTATGAAGTGTACTTTTTTTACATAGGAATTTTTGCTTGTGTTCGGACACTTTTGTTACCGACTGTAGCTTTCAAGTTAAAGGGTCGAAACTGTGCCATATAAGAGCCACACGTTGTTCTATATGTATGAAAATCTAACCACACTGCTCTGCATGAAAATTGACCTCAAAACCACTTTTGGAAATTCTTACGTAAAATGATCTCCTGAATCCGAATGAAACTCCCATTTTGCCTCATTACCTTTTTTTTTTCTTTTTTTAGGGTGCACACCTATTTTTAGTACTGTTTGTAATTTTATGTCTATGAAGTTCAATTAAAGGGGAGGGTGGTTATTTTATCTATTAAATACCTTATGAGAGGCTACATTCTATAACATGGACATTTGCAACAAGGTGGAAATTTAGGGGGATGGGTGTGGTAGGATTGTGTGGATTAAGATCGATTGACCGCACTAAGGTCCTAGGCCTGAGGAGGAGTACCCTATTTGGGGACCTTTCTACGGAGCCCTAAGCAGTATTTCCGCACAATGGGGGGGGGGGGAATTTTCCACTGAAATTTTAAATTACATTTACTATATTTTATTAATCCTTTATTATTATTTAATATCTTCCTTATTATTAAAAGTGTTAAAATATTTCTTTTCCACCCTGCAAATCCAATTGATGACATTAAATTACCGAACAGTCATAAAAAATCGGACAGGGTGATGCGTCCCGAAAAAACGGTTGGTCATTGTGCAAAATGGGTGCCATATTCGGATTCAGGAGGTAATTTTACAAGAATCAGCAGAAATAGCATCAGGGCTCGAAGACAAAAAAAATAATGTTTTAAAGCATTGTTATAACCATATTGTTTGGAAGTTCAATCAATTATAAAATTTTGCGTTCTATGCGTTTGATCGTCAGATGTATTATCTATCACAAAATTAGCACATTTAATGCTAAATTTTAACCCATGATCACAGTGATACAAACAAACATAGGCATGTAACATATATAGATTGACGAATATTTCCCGAAAATGAACAAATCATTAACACCATTTCAAAAAGTGAAAACCGATCGAAAAATGTTAGAAAATAAAAAATGTTGCGTATCTTCTACATTCTTATTATATACTTAAAATGAATTAGGGTTAACTTAATGTTTTGAATCTGATTTAGACTCTTATTATTATTAGTGTTATTATTTTAAATTTCCGATAAGTACGTTACAGATTTTATACTTTGTAAAATTTTTAATAGAGTTCATATCCTATGTAATTTATTGGACTACTTAAAACCAAGAAACTTCAATGTGATTTTATGAATAGCTATTACTGTTTGTAAAATCAAAATATTTACAATTGTCAATATATAGCCAATCAGTAATTCATGATTTTACTTTATATTTAAAAATTCTAAACCATTTAAAACATTTTTTTTTTCTTTTATTGGTGATTAAAATGTTCGGATTATTATTCTTATTACTATTATTATTATTTTTAGGCCTAAAAAGTTAACATGAAAATATCCGAAATTCACCCAACTAATAACGTTTAAATTCATTTGGTTAAAAAAAACCAATATATATATATATATATATATATATATATATATATATACATGTAATTTATATTTAAATACTACACTCTCAATTTATTTAATTTCACAAAATTATATTATGTGTAATAATTATTTTTATTGAAATTAGAAATAGTTCCTATTGATTCCAGCCTGGTATGTATATTTCATATTCTTGGATAACATTTTCGGCTTATCTATGAATTTACAATTTCATAAAGATAAATTATTTGATATTATAAAAACAAATAAATAGCTACCAATGTTTTTTTTTTTTGTTTTTTTTTAAATAAAAATTCCATTTGAGCTTATGATCTCAGTTTTTATAAAATCATTTCTTTGAAAAGTTTCTTTTTCACAGCGAATTGATTATTTTTTCTTTTACGATATCTAAACTGGTGCATAAATGACTTACAAAAAGAAATGTAGGTCAATCAATAATTTCTTTCTTTAATATAACAGAGTTTTAACTTCCTTTATCTTCAAAAAGTTGATTTATGACACAATAAAAGATATTACCAAAGAAAGAAAAAAAATTAAACTTTCTTCAAAAATTTGAGGACAATTTATCACTATTTTGTCCGTTACTTTACGTTGATTAAAATCAATCACTCGTGTCTTAGAAGAAAGTTCATAGATTTCTATCGGATTAAAAACAATTTCCTACTATTTTTCTATAATAAATTTAAAATAGTTGATAACATGAAGTAAAGGTTTTTAACTTAATCAAAGTAGCCTTCTGAAAATTGATGGATATTGTTTTATAAAAAACCACTTTTTATATTTTTTTATTTTATAAAACTTTTATTAATGCCACTGAAAAAATAATAGTAATGATTATTATAATGTAGATGTATTATATGTAGAATATATTAAATAAATTAGTACCATAACAACAATAATAATAATAATAATAATAAAAAAGGCTTTAAAATTAAAAAAAAAGAGTTGATAATATGAAGTAAAGATTTTCAACTTAATCAATGTAATGTTCTGTAAATCATTGTGCATTATTAAAAAAAAAAAAAAAAAAAAAAAAAAACAGATTTTTGATAAAATGTTTATTAATGACATTAACTGAATATTATAATAACGAATATATACATATATATATTTACAAAAAAAAAAAAAAAAAAAAAAAAAAAGTGTATAAACTATAAAATTTTAAACACTTCTTCCTGTCAACAATTATTTCATAACCTTTTCCCCCAAATTTTTAAAGCAGATTTAATTGAATTCAGAGACATCTGGCAAAGAAGCTGCCTAAATAACCAACCGATTCTGACTATTTCTCAAAGGGATATAACTATTAGCATTGAAGTAAAACAAGTTGAAAAAAAAAATAGAAGAAGAAGTAACATTAGTATAAACAATTAATTTTGGTTGAAAGAAGCATTTTGAATGAAGGAAGCTCATCGTTGGTTTCTGTAGAAATGTAAAAACTCTTATAAATTCCCGGTATAATGTACAGAAATAATCTAATTAAGAAATCCTCTGATATACTAATTATAATTTTTAATTTCCGAAAACTATAGTGAGGAAAGTATTGTAAGCATGTCAAAAATCCGAATTTGAGATTTCGATATTTCTATACGTTTCGGAAGTCCCCTGAGTCCGTTTTCACTATTTGTACGATGATGTATATATGTGTGTGTATGTATGTGTGTATGTGTGTGAGTGAACACACTAGCGTCTAAACGCTTTGTTCGAATAAGCTGAAAGTTGGTACGTATATTGTAAGTCACCGTAGTACGAACCCTATTGATTTTGGTGAATCTAGCACTTATAGTGTTTTTACAGGGACACCAGGAAAACTTCTCTATTCTTATGGCCTATGGGGCCAAATGTTTAGTGCGATAGCGTCTAAACGCTCTATTAATCTGAGCAAAAAAAAAAATGTACACCTGTTATAGGTCACAGTTGCACAAACTGTGTAGATTTTGGTGAATTTAGCACTTACAGTTTTTTTTACAGGGGCACAAAGAAAAATTCTTTATCATTATGACCTATGGGGCCAAATTTTTAAAAGTGTGATAGCGTCTAAACGCCTTATTATTCTGAACAAAAAATGTGTACGTATGTTTTAGTTCACAGTTGCACCAACTGTATAGATTTTGGTGAATTTAGCACTTACAGTTTTTTTACAGGGACACAAAAAAAGAAAAAAAATCTTTATCATTATGGCCTATGGGACCAAATTTTTAAAAGTGGGATAACATCTAAACGCCTTATTCACTTGAGCTAAGCTAAAAATTTATATGAGTATTATAAATCACTGTTGCACTAACTATAAGCATTTTGGTGAATTTAAGATTTATAGGTTTTTACAGGGACACAACGAAAATTCTTTATCATTATGATATATGGGCTCTAAGATCAGTAGCGTTAAATAAAACACCCCGTAATATATGGAGAAATATACTCTATTATGGTTTCCTATCTTTTGTTTGTTTAACAACTCCCCTTTATTTAAATTATCTACAAAACTCTTAATTACTCAATGTTCGGAAAGTCGAGTGGAGTCACTCCAGATTTTTTAATATATCAAATAAAATAATAAATCGTAAAAATGAGTCTAAATAACCATTCATATTTTTTTCTAAAAAAAATCTTTTAAATAATAATAATAATAATATAATAAATAAATAAATAAATAAACTTCTTAAAAGTTAAGTTAAATTTCTTAAAGTTGCATATTAATAAAGAACACTCATTATTATCCAGGTATATATTTCTTAATTTTAATGTTTGCTTTCAAAAATTTCGATTAAAAATCGTTAAAAAGAGGTATTTTTCGGCAACTGATTTCAGTTTAATTAATTTAATTTATCTAATTCGATACTTATTTGTGCAGCGAAAAACGTTTCATTTAATTTTACAGCATACGTATTTGCATTTTCACCACACTGCATTTTTTAAACACGTAAATTGGATAATTTTACGCTTTAAAAACAAACATGTATTTTTATAGAAAATTACAAGCTTTTTTTTTTTTTTTTTTTACTTTCTTCTATCTTCAATAGAAGAAAGTATTGGATTCGTAAAAATTTTCGATTTCGGGTTTTTGATGGATTTACACGTTTTGAGAGGTGTAGAACACGATTTTACCATTTTTAGAAAATGTCTGTCTGTCTGTCTGTCTGTCTGTCTGTGTGTGTGTGTGTGACAAAATTTTGTGGCAACTGTATCTCTGGAACTACTGCACAGAATTTCATACAAATTGGTATGTAGTTGCACCTTGACATAAATTAGTGCCTATCAACTTTTGGTAAAAATCGTCTTACAGGTTGCGTTGCCATCCCGCTTTTTCTAAATTTTCAACAGGGTGATAACGGCAAAAATTTTCAAGATGGGTATCTTTCGAAAGGTCTCGTCAGTACCTTTAAAACGAATGGTTGAACTATAAATCTGTGATAATTTAAAACAAAGTTATCGATTTTTTTACTTTTTACGAAAAAAAAACTTAGAAAAAAATATTTTTTTTTTCTCCCCTTAATTTTATCAAACTCCCACGGTTTCCGTGTTCTGACAAACTTAAACTAATTTTTGCTTTTTTCCCCTAATTTTGTCAAAGTCCTACGGTTTCCGTGTCTTGACAAACTTTAACATATTTTTGCATTTTTCCCCTAATTTTTTCAAAGTTCCACGGTTTCCGTGTTTTGACAAACTTTGACAAAATTTTGGGTAAAATGTGAAAATTATTCTAAATTTGTCAAAACACGGAAACCGTGGGACTTTGACAAAATTGGGGGAAAAATGCAAAAATTTGTTTAAGTTTGTCAGAACACGGAAACCGTGGGAGTTTGATAGAATTAAGGGGAGAAAAAAAAAAGTGGGACTTTGACAAAATTTTGGGTAAAATGTGAAAATTTGTTTAAGTCCCACTTTTTTTTTTCCCTCTCCCCTTAATTCTATCAAACTCCCACGGTTTCCGTGTTCTGACAAACAAACTAATTTTTGCTTTTTTCCCTTAATTTTGTCAAAGTCCCACGGTTTCCGTGTTTTGACAAACTTAGAATAATTTTCATATTTTACCCAAAATTTTATCAAAGTCCCACTTTTTTTTTTTTTTTTTTTTTTTTTTTTAATTATTGTTGCTGAGTAAATTTGTATAGGAAAAGATAGAAGAAAGTAATGTGGTGGCCACAACATACTAGTTTTTTTCTGTAATTACATTCTTTACCATAATGTTTGGAAAAAAATAAATATATAAATATTTCCGTATATAATTTAGTGAATGAATCTAATTATTTGTAATTAATGTTACAAATGGAAATATTGTTTAGTCGAGTGATTTCAAAGTAGTAAGCATTGTGCATTTTGGAATTAAAAAGATAATTATATTTTTTGTAATAATTAAACTACTGAGATTTCTTTTTTTAAACAATTAATTTCTTTTTCTTTTTCTTTTTAATATTCTTGTTCATAAAGACCGTAATTTTTGCTCTATTTTTTTAATGCGGTAATAACACTTGGAAAAATATTTATCAAATACTTTTAAGTATTCCACAAAAAAAAAAAAAAAAAAAAAAAAAAAAAAAAAAAAAATGCGTTCGTACATTTTGTTAGTTTTTATGGAATGAAAATTTCTTCAATTTCACTATAAATTTATTTTTATTACTTTTAAGAACTTTATCGTACTTATTATACGAAAAATAAAAATATAAAAAACATGGCTTTTCATTAGTATCTTAATTTAATAGTCAGTTCGAAAGCATATTATTAAAACAAGTAACAATCACTAAAAATGTTAAATCTCTCTATTTGAAAAAAAAAAAAAAAAAAACTCCTACCTTTGCGCTGCAGTTTTTCAGTTTATAGTTTCATTCTTTTTATGAATTATTCAGTAAAAACTGTTTTACATAAATACATGGAATATGGCAACTTCGCACAAAGTACGCGATAAACATGCATATAAAAAACATTCATGCATCAAAATAATATTTTAGGTGTAATTTATTGCGAAAATATTTATTTTATAATATATATATATAATTGCAAACTATTCATGGCAAATTTATCATATTTTGTTGAGATATACTGGATGATTTTTTTTAACAGGCATTAGTCAGATACATCTCAATTAATCTGATGATCTGATTTAACAACTGAAATGGAACAAACTTGATTTGGATACAAATTATGACATGGGAAATAGTATTCCGTAAAAAAAAAAAAAAAAAAAAAAAAAAAAAAGATACCAAATATCGCCGATAGGGATATTTGTAGCAACCAAATTGTAGTTTACCAAATCGATAATCACCATAAAACACGATTAGCAAAGAAAAATTAAAAATTTGGCTTTTGTAGGCGACAACGGTGTCACTAATTTGGGCAATAAAAACACGTAGATAGTTTCGAAAATTATTCTAAAGTGAAGTGAGGCGATTCAAGTGAATATGCGACTCAGATTACAAAAACGCTGTCAAATTGAATGTATCCCTTGTAATCCTTGCTGGGAAATACGAGATATATTCCTTGCTGGGAAAAGAAATGTAGTGATAAAGCTTGACAATTCTCTGTAATTTTGTACACGTAATTATTTTTAATTTTTAACATTTTACATTGTACAGATCCATAAATACCTCTGCCGGCAATTTTTGGAACTAGTTTCTTTCACGGATTATTACTTTTCATATGAAAATTATATTCCATAACAAATTTGGTGCCATTTCCTTTGTTAGATCAAGCTACAGGTGGCTCTAAAATTCTGTCAGTTTAACATTTTTTCTACCGTTTTATAAAATACATAAAAAATCAATTTCAATTTTTTTTCTGATTACTTAACGGCAAACTTAAAGATTTAAGAAATAAACTTTATGATTATTATATGATTATCTTAATTAATAATAATTAAATTAGATGATATTATGGTGTTTGTGAGAATGGAAACTCCTTCTTAAATAATCTATTAGATAACTAAATAGATAAATTAGAGCTCGAGACTTAAATATGAACAGCAAATAAGACTTTTATTTGACTTAAATCAAGGGGGGGGGGGGTTGTACCCGGGCTCAATCAAATAATTAAATAAACTTATAAATTAGAGAAATATAAACTGATAATCTCACCTAGGACAAACAACAGAAGAAGGTTGAATACTGCTCTCGTTGGTCACTAAAAGATGTGAACACAAACTTACCGGCTGGATTCCCAAAAAAAGAGAAATTCTGCACACAACTTTTCTATAGTCTGTAACTCCACAATATTCATCAGATTAACAAACTCCACTAACCGAATAACTCCACCACACTAACATAAGAATCTAACTCATCTACTGCACAAACTATATAGGCTTGCATAAGAACTATCACATCTACACCACACACTCTACGAAAATCCTTTCAAATTTATCCTTCATTCAATCGACTCCAAACTCTTCAATTTAACAAAACTTTAAAGTCGCTTCGTATTCGCTTACACTCCGCAACTTACGTCCTCCACTGACGCTCTATGCTGACGCAAAACCATTCCAGCCTAATATGAAATTTCGCCGACTGCTGTCGTCGAAGTATTCTACTCACCCATCTATTGCGTCACCGGGAGTCCAGTTTAATTTGAAAAAATAAAAAACCTGGTGACCTACCATTGCCTCAACCTTACAATATTTGAAGTACTGTTGGCATAGAAATGTCGAAAGAAGATCAGAACTTTTTTTGTTTTTGAAAATATAACTTATTTTTTATCTTATTCATAGTTTGTCGTAGACTAATGATAATTATAATAGGAAGGTTTTTTTTTTCATTACAACACAAAATCACATTACACGTAGCGTACTTAGAATGTGGTTTGCTTTGAACGTCATTTTTGGAACAAAATTCTCTTTGGCCAGATGAACTAACAAATGTCGGCCATTGACATTTTCTGCTTTGGAGACGAACTTTATTTAACACCTAAATGTTCCTTCCCCTTCTCTTATTGCTTCCAATTTGTGGTGATACGTTATGTCCATTTTTAAGAGGTTTTAGTCGTACTTTCTTCTTAAGTTCTAGTCTGGAGAATGTGAGCGTACCTTGAGTGTCTTTCCTTTTATATTCCAATACCGATACGAGCTCATATATATCTTTATACGCAACATAGGTGTTGGACAGAGCCATTTCCATCGCTTCCTAAAACAATTGGTGCCTTATCCCTATAGATTTTCTGTCCCTGTACAAGGAACGCAGCATATGAGCTTTACCGGTAACTCCCATTTGTTCGTTGCATTCTTTTACAATATTAACAACGGTCTCATGGGAGTAAAATGAGTAAAAATATCACTTTCGGCCGTTCACACTTGTTTTACCAAAAATATGTGAATGATATGTGAAGCCTTTCTTTTGGTGCATTTATGTGATGGATTTATTGTTACGACCCTTAAAGTATTTTTATTCAAATTTTTTAACACTAGTGTATCTATAAATCAGGAGCTTCAACTTTCTATTATCAACACTCATTACTTCAATAAATCGTTGACTACTTTTATTTTTTCTATGATATATATATATATATATATATATATATATATATATATATATATATACATATCATCATCAACTTCAGCATTTATGAATCCACTGTAAGATAAAGTCCTCTCCTAGGTCATTCCAATCTGCCCTGATTTCTGCAATTATTTTCCATTCTATTCTTTTAAACTCTTCAATTTCACTATCCAACGACACAGTGGTCTCTTCCTCGGTCTTTTATTATATCTTGGTATATAAAATAGGATTTTGTTGACCCATCTATCTATTATCATTTCTTCTGGCAAGGTCCCACGCCGAGCTCTATTTTAACTTTTTAATTCTAGAAATAACATCAGTAACTTTGGTTTGCCTCCTAATCCAAATTATTTGCTCTCAGTCTCTTCATGTTAATCTTAACATGCATATCTCCATGCTTTTCTAGGTTGTTTAAAGTTATTGTATAGTTTTACACGTTAATGTCCAAGATCCGGAAGCATAATTTAAAACAATATTATATTATATCATATTGTATTATATTATGTTATATTAAATTATATATTATATTATATATTATATATACACACACACACACACACACATATATATATATATATATACATGACTGACTCGCTACATAAACATATACATTTCTGAGGGGGTTTTCCGCATCTCACTTCCGCCGAAATCTCTGATGCTCTAACAGTGGAGGTCATAAGATATAACGTAGTTGATTATGAAGTAAATTTACCATTTTTCTAGATCTATTATTAAACCCTACATTAAATCTAAAAGCATTATGGATTGCAAGGAGAGTAGCGTTATTCTGAAAAAGGCAGATATACCTACGATTTTCTGAATGTAGTAAATCCGAATTTTATTTTCCGAAAACAAACAGCAGTACATTTTTTGTCAGGAAACGGAATTTTTTCTTCATACATTTAAAAATGTAATACCAAATATAAAAAAATTAAAATAACTCATGCTTATGTAATACACCCGACACACCATGTCATTATTAGTTAGAAATCTGTTCATTTGCTAAACAACAAATTTAATTTATTATAAATAGAATTTTAAGAGTCAGCTTAATAGGATCTGACAAAACGAGAAAACTATATTAAATTATGGACCATCGTGTAATACGGACCATGAGGAAATTTGTATATTCAACACTAGATGGTGAAAGCATCTCACTGCGTTTAGTGAATATTATTGATATTTAAAGCAGGAAGTGACTTGTATGTGCGTACATGTATTTGGACGATTATGAAATTGAGTTTTCGGATTATATGATCACTGATGTAACAAGTATGTTAAAATGAAAGTATTACTTTTTACTGTTAGGTAATTATAATATAATTTTCGCGTAAATAGCAGCAACTGTACTTATTTTATGAACAATTTAGACATCCCTAACAGCACAATATGTTCCAGAAACGTAAAAATCATATAACATTGAAACATTATAAACATTTCATAAACGTTTAAAAACGTTCAAAGTGCTTTCCGATTAGTTTCAAAAACGTAGAAATGCCCACGATCGTAACAAAAAATCAGATACGTAACAGAAACGTTACAATCACTTAACAGAGCGAATGTTTCAGCAAGGCATCAGAGAGCATTGTTAAAAGTGTTACGTTTTTGACAGGTTGTAAGCTTTTTGAAACATAACTGAAACATTCTGTGTTGGATGGGATGCGTTTCATGGACATTAATTTGCAGAGCGATTTTTGATTGGAAACCACGTTGCTCTGTTTACGCTTGTAATATGACCATGCTGTGTTGTGTAGTATGTACCAGTGGTCCATAATAAAAACAGAGAGATTTTGTTAATGCTCGGTGTACACATGTCGCATACACAAAATCTTGAAGCTATAGAACAGGCCAGGGACGCAGAGGTAATCAAATTGTCACTGCTTTCGCACACTACCCATAAGATATAACCTTTAGACCTCCCCTTTTTTTTGTCCATTAACTATTTTTTTTCGTCCATTTCTACAATTTCCAAGAGATGTACAAGTGTGTGAGGGAAAAGGCTGGACAGTTCGTTTCACAATTCCAAGTGTGTGAACTGTTGGAGAACGGGAAGGACAACTATGGACCACTTAGTCCATATTACGCATACGTTCGTGTAATATGGGCCACCGATACATATACAAAATAATTATTTTCTGCAATTATTAATAGTCCCAGAGTACTTTACCAACTTTAAGCTATGTAACTATGCAATTGTAAAGAGCAGCCACAAAATTAAATCTTTTTATTTTAATAATTAAATTTTATGAGCATTCTTGCTTAGGGGATCCATAATACACGGTTCCCCCCTATATCTATAACATTCTAAATGAGAATTACCCATTCATGAAACATAAACTTTAAACAATGATCGCTGACTTACATTTTGTAGTATATGATAAAGTCCATATAACTTAAAATATGTTTAATATGCTTTTGTATATTACAAAATGTAGAGAATCTTATGTAAGTATGAAAATTATCTTAAACTGAGGTATTTTGACGCCTCTTAAAATTTCCAGGCTTGTTGTCTGAGGTTGAGACACCTCGATAGATGCCACCCAGTGTTTTACTACTTTGTAACTAGCGGTTGGTGCTCAAAGTGTGATTTTAGATTAGTACTCAAGCACCTTATATCTATATCTATATATATATATATATATAAGTACTAGCCCTGAAAGTGTCAGATATAGGATATAATATTTATGCATCCTTTCGAAGTTAGAAAGAAGAATATGTATTCAGATGTATAAATTATATTACAAATATCATTAGACCGAATTGCATCAATGGTTTTTTAGCTTGTAAATCAAAGATTTATTTAAGAATATATTGATATAAGTTATTGAAATAAGGGAATATACTTAAATTTTTACAATCTATATAAAGATACATACAAATGTATCTTTTTTTAGAATAACCTATGATAATAAAACCTCAAATTAAAATTTTATTAGTTAAAAAGCAGATTTGTTTATTTTTAAATGGTACATTTTCCATTAATTTTATTATATATCGAACTTAAGATTTTTCACATGTACGACTGCATGTTTTAATTTATTTCTGTATTATTTGAATAAAATAAATTTTACTATAATCATGTTTTTTGATACCTAAGTATAATTTAATTTAATTTAAGCTTAAAACTTTAAAACAGTATTCCACGTAGAGTTGAACTATATTTATAAATTTGACTTTATTGTAATCAATTTACAGTTTTATATGAGACATTTGAATTTATCGATAAAACATTTTGACGCATATTTCATGTTTTTTTTATTTTCCTATTTATACATATATTCTCACTATAACATTTTGATTCTATATAAAAGACGCGAATAAAATACAGGACGCAATCACAGAAAATTAAATAATGCAATTTGACAGACAAGCAATCTTCGTCTATGATCGTAAAATACACTGCGCTTATTTTTGTGTAAAATATGATTTTATAACATCTACCTGTAAACAGACATGACTTTCAGCAGTGCTTTTCATCGTACGTGACAAAAATATCGGATATGTATTCTATACATTTAAAGAAACATGTTCCAACAATTTTCTTATTTTATTTCGTTAGAGATATGGACAAATATGTAATTTCGTAGAGAAATTTTATTAAACTTAAAACTTCATATATGTAAAGATTTTATGTTTTTATAAAAAAGAAAAGAATTGTGATTCTGTAGTATAATTTATAAAGGTACATTAATAATTTTCAAATAAAATAAAGTAAAAACAATATTTGTTATTGTATTAAATGTGTTAAACACTAAATTAAGTTTGAGAAATCTATATTGGATTTCATTTCTTTTGTCAAGAAAGTGACAGCTACGATTATAAAAAAAAAAAAAAAAAAAAAAAAAAAAAAAAAAAACTTTACAAATATTACTAATTGACGAAATTAGTAGCATTAGAAAACACATCAAAATATAAATTCCTGAATATTTATATTGTAGAAGTTTACTAATTTTGATTAATTTTTATGTTTTTCGTATATATTAAAGCATAAAATTAAGAAATTATTAATGCATATTAATGCATGAAATTCGACGATTATTAATTTAATTGAATATTTAAAATGAAAAAAAATATATTTGTTTGTTCGTATAATTTGTGTTAAAAAAGCAAGACACAGAATTTAATTTATTAATGAATTAAGAATAAAACACAAAATATGTCGACAAGAAACAAGTTTCTTTTTTTTATGATAAAAAAAAAAAAGTACATACGTACATATATATATATATATAAACACAAGAATTTTGGATACCCTTCAAAGCTATGGAATTTTTCTATAGAAATCTACTTTAATACTAATTTTTATATTAAAAAAAATAAAAAAAAGGCTAATGTGTATTTCTTACATTAGGAAAAATTGCAAATATGAAAAAAAATAAAATAAGCACTTTATTTTTTTAAATTACTGTCATTACATTTCTAAAGAAGATTAAGTAACTCAGCATTACATATTTTACATTATCCCTTACATACTGATAAATGCTGCAAAATGATCTGCGAAATAGTAAAAATAATAATACATTGATTTTGTCTGTAAGTTATGCAGCTTTTTCTTTTTTTCTTTTATTTATTTATTTATTTATTTTTTTGGTGTGTGATATTTATTCTTTCTAACTATTAAGATTCTTTTATACAAGGTAAAGTTACAAGTTGAGATATGCATTTGATTCCTAAAAGTCTTATATTTGTTCCTATTTCAGATATTATTTTAATATTCAAATATATAAAGCGTAAATAATACTTATTTTATACTGGTAATATTTTATTTATTCTAAACAGATATATATATATATTTATTTAAATACAATAAACGATCCATTATTTCATTTTATATTTATATATATATATATATTTTTTTTTTTTCAAATTTATGTTCTTAGTCTGTCTATGAACTTATGATTCGAGAAGGATTTATTTACCAAAAAAATATTAAGTGTACTTTTTTTTTTATTTTTTATGTAGGATTTATTGCTGGAGCTCAAATAATTTTGCTGCCAACTGTAGTAATTTTATAAAATATTAGCTTTAAAAATATTACAATTGCCCAACAACAGATATTATTATTTTATACTTATTAGATAAGTACTAAAAACTAATAATTATGGTAAAAATAATATCGGTAGTTTTTTAGTCTTAAAATTGTCTTTCTTTTCTAAATTTTTCTTTAGATGACGTAAAATCCATCATCCTTAGAAAATGTAACTCCACTCTTTCACTTACCACTTTTTTTCCAAATTTATATCGGAATCGTTTGATCTAATTAATGATAATATTTTTTTCTGTTTAATAAAATCTGCATATGAGCAAACTTTTGGCACTCCTTCGGGTTCTCCCCTAATTCCTATTTTAGTTGGCTTGCTTCTTACTGATCTAGAAGAACGTGCTTTTGTTTCATCTACTCTCAAATCTTATATTTATTAACCTCACGTTGACGGTAACTTTATCTCATGGCCTTACTCAAAAAATGCACTCCTCAATTTTATTGATGTTCTCAATAGCTAATTTTCTTCTATAAAATTAACTAATGAAACCCGAAATTAACCGTTCTCTACGTTTTTATTTTTAGATCTTATATACATAGTAATGAAGAGAACTCAACTATCAGGTTTGACGCTCATTGTAAAAATTATTAATTATCTTACCTATTCCGATTATTTCGGCTTACTCTACGGAACATAAAAATGCATTTTTTAATTCTTACATTACCCATGCTGTAAATCATGTTTTCTTTCAATTTAGCGAAAATCATCATATAAATAAAACTGTACAAAATGGTAATGATGCAGGATATAATAAACCTACTATTATTAAAATGATTAATAAAATAAAATTTCGACATTTAACTATTCCAAAATATCATAATATTAAATTGACTCTAAAAATTTAATGTACTAATATCCTTCAATATCGTAAATAATTCGTTAGTTTTAAACATTATATATTGCGAATGTTTAACGTGTTAATCCCATTTAGCTCACCTATGAGAATCAAGCAATTAACTACTAACTTCCTGGACTCTAATAGGCCACCGGAGGTGTATATAAAATTCCATTAGAAGCAAATAACGAACTCTTTTATTATTTTGTTCAAACAAAATGAACCCTCAATAAGCAAATTCAAGAACGCATCCGTATCATCCAAGATGAAAAAAAATTCTAGATCAGTTAATTTTGTATATACTACCCAAGATGCAGTACCTTAATGGAATAAAACTAAAATTATATCATCTCCACATAATCTGCAAGAATCAACTATGTCAGAAGCCATTAATATTATAAAATGTCAAAACATAATAAACTTTAAAGATGCGGAAATTTTACCAAGTATATGGCGTTTTCTTTTAAAATCAGATAATTAATATTTTTTTTCTTACAAGTTTCTTATAATTCAAATTCAATACAAGTTTCTTATAATTGAAATACAAGTCCTGAGCATGTCACCTCTATCACACTATATTATCACATGCGTCCCCTATAGTTCACCCTCAAGTATTCCACTCCAAAACTTAGTGTCTTATTCTTATGAATTCAACTGAATATAAAAATCTACGATACCACCTTGTTGACCTTTCAAGATACCCCGCTTTCAATTATCATAGTTCATGCTACAATTTGCCACTCTTAAAGTAGCATACTCAATAGCTTAGCATCTCACTCAAATGGATATAATTTCTACGACACAACCTTGCTAACCTTTCAAGATTTCACCATGAGGTTTCAAATGGTTCTTAATTCAAAGTTCGTCTTTAAAATGATTTAGACTAAAAAATAGCATCTCACTCATATGGATTTAAGTTCAACGTCACCACATTGTTTACCTTTCAAGATTCCACCCTTTTGTTTCTCATATCCCCAACTACATGTTTGTTCAAATGTTTTCCTGCCAATGAAGAGCTTACCTCAATCACGTAGCGTATGGTTAACTTAAGTTTAAAATTTTCCTTCTAAGTTGAATGCCGTTATAAGTACTTCTGCGCAATAATATGTAAATATATGCTCTTATATTTAACTGTAAACTATTATTTTAATTTATTTAATCTCGAAGAAAGAAATTTTTTTTTCTGAAGATGCTTTAAAATTAAAGGGAAAAGCTTCGAAAGAACATACATATAAAATGTTTTTATTTATTTATTTATTTATTTTTTTTTAATACATTTTTGAAAATTGTTTCCTTATTCTAAAATATATATTACACGTGTTATTTTAACCACTATCTCTTTTAAGTGATAACATATATGACAACTAATTCCCATGCTACATTTTTCAAAAGTTATAAAACACTATTTTAATCTATCAACTGTTATCGAATTTCCCAGGCGTACGGCCTCCCTACAAATACACCATGTTCAATAAAAAAATCATATATTTTTAATGCTTTGATATTCAGTAATTGAAATGTAAGTGATTCTTCTGTAACAGAAACAGGTTATAACAAGCAGTACTTTTTGAAAATGTATTATGTGGTTTTACTAAAAATAATGTCAATAATATTAAAAGAAAAAAAAAGAAAAAGAAAGAAAGAAAGAAAAAAATATGTATTGATTATTTTATGACGTAAATGCATGTTATATATAACGATTTCTTTTATCTCTCATAAAAGTTTTAAATATTACTGGTATAGAAAAGTCATGCAATTCATTTGATATCTCTTTTCAAAAATGAAATACAAAACTACTTAATTTAACACCGTAATTTAATACCTTTCTTTTTTTTTTTAACTTTCCTGTCATGATCGTAAAAAAAAAAAAAAAAAAAAAAAAAAAAAAAAAAATTATATTATGAATGAATCAAAATGCAACGGCCTTTATTGTGGGTTAGCGTGACTTTAGCTTGGACGTGAGTTGAATGAAATTTTAACTTGGTGTATATGATTTCAAACATTTTTTTCGTTATTTTTACTAACCTAAAAATAATAAATTTTAAATTTATTATGTTATTTTTTAAGTTAAGTGTAACTATCGATTTTCTAAACAAATTCTTAGATTTTATGCGAAATCTAATAAAACAAAATTGAGTATATTTACAAATGGTAACCTAAAATGAAATATTTATTTATTTATTTATTTACTTCAAAAATAAAAGATTGAAGGTAACACAAAAATAAATACCTTAATGTATCAAACGACTTTTCATATCATATTTAGGTAATATATGCATATAAAGTTTGGTTAAAACAAATAATATATAAAACGTATTTGAAATTTGGATTATAGGTTCTTAACATACTGAAAATTTGTTAAAAACATATTGCAATTTCAAATTTATTGAAAAATGCAAAACATTTAAATTTTATTACACACTTTATAATAATAATAACAATAATAATAATAATAATAATAATAATAAATTTTTTAGTAAAATAATCGTGTCTAAATATTTTGTGTTAAAATATTTTGAATATTGTATACATATTACATTATATATATATATTAATCAGAACCTCAATCATACAATTTAAAAGTATAACGTTAAAAAACTTTTTTTTTTTCATATGATGCCCCAAATGCGTTTTAAGTTACTGCTAGATAATAAAAACAGTACATAGCACATATTTCGAAATGTATTTAAAATATTTCTCCCGAATTACAGCAGTGAAACATTTATAGACATATCAAAAAATCTTTATTTATTTTCTTTTTTCTACGTTTTCAAATTATATTTTAGCGAAGTAACAAAATAATATCGCTAACATTTTTTATATTGGCCCGGTGATATAAAATAAGTTAAGAAACATATCTCATAATGTTCCAAGAACACAGTTGGGATAAGAAAAGATAAATAAATAACAGAATAGTTAAAAAAAAAAAAAAAAAAAAAAAAAAAAATGGAGAAACTAATTATAATACGAAACTAATTATAAATTTTAATTGAGAGTTCTCTTATAGAAAACAACATTTTTATTTTTGAAATCATTTTAAAAAAGTTCCTTTTTAAGGTAAAAGAAAAATGCCTGCACATATATTAGTATGTATAACGTCATAAAACGTCAGTAAATAAACTAACAGCGTATATAAAAATAAATAAATTAAATTAAAATTTAAAAAAAAAGTCAAAAGAAATGATGGACTTCATTTAAGCGTCTGTTATTAATGAAGGCAAAACGGAATTTGAGAACTCTTAATAAATCTTGGTCGTTCAGATGGAGAACAAATAACGGCTGCGATTGCGAAATTTACAGGAGTAACAGTAGGCTTATTTTTGAGCAATTGGAACCGTTTTCAACAGCTTGAAAATGAACACAAAAGAATAACTCCTTCTTTTAGACGTGCAGCAATTCCCACATCAATCTTAAAAATCACTCAGCTCGTATACAGTGGTATGTGCTACGATAAAAACGCGTTTCTGGCCCTCAGCACAGTACGGAATGGACATCACATTAAAGGAAAAAGACAAGAATGAGGTGCATGATGAGGATAATATGAATCACACTTTCTTTCGGACTAGTCTTGTAGCTGTTATTAATAGCAGATGCAGTTTATCGTGGAGTAGGGCATTATAATTTTGTAAATTTTATTAAATGCCTGAGTATAAAATGTGTCATTTTTATCGAGTAAAAACGTATTCTGTCCTACTTATCAAAAAATGGAAATATATATATATATATATATATATATATATATATATATATATATATATATATATAGTACATTTAGCTTTAAAAAATTGCATTTTTTCTTACACTTTTGTAATATATGTATATATATATATATATATATTTCAAATAACACGTTATATCTGTAGATAATGTGTGAAAACAAGAATACAATTCTGAATACAGACTATATATATATATATATATATATATATATATATATATATATATATATATATATATATATATATATATTCTTATATGTGACTTCATTTCTTATAGAATATAATGCCTATGTAAAATGTACAAAAAAAAAAAAAAAACTGTACTACTTCCTGAAGAGCAGTCAAACTTTAGTATCCTTTTAATTTTTTCATCGGTGTAAAATACTGTATAACAATTTCCCATTTTTATTCACATCTTTCTAGCAATCTTTCATTTATTTTTGTTCATGTTTTATGAAATGTCTTATTTAAAACTACTTAAATGCTGACTTATAATTACACTGATAAGTATCACGCAAACAAATGCCATTCATAGTATACTTTTACATTTACCGGTCATAAAAATAAAAATTCATTTCCAATCTAGTACCATTTTAATATATATATATATATATATGAACTTCTTTCATTTATTTTTTTAAGTTATTGTGATAACAGCTACAACAACCAATCGCTAAAAATTCACATCCGAATTTCGAGAAATTAAAATGAGTAAAAGTGTGATAATAATTACAGTAATAATAATAAGTAAAATAAATAAAAATTGCAACACTGAAAAATTAATAAATAAATGTCTAAGACATTTTTCCTGGTACAATATATTTTGCAAAGCAATAAAATTATCTAATTTCATACAATACAACTAACTATTAAATTGTAATCACATAAAAACTGAGACAGACAATATACACTAAAAATTTACAATTTAAAACATTAAAAGCACAAAACAAACCTTTTAAACGTTTCGAGCCTTTTACAGGCTCCTCACCGGTAAAAAACATCAAATGTAACAGACTTTCATTAAGTGTTATAGGAGACATACATTAAGCAGATGTTATACATAAAAAATATACATTTTAAAATATTAAAAACACAAAAACATAAATTTAAACGTTTTGAGCCTTTTACATGCTCCTCATCTGTAAAAAACATCAAGTGCAAATGATGAGATGAACAACAGACTTTCATTATGTGAGTACAACGTATTGATCAAGAACTGCGCATGTCACAGTAAATGGTGAAAATTGTTGATTTGTGTACCGGCCCTCCAGGAAAATTCTTGAATGATAATTTAAACAGTTAGATATCATTATTTTAGTACTGTTAAAATCAGGTAAATGGTCAGTTTTCTATGGTCAGCATGCGCAGTTTCCGATGAATACGCTGTACTCAGTTAATGAAAGTCTGTTGTTCTTCTCAGCATTTACATTTGATGTTTTTTACTGATGAAGAGCCTGTAAAAGGCTCGAAACGTTTAAAAAATTTTGTTTTGTGTGTTTGATGTTTTAAATTGTATATTTTTAGTGTATATTGTCTGTCTCACTTTTTAACGTGATTAAAATTTAATTTAACTACGAGACGTAATGATTTTTAAATATTTTAAGCAACTAATTATATTTGGCTTAATTTGATTTGTCTTGTACATTGTCTATAAGGTCTTTACGTAACACATCGAATATTTCATTTAGCATACCAAGGAAAACATATGACACAAGTTCATCTGCATTTACATTAATTTTGAAGTAAGACTTAAATTAATTAAAGGTTTTTTTTGTGGACCTGTAAACGAATCGTGAATGATTTTCAAGCCATATTATTAAGTATTTATTCAGTAAGTGTTTATAAAAAATATAGGTTTGGTTTATTTTAATCAGTGCAATTAAAGATGGTAAATATACAAAATATAAACACCGCCTTTGACGTAACGGATTTAAATAATTATGAATGTCACCATAGATGAATTATTCGTCCAATTTCTGCAAATAATTTCAAGCAACATATCTGACGATAAATATTTAAAATAAGACATATGCACTTACTTCTAATATTTAATATTAAGTTATGTTGAAAACATATCCACAAATTCACACAGAAAGATAGAAATAAGCACAAGCGCAAACAGGGGACAATTTCTCAAATCACTACTACCGAATTCAGTAGACAACAATAAAACAACTCATTTTTATAGTTCGCCCAACCCCCAACCACGAAAAAAAACCCCTCATCTATCTTATTTGAAGTAGATAATATAATAAACGAAGAATCTTAAATTGCTTTAAAACTAACAATCTTTTTAACGCAAAGTTTCTAATTAGCATATTGCGCATAATGAATAACACACTTTTTTAAGAATAAAATTCCATTATATCAAAACTAAACTATTTTAATAAAACAATGCATGCATGCACACGCACACATATATATATATCTATAATTATTGTAAAAAATATCTTAAACTGATAAATACTGGCAAATGTGATTTAGAATCTTTAAAAAACATAAAAATGTAAAAAAAAAAAAAATGTATATATATATATATATATATATATATATATATATATGCATATGGTATTTTTAAATGCTAGCTTAACTATGCAATTTTGAATGTGACATATAATTATTTTCATATTTTGTAACATTAATTTTTAACATTTACGCACTTTACAAACGTAAATACTTGTATATTAAGGTCAAAACAAATTTTTATTTATTGTTTTTATATTAAAATAATTTCCAATAAATAAAAGTTTTTTTTTTTTTTTTTTTTTTTTTAATAATATATATTATTAAGTATTGTAGTACTGTCTAGCAGTACGATATATATATATATTTTTTTTCTCATAAAAATAATATTCCGTTTTTCTTTGGAAAATTTTTAAATATAAGCATACTGCTATTATGAGCAAAATGTTCTTATATGTTAAATATGTTTCGAATATCGTAAAAATGTAGAGTATAATTAATCATTAATATTGTTTACTTTAAAGAAAGTAACCAGATATTTTGTTATCGCACTAGCGTTCTATTTTAGAGGCAAATTTTATTTTGAAAGCACATTACGTGTATTATAAGGAATTTTTCAACAAGTAATATATGGGAGATAAACAGATGTGTTTTTACCGTTTTTTTTTTTTTTTTTTTTTTTTTTTTTTTTTTACGTAGCTATGAGATAAAAATTGCTTTTGATTGAAGGTTATTTATGATAAACATTCTTATGCAACTTCTATGAAAAATAGAATACAGTTACTTTTTTTCATTTGCCTTAATAATTTAGCAATAAAGTCTCCAAAATATATTTTTTTATATTATATCAAGAAAATATTATCATTATTATTATTGCATATTTGTAGCAATCAACCAGTATAATGCTTGAGCATTTTATTAAATGTTACATAATAAAAAATACTATTAGTATTATTATAAATTAGTATAATTATTTTTTACTTTTGCGCAATAATTTTATCTTGATGATAGTATTTTTTAATCCCCGATCAGAAAAGTGGCGTGGTATAAATTCGAAGCGTTCGTAATTGCGCTATTGCTCCCCAATGATCAACAAAAATCATTTTAATCACAAATTGCAAATCTTAATCACAGTTGCAAATCTCAAATTTGCAACAAAATCTTTCCATTTTCCCTTTTTCTATATTCAATAGAAGAATGTATTGGATTCATAAGAATTTTCGACTTCAGTTTCGGTGGATGTCAGCGCTTTGAAAGTTCCAGAAAACGATCTGACCATTTTTTTAAAAATATCTCTCTATCCTTGTGCCTGCCTGTGTGTGTGAGAGACAAAAATCGTATGTAGATTCTATCTCAGGAAGTACCACAGAAAACTACATATACATTTATATGAAGATACACCTAGACATAAACTAGTAACTTTCGATTTTTTCTGGCAATCGCCAACAGGTAGTTTTGATATACAGCGATTTCCGCAATTCCACGAAAGGCTATATCTCACAAACTACCTCACATAATTGCATGCAAATTTTTATGTAGGAGCATCTTTGTATAAATTAATTATATTAAATTTTCGTGACAATCGATCAACAGGTTACGCTGCTATATAATGATTTCTGCAATTTAAAGGAAGGCTTTATCACATGATCTGTTGCGCGTAATCAAACAAAACTTCATATATGAATATGCTGTTATGAGACATTATTCTGATTAAATCTAGTTCATATCCGCCGATGCATAGTGATATTTTATTGCAAGTTTACCCGAGAATTCGAAGGATGTCATCGGTATGGTAAACCTCACTTCCGTTGGATATTTTCTGTAATACCTTTCTGAGGCGAAAATCAACGGCATTTCTTATGGAAAAAAAAAAAAAAAAAAAAAAAAAAAAAAACTATACTGCTTGCATTTGTGTAAGAAAATATAGAAGAATGTTTTGTGGCCTCAACATACTAGTTTAAAAGAGATGTAATTTATGTAGTACGATTATTGTCTATATTTAATGGAAATATATTTTATAGGCATTTTAAAATTAGTTAAGTTGTGTGTTTTAATTTCAGAAAAGTTTGCATCGAAAAAAAAAATGCATAAAAAATTGCGTGCAGAATTTTTTTTTATCCCCCAAATACTGTTGTATCATGAACTCATAATTTATTGAATTGAATGTACACACACATACACACACACACACACACATATATATAAATATATATATATATATATATAAATATATATATATATATAATCGAATTTTTATACTCCAATCGAAGCACATATTTTAAACAGATTTTGATAAAATTATAATTTGTACTATAGTAGTAATTAAGAATTTAAAGTCCAAAAGCTTCTGAAAGTGCTTAATAGCCATTTTTTTTAAAGCTGGACAAAGTCTATGGAGGTGTGATAGTTGACATTTCCAATTTTCCCGAAACTTTCAGGATATGTTAGTAGTACTGTGATAAGAAAAAGTGAAATTTATTTTTTTCTGAATTTCATTTGTTTGACCTAGTGAGGGGGTCAAAGTTTGAGGCCGTAAATAAATGGTGCCATTTTAATATAATTTTAAACCTAAAGCCATGAGCAGGTATAGAACACGGGCGCAGAATTCATACCACTACCAAAGTAAGAAAATTTTCTACATCTTAAATCAACGATATTATAGCTTGAGAAATTTCTTAAACAGATTCCGGTATGAATTCTGCGCCCGTGTTCCATCCCTGCATGAGTGACCCATGTTAATTTTTTTAAATATGGATACTACTTGATATTAAGTACATTTTAGCATAAACAGTTTGGTGGGTCACTCATGGTTTTAAAGGCCAACGGCATTCGAAAATGCAGTTTTCGTTGATTTTTTCCATGTTTTCAGTCTGAATATCTGCTAAGGCCATGAGTGCCCCATAGAAATAATTATGGGGTTAATTACACACATTAGTACAAAACTTAAAAATATTTAAAATTGCATGGGTCACTCTCGGCTTTAGTAGATAAACGGTCTCAAAAATGAAAATTTTCAAAAAAAAGGTCAAATTTCATAGTAAATTTCTCTATAAGCCATGAGTCAATAACTATGAGAGATAGTTTTAATTATACCCTAGATGGTCTAGTTTTAGACCCAGGTTACAAACCTATGGGGCTTGTAAGATATATTTAGGTATAGTCATCAGAGGTCATCATCAAAATAAATATAAAATAAATATAAAATTAAAAAATCTGGAGTGACTCCACTCGACTTTCCGAACTTTGAGTAATTAACAGTTTTGTAGATAAAACCTATAAATGCTAGATTCACCAAAATGCTTATAGTTAGTGCAACAGTGATTTATAATATTCATATAAATTTTCAGCTCAATTGAATAAGGCGTTTAGATTCTATCGCACTTTTAAAAATTTGGTCTCATAGGCCCCAATGATAAAGAATTTTTCTTTGTGTCCCTGTAAAAAAACTATAAGTGCTAGATTTTCCAAATTCTTTATAGACTGAGTATCTGTGACCTATAATATGTGTATAATTTTTTTGCTCAATTGAATAAGGCGTTTAGATGCTATCGCACTTTTAAGATTTTGGTCCCATAGGCCATAATGATAAACAATTTTTCTTTGTGCTCCTGTAAAAAAAAACTATAAGTGCTATTCATCAAAATCAATAGGGTTCGTGCTACGGTGGCTTACAACATGCGTACCAACTTACAGCTCATTCGAGCAAAGCGTTTAGACGCTAGCGTGTTCACTCACACATATACATACACACATACATACACACACACATACATACATCATCGTAAAAATAGTGAAGACGGACTCAGGGAACCTCGAAGCGCATAGAAACATCAAAATCTCAAATTAGGATTTTTGACATGATTACAATACTTTCCTCACTACAGTGTTCGGAAAGTAATAACCTAAGATACATCTGAAATGTGCATATTGTTATATTATGTAAAACATATATAGGGTGATGAAAACAAGACTGTATACAAATAAATAAATAAATAGAAAAATAAATAAATAATAATGATAATAATAATAATAAAAATTGCGCATGAGACTAATTGAAACAGGTGTTTCAAGTAGCTTCTCCTATATTTGTTTCAGCTGGCCCCTGCCCACAATTTTCACTTCACGAGATGTTAAGCTACCATAACTTATGCTCGTGGGCGTTTCAAATCATATGATTAGCAAGCTGCAGCTATACGCTATAAACGCTGAATCATTCAGAAACATTCACCAATTTTTGTTACATAAAATGTGACATCACTTAAAAAATTGAATTTTTACTCATAGTAAAAAACAGTACTCAAAAACAGTTTTATCCTCATAAAATCGACAGATGTTTACATACACACCTTTTTTTACATTGTAAAGTAAGTTTTGTGTGTCTGTACTTCCCTTTATTGACAATAAATAAGTACTTAAAAATTGTATTTTTTTTATTTTCATGTTTCAACTTGCCCCAGTCTATACTATGTAATTTTTACTTTCCGAGCACTATAGTAAGGAAAGTATTGTAGTCATGTCAAAAATACGAATTTCAGATTTTGATATTTCTATACGTTTCGAGGTCCCCTGAGTCCGTTTTCACTATTTTTGCGATGATGTATGTATGTATGTGTGTATGTATGTGAGGGAACACGCTAGCGTCTAAACGCTTTGCTCGAATGGGCTGCAAGTTGGTACGCATGCTGGAAGTCACCGTAGCATGAACTCTATTAGTTTTCATGAATCTAGCCTGTATAGTTTTTTACAGGAGCACAAAGAAAAATTCTTTATCATTATGGCCTACGGGACCAAAATCTTAAAAGTGCGATAGCATCTAAACACCTCATTCAATTGAGCAAAAAAATTATACACATATTATAGGTCACAGATACTCAATCTCTATAGATTTTGGAGAATCTAGTTATGGGTTTTTTACAGGGACACAATTTTTTTTTTTTTATCATTATGGCCTATGGGGCCAAATTTTTAAAAGTGTGATAGTGTCTAAACGCCTTATTAATCTGATCAAAATTTTTTACACATGTTATAGGTCTCAGTTGCACCAACTGTATAGATTTTGGTGAATTTAGCACTTACAGTTTTTTTACAGGGACACAAAGATAAATTCTTTATCATTATGGCTTACGGAACCAAATTTTTAAAAGTGCGATAGCATCTAAACGCCTTATTCAATTGAGCTGAAAATTTATATGAATATTATAAATCACTGTTGCACTAACTATAAGCATTTTGGTGAATCTAGCATTTATAGGTTTTATCTAAAAAACTGTTAATTACTCAATGTTCGGAAAGTCGAGTGGAGTCACTCCAGATTTTTTAATTTTATATTTATTTTATATTTATTTTGATGATAACCTCTGTAATGTAAAATGGGAAGTTTTAAACAAGCATTAATGTATTACAAAATTGCGTGTCAAGCGTTTTGTACTACATAGAACAGGTACACATTGGCGATATAAAATAGACTATATCTAAATAAATCTTGCAAGCCCCATAGGTTTGTCACCTGGGTCTAAAACTAGACCATCTAGGGTATAATTAAAACTCTCTCTCTCATAGTTATTGACTTATGGCTTATAGAGTAATTTACCATCAAATTTGACCTTTTTTTTTGAAAATTTTCAACTTTGAGACCGTTTATCTACTAAAGCCGAGAGTGACCCATGCAATTTTAAATATTTTTAAGTTCTGTACTAAGGTGTGTAATTAACCCCATAATTATTTCTATGGGGCACTCATGGCCTTAGCAGATATTCAGACTAAAAACATGGAAAAAATCAACGAAAACTGAATTTTCGAATGACGTTGGCCTTTAAAGCCATGAGTGACCCACCAAACTGTTTATTCTAAAATGTACTTAGTATCAAGTAGTATCCGTATTTAAAAAAATTGACATGGGTCACATAGGAGTAAAATGATATTAAAATGGCACCATTTATTTACGGCCTCAAACTTTGACCCCCTCACTAGGTCAAACAAATGAAATCCAGAAAAAAATAAATTTCACTTTTTCTTATCACAGTACTACTAACATATCTTGAAAGTTTCAGGAAAATTGAAGATGTCAACTATCAAAAGTGTCCAACTTAAAAAAAAATGACTCTTAAAAATTAGGGAATTTATAGAATTTGCTTGAATTAAATAATATGTGATTTATCTCAAGCCGTTTCGCATCGATATTTTAAAATTTAAAAAATGTCAGTCAAACACCCGTTAGAAATCAAATTTTTATTTATGTTACTATTATTATTATTATTATTATTATTATTATTATTATTAAAGTATGACAGAGGATTTTTGAAAGAATTGCGAACTTTTATACTGTTTGGAGTAAATATATATATTTCTAATAATAATGATAAAGTCATGTGTCCCAGACTCCTGCCCCAAAGGGTGATAAAATGCTCAATTTGTCTGGAAAGTATATATATATATATATATATATATATATATATATATATATATCTTATATTATTAAAATCTGTACGCGTGTGTGTGTGTGTCTGTCTGTCTGTGAGAAACGGCTTGAAACAGCAAAAACTCCGCCGCTAACGGTCACACGGACTTCGAACAGGTACCATCGGACAGAGAAAATTATCACAGATCTACGTTATCTAATTTGCTAAACGATGCGACCCTAATTAGCGGAGATATTAATTAAAATGTTGACCATTGTCTAACGAAAAAACGATTCAAAATGGCACGCGACCGCCATTTTCGACCAGGACCGCTTACCTCAAAAGAAGAACTAGAAAGAGGAAATTTCGTGGGTTTTTGTAAAGCGATCCTGCTCCAACGGTTCGAGATATCGAAATACACCTCAAACAGTAGAAAGAGCATTTATTACTGATTCTTACGGTACATTTTTTTTTTTTAATACGGATTTTTTATATTTTTAAAAAAAGTTTTAAAAAGGGTCGAAAATTTCTCTTTTTCGCGATAGTCTTTTTTGAAACGCCCTGTACGACCGAGTAAATCTTCCATTTCTTAAAAACTAGTATATAAAGAAAGGCCATTTAATCTTCTTTCGAACCATTTAAACATTTTTACAAAATACGGATTAGCGATCCATATTTTTAGATTTTACGAAACATCGATTTTTTCACAAAACATTTTATAACTCAAAAGCGTTTACAGATAAATCATTTCTTTTTTCTTTGTATATAGATATCGCTTTCATAATTTAATTCCCAAAAGATTGAGAGAAAATATCAAAAACTGAATGAGTTATTTTTTTTTTTAATTTTAGCCATTGAAGCATTCATTTGAATAAGACGAACTTCATACTACGAGATTTCCACGGCAACCACTTCAACGATGTCTGATGGAAAGCGAAAAAAATAAAAAAAACTTGAACGGAAAGAGAGACATCTGGTATTTAATGAGGTCACGTGTTTTGCTACTGCGATTAAAAATTGCAATTTCGAAAAGGCTTCAGTTTATCAATGCCGTACACGAAACTTGGTACAAAGAACTAACATCACAAGACAGCCTCGCAGTTCAAATTTCATCGATTTTGCAAAAAAACTACATTTTAATTGAAAATTAAATTTTATTCTAATACGCGTATTTCAATTTCTAATTACGATTAATTTATTTTTAATACATCATTCGAAAGATATTTTAAAGTTATTTTATATTATTCAAAGTTTTCAACATATTTACACGTTTTGAGGTGTCCTGAATTAGTTTTCTTTTGTATCTCAGCTAATAATTAAAATAATTTCATGAAAATTTTCACCAGATTTACACGTTTTGAGGTGTCCTGAATCAATTTTCTTTTATGGCGCTGTAATATTTTCAAATTTCAATATTTCAATTTCTAATTATAATTAAATTATTTTTAATACATCATTCGAAAGATATTTTAAAGTTCTTTTAAATTATCGAAAATTTTCACCAGATTTACACGTTTTGAGGTGTCCTAAATCAATTTTCTTTTATGGCGCTGTAATATTTTCAAATTTGAATATTTCAATTTCTAATTATGATTAAATTTTCTTTAATACATCATTCGAAATATATTTTAAAGTTCTTTTATATTATTCAAAGTTTTCAACAGATTTACACGTTTAGAGGTGTCCTGAATGAGTTTTCTTTTATGGCGCTGTAATATTTTCAAATTTCAATATTTCTATTTCTAATTATGATTAAATTATTTTTAATACATCATTCGAAAGATATTTTAAAGTTCTTTTAAATTATCGAAAATTTTCACCAGATTTATACGTTTTGAGGTGTCCTGAATCAATTTTCTTTTATGGCGCTGTAATATTTTCAAATTTCAATATTTCAATTTCTAATTATTATTAAATTATTTTTGATATTTTAAAGTTCTTTTAAATTATCGATCGTTTTCACCAGATTTACACGTTTTGAGATGTCCCGATTACGTTTTCTTTTGCATCTCAGCCAAATGAGTTAGATCGTTCAAAATTGGTATACGTAGGTTAATTAAGAAGGCCTGAAAGGGTGGAGAAGTAATACGCGTGCACCGCGCGCGTATCCCTTAACTTGTGCACGCGCAGAGCGCACGGGACTGCGCTGCCGGGTCGATCCCAGGTCGCGCTCATCGCCTTAACCGTTCGGAGTTTTCCGAGGTTTCTTCCGAAACTCACGTAAATACGGGCTGTTTTTTTTTTTTTTTTTTTTTTTTTTTTTTCTAAAATATCAGATTTAAATAAAAGTTTAAAATAAAAGTCGCTTAATTACAATTTTTAAGCTTAACCCAGTACGCAAATAAGTCATTGAGTTAAAAAAAAAAGTAAACATATATAAGTAAACATAACTAACTGTGAAAAGTAATATTTCTTTCATCTATTAAAACTCATCACATTTTTTTTTTTTTAATTAATTAAATTGAGTTTTAAATTTTTATTTGGCTAACAAGAAAAACTATTTTTGCCGTAGATAAGAAAAGACTGATGTCTAATCTTCTCTAATCCAATAGTGGGAGGATCCGGGTTCGATCCCAGGTCGCGCTCATCGCCCTAACCTTTCGGAGTTTTCCGTGGTTTCTTCCGAAACTCACGTAAATACGGGCTGTTTTATCTCAGCTACTAATTAAAATAATTTCATAAGTAATACATCATTAGAAAGCTTTTTTGAATTGGAATCGAACAGTGGAATACCGAAATTTCTAACGCCAGAAGGCGCTGTAATATTTTCAAATTTCAATATTTCAATTTCTAATTATAATTAAATTATTTTTAATACATCATTAGAAAGATATTTTAAAGTTATTTTAAATTATCGAAAGTTTTCACCAGATTTATACGTTTTGAGGTGTCCTGAATCAGTTTTCCTTTATGGCGCTGCAATATTTTCAAATTTCAATATTTCAATTTCTAATCATGATTAATGTTTTTTTTTTTTTAATACATCATTCGAAAGATATTTTAAAGTTCTTTTATATTATCGAAAGTTTTCACCAGATTTACACGTTTTGAGGTGTCCTCATTATGTTTTCTTTTGCATCTTAGCCAATTGAGTTAGATCGTTCAAAATTGGTATACGTAGGTTAATTAAGAGGGCATGAAAGGGTGGGAGAAGAAATAGGTGTGCACCGCGCGTATCCCTTAACTTGTGCGCGCGCAGAACGCGCAGAACGCATGGGTCTGCGCTGCCGGAGGCAGTGGGGACCCGGTATGATTTTTTTCCTGATCAGAATTTTTTTTTCAGGCACGAAGGGTCAGGGAAAGACTAAGCGCGCGCAGCGCGTGTATCCCTTAAGTTGTGCGTGCGCAGCGCACACGGGACTGCGCTGCCGAAGGCAGTGGGGACCCGGTCCGAATTTTTACCCGATGAGAAATGATTTTTTAACTTTTCTTAAGAATAAAATTATGACTTGAGAAGGAATATGTGCGCGAAGCGCATGTACACCTTCACTCGTGCGCGCGCAGCGCGCATGGGTCTGCCCTCCCGGGGGCAGTGGGGATCCGATGGGAGTTTTACCCGATCAGATTTTTTTTTTTTTTTAGGAGCCACGAAGGGTGAGGGACGGAATACGCGCGCGCAGCGCGTGTATCCCATAAATTGTGCGCGCGCAGCGCGCACGGGACTGCGCTGCCTAAGGCAGTGGGGACCTGGGCCGACTTTTTACCCAATCATAAATGATTTTTTTTTTTTTTCAATTTCTTTTCTTAAGACTAAAAGTTACTGTTAGTGATTCATTTGAAAATACTAGCCCGCTAGCGGGCGAAGCTCGCTAGTATATATATAACGTGTGATCCGAAAGTCACAAAAAAAAAAAAAAAAAAAAAAAAAAAAATGCATTATTTAAAAATTACTGACTGCAACAGTTTGCGGTTTTCACTGAAATGTACATAATTGTTATAAGTATGTAAGAAAAAGTATCATTTATATTTTTTCCGACATACCGCGCTCTATTCGCAATATCCTCTGACATTTGATTAAATGATTGCAAATACTGAAGCTACTGCAAATACTTATTGCAAATACTGAAGCATTTTTAGGAGATTTTTCATTGTGCAACGTCTGCAACTTGAATGTACTGCGACACTCTAATATATATATATATATATAGTTACAGCGCCACCTTCTGATGAAATTTTAAGCTATTTTGATCTTTTTTTTTTTTATTATTACATAAAAATTCCGTGTGTTTCAGTTTCAGTGAAAATTGCATAGTGGCACGGTCACCACTTTGGAACACTTTGGACACCACTTTGGTCACCTACCTTTGGAATAATATTGTGTCTATTTTTTTTTTCTGTGACTTTCTGATCACCTGTATATAAGGAAATGTTGATGAATATGATATATCATTTCTATTCGCACTCACCATAATAAATTGAAGTATTTTGGATCATTCTCGTTTCGACTATTGCAAAAGTTTAAGCGTTGTTATTGTGTTTTGATGGTTTCATGTTACACAAAATAGAGTTTATAAATAATATTTTTATTTACGAAAAAAAAAAAAAAAAAATCAAATAACATCGACCAAGCGATTAATATGGAATAATTATGAAGGGAAATACGGAATACCATTTACGTAAAGGATAATGTGAAATAGGGTATCATTTTTACAGAAAATCAAGAATAATTGAAATATAAACATTTTATTTTGAAACTATTATTGAAAAAAAAAAACATTATTATATATATATATATATATATATATATATATATATATCATCATTAAAGTTTTACAAAAATTGCAAATAATATAGAATATTTGGTGCATTCCATATTACCCCAATCTTTATCTTGAAGAACAGAAGCATTGGAAGCTTTTAATTTTGGACTAAAAATCATGAAATTAAATTTATTCTGGCAAAAGCATGCTATAAAGAAAAGAAAGTTTCAACACTAGAAAATTTTAGAGAAAAATTTAGATATTTCTCTTTTGAAAGTGAGGAAAATTTTAATTATTCCAAATATTTCAAATGGCAGTCGAGACCAGTTTTTTTAGTCATTAGTTTTTGCATAATTATTCGTAAAGACATTAATTCCAAAGGTCACGAAAGATTTTTAAAATATTTTTGAAATATAAAATTTTCAATCTCTTGCAAAAGAGAATTATCTATATTTATCTAACATTTTCCTAGCATGGGAACTTTTATTTCTTTATAGCACGTCTTTGGCATAATAAATTTTTATTGCTTTTTAGAGCTCCACAAAAAAATCTCCTAATGTTAATATATATATATATATATATATATATTTGAAGTATTATTTTGTGGTTCTGAAAAGCTTCTTAAAAAAAAAATCAAAGTTTCTTAGTATATTGTGTATGTAGACAAAGAAATTTCAATCTTTTATCAATCGAGGTCTTTTATTTTAATTATCTGCAAAAAAGTAACACACCCGTCTTTGAGGATTGAACTCATGGCCATCGCGTTATTAGCGTGACGTTCTAATCAAAAGCTAAAGAATAGTCATAGAAAAGGCTAGAGAAATCTAACTAATACAAAAAGAATATTGTTCTCGAATTCTTTTTAAAATATTTAAAATATTCAAAATTTCTCATCTGTTGGAAATGTGAAATACCTATATTTTTCTCTAAAATTTTCTTAGTATTGAAACTTTTACTTGTTTATTTATTTTATTTATTTACTTATTTTTTATTTAATTTTTTATTTCGTGCGTTCAAACTGTATTATTGTGTAACTGCTTTTTTATGTAGTGTGTTGTAAAAAAAAAAAAAAAAAAAGACCAGCCGTTATCAGCATGACGCTCTAACCAACTGCGCTAGAGCCTCTTAAATAAAATATATAGGCCGGCGTATCGTCGCCATTTTTTTGCCTCGGTAGAAGACAGCATTCTCGCTTGGCGTCCTTATCGCTTTCCTGGTGGTTTTAAGGAATTTTGATCTGAAGCTATGATCGGTCAACAAAAGCAATAAGCAACAATAATATTCCTAACAAAATACTTTTTTCACATTACATTATCAGGATATCATGTGGATGTATTGGAAATAAGATGTGTTATTAGAGCTGTTTATGTTGCTTATGCAAAATGTCGCCAAAACTCAAATACACAGTAATAAAGGGTCTCCCTAAATAGATTTACTGATATTAATATTAATATTATGATTAAAATAACACATTTTTCTGTATTTTAACATTAACACATGTCAGAAATACAAAGAAAAATGTAAGTGATATTGTTTTATTCTTCTTAAATTATCTTACGGAAATCTTTAGTAATTATAGCAGTTTATTCTTAAACAAAATCTCATATCGTACTATACTTAACTAAAATTATGAAATATAATAAAACGAGTAACCCAAGACGATAGAAGAAATGACTTCTGTTAATTTATCAATGGAACGCTCAGGGTACATGTGGCAACCCTAAGGCAACAAAATGCCTCATGCGCCAGCTCGTATATATAGGAACATTAGACTGGGCCAATGAGAGACACAAAGGTTTGCTTAAATTTACTTTAATGTGGAGGCGCCTTGTACGCGATGGCAAAATACATTTTCAATAAAAAGGTTCTAAAATTTTTTCTTTTAATTTTTTTTATTACTTAAATTTTTATTTTGGTCTTTTTAAGTAACTAAAACAAGCTTCTTAAAAGAAAAAAAATCTAAATTTCTTAGTTGAAAATGATGATTTTTTTTTTCTTTCAATTGACACCTTTTCTATTAATTATTTGGGAAAATTGACACATCGGCGATCTCGAGCTCACAACATTCGCGTTATCAATATGGAGGTCTAAACAACTGAGCCAATAAGCGACGATAGGTGTGCTTACATATACTTCAAAGTAGAAGCGTTTCTTTAACGTGACACGAAGACGTGATCACAAAATTCAATTTCAAAGAGAAGCTTCTAATAAATAAATAAAGCTATTTATAATAGAAAACAAAGTGAAATATGAATTAAATATTGATTTAGTCTAATAAAAATTATTGTAATTGACAATATATTGACAATCAGTAAATCAAAATTATAATTTAGATTATAAAGTTCAGTTTAATTTAAATAAATTGTAACTACATTTTATTTGATTGTCAATATCGAAATAAAAAAAGAAAGAAAAAAAGAACTTCCAAATTCCCCCATTATATAATATTAATGAAATTCATTTGATTGAAATACACACATCAAATATACTATTAAACACTTGATACTTAATTTACTTCACTAATTAATATCATACATAATAAACGGTATATTGTTGTGAAAACCTAAAGCATAAAGACTTTTGCCATTCCATCAAACCTGTTGTATGTTGTTCATATTTTTGAAAACTTTTATTCGGTATTTCTTTTAACTTAAAATATATGAAATAAAACCCAATATATCATAAAATGAATAAAATATTCCATTAAAAAAAAAAAAAAAAAAAAAAAAAAAAAATACTTCAAATTTTTACTTTTAAAATAATAATCTTATTTTGGCATAAAATCTCAGTTTTTTTTTTTTTTTTCCCTGTGTCTTTCGAAAAAGAACTTTTTTTTATTTTATTTTATTTTTATCTTTAGAAATTTGATTTATGACAAAATAAAGAATTTCCAAAAAATAAAAGTAAATAAATAAATATGAAAATATATATATATATATATATATATATAAATAAATAAAACAAATTGACTTTCTTCAAAAATTTGAAGACAATTTATCACTATTCTACTCGTTGCTTTACGTTGATTAAAATCAATCACTCGTATCTTAGACGAAAGTTCATAGATTCCTATTGGAATAAAAACTTTTTTTTTTCCTTGATGTACAATAAATTTAAAATATCAGATAATACGAAGTAGATAATTTAGCTATTTAGCTTCCTTCCTTTCTTTCTTTTTCTTTTTCTTTTTTTTTTTTTTCGTCTTTTGTACTTTTGTTGTATAAAAGAGCAGCTACTTTTAGTGTAAAATATACTTTTCCTTTTAATAAAATTTTTTACTTATGAAAATTAATAAATTGCGGTTTCTTATGTCTTGGAATAATCTTTAGCATTACAATATGTGTATTTATAGGTTAACAAAATATTTGTTAGGAAAGGAGTATAACAAAGTCATATGAAAATATCTTATATGAAATTAATCAATTTTACATGCCAGGGAATCATACTTTAGTTTGACTTATTTTTAATTTATTCTGTATCTGAATTTAAATATGTCGTCCGTACATTTGTTTTTTTTTTTTCTATTTCCTTATTTCTTTCTTCCTTTTCTTTCTCTCATTTTTTTTTTTAAACTGCTGACAGTATATCAATATACCTTCTTCAGTTACGAACTACTGTAATTAACTAAAATAAATTTATTTAAATTAAAAACCCTAAATCAAAAACAGAGTATTAATAAATAGGCCGTGGTTAGAGAACTGGCAACCGGGTAAGTATTATAGACCCAGCAGTTTTCTGTATGCTTGCGTTCTTCCCAGCTTGCGTATTTGAACTTCTATGTATAGCATACTTGGTCTGTAGTTGAAATGTTGGGTGATACAGAGAATGAATATTTTTTAAAAGGATTCTTAATTCTAACAGATAAATACATAACAATAAACTATAAATTGGGTCAGTCAAGCATATAAGTCTGATGCATATTTTAACAATTAGCCAATAAACAAAAGAATAAATAGAGCCGGTAACAGTCCAGTCAACTTTGTAGTCAATTCAGCTGGTGATGCCATCTTTTGAAATGATTTGAAACCAAAGATTTTCTAAAACTTAATATTTCGAGAAACCATGCAAATTTAAAAAAATGAAATTTCTTATAATATACTGATTAAATTGAAATTTAGATCATTATTTTTCAAATAATTTTGTTTCTAAAAGTTCTTATATAATGATAGAAATTAATTTGGAGAAACCATGAAAAGTTGAAAAATGAAAACTCTCGTACTATACTGATTGAATTATTTTTTAAAAAGTCAAATGTACTAAATTAGAATAATTTTCGGAGGTATCATCCAACGTCGAAAAACAAATTTTTGTACTATACAGATTAAATTAAACTTTTAAAAAATATATTTCAGTTTTTAATAATCAAAACATAATAAAATATTAGAACAATCTTTCGAGAAATCATGTAAAGCTTAAAAAGTAAATTTCCTGTACAATAAAGATAAAATTAAAGTTTATATATATATATATATATATATATATATTTATTATCTAAAAAATCCAAATATATTAATAAATTTGTATAATCTATTAAGAAACCATGCTAAATTGAAAAAAAAAATGTATTTATTTTGTTTTATTTTATTTAATATTTTAATATTAATATTATTGTTATTATTATTATTATTATTTATTTATTTATTTATTTATTTTATTATTATTTATTTTTTTAAATTATACTATTTAAAATAAAATTTTAAAAAATACATTTATTTATTAGAAACCAAAATATAATAAAACACTAGCGAACTTCGCCAGCTAGCGGGTAACTATTTTTAAATGAATCACTATAATTAATCAATCACTTACTATTATTTTTGTTTTCTCGATTATTTTTATAAGTTAAAAAATAATAAAATTTGAATAAAAAAAATCATGTCCGATCGGGTATAAGTTCGTTTCTGGTCCACACGCCTCTGGCAGTGTAGGCGCGTGCGCGCCGCGCACGCTTACTTCCTCGCTAGTGGATCACTATTTTTAAATGAAAAACTATAATTAAGGAATTCGCAAAATTGCGTATCATTCTTAAAAAATGAAAAAAAATACACACACACACACACACACACACACACACACATATATATATATATATATATATATATATTGCAAAATTATTTGCTAATCGAGAAAATATGGTTCTAAATCGCCACATCCTGATTCAGTATGTACAGTACATGTGCGCCTCGCGCATCTAATTCCCCCTGTTCTTTTTACATTTTCGAAAATATCCGAAATTGATTTCTTAGGCCTAAAAACTTTATAATACCATATTTTTTGCCTCTTGTCCTCCCTCCCCACCCCTCTTCTCCGCACTTCCATAAACTTTACAATTTAGAAAGTATTTAAAATCGTTTTCGTGTCCCCCAAAACCTCATAACACTAATTTCCATGCATCTAACTCCATTTTTACATTTCTGCCTTTGTCTCACCACTACTTTCTGCCCATCCTAATAATTTTACGTAGCGTCATCTGGTTAAGAACATGAGGACATTCGACAATGTAAAAGTACTTAAGAATATCTTTCGAATGGTTTATTTTAAGTAATTTTATCGTAATTAGTACACGAGATATTGAAATTTTAAAATAATAATGCGCAATCTGGCGGTAGAGATATCAGTTATAAACTCTTCAATTCAAATTAACAAAGCTTTAAAATAATATATTACTTATAAAATTATTTTAATTAGTACCTGAAATACAAAAAAAAAAAAAAAAAAAAAAAAAAAAAGTAGTTTAATTTGTTTATAAAAATTGTAGCGCTATGTCGTGTATTTAGAGCTATGTCGCGTTACAAAAAGGAAAAGGAATTAATGAATTCAAAAATTCAAATACAGTGCTTAAAATCTCAGTGCTGGGATCAAATTGTGTTCTTTAATTTTAGACTTCAATATATTAATAATCTTTAAAGCTTTCTTTGATTATCATTTAAATTCCTAAGGTATTCAATCAAGGATTATTATTATGATTATAATTCTTCATATAAAAAAAAAAAAAAAAAAAAAAAAAAATTGTAAATCACTTACCAAAGTAAAAAAAAAGTAATTGGATGTAATTACTAATTCTAAATGAAGATAATGCGATATCTAATTCTGAATGAAATGATTCAGCATTGTGTTTCTCATTCCGAATTTCAGAAATTTTTATCCAGAATTCACTGTTGAATCATTTCCCCAATATTAAGTCAATTAGTAAGGACAATCCATAGATTGTTTACACATTGTGTTATTAGTGGTTCTCAAAAAAAAAAAAAAAAAAAAATATAATTTTTTATGAAATTAACACTTTTTAACACCATAAACGACAGAAGGATATTTAGTTTTATGTCAGAAACGGATGCGATAAAATGCAATCGAAATAACTACCTGGAAAAAAAAAAGAGTGCTTAAATTTACTAAAAGAAAAAAGAATTTATAATAAAAGAAAAAAAAATATTTCGAACAGTTTCAGTGATTCTTAATAAAGAATTAAAGAATCAAAATCTTTCTACTTAAAATCAAAAATATTAGAGGTTTATACCACAAACCATGAATGTGATTTAAATTTATGCTTTGTTAAAAAAAAAAGTTAACAGAATTTAAATTTGAAGGATAAAACTACTTGCAAATCATCCGGCATTTGCGCTCTTACTCTCTAGATAGATAACTCCAATTTCTAAATAGATTTCTAGTTTTGTTATTGATATGTTCTCATATCAGGAATCTGATATTTCCTTCTACATATAAAATCTCAACAAGAATATATTTCCACTCAAAAATTTAATTTACAAATTTTAACTTTTAAACTTACTTTGATAAAGTTTATCCAATTCTTCAATTCTTAAGATGAACTTTCCGAATTATAAATGTTAATTAGAAATTTCTAAAATAGGCTAATTCCATAGTTCGAAATTCTCAGTTTTGAAGCCTTACAACAGAAAATACTTTAAATTAAAAATGAAATTAATGAACTTTATTTCAAAGTTTAAAAGTTCTTTCAACCACTGTGAATCAAGAAGATTTTATAAGAAGAGTGTACAACGAGGTTTCTCTTTCTAGAATCATTTAATTTAAAATCAGATGCACGTCCGTGAAGATAGTTCTAGAATTTACAAAGGAAGGAAAGTTGTATTCAGTATAATTACTTTACTTTCAAAACAAATCCGAAAGTGGAAAAGAGTCATTTATTTCAAATATTTATTGAAATAATATATTTTAGAGTTAGAAAAGAAAAGTTTGTGAAGAGATGTTTTAAACATTTGATTTTCAATTCTTGCATTTATTTATTTATTTGTTTGTCTGCAAAAATATATAAATTAATAAGTTAATTTTTCAAAATCCATTTTTATTTATTTAGTTATTATTATTATTATTTATTTATTCTATTAAACATAAAAAAGGGGGAAAAATCTTAAATATGTGTAGAAGTTTCAGCATTTAAATAGCATGAGTTCATCGAAAATTACAACGCTGAGAAAACAAACATAAAGATTTCAAATTTGTAAAATGAAAAAAAAAAAAAAAAAAAAAAAAAAAAAAAACGGAGAACCATAAGATTTGTTGACTGAACATAATTTTTTTTTGAACAAACTTAATATAGTTCCATTTATAAATATTAATTTGAAACATACGACTTTATATGGTTTACGAAATTTCGCCCCTAGCATCTCGCCCCCGGCATCTCGCCCCCAGCATTTTGCCCCCGGGAAATCTCGCACCCCGGAATTTTCGCCCCCGGAAATTTCACCCCCGGAAATTTCGCCCCCGAACAGTGTATTTCTAAATTTTCGCCCCCAGCGTCTCGCTCCGAGTTGTGGAAAATATATATGCAATAATAAAAGAAAATATAAATATACATGTAGTAATGATCGATATATTTATATTGAATTCACACTATTTTTCCTTTTAATTTCAATATAAAACATATGAGTTAAAATAAGGTTTTCGAATGCAAAAATTGTTCGATTAATTTTTTATCGCTGTTAATTAAAAGAAAGTTTAAGTGTACAGCAATATTCTTTATTTATTTATTAAATATTTAGTGCACACATAATACTTTTATTAATTTATCAAATACTTTTTTACTTTGTTTTATTTATTAATCAATTTGGTCATTATTGATAAATAAAGAAATAAGATTACAGAAGCAAGAAATTTTTAATTATCCTACTACTGTAGGGTGAGAAACTTATACTAGGCCAGTCGCATTAACCCCCGACGATATATAGAACGCCCCAGCCGCCCGTTACCGCTCTTAGGTGTTTTTTTTCTAGTCAATTTTGTCCTTTTATCCATTCCGGTGTTATATATATATATATATATATATATATATATATATTCACACTTGACATTGTAAGATTTTTGGTTTCATCCCATGCTTTTTTCTATGGAATATTGAATTTTTTTTCCCCTGTTTCTATGAATTTTCAGCCTTTTCCCCTCATTTTTAAAGTTCTAAGGTGCGGTCCGAAAAATCGATATCGAGTTTTCACCTGTTTTATACATTTTAAGGCCTCCTGAGTCCAGAAAAGTAGTTTCTGACAGTTGGTCAGAGTATGTGTATGTATGTATATGTATGCATGTGTATGTATGTGCGGAATCTTCTGGGTATCATATCTCCGAAGTTAACAAAAATAGAACTACGAAAATTCAGAACTGAGACAGGTCTGATATACAGATTAATTTTTAAAATTTTGGGGGAAATTGAAAAGTCAGAAATGGGACAGCGGAAAACGGGAATGGTACCGTAAGTCCGTATCTCAAAAACGGCTCTATCAATTTTTTTTCAAAGTTTCTATATAATCACTCTATTAGATGACCTTTCAAATAATATAGTTGGTTAGTTCAGGAAAATTTATAGGCGTTTGATTTCACAAGTGCGTTCCTTTAAAAACGACTGCACGGATTTTTTTTTTCTTCAAACTCGTTATATTAAGTCCTTTTCAAACATCTTTTTGTATGTAATTATCGTTTTCCAGTCAATAATTGAGTTTGCCAAGTTTTGGTAAAAGTTTGTACCTCAAAAACGGCTCTAACGATTTTCTTGAAAATTATTACATAAATCCATTTCAGATATTCTTTGTCTTGTATTACGTGATTATAAGAGGAAAATTGACAGTCATCCTACTTAAGTAGGTCAGTTTTAGATCTCGGAAATGGGTGTTTAAAAAATAAGTCTACCATGTTTACTTTCTTATACAAAGTATACGGAAGTTAGTAATCCCGATGTGCGAAATTGATTTTGTATTCTGCATAGCTCAAAAAATGAATGATCGTACAAGGTTGTAAATTTATATGGTTGACTGTTATAATGTCTAGTTGTACACTTGCAACTTTGGTTTTAATACGAGTTCCCGTTTCAAAGATATCAACGATTTTACACTCGAATTTTCGTGACGTCAGTCTGTAAGTACGTGTGTGTGTGTGTGTGTGGAGGGGGGGGGTATGTATCTCGCATAATTCAAAACCTCTCTTTTTGGACTGTATATAATTTTCCGTTTTGGAGATATTTAGGAGAATTATATTCATATTGACCAAGAATACAAAGGTTTTGGCCATTAAATATGACCTACCATCAAAGAGATTTCAAAAGAAGCTAATGATAGAGCTAGTAATTATATTGCTATAAATGTTGAAGACATTTTTGCGTGTATAAAGTAATATGTAAAGACATAAGCAGGTTCTTGTCGACAAATGCACTTTATTTAATGAATATTCAGCCCACAGGCAGAGCCCGTAATTTTATTGTTGCGAAAATTTTCGACATTTTAGCGTTTCGAATTTGATTCTTTAAGACAGAAATATGTTCTAATCGACGAATGGATTTTATTTATGAATATTTAGCCCGTAGATAAAGCCTGCAATAATATTGATAAAAGACAAATTGTTCACGAATTACGAAGCAAACGAAAACATACTTAGTAAGCGAGCATTATTTATTTTGGCTTAATGCAATTTAATTAATTATATGCTCCATTACTAATAAATAGTTTAAAATGATAAATGTAAACCCATAATAAAACTTTCTATGCTCTATGAGAGTTAAGATTTACTTTTGAAAATGTACTATATTTGCAAACAACCTCAGTTTCGATTCTCAGTTCTTAAACCCTCTGAGGAGCAGAGTTGGTTGGTTGGGCTTTTACGTCGCACTAGTGCTGTGCAGTGGGCAATTGGCGACGGTCTGCGTCTCGCCCCTAAAGGGGTTCCGTAAACATGACATAAAATCTGGCCATCACGGATGGGATAGAGTAACTTTGCTTATTTGAAAGTAAAAAATGACCAGAATTTATGAACGATGTTAGAAGAGGAATAGTAAATCTTTTCAGCTTGAATGAATATATTCAATGTTCACTCACGCATATTTTTATCGCCATGCTGTTTGTGAACCCTTGTTATGACCAAAATCAAAACATATATCAATATTGTATAAACTTCATATTTTTATACAATAAATTATTACAAGATATAAAGATGAACGATCTTTTTATATAACATGTTTTTAAATTTTCTGTTGAATTAAAAACGCTACCGAAGGCAGCGGGAACCCGAAACAGTTAGCTAAAAGTTAAGAAAAAAAAACATGCATTGTCACCGTGTTCTGAACTATTTTGAAAGTTTTAAATGTCTAGCTATTCGAGAAGTTAGTTAAATAAATTTTTTGTTGAATTATAAACGCTGCCGAAGGCAGCAGGGCCCGAAACAGTTAGCTAAAAGTATTTTAAAAATGCATTGTCACCGTGTTCTGAACTATTTTGAAAGTTTCAAATGTTTAGTTTGTCGGAAAGTTAGTTAAATAATTATTTGTTGAATCATAAACGCTGCCGAAGGCAGCAGGGACCCGAAACAGTTAGCTAAAAGTATTTAAAAAATGCATTCTCACCGTGTTCTGAATTACTCGGAAAGTTTCAAATACCTAGCTAGTCGGGAAGTTAGTTAAATAATTTTTTGGTGAATCATAAATGCTGCCGAAGGCAGCAGGGACCCGAAACAGTTAGCTAAAAGTATTAAAAAAATGCATTGTCAGCGTGTTTTGAGCTTTTCTGAAAGTTTCAAATGGCTAACTAATCGGGAAGTTAGTTAAAATTCGATTGCAAGATTTGTACTGGACACACAAACAAACAAAGAAGAATCGAAGTTAATAAAACAATGGTAATACTTTGGAAATACCGCATGTAAGTTTATATCTTTATTTGTAATTACAGTTATATTTTACATCACTCGGGGGCGAAATTTCCGGGGGCGAAATGTCTCGGGGGCGAAATTTCCGGGGGGCGAAATTTCCCGGGGGCGAAATGCTGGGGGCGAAATAATGGGGGCGAAAATTTTGGATCCCCTTTATATGAAACTTCAGTATGCCAAATCCAAGATGTCAGTGTTCGTAAATGACTTTTTTTATAGTATTATAACACTCTTGATAACTTAGTAAATTATATATTTTTATAATAAATAAATAAATAAATAAATTCAAAAACTGAAAATAAGATGTTTAAAATATTTCTGCATAGACTGTTCCTTCCTAACTCTAAAATATGTTATTTCACTAAATTGTTTGTAAGAGATTTAAAATAATGAACATATTGTCGCTTAAACATTTAGATCTAAATATATATATATATATAATTACAACGGATATCCTTCATCTTGTGATGCGATAAAATGAAGCACTCGATTTGTAAAAAAAAATTCAAGCAGAACGTGCTGTTTCCTTACATTCTCTATAACATCAAACAGTCATGTGACACGGATTCGCGAATGATCTTCAACACAAACTAAAATTTTTAAATGTTTATTACGACTTCCGCTACGGCAAACGGTAAACGAAAAATATGGAGGAATGAAGCTGTCATTAGAATTTACATTAGGTCGAATGACAAACACGTAAGTTATAATTGTTTTAATTTCGATTTCATTTCTTCTCTTTTTTAATTCTGTCAGTATAAGTTTTATAAGGGTCTACGTTTTATTAATGAAACCTAATCTTAATTAAAAGCTCTCTATCATGAAACTCATTTTGAATTATAAGTAGTAAGATTTATAACACAGTAATTATTTCCTCCCGAAGTGAAACTATTAAACAAGAACTTTTCCAAACTAATTTATTTTAAATAATTATAAGATAAAAAAAAAAAAAAAAAAAAAAAAATTATAAACCATGTTTTTAAATTTTCTGTTGAATCATATAAACGCTACTGAAGGCAGCCGGAACCCCAGCAATTGGATAAAAGTATTAAAAAATATCCTTGCTATCGTCTTTTGAGCTATTATAAAAGTTTCAAATGGCTATCTAGCCGGGAAGTTAGTTAAAAGTTGATTGCAAGCTTTGTACTGGAAACGGTGCCGAAGGCAGCAGAGTTCCGAAGCAATTGGATAAAAATATTTTAAAAAGCATTTTTACCGTATTCTGGACTATTCCGAAAGTTTCAAATGTCTAGCTACTCGAGAAGTTAGTTAAATAAATTTTCTGTTGAATCACATAAACGCTGCCGAAGGCAATAGGGACCTGAAGCAGTTGACTAAAAGATTTTAAAAAAGTATTGTCACCGTGTTATGAGCTAGCCTGAAAGTTTCAAATGTCTAGTTAGTAGGAAAGTTAGTGAAAAATCGATTTGAAGCTTTGTACTTATAACGCTGCCGAAGGCAGCAGGAACTCGAAACAGTTGGCTAAAGGTATTAAAAAAATGTATTTTCACCGTGTTCTGAACTATCCTGAAAGTTTCAAATGTCTAGCTAGTCGGGAAGTTAGTGAAAAATCGATTGCAAGCTTTGTACTGGTAACGCTGTCGAAGGCAGCAGGAACCCGAAGCAGTTGTTTAAAAATACATAAAAATTGCATTTTCGCCGTGTTCTGAACTATTCTGAAAGTTTCAAATGTCTAGCTGGTCGAGAAGTTAGTTAAATAACTGTTCTGTCGAATTATATAAGCGCTGCCGAAGGCAGCGTGACCTGAAATAGTTGACTAAAATTATTAGAAAAAATATATTGTCACCGTGTTGTGAGCTGTCCTGAAAGTTTCAAACGTCTAGCTAGTCGTAAAGTTAGTGAAAAATCGATTGCAAGCTTTGCACTGATAACGCTGCCGAAGGCAGCAAGAACCCGAAACAGTTGGCTAAAGGTATTAAGAAAATGCATTTTCACCGTGTTCTGAACTAGTCTGAAAATTTCAAATGTCTATCTAGTCGGGAAGTTAGTTAAATAAATTTTCTGTCGAATCATATAAGCGCTGCCGAAGGCAGTGGGACTTGAAATAGTTGACTAAAATTATTAGAAAAATGTATTGTCACCGTGTTGTGAGCTGTCCTGAAAATTTCAAATATCTAGCTAGTCGGGAAGTTAGTTAAAAATCGAATGCAAGATTTGTCCCTGACAAACATACAAACAAACCCACAAACAAACAAGAATCGAAGTTAATAAAAACATGGTAATAAAATCATTTAAATTACTATTATTTACTGGGAAAAAAAAAAAAAAAAAAAAAAAAAAAAAAAACTAGTTTTTAACTCTGAAAAATATTATTGCATTCAAAATAAGAACATTTCTTGATATATACTTAACATGAAACTTTTCTGTAATTTTTAGCATTCCATTACGAGTACAATATTTTTTTCTTTCTTTAAATTTCAGGTTTCCTTTATTTTATGCATCATGATTAAATTTATTTATTTTTTATTTTGTTCACTTTTTTAGATAATTTCGATGCGATTATTACGCAGAATGAATTTATAAAGTTTTTTTTTTTTTTTTTTTTTTTTGTAACTTGTTCATTTTGTAAAATTAATATAATTTGCTAAAATTGTATAGATGTATGCATTCTGAAGAATATAGTTTAATAAAGCATTGAAAAATGTCATTTTAATTTCCATACGTTCTAAAACATACTAAAGTAGTTAAAATTATTTAAAGTACTTATTAATTAATGCTTCTGATTTGATTTATTTAATATTTCTTTAGCGGATGAAAAATTGATACATAGTTATTTTTAAAATAGACTCAGCAATATGATACTTTATTATTAATATTGTTATTATTATTATTTATTTGAATGGTTAAATATTTTTATGTTGAAAATAAATAGTTACTGTATTAAAATTCTAATATTCCTTTATGAAAATGAATATATTGAAAGTTATTATTTATATTATATTTCCAATTAAAAATGCGTAACATCTTCAAACTTATATTAACAGAATAAACAAGATGAAAAAAAAAATAATAAAAAAAAAAAAAAATAAAGAGATAAAAATTAAAACACATATAACTTAAAATAAATAGATAAAAAAAAAAAAAAAAAAAAAAAACTAATATGATCCTTTTTAAAGTACACAAACATCAAACCGTCTCAATTATATACATTAAAAACAAAACTATTTTATTTACGAGACAAAAGTTAAAATACATTTAAACAACAAAATATACATATAGAAACAATTAAAATTAGAAGTTTAGAAACCCGTCCTGGATTCCTCATCAGTATCAATAACAACGTAATATGCAAGCATTACATGAATACCCAAGGGATTTAAAGAAGTACCTAATATTGAGTAGCAATGGAAGCAATTGAGATCAATGAAGCATCTAGTGAGCATGCTTCATTGATAGTGTGGAGATGCCTGACAGTGTGCCAGCTCTCAAGGAAAATGCGTGATTTATAATTATAAAAACCAGAATTTAGAAATTTTATATTATCGAAGTCAGGAATATGATCGTTTTCTATTGAATGGATTACAATTTTAGAATTTTGGTTGCAATTTTTAAAAGATTGTATGTGCTCCTGTAGTCTAATTTTTGCTGTACGGCCAGTTTCACCTATATAAACATATTTACAATTTTTACAAGGAATTAAATTTATTACGCCAGTTAGATCCAGAGAAGGGGTTATGGGTTTAAAGTTAAAAAGAATGTTTTTTAATTGTTTAATCGGCCGGAAAGCAGAATAAATATTATGTGGTTCAAGTAATTTAGAAATAAATTCTGAAAGAAAACCAAAATATGGCATAGAAATATAATTTTTCTTATTAATTAGTGAATTTTCCATTTGTAATGGAGGAGAATTCTCCTCCATTGCAAATGAAAATATTTTTTTACAGTGTATATTACAGATACTGATATAATGGCCTGGAAGATATCAATAAAACCAATACTTAGTCAATAATCTAAATAAATATTGAGTATGCTTATTCATTATTCTATTTTCATTCTTAGGTACTTAATACATAAAAATTATATTTCCAATATTGTTATACAAAGACAAATCCTGAGTAATAAAGATTGACTGGTGAATCATCTCAGGGAAATCTGGACTTCTTTAAATTAGAACGAATCACGTGACATCCTTCAAAATTTTACTCACTTAAAATTTAATCTATTAAACTATTCTTCAGAAGCATTAATTGCAGAGTCGCAATGGCAAATGGATATTTAATTACAAAAAAAAATAAGTGCATGTTTGCAATGCCTCCAAATAAGGTGCCTACTTTGTGATTCTGAGACAACAGTTTTTATCTACGTTTGCTATTGAGCGCTATTATAAAGTAACAGAGTAAATAAGTCATAATGCAAATCTAATCAAATATAAATTTATATTTGAAACTTAATTTGATTTTTCTTTTAAATCTATACAGCATTAAGTCACATATAATTACTGAAATTAATGTATATATATATATATATATATATATATATATACATATGTGTGTGTGTGTGTGTGTGTGTGTGTGTGTGTGTGTGTGTGTGTATTATAAAGCCAAGATATCACAACATAAAAGTTAAATAGTTAAACATATTTAATTTCTTTGTAAATAATTAGGTATTTTTACTTTCCGAACATACATATATAAGGAAAGCATTGTAATAATTTCAAAAATCGAATTTCAGATTTTTGTGTTTTTATACGTTTTGAGGTCCTTGAGTTCATTTTTGCTATTTTTGAGATTATGTATGTATGTGTGTATGTGTGTATGTAGGTATGTATGTGAGTGAACACGATAGTGCTTAAATGCTTTGTTGAAATAAGCTGAAATTTAGTACGTATGTTGTATTTCGCCATAGCAACAATTCTATTGATTTTGATGAATCTAGCCCTTATGAATCTAGCGTCTTTACAGGGACAAAAAAAAAAAAAAAATATTTATCGTTAAGTTAAATGGAGTCACTCTAAATTCTTTCTTCCGTATGGAGTTTTCGTACTTATCATTCAAACCGTAATGATTTGCATTTTTTTTTTTTTCATGTAGTTTTCTATTTTTAACTCAGCGGTTAAAAAAAAAAAAAAAAACTTCGTGATTTAGCGCAACGTAAACTAATTTGTCCAAGTGCTTCATGCCAATACAAAATTAATAATGCAAAGAGTGTTACTTGTGATTTATATTTAAAATATTAATTATGTAATAAAAATAAATTATATTTAACAGTGAGTTACATTAATAAATAATATATATATATATATATATATATATATATATATATATATATTTTTTTTTTTTTTTTTTTTTTTTTTTCAGGATAAACTATACGAATATTTTGCTAAATCATATAGTATTACTTTTAAATTCCACGCTGGAACACAAGAAAGGAATTTTTGTATTGTTATGTGGGACATAAATACAAAAAAATATATATATTTTTAGTGACAAATAGCTTAGGAAAAGTTGCGAAGAACAGAATCTTTTCTTAAAATAAGCAAAATATTTGAAACCATTTATAAAAATGTCCCTGTCTTTTAACGCTTGAAATACACAGAAATTTCAAAAATCCTGCATAGATATTATTAAATTTTTCGGATGATAAATATTGAATAGCACACTGAATCACAGATTTCTGTACTGGTAAATTGGTATATGTGTAAAATGTAAAACAATTTTGCTGTGGAATAAAAACTATATTTCGAAAGTATTATTTTTAAGTACTTGGAAAAAGACGTTTGTCATAAAATAAAGAATGTAGTCATAATATTCTATGTAATTATATGGATTATGTCAAAATATGATAACGTATATTCATAGACTGTAAATAATCCGAACGCAATTGTGCATATCTCTAAAAAATGCTAAATTATTATTGGCAGAATTGCTATAAAATGTCTATAAATAATTAAAAGAAACTCATTCTTTTTCTTGAAAATTATGTATACATTTTTCCATTATATTTTCGTTTTATAATAAAAAAGAAAAAAAAAATCTTAATGTTTTAATATTTTACTTGAAAACGTAATTGAATTTATTTTTTTTCCGTATGTTATTTGTAAAGTTTATTTTTTTAATCTGTACAAATTTTATTTTGTAAATATAATTATTACATTTGTAAGTTGTATACTACATTGTGATACATTTATAACTTGTGTACATTTATAATTTGAATTTTTTTAAATTAATATTATTATTTGGTATACAAATCAATTTTCTCAAAGTTTCGTTTATTTTACAATTTGTTAATCTGTTCATCTTCAATTGTTCCTTATTCTATATAATAATATTGACTATAATAACAATAAAATATATTTCATTATCAAAAAAGCGACTTACTCATTTACACTGGGACGAATATGTGATTTTTACCAAATATTAATGTAGCATTATCCAACTAACATAGCTTATCTAGTATTTACCGCGCATGATATGTAATTTGTTCATGTATTTTCGTGTAACCATGCTAAAATTTTTAGTAATTATTTGTGCCATTTCCTCTTTAAATGGTGAAAGGTGTATATTACGGTACTGAAATTTAACTTTAACTGAAGAAAACGCGAAAGCAGATAAATATTAAAATCATCAGTTTCCTGAACTTAGGGAGCGTCCATTAATTACTTGAGGCGGCTTTGATGATTTTTTGACCACCTCCCCCCCCCCCCCCCGGTGAGATTTCGTGAGATTTGGTTCGACCTTCTTCCACCTGCGCTAATCTCCCGTGAAAATTTTCAAATTCGTACTTTTACTGTAAATGCGTTGGATTTATTTACAAAAACAAAATTTCCTTTATTATTTTTATTGAAAACTAGTCTAGTTTTATTGAAAACTTAAGTCTAGTTTAAAATTGCATAGATCGTAGTTTAGAATCAGATAGCCACGATGAAAATTATCGTGTCAGATTCTGCCATATATAAGTCAAGAAACATGTTTTACTTGAATTTAACTCAATTTCCTCGCAATTTTCTCGCAAGAAAAAAAATCACGTGATATTAGCCGAGATCCCCCCCTGTCCCCCAAGTCAGATTGGTTGAGATCCAGCTCGACCCCCCTCCCCCCTTGAGCTCCTCACGTACTTAAGGGATGTCCCCTTATTTACTGGGATAAACATTATCATTAAAGATAATTAATATTTAAAATGATGCTCAAATTATTCATTCGTTTGTGTGAATTATACAATTCTACACTAGGCCTGTACTTTGAGCTTCTACTTCGTGCGTTTTAGTATGCCGATAAATGAGTTTAGGGAACTGAAGATTTCTAAACTTATCCGTTGTGTCTCAGTTTATAGATATTGAAATTTAAATTTAACTGTTAGTCAAACTTTTATTTCAAGCTTTTATGACTAAAGAAATAAAATGAGAGTTGGTTTTCCTGTGTGAATATTGTTCGTATTCTTATTCTGCACTTTCTCTACAAGTTTGTTTCACGAATTTTCATTCTCACTGTATAATAGAATAAATGTATTTTACTCAAATAATTTCCAATAATACTCTATTGAGAATATATATATATATATACTAGCTACGTCCCGGTTCGGGAACGAACCGAATTACGAATGCGGGAAAAATTTCAAAATCAAACTCTAAACGTACAAAACTCGGCCTGATGCTACCTGCGAGCCAATAGATCGAAGTTTGTTAACGAAAGAAATTTTAATTCATGAAATCAATGAAGAGAGTGAATCAACGAAGGCTTTTCTCACTTCGCTGGTCACTATATTTATTAAGAACTCTTTTCTATATCGCTTTACAAACAAAAATAATATTTAAAGAAATCATGAAATTGCTTTAAAGCCCGATTTGGTTTCCCGCTGCCTTCAGCAATGACCCAATCATTCGCATACTTTCGGGTGTCTGTACCTATTGCCTGTAACAATAGCTTACCAGTGGGCTTCCATTTGGTTGCTTATCAGATGACAGTTTCGAAACGGACAGTATCGAAAAAATTGAAGTAGCCATTTTATAGTTGAATCCCAGTTACATTTGAACAACATTATACATGGTATACATAATATTTTCTTTCATGTTATTTTCTATATTTTTTTCATTTATTCGATCAACCATAAAATGACAACAATTTAAAACCAAATATAATTTTACAATGTGCTATGATCGGCTACGTCTCTCGCATGAGATAGTTAATTTCTGTGGTTATAATAGTAGTTAATTTAGTTAATAGTAGTTGATATATAGCAAAATAAATAATTAAATAATTAAATATGTAAACCAGCATGGTACAGCCATGGTACAGCCTTAATGTAGCTCCCCTTGGCGACTTTTGAATTTTTATTGCCACTTTAGACAAAAATACATAATTTATGTTATTATTATTATTATTATTATTATTATTATTTTCTTTTGTTGTTGTTGTTGATGTTGTTGTTGTTTGTTTGTATCTTTTCTTTTCGTTTTCCTTTCCTTTCCATATTTACTGAATTCGATTATTTGTTTTTCAATATCACGTGATTGAGCAGACGACTATTTTATTTATTTAACATTCATTTTATTTCCTTTAAATGTGGAACTCTCGTGCAGCATTACCTAAATTGTTTTTTTACTCCATTCTCC